>CM056490.1:31809389-33009389 GCA_029783415.1 Anisodus acutangulus
TAGTTGTGAAAGACTTATCTTTTCTTCCACATTATATATTATCAGACAACTTATGTATAGTTATGTTTCTTCCACTTTTATATATATCTTATCATGTTTATATTATTTGGGAGTGGTTCACCTACGTGGTGGGATTATATAGGTGCCACCACGATTCTTGTAAAGGGGTCGCGACAGGGGTGTGAAAGGATACTGTGGGATGTACTGGGCGATTTCTGGGAGTGTTAGCAGTTTGTGAACTAGATAGGGTGATAGTACTTGGTATTTTATCGACGCCATTGATGAAAAAAAGAAGTTAGTGTCTCTGAAGGTGCTTGAAGAAAATATGATGGAGTAATACAAGGCCTTTAAAGCAACTGTTCATATTGAGACTCATGGACAAGACACCAAGGATCAATTTCCACCATTACCTTCCACCAAATCACCTTCACTTTCTTCTTCTTCTTCACCTTCACCTCCTTCTTCACCTTCACCTTCACCTCCTTCTTCACCTTCACCTTCACCTCCTTCTTCTTCTTCTTCTTCTTCTTCTCCTTCTTCTCCTTCGTCTTCTCCTTCTTCTTCTTCTCCTTCTTCTCCTTCGTCTTCTCCTTCTTCTTCTTCTTCTCCTCCTTCTTCTCCTCCTTCTTCTCCTCCTTCTTCTCCTCCTTCTTCTTCTTCTTCTTCTTCTTCTTCTTCTTCTTCTTCTTCTTCTTCTTCTTCTTCTTCTTCTTCTTCTTCTTCTTCTTCTTCTTCTTCTTCTTATTATTATTATTCTTCTTCTTCTTATTATTATTATTATTATTATTATTCTTCTTCTTATTATTATTATTATTATTATTATTATTATTCTTCTTCTTCTTCTTCCTCTTATTATTATTATTATCTACCGATAGTTTCCACTAACCCTTCCTCTAACAATGTTCAAAATGTGGTAAACATAACAAAGTTGACTCCTACGATTTCATGTATTCGAATTCCTATGAAGAAGGTTACCTACATTGATGGTAATCCTTACGTGAAGTGGGCGTTGACAGAAGTTTAAGAATGGAGGTTATTGAAAACCTACAATACACAATTGTTGGTAAGTTTTCATATGATTGGCCTGAGCTTAAAGAACTGAGAACAATTATTCCTCCACAATGTGGTGCGAAGGGTAGATGTCAAGTAGGGTTCTTCAGAAACAAACATGTATTAATTAAATACACTTTAATGGAGAATTTCATTAATATATCTTCAAAAAGTTCTTTCTAGTTGAAGTCGAATGATGGTTATTCTTATCAAATGAGACATCTTATTTATGATTCCAACTTTAAGATTGTTGAGGAAACATCCATTGCAATGGCTTGGATATCTTTCCCAAATCTGTTACCAGTTTCTTTATGAAGCAGTTATTATTTACTCTAGCATCTGCTGTTGGAAAACCCTTGCAACTTGATTTGGCTACTATTAATAAGACAAGGCCAAACTGTGCAAGGGTTAAAGTTCAAGTGGACTTACTATCAGATTTTCCAAAGTTTGTGATGATGGAGATTCAATATGAAATATCTAAGGAAGTGAGAGATGTTGAAGTGAAGATTTTATATGATTTTATACCAAAATATTGTACTGAATGCATGTTGCAAGGCCATTCTAATGAGGAATGTTGGGTGTTACACCTAGAATTGGACACGACTCCAACAAGTACTGATCATGCAAATGAAAAACATAATATTGAAGACAAACAGAAATAGACCAAGAAGGAGAAAATGCAGAAGCAAGTGTATGAGAAGCATAATAGATATAAGGGTCGACATCCTTTTATATAGAAATATCTTCCTAAAGTGTTATCTAGTAGGAAGATTGTCACTTATCCTAGGACAACGGTAAACAAGGAGAGTAAGAATCATAATAAGTCTAGAAAAAAGGAATCTGACCCATCCAACAACAATACATTTGATGTTCTTTCTATCATCAATAAGGAGGGAGGGATCTGGAATGAGAATAACAAGTTGGTAGATGAGAAGATCAATAAAGAAGAAAGTAGTAAGGAGCAACTGAGTAATCATCAAAGTGACTCTCAAACTTCAAGTGGAAATATTCCAGTATATGTTGTCAATTATGATAATTAGGACAATAAAGAGCAGTTGAATGACCATCAGAGCGAGTCTCAATATTCAAGTGAAATTATTGTAGTAGAAGTTAATAACTCTGATAATCATGTCATGAGAGGAAAAGTATTATTAACTAATGATTGGGTCAAGGAAACTTTTATGATATGACATGTGAAGGAATTGGAAGGATCAATCTTATCTAATTTGGATAAGGTTAACTCTCCAAATCATGAAACTGAAAATGTTGATGAGTGGTTTAAGGATGAAGGAACTTTGACAAATGTAGAAAGGGAAGGATTTCCAATAGTTCTTATTGAGGAGATGAAGGAGAAAACTGTTGAAACTTCCCCCTTAACAATCTGCATGAACAAAGAGAAGTTGGATCACTCTCACTCTAATAAGAGAGTAGTGGAAGAAGGCTATGTGGAGGTGGAGACTACAAGTGGGGATATCACAAAAAATATTTATGAAGTGAGTGAAGGGATAGATACACCTACAAGTTCCTATATAACAAGGAAACTAATGATGAGAGTGTCATAATCAACAAAGGGTCTATAGCAGAGAGGGATGAACTTGACTTTCCTCCAGGAGAAAGTGTAGGACAAAATATGCAGTCAACAGAAGATAGAATTGAATATGACAGTACTACTTCGCCTTCAAAGTTTACTAAAGAAAGTGTGCATGTTATGTATACTAATGGAGGGGTGATATCAGATTGATTGCAAATTGATGTAAGTTTTAACTCCTACAATGAAAAATTATCTTACACTGTAGAGGAAAAAAATATCAAAGAAGATGAAGGTACTATAATAGATCATAATGTGGCAGGTTGTGAAGAGAATTTGAAGGAGGAAATACAGTTAAAAGCTGCAGATATGGAGAATTTCAATGATGATATAGATGAGTGCCTTAAAGAAAAAGGTTTAGCAGTAGGGTCCTATCCTCCATGCAAAGGACATACTGTTGTACCTAGTGTCATAGAAGCATTAGAAGCTCAATTGATAATAAAAAAGGAAAATATTAGTGTTCTGGCAGTACAAAGAAAACCATCTCCTACTAAGGAATTACTGTCTTGTTATCTTATGATCTAAAAAGTATGGATAACAATTCAGAGTATGTACAAATGAAGGAACATATTCAGGGTCCTGAATTGTACAAAGTGGAAAAAGAGGATATTATGTAAAATTTGGAAGATGTAGCAAGACAAGCATATATTACTCCAAAAGTAAATGCTAAGAGCTCGAGGAAGGGGAAGAAAAACATTAATACAGATTCAAAGATACAGAAGGAGGTTGAGTATGAATTTGGCTAGTCACAACTGTAATGGTAAGATATGATATTTTGTTGCAGAAAGAGTATAAGTGGAAGTGCTATCTGACACTAATAAACAAGTGACCTTAAAGCTATTTCTACTAGATTGTGGCAAAGTTATTGTCAAAACACTAGTCTATGCTAAATGTAATGCTCAAGAAAGACTGATATTGTAGGATAATATCTATTATATAGCTAGTAACATGAATATTCCACAGTTAGTTGGGGTTTACTTTAATGTCATTATGAATGAAGAAGAGAAGATTGGAGGACTGCATGTTTATCCCATAGAATATTAAAAAAATTCTTTTTGTATAAATTCATGTGATCTGAATGAGGTAGAATCTAGAGGAAGTCCTTTCACTTGGTGGAATGGTAGAGTAGGACACTAATGTATTTTTAAAAGACTAGATAGAATATCAATTAATCAGCAGGTACAAGACTAGTTTGTTGATCTAAGAATGGAACATCTATCAAGAACTAGTTTAGATTATGCACCACTGTGGTTAACTGCAGGGGATCAGGTTCAGCAGTTTCATAAGAACTTGAAATTTTTAACGTTTTGGTTCAAGCATGATACTTTTATGGAGGTGGTGGAACAACATTGGAATATAGATTTCCTTAGTGATCCTTTTGTTACTTTAAAGTTGAAGATAAAAAGGTTGAAGACAACATTATCCAAATGGAGTAAGGATATTTTTCGTGACCTATTAAAGAAATTGACTAGCAGAGAGGATATTTTCAAGATTAAGGAGAAACTGTTTGAAAAAGATCCACCAGAGAAAAATAAAACTGTGCTTAAAAGGGCACAGGCAAAATTTAAAAATATCTTCATTTTGAGGAAGAATTTTGGAGATAAAAATTAGGAATTCGGTGGAACTAGAATGAGATAGGAACACAAGATACTTTCATAGCCTAGTTAAAGGGAGAAGGAAGAGGCTTCAATTTTCTAGAATCCAAAATGCAAAATATGACTGGTTGGAAAATATTAATCAAATTACCATAGAAGTTTTTTCTTTCTTTCAAAATTTGTTCACTCAAAGAAGAAACTTCAACAAATTTTAGTATTCTTGATCAGATCCCAGAAATGATAACACATGAACACAATACTACATTATCTGCTATGCCAACTTTAGAGGAGGTGAAGAGTGCAGTGTTTGCTTTATCAAGGGATAATACATGTGGTCCTGGTGGAGTTTTTGGTATGTTTTATCAGCAGTGTTGGAACATAGTAGGTGCAGATGTGTATAATGTGGTAAAGGCCTTATATGATGGACAAACACTCCCAAAGTATTTTACTCACACTATTACAAAATAAGTTTACTATCAACACTCTTTCAGACTTATGACCAATCAGCCTCAACAACTTTATAAATAAGGTGATTTTTAGAATTTTACATGATAAACTGGAGATCATCCTTCCTTATTTGATCTCTTTCAACCAGTCTGGCTTTGTGAAAAAGAGAAATATTATTGAGAATGTCTTTCTTACTAAAGAACTGGTGACTATAAGAAAGAGGGGGAACTCGCTAATGTTATTATAAAACTTGATATGGCAAAGGCATATGATAGAATGTCTTGGAGATATCTTGTACAAGTTCTGAGAAAGATGGAATTTGCAAATGTGTATGTGGATAGGATTTGAAGGATAATTGTCACACCCCAAATTGGGGTGTAGCCGACACCTGGCACCTGAATGACCCGTGCATACCACTTGTATATCATAATTTGAGCATACAATGCTTTGGGCCGCCAAGGCCCTAAAATGATCAATACAAGTGAAACTGAGTAGGATAATATGATATAATGTCAACAAGGCCCACATACATATACAATAAGGTCGACAAGGCCACAACCAGACAACTATACCTAAAACCCAATCTACAAGCCTCAATGGAAAACATAACTTTGATGTGATCAGGATAGGGCCCCGACTAACCCAACTACTACACATGTACAAGACTCAACTCATGACTCTTACTTAGTAGCTAACCACCCGATCCGCAGAACTCAACCAGCTCCTACAGGAGACGTAACGACCCATCCAGTCATTTTTGTCTAAAGATCCTTAGTTGATTGTTTGACCCTTCCCGTAGACTCTATGTGGGGTTTGTGATGTGCGGGGATTGTTGGCATGGATCCCAAGCTTATTTATATCTGTTTTGAATAAAAAGTCAAAAATTAGAAACTTAGAGTTGGTTAGTTTGACTCAAAGTTGACTTTTGGCTAGATGGGTTAATTTCTGAGTTTTGTCAATTCCGGTAGTTCTGGAGGGTAATTTATGTCTTAGTCAAGTTATTGGTTTTCTTCTCGAGAAAATCGGATGTATTTGGTGGCCTTATTTGTAATGTTAGGATATTTGGTTTTCCTAGACGATTTATAAAAGTATGACTCAACTTAGTTAATTGTGAAATCCGAGTGTACAAACGAGTTTGTAGCATTGTTTACCATAGATGAGCATGTTTGGTTTGTGTCCGAGGGGTCCCGGGAGTGTTTCAGGTGTTTGGTAAATGCTTGGGTTGTTTTCCCATTTCTGGTGTCTGGAGTCCACCTCTATGGTACCAGTGTCCGCTCCGACGTGTCCATTCAGTGAGAGGTTGGCTCACTGAAGATGGGGTTTTGATATTGTGGATTTCCACCGTGGCGGAGGGTCTGTCCGTAGGGGCGAGTCTGCTTTATGGGGTCATGTTCGCCGTGGCGCTAAGGCGAGGTGTCAAGTGACACTGCCTTAGCGGAGGTTCTATTTGCCGCAGTAGGTCTACTCCAGCAGAGTCGATTCCACTAGGGCAAAATTATTGTATCAGGTGTCCTATATATTCTTTAGGTCAGAATTTTCTTTCCCAAATTAGAAAACCTCAAGACTAGAACTGCCACTGAGTATTTTCAGAACCCTAGGAGAATTTCATCCTTGAGGTAATAGATTATTCCCTTTTATGGCTTAAGTTTATGTTTCTAACTTTATTAATGGTGATATAGTGTGTTATTAAGTTGGGGAAATTTAATTTCTAGTCTCTATGAGAATAAGAGAGTTATGTTGTTGATTTTAATAGAAGTTTATGGATTAAATGGTGTTATATTTGTGAATTAGGATTTGAATCCAGAAGGTACTGGGATTGTGGATATTGTAGAAGTATTAAGGTTGAGGAGGTTAAGGGTGTTGTCCGCAGGATGCACAAGGGATGAGCGATCGGGCCTAGTGAGATCCCAGTTGAATTTTTGGAGAGCGCAGGCAAGACAGGTTTGGAGTGGCTGACTGGGTTGTTTAATTTAATTTTTAAGAAGGCAAGAATGTCCAAAGAATGGAGGTGGAGTACAATGATTCCTTTGTACAAGAACAAAGGTGACATCTAAAGTTTCAACAACTATAGGGGTATCAAGCTGCTAAGCCATACTATGAATGTTTGGGAAAAGGTTGTGGAGGTGAGGGTGAGAACATGGAGGTCTATTTTCGAGAACCAATTTGGATTCATATCGAGGTGTTCGACTATAAAAGTCATTCATCTTATTAGTAGGTTAGTGGAGCAGTATAGAGAGAGGAAGAGAGACTTACATATGGTTCTATGGAGATCTTTAGAGGTTAGAGGTGTACCTGTGGAGTACACTAGGGTGATCAAATAAATATATGATGGAGCCAATACCAGGGTATGGACAGTAAGAGGAGACTCAGAGCACTTTCTAGTGATTATGGGGCTGCACCAGGGATCAACTCTTAGCTCAGTCTTGCTTGCCTTGGTGATGGATGGACTGACACGATAAATTCAAGGGGAGGTGACAAGGTGTATGTTATTCACAGATGACATAGTCCTTATTGATTAGACTCGCAAGTGGAGTGAACGCTGAGCTGGAGGTTTGGAGAGAAACTCTGGAGTTTAAGGGTTCAGGCTAAGTAGGACCAAGACAAAATACTTGGAGTGCAACTTCAGTAACGGGAGTGACCATGATACATGCATGAAGGTGAGGGTTGGTACTCTGGTCATTCCAAATAAAGGAAGCTTTAGGTATCTCAGGTCTATTATCCAAGGGAATGGAGAGATTGATGACGATGTCACACATCGTATTGGTGCAGGGTAGATGAAATGGAGGCTCACATCTGGAGTCTTATGCGATAAAAAGGTGTCACCAAAATTTAATAGGCAAATTCTATAGGGAAGTGGTTAGACTGACTATGTTATATGGGGTAGAGTGTTGGCCAGTCAAAACTTCGCACATCCAAAAGATGAAAGGTGCGGAGATGAGGATGTTGAGATGGATGTGTCGAAATACAAGGAGGGATAGGATTAGAAATAATGATATCCGAGATAGAGTGGGAGTGGCCTCGGTGGAGGATAAGATGCGAGAATTGAGGATGAGATGGTTTGGGCATGTGCAGAGGAGAGGCAGAAATGCCCCAATGCGGAGGTGTGAGAGGTTGGCTATGGACGGGTTCAAGAGGCGTAGAGGTAGGCCGAACAAGTATTGGGGAGAGGTGATTAGACGGAATATGGTGCAGGTGCAACTTACTGAGGGCATGACCTTAGATAGGGGGTTGTGGAGGACACAGATTAGGGTAGAAGGGTAGTATGTAGTTGAGCATAGTCCTACTTACACTTACATACTGGTAGTTATAGTGTTATTGTTGTAGCCCTGCTTAGCCTATCATACTAGTAGGTCTAGTATTGTTTTATAGTCCCCTGCCCTTTGATTTCTGTTACTGTATATTCTTTCGTGTACTTTGCTTATCTTGTTTACATGCGTTGGTTACTGCTTCTTTTTTTAAAATGCTTTATCATGGCTTATTCACTTTTGTTACTCTCATTTTTATACTGCTTTAAATTTCTTATCCGGGTTTCACCGTTTCTCTTGCTTTGCTAGTGCTTATGCTTAGTCTTGAGCAGAGGGTCTTTCTAAAATAGTCTCTCTACTTACCAAGGTAGAGGTAAGGTCTGCGTACACTCTACCCTCCACAGACCCCATATTGTGGGACTTCACTGGGTATGTTGTTGTTGTTGTTGTTATCATGTTGTGAGGCTTAACTTGATTATAAAAGCTTATTTTCAAAAGGGGGAAAATTCTAGGGTGGCTTTTGGATATTATTCAATTGGAGGTTAAAATGTGTATAGTTTCTCAATTAACTGAAGGATAAGACTACTTATCATGTATTCATGATTTTCGGGTATTCAAGTTCGAGTCTTGGTGGCATGGGCCCTGGTTAGTATTTTTATGTTTTGTTGTAAGGTTTACATCCTTGAATGTTGCGTAAACTTTAAATTAATGGATAGTATATACATATGGATAAACTTCGACCGTCACGAGGCACAGAGAAAAGTCAAGGCTATCACTGAGGCTTGATTGTGTAGTGCTCCTGCTCAGCTTTGAGGTAGGCTATGGTTATTTTTTTAGACTCTGATAGAAGTACGCAATAGTTATAAATGTTTAGGGGTATTGGGCATGTTTTGGAGGTCCCACTCAAACAATTGTGATGAATGTTTGAGTGGGTACCGGTGTTGATGTGTGATTTGGAGAATCAACCTTAAGCTGATTCCGACCGTTGTTATGTGGGTTTGTCGCCATTATTTGGGTCGTTTCCATATATTATATTATCGTATTTATTCATCACACATGCTTTAATATGATATCTGATTGTACTTGGATAGTTGTGGTTGAACTGTTTAATATGATATCCTAAAAATACATTGATTATTTGTCACACCCCAAACTAGGATGGTGGTCGGCACCCGGTGCCCTGCTGGCCCGAGCTTACCACTCTGATGACCAGACTTCTGTATGAGTAGAACTTCTAGCCGACAAGGACGTACTAGAATATATCACAATAAAAATACTGAATAAGAGGGACTAGCCCAACATATATACATAACAGGACCGACAAGGTCATAATATAGTTCAACAAAAGACAACTTAGTCGACATGGCTATATATCAACAACTGTACATACCATATAAGTATATGAGCATCTATGAAGAACTGAATTGTGATATGGATGGGACAGGCCCGCGACCTACCCATATTGTACATAACTCTGCAAAACATACTCACCATCTGACCAAGAAGCTCCGGGAAAAACAAAGCTTACTTACTGACGGCTGAACTCCATAACTCCTAGGATGGTGGCCTACCAGAGCCCCTATCAGAACCTGCGGCATGAACACACATCGCTCCCGACAAAAGGGACGTCAGTATGAAAGAATTATATCGGTATGTAAAGCATGAATAACAATATGAAACTGTAAGCTATAAATAAAGGCATAAAAGAATATGAAGTGATAAGCTATAAAGGAAAGCATAAAGGAACCGGGATGCCACATAAGATGAATAATGAAACTCTGAAACTAAAATGGAACCTATATGGATAGTCCTTACTGTATAAACTGCCCTCAACTTATAATGTGAGGTGTATAATATGCCACTGCCCTCAGATATACTCTGAGGTATATGTATGGATGCACATCTACGTGCCTGCTCGGGCCGACTATAGCGTGGCGCGCTGTGTATAATGTACATGTACAACTGCCCACCAGCTATTTGTAATGGTGGTATGAGTAATATATATATATATATATAGTAGCACTTAAGGCCTCTTTGGAACTTAGAACTCTATGACTATACTTTTGGAACGACTTTTAGTCGACTCTGAAAATTAACACATTGGGAATACGTCTTTCCGTTGACTTATGATAAAATAAACCGGTAACCAAAAACCATGATCATTAGAAATAGAAATAACAATGATCAACTCTCGACAAGACATTACGAAATACAATAAAATGAAGCTTTCGACGTTTTTTTTTTGAAAATGATAAACTCTTTGGATTTTATTCTTTTGAAAGAAAGGGATAGCATTGCATACATTGTCCACAAAGATTCAAGTCATTCTACAAGTCCTCGTACTCCTTATGGAAGATTATCTATAGCAACAAAGGGTCGATGTTAATATCGAATTCATATTCTATAGAGAACCTTAAACATATAGGTTCTTAGATTCCTTTACAAGGTCTACTTATGCAATTTGATCCCACAATTCTCCAAAATGTACTTTCCATAGTTTCACAACATATACAATAAGTTTTCTAATCAATTCAAACTTATATATAAAGTAAAACAACCCAACAAGTTATACCCCAATGATTTCATAAGTTTACGAATTTCGGTTACGAAAATCCTTTCACAACATGCTCCAAATCATCAATTAATCATAGAACTAGTTAGAGAAGGATAGAATTTACCTTTACGCATTAAAATCTCCCTAAAACAGCAAGTTTTTCCATCTCGAAGGGTTTTCCAAAATTTATTCTTCAAGGGGATGATAATTCCCACGATAACCATGGGGTTTATCATGTTAATCTTGCGTGATTAACCTTTGATTTGATCTTGAGGTGTTATGATATCATGGAGAGGGTTTAGAGAGAACCTAAGGTCTGCTCTTGGTGAAAAAATGAGCACCCAACTGTAAGGATCCGATTTAAACCCGTCAAAAATTTCACACTGATGCAAAAGGACAGTCAGATTCACGGTCCATCAAACTTTTGATGGTCTGTCAATCTGGACCGTCAAATCCAGATCGGCAATCTCAAAATCTCAGAGAAAATTGATGGTTCATATTGGGTGTTTTGAAGGTCCGTCAAACTTTTGAAGGTCTGCCAATCTTCCCGTCAAATTGCATAGTTTTCCGATTTTATCGAAACATATTTTCTTCGGTCCGTTTAACTTCAAAACGCTGCAGAAATTTAATAAACAAGCTTTAAACCTTCATTATCCTTTTGTAAGGTCATAAATCTTCCTAGGACATCAGTATCCATTAACGACATGACATAACACATAACTACGGGGTGTAACATCCTTTCCCCTTAGTAAAATTCGTTCGCGAATGTTGAAGATATTCTTAACTCTCGAGGGTTCTAAAATTTTTGGTAGAGTTTCCTCTGTAAACAGGACTATCCAAAACATGTTAAACAACCCAAACATATATCTAATGCCACACAGGGCAACATAATAACAAAACAACATCAATTTGACCTCACACGACTATCTGTATATACTAGAATCAAAGAAGGTTAGCCATAACTCACCTTAACTATCCTCTACTGTACTCTGAGCTACACCATCCACATCTGCATTAACATTAACACCTAGACAAGATATATGATTTAAGATCTATGGATATAATAGAAATGAGAGGATCGTATCGCACGAGTATCGGTATAAACCTGAAGACTGAAATAAGTAAAGATATCTGGATTGCATATCTTTGTCGGCCTCCCAAGTCATCTCTTCTGTATTGTTATTCCTCCATAGCACCTTAACGGAGGCAACTTCCTTAGTTCTCAACTTTTGAACTTGCTGATCTTAAATGGCTACTGGAGTTTCTTCATAGGTTAATACTGGGTGTAATACGAAAGAGATCTCCTATGCACTTATGCAACATCGACACATGGAATATCTGGTAAACTGTTTTAATTTCTGAGGGTAGTTCAAGCTCATAGGCTACTCGGCTTATCCTGCGAATGATTTTATATGGCCCGACGTATCTGGGGCTAAGTTTTCCTTTCTTGACAAATCTCATTACTCCTTTCATTAGAGAAACCTTTAAGATACCCAATCTCCAACTATGAATTCTGAATCTTGGCGTCGAACATCTGAATAAGCTTTCTATCAACTTTGGGTAGTCAATAAGCGCCATTGGATTAATGTTACCTTCTCCATTGCTTGCTGGAAAAAATTGGGACCTAGTAATACATCTTTACCCACTTTAAACCAGCCAATTGGGGATATACACTTCTGTCCATACAATGCCTTATATGGGGCCATCTGGATGCTGGAATGATTATTGTTATTGTAAGCGAACTCGATAAGAGGAAAATGATCGTCCAAGCTACCTTTTAAATCTAATATACAAGCCTGTAGCATGTCTTCGAGTGTATGAATTATACACTTGGCATGATCGTTAGTTTGTGGATAAAACGTTGTGCTAAGGTTCACTTGGGTACCTAAACCTTTCTCAAATGACCTCCAAAAGTGAGTTGTAAACTGTGCACCCCTGTCGAATATTATAGAGACTGGAATACCATACAACCGAACTATTTACTTAATGGCGTAATCCTCAGCCAAAAACGTCGTGCGAACAAGTAGAAATGGGCCGATTTCATCTGCCTGTCAATGATAACCGAAATGGAATCAAACTTCTAATATGAATGAGGTAACCCAGTGATAAAATTGATGTTAATTATTTATCACTTCTAAGTAGGAATTTTGATATTCTGAATCACGCCCTTAGCTTCTGATGCTCGATCATAACTTGTTGATAATTCGGGCATTGAGCTACAATGTTGCGATATCTTTCTTCATATCACTCCATCGATAAACCTGTCAGAGCTTATCGTACATATTTATTAAGCCAGGATGAATATAGTACTTGTATTGGTGGATCTCAACCATAATATGCTCTCTGAGTCCTCATATGCCTGGTACACATAGTTGACCTTGATATTAAGGACATCATCTCCTGTAAGTTCCAACATCATCTTCTTCTGCAGATGAATCCCTTATTTCATGCGGACCAACTCAGTGTCATCAAACTATCTAGCTTTCACCTATGTTATCAAAGATGATTCTGCGATATTCTGCACTATCGCTCTTCCATCATTCGTGTCCAAAAGTCATATGTTTAAACTAGCTAGGTGACATAGTTCTTTGGTCATCTCTAACTTATTGGCCTCAATACTATTCAAACTTCCCATGGACTTGCGGCTTAAGGCATCAACTACAATATTTGCTTTGCCGGGGTGGTATAAAATGTCAACGTCATAATCCTTTAATAATTCCATCCACCTTCTTTGCCTTAAATTCAGCTCCTTCTAGAGAAATACATATTGTAGACTCTTATGGTCTATGAATATTTCAACGTGGACTACATATAAATAATCATGCCACATATTCAGGGCAAATATTACCGTTGCTAACTCAAGATTGTGAGTCGGATAGTTGACCTTATGTTTCCTTAACTACCTCGAAGCGTAGGCTATAACCTTCCCGTGCTGCATTAAAACACATCCTAGATTGACTTTGGAGGCATCACAATAAACCATAAATCCATTAGCACCTTCGCGAAGAGCTTACATGGGTGCGGATGTCAACCTGTCCTTCTATTATTGAAAATTGCGCTCACATGCATTTATCCATTGAAACTTAGCTCTCTTGTGAGTGAGCTTGGTCATATGTGTGGAGATAGAAGAAAAACACTCTACGAATCTCCGATAATATCCTGCTAAGCCCAAGAAGCTACGTACCTCAGTAGGAGTCGTAGGCCTCGACCAATTCTTTACAGCCTCAATCTTTTGATGATCTACCTTTAAGCTTTCTGAGGAGCATATGTAACACCACTCGGAGATGATCTACATGGTCTGCCTCAGTCCGCCAGTACAACAGATTATCATCAATAAACACAATTATGAACATATCTAAGAATGACTTGAAGACTCGATTCATTAAATCCATGAAGGCCGCTAGCACATTAGTGAGTCCAAAAGACATCACCTGAAACACAAAATGGTCGTACCTAGTTTGAAAAGTTGTCGTCGAGATATCTTTCTCCTTTACCCTTAAATGGTGGTATCCCAATCTTAAATCAATGTTTGAAAAATACTTAGCACCATGAAATTGATCGAATAAATTATCAATCCTTAGAAGTGGATATCTATTCTTGATGGTGAACTTATTCAATTGCCTATAATCAATACACATCCATAGGGAACCATCCTTCTTGTGAACAAACAATACTAGAGGGCCCCACGGTGAAGTGCTAGGTCTGACCAATAAATCCTTCAGTTGATCCTTCAATTCCCTCAACTCGACCAGAGCCATTCGATAAGGAAAGATAGATATCGACTGCGTATCTGGAAGTACATCAATAGTAAACTCAATCTCCCGCTCTAGGGAATGCCCAAAATCTCATCCAAAAATACATCGAGAAACTCATTAACTACAGGGACATACTGAAGGGGTGGAGGCTCTATATCTGTGTCCCTAACTCGAACTAAATGATAAATATATCCCTCTGAATCATCTTCTTGACATTCAGGTAGGAAATAAACCTGCATTTGGATGTATCAGAGTTGCCTGTCCACTCAAGGGTCGGCTCGCTTGGAAAATTGAACTTAACAACCTTTGTCCGACAATCAACATTCGCATAGCACGAAGCCAACTAGTCCATGCCCATATTGACATCAAACTCAACCATAGGTAATTCGGCTAAATCAGCCAATGTAGGGCGATTACAAACAATCATAGTTCAATTCATGTAAATTCATCTTGCTACAATCGTCTCACCAACCAGTGTAGCCACTTTGTATGGCTTAGACAACAAATCTGGTTTAAATCCAAATTTACTAGCAACAAATGGCGTAACATAAGACAAATTAGAACCTGGATCTATCAGTGCATAAACATTATAGGTGAAGATGGATAGTATACATGTAACAACATCCGGAGATGACTCCAACTCCTGACGATCTGATAAAGCATAGATGTGGTTTTGATCACCACCTGAACCAAAGGGCCCTCCCTGGACTCTGTTTCGACCTGTTGAAGTCTGCGGCGTACCACTCTACGGGCGTACACTTGATGAAAATGTTGTTGTCGATCCCTTCGGTTAAGCTGCATCATTTATACCTCTACTTGGGCACTAATGCATATTGTGACCAGGATCCCCATAGGAATAACACATATCGGCACCCTAAAGACATCGTACCATGTTTTTCTTACCACACTGATTACATGGCGTCAATGGATGTCTCATCTATCTTGAATTTCCTACCTCCAAAAAACAAAAGCTCTGGAACTATGTTCGGGTCATGACTGAGCATATCTATCATACCTCGGCTCCTTAAACTAGAATGAAACTCTATTAGAAAACCTATGCGGACGTCTGAAAAATTGCTTCCTAGAGCCACCCGCTACCTCTCCAAATGACCAAGTTGACCTAGCTCTCTTGGTCACATCCCTTTCAGCACTTCTAACATCTTGAAGCTACCACTTGCGATCCTCGACACTATGAGAATATGCATGTATTTTAGAAATATCCCTATCTATTTTTAGTGAGGCTGTCATACACTCTCCAATAAGATGTGTATCCAATCCTAATACGAATCAGTGAACTGAAGCCCTCATTGTATCCACGATATTTGGGTCATACTTGGCCAGAGAATTAAACCACAAACTATAATCCCGAATGTTCTTGCCTCTCTGCTTGAGGTATATGAAGCACTCCACCATGGCCTCGCGTACCTTTAATGGGAAATAATGATCAAGAAAAACTCAACAAACTATTCCCATACCGCGGGATGTGCATCTCGGCCTCGGGACCGCTCCTAAGCTTCATACAATAAGATAGATATTTATCATAATATGAAAGATGCCAATTCAACTGCCTCCATGTCTGAAGCATGTATGACTCTCAATACCCTTTACATCTAATCAATGAAGTCTTGCGGGTTTACACCTGGGTCAGTACCGGTAAACACTTGGGGACTCAATGTAAGAAATTCTCGGGTCCGGGAACTCCCAACACCTATGCAAAACTGTATCCTAAGGAGCTGGAGGCACTGCACCACCTCTAGCCTCTTCCTGAGGGGGTGGAACAGGTGATACATATGAGTACGACTCTCTTTGAGCTTCAACTCTATCAACTTGGCCGGGCGGGGAATTATTGATACTTTCACCCCTATCAGCACCGACTCTATAACTAACGGTAGCTCTTAAAGTAACTGGCATGATTTAAAAGGGAATTAGATCATGAATTAGACTCAAAATCATGTAACTCAGCTCTATAGCACGATCTAAGAAGTGAAAGAATAACAACCATCCCTAAATATCTGGAAGCCGTTTGTTTATAAGTGTGGTGCATAACACACTCATAAATAAGACTCTACTAGACACGGATCACAGACTCTCTAGAACTAACCTATTCTGATACTAAATTTGTCACACCCCAAACATGGAGTGGGGGTGTTCAGCACCCGATGCCCTACTGGCCTGAGTATACCACTCTGATGACCAGATTTTTATTTGAGTAGAACTTCTGATAGACAAGGCCGTACTGGGATATAAAACAACAACAATACTGAACAAGAGGGACTAGCCTAACATATATACATAAGAGAACCGACAAGGTCACAATATGGTTCAACAAAAGACAACTTAGCTGACAAGGCTATACATCAATAATTGTACATACTAGACAAGTCTATGAGCCTCCATAAAGATTTGAACTATCATATAGATAAGACAGGGCCCCAACCTACCCATACTATACATAACTCTACAAAACATACTCACTATCTGACCATGAAGCTCTGGGAAAGATGAATCTTACTTACTAACGACTAAACTTAATAGCTCTTACTGTGGTGGCCTAGAAGAGCCCCAATCAGAACCTACAACATGAAAAATAGTACCTCTGACAAAAAGGACATCAGTATGAAAGAAATGTACTGGTATGTAAATCATAAATAACAATATGAAACTGTAAGTTGTAAAGAAAGACATAAAGTAATATGAAGAGATAAGTTGTATAGGAAAGCATAAAGCATTTTGGATGCCATATAAGGCGAATAATGAAACTCTGAATCTAACATGAAACTTCTATGTATAGGCCTTACGATATAAACTGCCCTCGACTTATAGTGTGGGGTGTATAATATGTCACTTCCCTTAGGTATACTCTGAGGTGTATGTATGAATGCACATCTACGTTCTTTCCTGACCAATTATAGCGGGGTGCAGTGTGTATAATGTAAATGCACAAATGCCCACCGACTATTTACAATGGTGGTGTGAGTAATACATATATATATATATAGTAATAATACCACTTAAGACCTCTTTGGAACTCAAAACTCTGTGACTTTAATTTTGGAATGACTTGTAGTCGACTCTAATGATTAACACTTTGGGAATACTTCCTTCCAAAGACTTATGATAAGATAAACTAGTAACCAAATAATCATGATCATGAGAAATAAAAATCACAATGATCAACTCTCGAAAAGGGATTACGAGATACAATAGAATGAATCTTTTAACATTTATTTTTATTGAAAATTATAAACTCTTTGGATTTCATGATTTTGAAAGAAATGGATAGCCTTACATACCTTGTCGACAGAGCTACAAGTCATTTTACAAGTCCTCATACTAATTGCATATGATTATCTATAGAAACAAAGGTTCGATATTAACGTCGAATCCATATTGTAAATAGAAACTTCACATAGGCATCTTATCGACAACCTTAAGCATATAGGTTCTTAGATTCCTTTACAAGGGTTACATATGCAATTTGATCCCACAATTCGACAAAATGTACTTTCCTTAGTTTCACAACATATACAATAAGTTTTCTAATCAATTCAAAATTATATATCAAGTAAAACAACCCAACAAGTTATACCACAATGATTTCATAAGTTTACGAATTTCGATTACTAAAATCCTTTCAAACATTCTCCAAATCATCAATTAATCATAGAACTAGTTACAGAGGGATAAAATTCACCTTTACACATCAAAATCTCCCTAAAACAGTAAGTTATTACATACCCAAGGGTTTCCCAAAATTGATTCTTCGAGGGGACAATAATTTCCACGATAGCCACGGGGTTTATCACGTTAAGCTTGTGTGATTAGTTTTTTATTTGATCTTGGGGTGTTATGATATCATGTAGAGGGTTTAGAGAAAACCTAAGGTCTGTTCTTGGTGAAAAAAATGAGTCTCAATCGTAAGGATCTGATTTAAACCCGTCAAAATTTTTACACCGCTGCAAAAGGACGATCAGATTGACGAGCCTTCAAACTTTTGACGGTCCGTAAATCTGGACCATCAAATCCAGATCTGAAATCTCAAAATCTTAGAGAAAATTGACGATTTGGGCATTTTGACGGTTTTCAATCTTCCCGTCAAATTACACATTTTTTTCAATTTTGTCGAAACATATTTTCTTCAATCCATTTAACTTCCAAAACTTCCATAAATAAGATTTAAACCTTCATTATCCTATCGTAAGGTCGTACCTCTTCCTAGGACATCAGAATCCATTAATGACATGACAAAACGTCAAACTACAGGGTGTAACGTTATTATGGATGGACTGTTGATATGATATTTGGATTGTACTTCAGTTACTTGTTATTGAATTCTAAAAGAATGTGTTATTCATCTGTTATACTTGGTTGCATCTCACACATTCTAATTTCATTCCATGTATTGTCATTTGCATTCATACACTCATAATTCTAATGATATTGATATGATAGTGGTATGAAAATGTTGTGGGTACAATAGATCGGAAAAGAAAGGTACTTATAAGATTATTTGAAATATTGAGATGATGATAATATTACGGATGTCTTGGGTTTCACACCACAACAGATATGAAGATACATGAGGATCGGAGTTGCACGCCTGCAACATAATATTATTACAGTCAAGAACTGGGCTCTATGATGCAATGATTTATTTTAGAGCGGAGGGGTGTATGGAATTTGTGAGTCCCCTATGGGTCACTTTTATATGGAAACCCCCTGTAAAGTGTGTATACCGGTTGATGGAAAGGTACCTGGCATATGCATTGCATTCATATTATTACACCACATACTTTGGATGTCATTTTCATCATGGGTTAACTGACGTAAACTTAGTAAGGTTGAGATCCCATCACAAGGTTAACAAAGGTATAGATTAGTGTTAAGTATATTTCCAATGAATTCGGGGCTAAATGAATCAAACAAAGTATGTTCGTTGAAATCCGCGGAAAATCGAAAAGAATATCCGAACATGATTTTTGACCCAACTTGTCTGGGGTATATCTCCTAGTATATAAGGAATTACAGAGCCTATAACTTATCTAAATTAAAGTTTAGAGAGTCGAATTTTCAATGCAACTGACATTCGTCAATATGAGAAGTACAAAAGATTTTACGGACCATCAAAGGTTATACGACAGATTTGATGGACCGTTAAATTAACCGTCAAGTTGTGGTGGTTGAATTTTTTGATGGGTTTATATTCGGGTCAGCTCGATTGGGGAAGCCATTTCCTTCCTCAAACAGACCTCAAAATTCTCTCTTAAACCTCTCTAACAAAGTTTTGTCCACACCACCGATTCTCATCGGTGTTGATATATTTTTCATTAGAATTAGCTATCATTCATACAATCATGATCATACATTTGGACTGGGTTGCACGTTCTGCAACATAAACATATATTAGGCTAGGTTGTATGTGTTGACACCCAATTTTGTCCCATCTTTTATGATTTTATTTGTAATTTTTAATATTTTTACACTTTTAAAATAATTTTAAAATATAGGCATATATGTGTATATCCTCTTATTATTATTATTTCATTTGCATTTTTATAATAATCATAAGTTTTATCCGAAATTCTATGTTATCTTATTCTCGCAAAATTGCATCGCATTTTCCTTTTATTAAGCATTAAATATTTCACAAAATATTATATTTTTATTATTATCACGTCGTTACGTTATTTTAAATAATTCACATCTTTTACAAAAAATATATAAATATGTTTTAATATTAAGCCCCTTTTCATATTTTTAAATCCATAACCCATTTTTTTTATTTTCCTAACCCAAAACAATTTCTAACCCATTTCATTTTCCCAACCCAATACAAATTCTACCCAAACAAACAAGCCCAAACTCCCCAATTAAATTCCCTTATACCCAAACCCACAAAACAAAATCCCAAAACCTTTCCAAGCCCAATCGCCACCCCACCTTCCAAGTCCAACCCCACAATCCCATTTAAACCAAACCCACAAAATAAACTCCCAAGCCCCATCACCCATCGGCCCAAAACCCCAACCAAATAAATTGGCCCAACCGGCCAACCCAACATCCCACACCCGTCGGCCCCAAACCCGACCCGACCGACCCGACCCATAACCCATTCCCCCTTTTAATCCCCAAACCAAACAAAAACCCAAAACCCCAAAATCAAAACCCTACGCCCCCAACCCCTCAAATCGCGGCACCCCTATGCCACCTCCCCACATCCCCCCCCCCCTACCCCCCTCACTTCGCCACTGCCCCCACCCTACCCTCGACACAAATTAACGCATGCCCCAAGAACACGCCCCAAAAATCAGATTTTGTTCCCCCTTTATTTTGAAATTTGAATTCGTTTTAAGGGGGGGTATGAGGGGTTGGAGCGTTGGGGTGAGTACCTATAAATACTCCATGTTGTTCTTCATTTTGGAGGGGATTTTTGGGGGATAAAAACAGATTTTCGAAGGATTTTTCGGAAGACTATTCCATATATACATAAAATATTTGTTATGTTCTAGATTTTACATCATTCGTTGTCTTTGATTGTTCAAGATACAAGTCCGAAATAGGCCCAAGATTCGAAAGAAAGGAGGTGAGTTTCGTTCTTGAACTTGGGTTTTAAAATGGCTCTATTCGGTTTTCTGAAAAAACCGAATCCGAAAATCTATTTTGCATTTTCTTGTTGTTCTTCACTGTTTTCGGGTCGGGTCGACCCGGTTTGGGTATTATTTTCAGAATTCTTGCATGCTCATATTCCTGTATGTTGGTTATCTGAATTTGGTGAATATTTGATTTCGGGTTGAATTTCTGATTCGGGTCGGGTCACTGACCCGGGTCGGGTCGACCCGGTTTGGGTAACATTTCAAAACTCTTGCATTCTTATATTCCTGTATGTTGGTTATCTGGAATTGGTGAATATTTGATTTCGGATTGAATTTCTGATTCGGGTCGGGTCACTGACCCGGGTCGGGTCGACCCGGTTTGGGTAACATTTCAAAACTCTTGCATTCTTATATTCCTGTATGTTGGTTATCTGGAATTGGTGAATATTTGATTTCGGGTTGAATTTCTGATTCGGGTCGGGTCACTGACCCGGGTCGGGTCGACCCGGTTTGGGTAACATTTCAAAACTCTTGCATTCTTATATTCCTGTATGTTGGTTATCTGGAATTTGATGGAATTATTCGATTTCGGATTTTTTACCTGATTCGGGTCGGGTCACTGATCCGGGTCGGGTCACTGATCCGGGTCGGGTCGACCCGGTTTGAGTAACATTTCAGAATTCTTGCATTTCATATTTTTTTGTATGTTGATTATCTGGAATTGATGGAATTATTTGATGTCGGGTTGAATCTCCAATTCGGGTCGGGTTACTGACCCGGGTCGGGTCGACCCGGTTTGAATTTCTAAATTTCTTGCATTATTGCTGTTGTTGTTATTGGCTATCTGAATTTGGTGTTGAAATCTGATTCGAGTTTGGATCACTGATCCGGGTCGGGTCGACCCGATTTGAATATTTCCAGAATTCTTGCATTTTCATATTCTTGTTATTGGTTATCCAAACTGCATCGAAATCGATTTCGATTTGAATCATCGATTCGGTCGGTCGACCCGATTTGGATATTTCAAATTTGAACTCGGTCGGGTTTTTTAAATTGCTCACTGCTCGTTTCTTTGGCACTCTTTTACTGTTTTATTAATATCGCATTAAGGCCGATGAAATTAAATTCGAGGCCGCTCTTTTTTTCGCTTCAGTATTCTCGCTTATCGCTTTTAAACATCCGTACAACGGATATTTATCGCTTTTTCGCTTTTAAACTAAAATATCGTGTCTTTTCGGAATTGCTTCTCGATTTCGCTTTTACTATTTTGGTTTAGGTTATCGCTTTTGAATTAAATATCGCATTTAGGCGGTGAAATTGAATTGAGGCCGCGCTTTTTCGTTTCGCTTTCGCCATTGTTTTGGCATTTAAACATCCGCACCTGAATTTGTCTTCTTGATTTATATAAATATTGCATTTAGGCCGATGAAATTGAATTCGAGGCCGCGCTTTTTTTCATTTCGTTCCTCTGTTTTTCAGTTTACTGTTTAAGTATCCGGGCAACGGATATCTTACTGTTCTACTATTTTATTGCCTTATTTATATCGCATTTAGGCCGATGAAATTGAATTCGAGGCCGCGCTTTTTTCGTTTCATTTCACTGCTTTTCAGCACTGTTTTTAACGTCCGGGCAGCAGATATTTACTATTTTTTTTTATTTACTAAACATCCCGTCTTCTCGGGAATTGCCTCTGTTTTTCTGCTTACTGTTTACTGCCTACTGCTGTGTGCAGTTCCGATTTTAATTTTGCTGATTTGAACACGATACTACACTGGCCGATGAAAAATATCCGTCGATTTTGAGGCCTCCACAGTTGCAAAGACGGAAATATAACTTCTGGGCAATGATGAAGACTTAAACCTTTATTTCATCCAAGATCAACATGTTTAGTAGGCGAGGTGACTAAAATAACCAACAAGTTATATATTCGCAGCCACGACGTGATTATAGTGATCTTTTCTATTTCACCCGAGAGACCGACACGTTTAGTAGGCGAGGTAATCAAAAAAAAAAACCACATTAGTCATATGTTTGCAGCCACGACGTGATTGGAATGCTCTTTTCAAATTTTAAGTCTGAGCCCTCCGTGATCAAAACATTCACTGTTTTGAATGCGGATATGGAGTTATTTGTATTTAACTGTTTCTAACCGTTTGTTTTTGACAGCTTGCAGGGATTAAAGTAAATAACGATGAATTATTCCTCGGAGTTTATTTATTTTATTTCTTTCTTTAATTCAGCTTTTATCCCGCTTTGTATTGTAATATTATTTATCGCACGTATGTAACTATTGAAATGCTTAGAATAGGCAAACTTAGGATTAATTCATAAGGTAGTTTAAGATTTGAAACCCGTCGCTAGCTTATTTATTTGTAGGCTCGGTTGAATTCAAACTTAGAAATCCTTCGCTAGTTTATTTATTTTAGGCTCGTCACGCGTATTCAAGATTTTTAAAAACAACTTTTGTCATCTTTATTTGCTTTATTAATCATTCCGGATAAGTTTATCTTTTGTCAATTTACAATTCAATGATTCCCAAAATTTTTCTTCTTTGATAGTATAAATAATTTATTGTCACAAATGCATATTTTTCAAAACTTTACATGTATCTTTCTTTTTTATGTCATCTGAATACGTACTTGTATAAAATGCATCATTTACTAATTATTTGCAAACATCTTTTAATCTATTATACTTGTAAAACATGCATTTTTCTAGCAATAATTAACCTGAGTTTGACCGGATAACCGCAAGTTAGCGGATCTTAAAGGATGCCTAACCCCTTCCCTTTAGGATAATAAAGAACCCTTACCTAGAATCTCGCTAGTTTCGCAGACCTTAAAATTAGAGTTTACATTGCAGCATTTAGTTTAATATTTAGGTGTCCTAATTCACCGTAGAAAATAATTAGGTGACGACTCCTCAACCCTTTTTACCCGGGAATCACCCAACACGTCCGTGCTCCGCTTTGACCCGAGCAAGGTCGAAAATAGGGCGCTACAGCATGGCGACTCCACTGGGGACCATCAGGTTCTTAAACCATAACAAGTTCGGATTAATTATTGCTTTACTTTTTGTTCCTTATTTGATTTAGTGCTTTGATGTGTTTCATTTATGAGATTTTTGCATAAACTGCTTTAATTGCTATATTGTCTTACTGCTTTCCTTAAATTGGCATTCCGCTCATATTTCTTCCACTCTGGAAAATTGACACTATCACACACTACACGCGAGGTGTGTTTCGCGCACCCGCAAATTTCTTTCAATCTACCAAATTTTAGGAGAGTTGGCGTATGCGCGGAGTGACCGGACCATCCGGTGGCCGCGTAGCCTTCTCACTCGAGTAGTCCGCTCGGGAACCTTGTGTCTAGTCAGCCGAATCTTAGAAAATTTAAGATAGAGCTATACCACCCTTTATTTTAAGTCATGCATGCATACATCTTAGGTGGGTTGATCCTTGGCATCAACTTCACAATTAAGAAAACCACCAAATTGTCGACGGGTCTCACAACCCAACGACCAATCAGCATATTATGTGTAGCAGGATATTGATGGACGGATCCAAGCCTAAACAGTATGCCAAAATCGGAAAATGTATATTCATTTTATTTATTTTATTTATTTTGTTATAGATGGAGTCTGTGCCGCAAGTCAGGATGGTGAGTGGGATTTCGAGCAAACTGAAAATATGGTGGACAAACTTTGACCTTGGCAGCCAAATGGCAATTAGGAGAAGATTAGGTTGCCTCGTTTCGTTGTTCGACATCTTCCCCGATCAACATTTGGTCAGAGCACTAATCCATTTTTGGGATCCGGATCGGGTTGTCTTCAGATTCGGAGATTTTGAGATGACTCCTACTTTGGAAGAAATCAACTATTTCACCAACTTGATCTACCAGGGTAGAGGACAAATTATCCCGCACTGTCAATCCGGAAAGAAATTTCTCCGCTACTTAGGGCTAAAGAACACTAAGAAACTCCTATGCTTTGAAAACAACTGGGTCTCGATGGATTATCTTTATGAGAGGTACGGTTGTCGAGACGGTTACAAGACATTCAAAAATGAATTTTCCTGCACCCCCGATCATTGGCGGACCAAACGACCCATTGCATTTACTGTCGCCTTTCTAGGGTCTCTGATATTCCCGCTTGAGTATGGAAAGATCAGTACCTGCATATGTTCCGTAGCACGGGCACTTTTCGAAGGAGCAAACGGAGCACAACTCACTTTGGCCCCTATGATCTTAGCAGAAATGTTTCGGGCTTTAGGGAAATGTAAAAGAGGTGAAACAGGTTTCTTCGAAGGCTGCAACCTTATTTTGCAGATGTGGGCAATGGAACACTTCTATCAGCGCCCGAATATGGTCGACATATGCTTCAGCGAGTCGAACAAAATCGTAAGCTTTTACGACAGGACGAAGCAGTTCGTATCGCCTGTCGGCATGAATGATTGGTATGGGTTTTTGGCGTCCCGCACCTGTGAACAGATCCAATGGAAATACCCTCTGCTCCCGAATGCCAAAAAAGCCTACATAAGATGCAAAATGCTTTATTATATTGAGCTTATCGGGTTGAAAGGCCTCCAACCTTACGCTCCACTCCGCGTACTCCGACAGTTGGGACAAGAGCAGATAATCCCCCTCCGAGCAGATATGAGGATTTCTGAAATTCCATTCGGGCCGAATTTCATTGTCCCCAGATCTAGGCAAGTCTTCGATGAATGGAACGATATTGACACAATAGACATTGGAGGTAGTCAGGCAGGAGGTACCCCCGAATATCAAGCGTGGCTACGAGAGGATTGCAGTACTGCACCATAGTCCCGATGGCGAGCAAGGTTTTGAAGATATCGGCACGACAATTTGGGTAAGGAATTTCCGGCTCAGAGACACAGTCGTTACCCCCGAAATGTGGCAGCAAATGCAAAATATAGTGCAATATCTAGAGGACGCAGGAGTCGGACCCAGCAATGTTAGGGTTACATCTTCATCTCGGTGATCAAAAGCAAGATTTAGAACTTGAGCATAAATATCTTATGTTATCAGCTTTATTATTGTACGCATTATTATTTCAGTAAAAGTCAACCTTTATTTTCGACAAAAGGCATCACAATCTTTGGCTTGGATCAATTTATCAGTATCTTGAATATTTTGCGTTTAAGCCCACCTCCGGCATAAAGGAGGCCCCATGCACATTAGGACGCGCATTTAATTTCCATATAATCATGCGCTACTTGTTTCTTGTTTTCCACCCTATACATGTTATTCAAAGCAATAATTATTCGTCTCATACTAACTTGGTTTGTTTCATTTTTAGAGAAGGTTTATTTTGCCTGCTTTATTTTCCAAAAGTTGATTCGCGTTGATTGAAACTGGCGGAACACCATTATTTCACGAGATCCAAGGCACAATCATCCGACAAAATGACTGATTCAGGGGCAGCCGAACAAACCGGTTTGGGACTTGTCGCTCTTCCGGGAGGTGAACCAGAGACATCGGAAAGGAGAAATACTTCCGTCCCGGATGAATACCTCGCCCAACTACTGCAGCAAATGGCAACTATGCAAACTGAGATCGAACGGCTCCGGAATCTTACCAATCTTTCCATCAGCATCAACACTCCACTGCCTGAACAAGAGACGAGCGCAACTGCACCACACACCTTTCCATCTCACGAACCATCATTCCCCCAGAACCTTCCCCGAAATCCCTTACCAAGCAGAACTAATCCTCAACTCGCCAGCCCACAACGTACCAATCCGCATCCTATCAACCCGCAGGCCAGTCCACAACAAAGCCCGCTACAAAATGACCCAGTATCCTTCACAGCTCCATATATACATCCAGTTCCACTTACCCAAACTACCCCACTTGTCCAAAATATCCCTCCCACACTAAATTACCAGGCAACCCAACAAATACCAATGGCACACATCACTAACAAGCAGTATGTGCCACCGGTATATCTGGCGGAAGCCCAACCTTCCACTTCTACCATACCAAACATACATCATCAGGAGATAGACCAATATGAAGAGATGGAAAGGCAAGCAAGGATTAGAAATGATGAAAGTATGGCAAGGGAAATTCATAGCCTAAAAGAAGCATTTAAAAACATTCAAACCAGCAAGGGGCATGAAGGACTCGAGTATGAAGATCTCTGCATGCATCCCGACGTTCAGTTGCCTGTCGGGTATAAGGTGCCAAAATTTGACTTATTCGATGGAAAGGGAAATCCTCGCGCTCATTTGAGATCGTATTGTGACAAGCTGGTTGGAGTGGGTAAGGACCAGGCCATAATAATGAAGTTGTTCATAAGAAGTTTGACAGGAGAAGCGCTCGACTGGTACACAAGCCAGGACATGAAAATGGCATAACTGGGGCACAATGGCACAGGATTTTGTGGACAGGTTCAGGTTTAACACCGACACAGTCTTGGATAGATTTTATTTAATGAAATTGGAAAAAAAATCTACAGAAACTTTCAGGGAATATGCCATGAGGTGGAGGGCGGAAGCAGCAAAGGTTCAACCTCCGATGGCAGAAAGTGAAATGACCACGCTCTTTGTGCAATCTATGAAGGATGCAACTTATTATGAAAAAATGATAAGCGTCATTGGACGGAATTTCTCTGAAGTGGTTAGGATGGGAGATTTCATAGAAGAAGGTATCAAAACAGGGAGAATCACGAACTTAGCAGCATTGCAGGCGACAAGTAAGGCCATTCAGTCAGACTCATTCGGGGGAGCAATTAAGAAGAGGAGGGATGGAGCGTCCCCTGTCATGGCAGTCCAGGAACATAGGTCCAACCAAATGCCAACCTACCAAAGCCCATCATCCCAGCCTCCCTACTATAATCAAAACACCCAAAATCATCAGCCCTCCTACTATAGCCAAAGCCCTCAGCCTTATTATCAACACTCGCCTACTCCCTACCCTGTCTATCATACCCAACCAATATATAGCCCACCACGAGCACCTACCTATAGAAATTCCCCACAGTATCAACCCACACATCCGCCTCAGCCGCAAACCCATCCACCAAATACTCCCAGACCCCGGGCAAATTACGAAAGAAGGCCAGTCAAAACATATACACCTTTAGCCGAACCTCTAGCCCAACTATACGAAAGATTGAGGACCGCAGGAATACTCCAACCCATCCCAGGGCATATCCCCAATCCTATTCCCAGGTCGTATGATGAAACTAAGCATTGTGCGTACCACTCGGGGATCACCGGACATGACACTGGAGTTTGTTTTGCCCTCAAAGACAAGATCGAGGCTTTGATCAAAGAGGGAATTATCCAACTGAAAGGACCTCCCCCTAATGTAAATAATAACCCTTTGCCAAATCATGACAATGCCAATATAAACATGATTACCGTTGATGAAGAAAACAGTTTGGAAGGGACCATTGTGCCTATCCAAACAGAGGAAAGGGTTGAATCATCGGCTTTGATCACCCCTATAATTACAGTTCAAGTAAGAGCACCGTTTGAAGTGGAAGTACTTCCTCCGAAATCGCGGATGGTGATGTCGTCTGTCGATACCAAAACCGCCCCTTGGAGCTATTCGATTGGGGAAAGGAGCAAAGGAAAGGAGAAACAAATTGTAGAAGTTGTCGTCGCTGGTATGACAAGGTCCGGACGATGTTATGCCCCTGCAGACAATCCAAAAAAGGTTGTAACAGAGACTGAAGTGGAAGAGTTCTGGAGGAAAATGCCAACCAAGGAGTATTCCGTTGTAGAGCAATTGAAGAAAACACCGGCTCAGATTTCTTTGCTATCATTGTTGATGAATTCTCCGGACCACGGACGCGCTTTATTGGAAGTACTCAAAGAAGCTTATGTTAGAGAGAGACCACGGGCGAGAAACTCTCGGCTTTGGTCGGACAGATTTTAGAGGCCCATAAAGTCTCTTTTCATGACAAAGAATTGCCACCTGAGGGTTTGGGCCACAACAAAGCTTTGAACATAACAGTAAAGTGCATGAACAAGTTCATTTCTAAGGTATTGATTGATGGAGGCTCAGCCATCAATATTTGTCCCGCGGCGACTCTCCGAGCCTTGCGAATTAGCATTGGAAAGATTCGCGAAAGTCATGTGAGAGTTAAAGGTTTTGATGGAGCCCAAAGGAGCGTTATGGGAGAAATGGATTTAACATTACAAGTGGGGCCCGTAGAGTTCGTCGTGGAATTCCAAGTGCTAGACATATCTACCGGCTATAACCTACTAATGGGAAGACCTTGGATCCATGTGGCTGGTGCAATTCCTTCTACCCTACATCAGAGTTTGAAGTTTGTCTGGGATCATCACGAGGTCGTGGTACACGGAGAAGGGAGCAATTCAATATGTCCCGGCGACGGATCCTATTTGTTGAAAGCGTAGATACACTGGATGGGTCTGTCTTCCATGTCAGAGAAATTACATGTGCCTCCAAAGCTGAAATATTGAAGTTACCCCGGGTTCTCACAATGGTGGCCCAGGAAATGTTGAAGAATGGCTTTAAGCCCGGTCGAGGCCTCGGATTGAATTTAGAAGGTATGGTGGAGCCTGTTCACTTGCTCAGTAAGAAGGATACTTTCGGTCTCGGATACAAACCCACTTCTAAAGAAGTCTTATCAGTCAACCTCCGAAAGAAAAGGGACACTCCCTTGCCAAAGCCTGTTCCACCCTTGAATCAGTCATTCGTCAAAGCATATGCCGCTCAGGAGTCGAATGAAGATGATGCAGACGACCTCGCGGAAGGACTCAAAAGCCTTTTCATTGCAGAAGAAGAAATGGAATGCAATGTAATTCTGGATGATTTTGATGAAGGCCCAACTATTTGGGATGCAGAACGTGGAGATATTTTGAAAAATTGGACCTGTGCCCCGGCCCTGTTTCTCCGGGAAGCTTGGTAGAAATTACCTTAGTACTTTTTGAAACAATGCGATTCTAATTGAGGCTTGAATCGCATCTATGCATTTTAATGTGTTTTGCCTCCATCTTTTGAAAGCTTAAATGACAAATCCACATTGCTTTTGCTATTTCAAAATTTATTTTGTTTACTAATTTTATTTTCTCTTTCAGCATGCAAACTAATAAATCTGTCGATAATGTGAATGTGACATATAATGAAACAAACAAACAAAATCCAAACAATGAACAGGACTTCGAAGAGTATGAGGAAGACTCGCAGCCAGAAGAATTGACAGAGGAATTGGAATATTTCGAGAATAAACCAAAGCCAAATTTAGAAGAAACTGAGGCAATAAATTTGGGGGATGCAGAAAATGTGAAAGAAACAAGAATCAGCGTCCATCTGAACGCCCCACAAAGGAAAGAACTGACGGATCTTTTGAGACAATATATCGACGTATTTGCTTGGTCTTATGACGAGATGCCAGGGTTGAGCACAGATATTATTTCGCATAGATTGCCTATCGATCCATCCTACCCTCCGGTGAAACAAAAACCAAGGAAAATCAAGCCTGATTTGAGTTTAAGGGTCAAGGAAGAGGTGTCCAAGCAATTCGATGCAAAGGTCATTCGAGTCACAAGATACCCGACTTGGTTGGCCAACATTGTACCTGTGCCAAAGAAAGATGGAAAGATACGAGTGTGCGTGGATTATCGGGATCTCAACAAGGCCAGCCCGAAGGATGACTTCCCTCTTCCAAATATTCACATACTCATTGACAACTGTGCAAAGCATGAATTACAATCATTTGTTGATTGCTTTGCTGGTTACCACCAAATCTTGATGGATGAAGAAGATGCAGAGAAGACAGCGTTCACTACACCTTGGGGGGTATACTGTTATCGAGTAATGCCATTCGGACTCAAGAATGCAGGTGCCACCTACATGAGGGCCATGACTACCATTTTTCATGATATGATCCACAAAGAAATAGAGGTCTACGTGGATGACGTTATTATTAAGTCGCGAAAGACTTCGGATCACTTGACGGATTTAGAGAAGTTCTTTGATCGGCTGAGGCGGTATAACCTAAAATTAAACCCTGCAAAGTGTGCGTTTGGTGTCCCTGCTGGGAAGCTGCTAGGTTTCATCGTGAGTAGAAGAGGTATTGAATTAGACCCCTCGAAGGTAAAAGCTATTCAAGACTTGCCTCCTCCAAAGAGTCGAAAAGACGTGATGAGTTTCCTTGGTCGCCTCAATTACATCAGCAGGTTCATAGCTCAATCAACACTGATATGTGAGCCGATATTCAAGTTACTGAAGAAAGACGCTGCTACCAAATGGACGACGGATTGCCAACAAGCTTTTGATAGAATCAAAGAATATCTGTCTAACCCACCTGTTTTGGTACCTCCAGAGCCCGGAAGGCCTTTGTTATTATATATGTCTGTGTTAGAGAACGCGTTTGGATGCGTGCTGGGACAACACGATGAAACAGGAAAGAAGGAGCAAGCCATATACTACTTAAGCAAGAAGTTCACGCCGTATGAAGCTCGGTATACTTTGCTGGAACGCACTTGTTGTGCCTTGACATGGATTGCGCAAAAGTTTAGGCATTATCTGTCTGCATATACCACTTATCTCATCTCAAGGATGGACCCGCTCAAATATATTTTTCAGAAGCCCATGCCCACCGGGAAGCTAGCGAAGTGGCAAATCTTGTTAAGTGAATTCGACATCATATATGTCACCCAAAAGGCTATCAAAGGACAAGCACTAGCCGACCATCTTGCGGAAAACCCCGTGGATGAAGAATACATGCCTCTCCGGACTTATTTTCCGGACGAGGAGGTCTTGTTGTTGGAGAAGACATCTCGGAAGAGTACCGGGTTGGAGAATGTTCTTCGACAATTTGCAAACTTCAAAGGGGTTGGTATTGGAGCAGTTTTGATTTCAGAATTAGGTCAACACTACCCAATTTCGGCAAAACTCCGATTTCCATGCACCAACAATATGGCGGAATATGAAGCTTGTATACTCGGACTTAGAATGGCCGTTGATATGAACATTTAAGAATTATTGGTTATAGGTGATTCGGACTTATTGATTCATCAGGTGCAAGGCGAATGGGCGACCAAGAACGGAAAGATACTTCCTTACCTGCATTGCGTGAAAGAATTATGCAAAAAATTCAGCAAGATAGAATTCAAGCATATCCCACGAACTCAAAACGAGTTCGGCCGACGCCTGGCAACACTTGTCCTCCATGATTCAACATCAGGATAAGAACTACATTGATCCCATCAAGGTGAGCTTATCGGATCAGTAGCATATTGTTTCAATATAGATGGAGAGTTGGATGGAAAGCCTTGGTACCACGACATTAAGAGATATCTCAAGATAGGTGAATATCCAGAAGGCATAACCAGTATACAAAAGAGGACACTTAGGAGGTTAGCAAACCATTTCTTCCTAAACGGAGAAATCCTTTATCGGAGGACTCCAGATCTCGGTTTGTTAAGATATGTTGATGCTCGAGAGGCAAGCAGTTTAGTTGTAGAGATACACGGAGGCACGTGCGGGCCTCATATGAATGGCTTCACTTTGGCAAAGAAGATTCTGAGAGCAGGATACTTTTGGATGACCATGGAAACAGATTGCATCCACTTCGTGCAAAGATGCCATCGATGTCAGATTCATGGCGATCTAATCAGGGTGCCTCCTAACGAACTCAATGTGACGAGCTCTCCTTGGCCATTCGCAGCTTGGGGCATGGATGTCATTGGCCCTATCGAACCTGCCGCATCAAATGGACACAGATTTATTCTAGTGGCAATTAACTATTTCACAAAGTGGGTAGAAGCATCGTCCCACAAGTCAGTAACAAAGAAAGTGGTAGTTGATTTTGTCCGCAATAACATCATTTGTCGATTTGGAATCCCTGAGTCGATTATAACAGACAATGGAGCTAATCTCAACGATGTCGATGAATGAGATATCACGAAAAGTTTAAGATTACTCACCGCAATTCCACTCCATACCGACCTCGGATGAACGGAGCGGTCGAAGCGACCAACAAAAACATCAAAAGAATACTACGAAAGATGATTGATAATTACAAGCACCGGCATGAACATTTGTCCTTGGCACTTTTGGGATATCGCACTGATCGAGGACTTCTCGGGCAACGCCGTATCTATTGGTCTATGGAGCAGTCGTGTGTTACCAAGTGGAAATACCATCTTTGAGAATTATCCAAGAAGCTGAGCTGAACGAAGCGAAATGGATACAGAATCGGTACGAACAATTGATGCTGATTGATGAAAAGCGATTGAACGCAGTCTGCCACGGACAACTTTATCAAAACAGAATGGCCAAAGCTTTCAACGGAAAGTAAAACCAAGGACTTTCGAACGGGGCAATTGGTCCTAAACTGCATATTCCCGCACCAAAATGAAGCTAAAGGAAAATTCGCACCTAACTGGCAAGGGCCTTATATGGTTCACCGGGTGTTGACTGGAGGAGCATTAATTCTAGCTGAAATGGACGGTGAAGTATGGCCAAAAGCTATCAACGCGGATGCAGTGAAAAGATACTACATTTAGGATTTTTCTATGTAATGCATTTCTTATGTTGTAAAAGTTGCGCTCCCTGGCGGGATACGCAAAGAACCCATGTCGGGTTCCGTTTCCTAGATTGCAAATTTCCCAGAAACACATTTCTTTGTAACCTGAACTACGTTATGACCTGATTCCCTCGGCGGGATACGTAGGCGGCCACATCGGCTTCGGTCCCATTTTAGGAAATCCTTACAATCCCCTTTTGCTTGTAATGAACTACGTCACGACCTGATTCCCTCATGGGGATACGTGGCTGACCTAAATCGGCTTCGGTCCCACCATTAGGAAATATTTTCTCCTTTATCTCACAAAAGACAAAATGCACCCATCTGATCACCGTGATAGGGCAGGCAAGCAATCTACACAAGACTCGGTTGTCCGTTCAAAAGATCGTCATTCTCACATATCAGAAACTGGGGCATTTCTTAAGGGATCACTGCCAGAGGACGCCGATAAACATGGAAAAGCATCGGCAAACTAAGTCTTCAGCCAGAAGAATTTTGGATAGGACGTTTGCTTTGTTTCACCGCATGTCACTGCTCGACAGACATTTATATATATATTTATATATATATATATATATATATATATATATGCAGTATTTCTTATAAGCAAATTATTTTCAACAAACATTTTCATCAAAATTCGATAGAATTTTTATGTTACTATTTTTTAAGATGCATTTCTACGAATTGTTTTCGAATGTTTTCATTAACGGCTGGCCAAGACTGGGAAGCAGAGAGGGGCTACGGGTCCGAGTTAGCAGGACATGCGAATACCAAGGCCGAAGCTACAAAGTCAACGCGAATCAACTCCCCCCTCCCAAAACTCATAAATTTATTTGAGTACAGGTTCTTCAGGTCGAAAACAGCAGGGAAGCTGCAACATTTATGAGCAGATTCGCAAGGGCCTCCGCATCGCAACTCACTACAAGAATCACTTTCCTGTTTGGAGATTGTACAAAGACGTCATCCTAAACTACATGTTCCCAACCGTGTTGTGTCCACGCAAAGAACGGTATTTCGACTTACAGGGTCGCATTCTCATCTACTCAACTTTTGCATCGCTTATGTCCACACATTAACTATCATGGCATGGCAATAGGGCCCCACTTTACATTACGTCAACACGACGACATAAATCAGGCGCCCACCTTCTAATGCGGGTATGTTTTAAATCAGGCGCCCACCTTCTAATGCGGGTATGTTTTAAATCAGGCGCTCACCTTCTAATGCGGGTATGTTTAAATCAGGCGCCCACCTTCTAATGCGGGTATGTTTTAAATGAGGCGCCCACCTTCTAATGCGGGTATGTTTTAAATGAGGCGCCCACCGTCTAATGCGGGTATGTTTTAAATCAGGCGCCCACCTTCTAATGCGGGTATGTTTTAACTCAGGCACCCACCTTCTAATGCGGGTATGTTCTAAATCAGGCGCCCACCTTCTAATGCGGGTATGTTTTAAATCAGGCACCCACCTTCTAATGCGGGTATGTTTTAAATCAGGCGCCCACCTTCTAATGCGGGTATGTTTTAAATCAGGCTCCCACCTTCTAATGCGGGTATGTTTTAAATCAGGCGCCCACCTTCTAATGCGGGTATGTTTAAATCAGGCGCCCACCTTCTAATGCGGGTATGTTTTAAATCAGGCGCCCACCTCCTAATGTGGGTATGTTTAAATCAGGCACCCACCTTCTAATGCGGGTATGTTTTAAATCAGGCGCCCACCTCCTAATGCGGGTATGTTTTAAATCAGGCGCCCACCTTCTAATGCGGGTATGTTTAAATCAGGCGCCCACCTTCTAATGCGGGTATGTTTTAAATCAGGCGCCCACCTTCTAATGCGGGTATGTTTTAAATCAGGCGCCCACCTTCTAATGCGGTTATGTTTAAATCAGGCGCCCACCTTCTAATGCGGGTATGTTTTAAATCAGGCGCTCACCTTCTAATGCGGGTATGTTTTAAATCAGGCGCCCACCTTCTAATGCGGGTATGTTTTAAATCAGGCGCCCACCTTCTAATACGGGTATGTTTTAAATCAGGCGTCCACCTTCTAATGCGGGTATGTTTTAAATCAGGCGCCCACCTCCTAATGCGGGTATGTCTTAAATCAGGCGCCCACCTCCTAATGCGAGTATTTAAATTTCGGTCAGGCGCCCACCTCCTAATGCGGGTATTTAAATTTCAGTCAGGCGCCCACCTCCTAATGCGGGTATTTAAATTTCAGTCAGGCGCCCACCTCCTAATGCGGGTATTTTATTTTAAATCAGGCGCCCACCTTCTAATGCGGGTATTTTATTTTAAATCAGGCGCCCACCTTCTAATGCGGGTATTTTATTTTAAGTCAGGCGCCCACCTCCTAATGCGGGTACTTTATTTTAAAGTGTAAACAGGCGCCCGCCAACGGCATCATCTGCACAACATTAAGCAACGACATCATTTCAACTTACAAAGTCATATTCTCACATACATATCTTATGCAACTGTTATACACTAACTTTTATCTTAGCTCTGGTCCACAGGAATTTGAATCGGCGGGAGCTTTCAGCATAACGTGGAACTATATCTCACGGCGAACCACGACAATTTGGTCAACGACCTACTTCGAACTTCGATCCGCTCTTTCCCAATAGTTTTGTTACATCTGCGACCAGTGTCATCATAACTCGACACTGGGGCAATATTTCTTGAATCTGCACCAACTTTTTCCATAATTTCTCTCCCCCTGGGATCTTATTTCTACCCATGATCTTCCTTCAAGTCCCGTTGATCAGGACAAAATTGGTTACTCAGTCAACTTTCTTTGGCCGAAAACTCTTTCATCGTCTCCGTCCAAAGAGGGGCATCTGTTGACACCCAATTTTGTCCCATCTTTTATGATTTTATTTGTAATTTTTAATATTTTTACACTTTTAAAATAATTTTAAAATATAGGCATATATGTGTATTTATTATTATTATTTCATTTGCATTTTTATAATAATCATAAGTTTTATCCAAAATTCTATGTTATCTTATTCTCGCAAAATTGCATCGCATTTTCCTTTTATTAAGCATTAAATATTTCACAAAATATTATATTTTTATTATTATCACGTCGTTACGTTATTTTAAATAATTCACATCTTTTACAAAAAATATATAAATATGTTTTAATATTAAGCCCCTTTTCATATTTTTAAATCCATAACCCATTTTTTTTATTTTCCTAACCCAAAACAATTTCTAACCCATTTCATTTTTCCAACCCAATACAAATTCTACCCAAACAAACAAGCCCAAACTCCCCAATTAAATTCCCTTATACCCAAACCCACAAAACAAAATCCCAAAACCTTTACAAGCCCAATCGGCCACCCCACCTTCCAAGTCCAACCCCACAATCCCATTTAAACCAAACCCACAAAATAAACTCCCAAGCCCCATCACCCATCGACCCAAAACCCCAACCAAATAAATTGGCCCAACCGGCCAACCCAACATCCCAAACCCGTCGGCCCCAAACCCGACCCGCCCGACCCGACCGACCCGACCCATAACCCATTCCCCCTTTTTAATCCCCCAAACCAAACAAAAAACCCAAAACCCCCAAAATAAAAACCCTACGCCCCCAACCCCTCAAATCGCGGCACCCCTATGCCACTACCCCACATCGCCGCACCCCTACCCCCGTCACTTCGCCACTGCCACCACCCTACCCTGACACAGCCGAACGCATGCCCCAAGAACACGCCCCAAAAATCAGATTTTGTTCCCCCTTTATTTTGAAATTTGAATTCGTTTTAAGGGGGGGTATGAGGGGTTGGAGCGTTGGGGTGAGTACCTATAAATACCTCATGTTGTTCTTCATTTTGGAGGGGATTTTTGGGGGATAAAAACAGATTTTCGAAGGATTTTTCGGAAGACTATTCCATATATACATAAAATATTTATTGTGTTCTAGATTTTACATCATTCGTTGTCTTTGATTGTTCAAGATACAAGTCCGAAATAGGCCCAAGATTCGAAAGAAAGGAGGTGAGTTTCGTTCTTGAACTTGGATTTTAAAATGGCTCTATTCGGTTTTCTGAAAAAACCGAATCCGAAAATCTGTTTTGCATTTTCTTGTTGTTCTTCACTGTTTTCGGGTCGGGTCGACCCGACCCGGGTCGACCCGGTTTGGGTATTATTTTCAGAATTCTTGCATGCTCATATTCCTGTATGTTGGTTATCTGAATTTGGTGAATATTTGATTTCGGGTTGAATTTCTGATTCGGTCCTCATCATCGACTTGTCGGGTCGACCCGGTTTGGGTAACATTTCAAAACTCTTGCATTCTTATATTCCTGTATGTTGGTTATCTGGAATTGGTGAATATTTGATTTCGGGTTGAATTTCTGATTCGGGTCGGGTCACTGACCCGGGTCGGGTCGACCCGGTTTGGGTAACATTTCAAAACTCTTGCATTCTTATATTCCTGTATGTTGGTTATCTGGAATTGGTGAATATTTGATTTCGGGTTGAATTTCTTATTCGGGTCGGGTCACTGACCCGGGTCGGGTCGACCCGGTTTGGGTAACATTTCAAAACTCTTGCATTCTTATATTCCTGTATGTTGGTTATCTGGAATTTGATGGAATTATTCGATTTCGGATTTTTTACCTGATTCGGGTCGGGTCACTGATCCGGGTCGGGTCGACCCGGTTTGAGTAACATTTCAGAATTCTTGCATTTCATATTTTTTTTGTATGTTGATTATCTGGAATTGATGGAATTATTTGATGTCGGGTTGAATCTCCAATTCGGGTCAGATTCTTGACCGGTCAGTCGACGGTTTGAATTTCTAAATTTCTTGCGTTATTCTTTGTTGTTGTTATTGGCTATCTGAATTTGGTGTTGAAATCGATTCGAGTTTGGATCATCGATCCGGTCAGATCATCGACGGTCGGTCGACCCGATTTGGATATTTCGAATTCTTGCATTTTCATATTCTTGTTGTTGGTTATCCAAACTGCATGAAATCGATTTGGATTTGAATCATCGATTCGGTCGGTCGACCGATTTGGATATTTCCAGAATTTCAGAACTTAGGTCGGGTATTTTAAATTGCTCACTGCTTGTTTCTTTGGCACTGTTTTACTGTTTTATTAATATCGCATTAAGGCCGATGAAATTAAATTCGAGGCCGCTCTTTTTTTTTCGCTTCTCTGTATTCTGTTTACTGTTTTAAACATCCGTGCAACGGATATTTACTGTTTTACTGTTTTAAACTAAAATATCGTGTCTTTTCGGGAATTGCTTCTCGATTTCAGTTTTACTGTTTTGGTTTAGGTTACTGTTTTTGAATTAAATACTGCATTTAGGCCGGTGAAATTGAATTCGAGGCCGCGCTTTTTTCGTTTCTGTTTCAGTTTACTGTTTTGGCATTTAAACATCCGTGCACGGATTGTCTTACTGATTTATATAAATATTGCATTTAGGCCGATGAAATTGAATTCGAGGCCGCGCTTTTTTTTCATTTCGTTCCTCTGTTTTTCAGTTTACTGTTTAAGTATCCGGGCAACGGATATCTTACTGTTCTACTGTTTTATTGCCTTATTTATATCGCATTTAGGCCGATGAAATTGAATTCGAGGCCGCGCTTTTTTCGTTTCATTTCCTTTGCTTTTGACTTGTTTTTAACGTCAGGCGTGAGATATTTACTATTTTTTTTTATTTACTAAACATCCCGTCTTCTCGGGAATTGCCTCTGTTTTTCTGCTTACTGTTTACTGCCTACTGCTGTGTGCAGTTCCGATTTTAATTTTGCTGATTTGAACACGATACTACACTGGCCGATGAAAAATATCCGTCGATTTTGAGCCCTCCACAGTTGCAAAGACGGAAATATAACTTCTGGGCAATGATGAAGACTTAAACCTTTATTTCATCCAAGATCAACATGTTTAGTAGGCGAGGTGACTAAAATAACCAACAAGTTATATATTCGCAGCCACAACGTGATTATAGTGATCTTTTCTATTTCACCCGAGAGACCGACACGTTTAGTAGGCGAGGTAATCAAAAAAAAAAACCACATTAGTCATATGTTTGCAGCCACGACGTGATTGGAATGCTCTTTTCAAAATTTAAGTCTGAGCCCTCCGTGATCAAAACATTCACTGTTTTGAATGCGGATATGGAGTTATTTGTATTTAACTGTTTCTAACCGTTTGTTTTTGACAGCTTGCAGGGATTAAAGTAAATAACGACGAATTATTCCTCGGAGTTTATTTATTTTATTTCTTTCTTTAATTCAGCTTTTATCCCGCTTTGTATTGTAATATTATTTATCGCACGTATGTAACTATTGAAATGCTTAGAATAGGCAAACTTAGGATTAATTCATAAGGTAGTTTAAGATTTGAAACCCGTCGCTAGCTTATTTATTTGTAGGCTCGGTTGAATTCAAACTTAGAAATCCTTCGCTAGTTTATTTATTTTAGGCTCGTCACGCGTATTCAAGATTTTTAAAAACAACTTTTGTCATCTTTATTTGCTTTATTAATCATTCCGGATAAGTTTATCTTTTGTCAATTTACAATTCAATGATTCCCAAAAAATTTCTTCTTTGATAGTATAAATAATTTATTGTCACAAATGCATATTTTTCAAAACTTTACATGTATCTTTCTTTTTTATGTCATCTGAATACGTACTTGTATAAAATGCATCATTTACTAATTATTTGCAAACATCTTTTAATCTATTATACTTGTAAAACATGCATTTTTCTAGCAATAATTAACCTGAGTTTGACCGGATAACCGCAAGTTAGTGGATCTTAAAGGATGCCTAACCCCTTCCCTTTAGGATAATAAAGAACCCTTACCTAGAATCTCGCTAGTTTCGCAGACCTTAAAATTGGAGTTTACATTACAGCATTTAGTTTAATATTTAGGTGTCCTAATTCACCGTAGAAAATAATTAGGTGGCGACTCCTCAACCCTTTTTACCCGGGAATCACCCAACACGTCCGTGCTCCGCTTTGACCCGAGCAAGGTCGAAAATAGGGCGCTACAGTATGATCCGCAATACATACATATATATTGGAATGAGCTACACGCCGCGCCAGGTACATGGACTCCGTACGTCCCCATGGGTCATGACTACCGAGGCGTAGAGGTATTCTTCCCGGAGTGTGTGTGTACATAGAATTGCATGTCCATATATATATACCTCAAAGTATACCTGAGGGTAGTGACATGTTATCTACCTCACACTATACGACGAGGGTAGTTTATACTGTAAAGGCCTATTCAGACAGGTTGTAATTGAATTTCAAAGTTTCATTATTCGCCTTATATGGAATCCAGGTTGCTTTATGGTTTCCCTTACAACTTATTGCTTCATATTGCTTTTATGCTTTCTTTATAGCTTAAATATTCATATTGTTATTCATGCTTTACATACTCAGTAAATTATTTTGTACTGACATCCCTTTTGCTAAGGGCGTTGTGTGTTTATGCCGTAGGTTCTAATAAGGACTCTGCTCGGCCACCACAGTAGGAGCTGTCATGTTTAGCCATCATTAACTAAGCTTCATCTTTTCCGGAGCTTTCCGATTAGATATGGAGTATATTTTGCAGCTTTATGTACAATATGGGTGGGTCGGGGACCTATCTCGACCATATGTCCGTTCAGTTACTCATAGAAGCTCATAGACTTATTTTGGTATGAATAGTATTGATGTATATCCTTGTCGGCTAAGCTATCTTTTGTTAAACCATGTTCTGACCTTGTCAGTCCTGTTGTGTATATATCGGGTTAACTCCTCTACTTCAGTGTTGTTGTTGATATATATTCTAGTACAGCCTTGTCAGCCAGAAGTTCTACTCATATAGAAGACTGGTCATCATAGTGGTACATTCGGGCCAGCAGGGCACCGGGTGCTGGCTACACCCCTTAGTTTAGGGTGTGACAAACTTGGTATCAGAGCAGGTCAGTGCTAGGGAGTCTGTGAGTCGTGTCTAGTAGAGTTTTGTCTATGGGTGTGTTGTGCACCACACTTATAAACATGAGGCTACTAGGTATTTACGGATGGTTGTTGTTCATCCACTTCCTAGACCGTGCTATAGAGTTGAGTTACATAGTTTGAGTATAATTCATGTTGTAGTTCCTTTTTCAGTAATCATGCCCGTTACTACAAGAGCTACTGCTAGTAATCGAGCCGGTGTTGATAGGGGTGAAGGTACCAATAATGCCCCGCCCGGCCAAGTTGATAGAATTGAAGCTCATGGAGAGTCACACTCTCAAGTATCACCAGTTCTACCCTCTTAGGAGGACATTAGAAGAGGTGCAATGCCTTCAGCTCCTTAGGACAAAGTTTCTCCAGTTTCACAAAATCTGGTTCCTCCATTTCCTCCACCTGAATCTTCTGAGCAATGAGTGGAAAATAACGTACAATTATTAGCACATATAGTAGCCACCCATCAACGTCAGATAAGGGATTGTATAGGCACTGGGTATTTTTATGATATTGGGAGTTCTAGGCTCGAGAATTCCTCTAGTTAAGTCCACCAGTATTCACTGAAGGTTATCCAAATGCAGACCCCAAAGACTTTATTGACCAGATGTTATGGATATTGCGAGAGATGCATGCTTCAGAGACAGAGGGGGTAGAGTTGGCCTCTTTCAGGTTACGTGATGTGGTAGTTCTATGGTATGAGGCTTGGGAGTGGTCTCTAGGACTAGATGCACCTCTATTTGTGTGAGAGGAGTTTTCAGAAACCTTCTTAGATAACTATTTTCCATTAGAAGCAAGAGATGCTAAAGTGGAGCAATTTTTAAACCTCAAACAGAAAGGCAAGAGTGCAAGGGAATATAATTTGCAGTCTGATTCTCTAGCTAGATGTCCTCCAAATATCGTGGATACAATGAGAGCTCAAATTCATCAGTTTGTGAAAGGCTTGGATCCACACCTAATTAGATAATGTAATATAGCCTCATTGAACAGAGATATGGATATTTCTAGAATCTAGGCATATGCTCAGGGTGTTGAAGACTGCAATCGGTAACTCTGAGAGGATATGAGTATAGAGAGAGAATTGACCAAGAGGGATAGGTCAGTTGGGTCATTCAGAGAAGCATCAGGTAGATCTAGGAAACATGATGTATATAAAGAGGGGTGAGTGAGGGTGAGTTGGTCAGAAAATGGTTGGAAACAGATTGACACAAAAATGGGGGTGAGTGAAGATTGTCGGGTGGGACATTTTTGCCGGGTAGTGGGTGTTTGGAAGGGTACACGAGTAGTTTAGGGTAGAAGTGGGATAAGGCATTTGGTGGTCGGTGTGTGGTGGTTGGATGATGTTAAGATGGAAGAAACAGGCTGGTACAGTGAGGTTATTGGTAAGGGATGTTTTGCGGACTGTTTGATGTTGTCGCGGTTGGACGGATATGTATGGGTGATTTCGGTTAATGGCCTTCGGTGTGGGTGTTTTGGAAGTGTTATGGTGTATGATGGTGAAAGGAATGGTGTTGTTTGCACAGGTAATGGACACGTGGTTGCTAAGTGCAATCCCGGGTACAAACCAAGTGAGGGTCGGTCGAAATATACATGGATAGAGACGCGAGTTTGTTATGGGCAAGCTCGGTTCGACACCAAGTGAAGTAAGTTAATTGGACAAGGATTTGACTGAGATTACTAAGTACAAGCTTGAGAAAAAACCAAGTGAGGAGGGCCGGTGACCTTGTGATAGTAACCGGATAGGCCCTTGTCTTGGGTTTGGTCGGATCACAAAAGTTCCAACTTCAACTTGCACCAAGGGAAACCTTAGTTTGGGTTTAGAAAGATCACAAAAGTTCTAACTAGATTAGCACCAAGGGGTTGACCCATAAAAGGATCGAGGTTCGGACCACAAAAGGACTGATGGCCCATAAAAGGACCAACTAAGATAAACAACACAAAAGTTGAGTAACTTAGCAAATGAGTAAAACTCAAATATTTTACATAAATATTCCACCTCTTTTTACATCAAGTTCATGCCTTATTTATACTAAAACTTAGACCCTTCTAGAAGACAACTCAATGTACAAACTACATGGACTAGTCGGCCAAGTGTGAAAGGAAATAGGTTCGGCTTAACTTGGAGAAAAAGGATGGATTCTTTCTAGACCACCCTTTTGTGTTACCCATGAAGATAAGTGCATGAACTAGTTCATGAATCTCATACAAATGGGAATGGGGAGAATTCGCCCACCTCTTTATGTGTTCTAGGCTATTCTTTGTGTCTTCTATGTAAAGTAATGCATGAACTAGTTAGTACATGAACTACCTTCTTGGAGCACGTTTGAAAGCTTCTATTTCTAGAATATTCTCGGCCTAGTCACCATTTCTTATCACACGTCCTAGCCTAGTCATCACATTCTATTACAAGGCCTATTAATTATGTCCTAAGGAGAGCTAATAGTTAAGGTAGGAATTAAAGACAAGCTAAAAGAAAATGGTCTCGGCCAAGACCTACAAGAAAGCTGAAAATTAATGTTATCTTCTTGAGTCTTCACGTCCAATCTTCCACTCCATTCCATATTCCATTCCATTATATTCATATCACCATATGACGGATGTCAATCTTTGGCACTCTTCTCAAGTCACCTCTCGGCTCATGTTGGGAGTTTACGCTCGTGGCTTTTCTTTCATCAATCTCCCATTCTTTGAAAGAATTTGTCCTCAAATTCTCGTAGACTAAATACATTGAGAAGTCTCCAATATGAAACGTTGAACTTTCATATCTGTCCGAAAGTTCTTCCTTGTAGAAGGATCTACATACAAGCAAAAGGGTTTCGCCTCTAAATGATGTCCGCGTTTGACCAAGGACCCCATAATATACAATGCCTCATCATAAGTAGAATTATGGAGCCGTATATCACCCAAATGTTTACTAGAGAAAGGAATGGGTACTTTTTCTTGAATTAACACGGTACCAACATTTATTCCACTAGCCTCAGATTCCATTTCCAATGGCTTCTCACGGTTTGGGAGAGCTAGAACCGGTACTTCACATAAGTTTCCCTTCGAGTTTCCAAAGATTCTTGTGTTCCTTGGGACCATTTCAACTTACCCTTTTTCATTAGGTTAGTAGCAAGGGGACATAAATCTCGAGTGACTCGACGAGGAAATGAAACTTTACTTACACTTAGAGGTTTGGGCCAACTTCGGATAGTTCCCATCTTGAATGGATTCACATGAATTCTCTCGGATGATACTAGATATCATAAGATTGGGATTCTAGTAATCATACAAGCATACTTCTCTAACTTGCCACACAACCTTACATCTTCCTTCGAATACAAGTTTACAATATGTGTCACATCATCGGTCTTGTGACAAGATATGAAGTGAGCCATCTTCGCGGACCTATCCACAACGACCATGATCGAGTTTTTGTCCTCGTTATGTTCTTGGTAAGCCGAGGAGGAGATCCAAACTCACATCTTCCCATGGTCGCTATGGAGCCGGTAAATGAGTATATGATTCTTTGTGGAAGGATTATTTAGCCCTTTGACAAGTGGAATACTTTCTTACCACTCCATTTACATCATCAAACTCGTGATCTCGTTCATGGAACTCCTTTAGTACTTCAAATCCCACAAATATTGTTCAAGCATGGTCACCATTATGTGCCTTCGGGAAAGTGCATCCGCTACTATGTTAGGCCTGCCATCTTTGTATCTCGTATAAAATGTGGAAGTTTGCAAGTGTGCTACCCACTTAGCATGCTTTTGGATTTAATTTTCTTTGCCCATGTAAATACTTCCAAGATTCATGATCCGAATATAAGACAAAATGTTTTGGTCTCATGAAAGAGCTTGGAGCATTACACATTTCGAATGGCATCACAAGCCATTCGTACAAACCATACTTGGCTTTGAATGCCATATTCCATTCACCTTCCTCTCGGGTCCTCATGTGATGGTAGCCACTCCTTAAATCTATTGTGGTGAATAACTTGGCCCCACCCAATTCGTCAAAACAATCATCCATTCTCGGCATAGGGGACTTATACCTCACGATGATGTTCTAAACTGATTGGCTATCCATATACATGCACCAAACTTCACCTTTCTTCGGCACCAATAAGGTGGGTGTCTACATGGACTAAGGCTCTCTAGGACCAAGCCTTTGTCTAGTTGTTCTTGCAACTCTTTAGCCTCTTTCGTATTGTAACTATCGTATGGATAATTAGGTAATAAACTTCTTGGAATAATATAAATAGCATGTTCACTCCTTTTGGTTAGGGTAATTCGGGTGCAAGATCATCCAGAAGTACATCGTCCAAGATTTCTTTCAAGTTGGCATTTTCAACCGCATCTATAGAACTCCCCTTCTTCGATTCTTCTTCTATCTTTTGGACATCAACTAAGAGTGCCTCGGATTTCTCCTTGCGTTTCTTGGCATTTTTTATCTTCATTTTCTTCACCTCACTAGGTGACAATGGCATCAATCAGATCTTTTTATCATCATTTTGAAAAGAATAGAGATTCGTTTCTTCATCATGTTGCACCTTCTGATCAAATTGCCATTGTTGACCCAATAAAATATGACATGCATCCATAGGTAGGATTTCACACCATATTTCATCTTCATACCTACCAACCCGAAAACTAACAAAAGCTTATTTCAGTACTTTTAGCTCTTTGTCTTCATTCAACCATGGGAGATCATATAATTTCAGATGGCTGCGGGTAGGAAAGTTCAATTTGTTCACCATTTCTATAGAGGCTGCATTGGTACAACTTCTTCCATCAATGATCACCTTTAGTACCTTGTCATTCACCTTGTATCGAGTGTAAAATAGTTTCTCTCTTTGTGCCTCCTTATGTTATTCAAGTTGAACATTCAACACATGTTGGAGTACTAAACTTTCACTCTTCTCCTCAAGATCAACATCTTCCTTTAAGACATCATTGACTTCGGGTTCCTTAATAACAAAGAAATCCCTACAATCTTGATATTATTTCCTTTCATGCCTTGGGCTGCTTTGTACAACCCTGGACTTGGCATTATTTGTCACAACATGCCCCACAAATTCTCTTTTCAATATTTGCGCTTTCTTCGCAAAGATGTCACTCATGATCCTCTGAAGTTCTTTTGTCATGTAATCCATAATGTCAAGGTGTGGGATGGTATTGCCTTGCTCTGATACCAATCTGATGTATATAAGAAAGGGTGAGTGTGGGTGAGTTGGTCCGACTTTGGTTGGAAACAAATTGACAAGAAAATAGGGGCGAGTGAAGGTTGTCGGGTGGGTCATTTTTGCTGGGCAGTGGGTAATTGGAGGGGTACACGGGTAGTTTAGGGTGGAAGTGGGATAAGGCATTTTGGGGGTTGTTCTAGATGAGTTGAGGGTTGTATTGGTGGTTTGTGTGTGGTGGTTGGATGATAGTAAGGTGGCGGAAACTGGCTGGAATAGTGAGGTTATCGGTAAGGGGTGTTTTGCGGACTGTTTGATGTTGTCGGTGTTGGACGGATATGTATGGGTGATTTCGGTTAATGGCCTTTAGTGTGGGTGTTTGGTAAGTGTTATGGTGTATGATTATGAAAGGAATAGGGTTGTTTGCACAAGGAATGGACACGAGGTTGCGAAGTGCAAGCCCGGGTACAAACCAAGTGAGGGTCAATCAAAATAGACAAGGATAGACACGCTAGGTTGACAAGGGCAAGCTCGGGTCGACACCAAGTGAGGTAGGATAATTGGACAAGGATTTTACCGATGTTTCTAAGTACTAGATCGAGAACAAACCAAGTGAGGGAGGTCGGTGACCTTGTGATAATAACCGGATAGGCCCTTGGCTTGGGTTTGGTTGGATCACAAAAGTTCCAACTTCAACTTTCATCGAGGGGAACCTTAGTTTGGGTTTAGCAAGATCACATAAGTTCTAACTAGACTTGCACCAAGGGGTTGACCCACAAAAGGATCGAGGTTCGGACCACAAAATGACCGATGGCCCACAAAAAGACCAACTAAGATAAATAACATAAAAGTTGAGTAACTTAGCAAATGAGTAAAACTCAAATATTTTCATAAATCTTCCACCTCTTTTTACATCAAGTTCATGCATTATTTATACTAAAACTTAGACCCTTCTAGAAGACAACTCAATGTACAAACCACATGGACTAGTCGGACAAGTGTGAAAGGAAATGGGTTCGGCTTAACTTGGAGAAAAAGTATGAATGCTTTTTAGACCACCCTTTTGTGTTACCCATGAAGATAAGTGCATGAACTAGTTCATGAATCTCATCCAAATGGGAAAGGGGGGAATTCAGCCATTTTTTTATGTCTTCTAGGCCATTTTTGTTTCTTCTATGTAAAGTAATGCATGAACTAGTTAGTTTATGAACTACCTTCTTGGAGCATGTTTGAAAGCTTCTATTTCTAGAAGATTCTCGGCCTAGTCACCATTTATTATCACACAGCCTAGCTTAGTCATCACATCCTATTATTACAAGGCCTATTAATTTTGTCCTAAGGAGAGCTAATAGTTAAGCTAAGAATTAAAGACAAGCTAAAAGAAAATAGTTTCGGCCAAAACCTACAAGAAAGCCAAAAATTAATGTTATCTTCTTGAGTCTTCACGTACAATCTTCCACTCCACTCCATATTTCATTCCATTCTATGCATATCACCATATGGCAGACGTCAATCTTTGACACTCTTCTTAAGTCATCTCTCAGCTCATGTTGGGAGTTTACGCTTGTGGCTTTTCTTTCATCACAATAATTTCCTAGACGTCCGACTCAGTTTGCTAATAGTGCTCCAACTCAGTTCCAAAAGCCTAGATATGAATGGCGTACTCAGTTTGGGCTTGGGCAGAGTTTGAGAGCTTCAGAGTTCCAAGAGCAAGGGAGTTTAAGCTAGATGTGACCACCATTGCCGCCTTATGGTCAGTATGGTAGGAGGCATTCGGGATAGTGTTGTCAAGGTGTTGATATGTGTTATAAGTGCGATGAACCTGGCCATTATATGCGACAGTGTCCGAGTAGAGGTAGAGGTGATGCTGTTCAGCCGACGGGATCGACAACAGAATCTTCATCGAGTGTACGTCCGCAGAGTGGTGGGCCATAAAACTCAGTATGTAGAGGTAGAGGTAGTGGAGGAGCATTTATTTCAGGCGGTTCTTAGAACCACATCTATGCTTTATCTGGTCGCCAGGATTTGGAGTCATCTCTAGATATTGTTACAGGTATACTATCTGTCTTCACCTGTAATGTTTATGCATTGTTAGATCTGTGCTCCAATTTGTCTTATATTATTCCATTTGTTGTAAGAAAAATTGGATTTGAACCACAACTGTTTTCTAAGCCATATGAAGTGGCTACACTGGTTGGTGAGATGATTGTAGCAAGATGAATTTACATGAATTGTACTATAACGGTTTGTAATCGGCCTACTTTAGGTGACTTCTACCTTCTCTTTGATTTGTTGAGGTTTCTACAAGTTGTATTAGTGAGTTTTGTTAAGAGCTTGTAGCTCAATTCTTGAAGGAATTTAGACTTGTATGCATTGATATTGAGGTTCTCAATTGGAGCTAGCTATTGATGTTGAATTGCTGGATATTGATTGCATAAGGAAAATAAGGAAGTCAGGTAGAGTTGAAAAAGTTATCTTGTTGATTGAGCTATCATTGTTAAACACTATGGCATTTCTACTCATGTGAAGTGTTCGATGAAATGTATAAATTAAATTACTTATAGTTTATTGAGTTGCTATTGATACGAATCATTCATATAGTGTAGATTATCATTCGTAGAGCATTCGAGAGATTGTGAGCTATCAACAAAGGTATGTAAGGCTACCCCTTTCTTTCGAAAGCATGAAATCCAAAGAGTTGTCGCTTTTAAAAAGAAACATCAAAAGCTTCATTCTATTGTTTATTGAAATCTCTTGTCGAGAAGCATTAATTGATTATCCTTATTCTCATAATCCTTTTTGTTAGTTACTGGCTTATCTTATTATAAGTCTTCAAAAAGGAGCATTCTAACGAGGTAATTGTAAAGTTGACTAAAAGTCATTCCAAGAATAAAGTCAAAGAGTTTATGAGTTTCAAAAGAGGCCAAAGAGTCATTCCTATCATAGTATGTTGTCCACACCACTAATTCCCATTAGTGTTGATATATTTGTCCTTGGAATTTGACATCATTCCACAACATATACATATATTGGATCGGGTTTCAAATTCCGCAACATATACATATATTGGATAGGGTTGCACGTTGCGCAACATATACATATATTAGATCGAGTTGCACGGTCTGCAATATATACATATATTGAATTAGGTTGCATGTTCCGCAACATATACATATAATAGATCAGGTTGAGCGTTCCACAACACATGTATAAATAGGTGTGTACATTGCATTACATATACATAATACACCTTAGAGTATACCTGAGGGTAGTGATATATTATACACCTCACACTATAAGATGAGGGTAGTTTATACAGTAAAGGCCTATCCATATAGGTTGTATTTGAGTTTCAGAGTTTCATTATTTGCCTCATAGGGCATCCAAGTTGTTTATGCTTTCATTTATAGCTTATCGCTTCATATTGTGTTTATGCCTTTCCTTATAGTTTACAAATTCATATTTTTATTCATGCTATACATACTTGGTACATTATTTCATACTGACGTCCGTTTTGCTGAAGGCGCTGTGTGTTCATGCCGCAGGTTCTGATAGAGACTTTGCTAGGCCACCACAGTAGGAATTGTCGAGTTCAATCATCAGTAAGTAAGCTTCGTCTTTCCCAGAGCTTTCTGGTCATCTATGGAGTATATTTTCCAGGGTTCTATGCAGTATGGGTAGGTCAGGGTCCTGTCCCGGTCATATGTCATTTCAGTTACTCATAGAGGCTCACAGGCTTCTTTTGGTATGTATAGTGTTGATGTATAGCCTTGTCGACTCAGTTGTGTTTTGTTGAACAAGGTTGTGTCCTTATCGGTCCTATTGTTTATATATGTTGGGTTTATCCCTCCTGTTTAGTGTTTTTATGGTTATATATTCCAGTACGGCCTTGTCAGCCAGAAGTTCTACTCATACAGAAGAATGGTCATCAGAGTGGTACGCTCGAGCCGGCAGGGCACCGGGTATCAGCCACACCCTCTAGTTTGGTGTGTGACATGCGAGGTGGCTGGTATAGGGCCCCAACCTACCCATATACTATATATGTACCTGGCTCAGCTCATTACTCTGACTCGGTCGCTTCAGATAAAGTGACGCTCACCACCAAATCTGAAGAACTCAACCATCCCATATAGGGGTGGTCGATCTGCACCTCTACCTAAATCTGCAGCATGACATGCAGCGCCCCTGGCAAATGGGTCATCAGTACAAGTGAAGTGTACTGGTATGTAGATCATGAATAGCAATATGAAAATATAAGTTGTAAACAGAAGCATAAAAGCAATTTGATACTCTGATAACCTTTATGCCACATATGGTGAACAATGAAACTCTAAAACTGTACTAAACTCTGGGTATAGAATATTTGGTTTGTAATCTTCCTTCAGCTTATAACTCGGGGTGTAATATGTCACTTTCCTCGGGTATACTCTGAGGTGTATGTATGGATGCACATATAAGTGCCTCACCCAACTAACTATAGCACGGTGTGTATAATGTACATATAAAACTTCCCATCGGCTGGTCGCAACAGTGGTGTGAATAATATATATATATATATATATATATATATATATATATATATATATATATATAACTGTCACAGGCATAGGTTTGATGGTGTGGACAATATATTACGATAACAATGGCTCTTGGCCGCTTTGAAACTCATAAACTCTTTGACTTTGCTTTGAAACGACTCTTGGTTGACTCGATGATTATCTCTTTGGAACCCATCTTTTAAGGTCTATAAAGTTCAGATACAAACAAGATACACCAAATACAATGGCGAGATAAAAGGTATGTTCAATGAATGGTAACAACATGTGAATAAGACTCTTCCTTTGAAGGTAACCATGGTTTTTAGCCCTTAACTTTTGTTCGGTCTTTTCTTTTGCTTTTGAATGACAACTTGTATGTATACAAGACTGTGACCTCAGACACTCCATCAAGAAGAAATATGGTCTCAATCGGAAAATCAAAAATAACATGGAATGCAAAAATAGCAATGGAACTACTCCCGACAAGGGATACGCAACATATAAATAGGATGATTCTTTGGCATTTCTTTTTTAAAATGATAAACACTTTGAATGTCCTACGTGTGAAAGAAGGGAATAGCATTACATATTTGCGTCACTTAGTTACCAATGCCTCACGAACCCTTGAACGCTTTATGAGTGATTATCTACACAATATTGATGGTTTGGATCAAAATAAGATCAACAAACTAGGAGTTAACTTACTCGGACAATTCAACGAACACCTAGAAGGAATATTCTTCTAATTATGGTATTAATAGTCACCAACATGTTACTAACTTCCCTTCAACACCACATCAATAGCAACAACCACAATAACTACAACAATAACAATAATACATACTCCAACTTCTAGCCATAATCACCTCCATATTTATTCAAGAACAATCCAAGAACAATAGCAACTTCTTCATGGAGTTTTTAACTTAACTATCACAAGTGGCCTTCATCAATAACTCCAATTAAGTTATGAGAAGCTGGAGATCATTAAGAACATCAAGATCTTATATTAAACCAGCCATAAAGAGTTTCACCATAATCTCCTCTCCAAGCTCAAGAAGGTCATTTACTTCATCTTACTAATATGAAGATTCCAAGCTCCATAATGGTTATATCTATGGAGGATTCCCCTTCAATTTGGTATGGAACCAGTCCTTGATGACCTAAGAACTCTGGGAGATGTTGTAGAGGGTTTGGGAAATAATGGGGTTGGATTTGGGATGAAATGAGAAAGCCACTGATTTTGGCTATAAATAGTACTCCTCACTGCCTCTGTTCTGCGACTGGTTCTGTACCGCAGAACCCAACACACATGGGGGAAGTGAGGTGAGGAAATGAGGGCCTTGATTCGTGGCCTGATTATGCGGATCAGCTTCCGTGGGGCGGATCGCTTAGCATATCGTCAATGTTTTAACAAACATTGCTGAGATGTGATTATTTTAATCCAATTGACTTCCAACCTTCCGTATACCTCTGTAATACTTATATAAGTCATACTTGACCCTCAAAAAGGGTCTCAGGTTGTCAGAGCTCAAATTAACTAACCATACATACGATCGCACGCAGAAATGCAGGGTGTAACAATAATAGCTAACAATTGATATTCAATCTTAATCAATGGGAAATCCTGCGCATTTTTTCATTCTACAAGAAGGGCAAGCAAGGTGATCTACTATCCCCAACACTATTTATTTTAGTTGTTAAGGCTTTGTCTACTACCTTAAATTCATTGTTTGACAATATCACGTTTAGAGGATATGGGATGCCAAAGTGGAGTTCAAACTTGAATCATCTAGCTTATGCTGATGATACCATAATATTTGCTTTTGCTGATAAAGAATCTTTACAAATGATCATAAAATTGTTACATGATTATGAAAGTTTCTCTGGACGAAAGATCAATGCAGATAAAAGCTTTTTCTTCATGCATAAAAGGTAACATCAACTTTGGCCTTTGAGGTTCAACAAGTGACAGGATTCAAAAGAGAAGAATTTTCATTCACATATTTGGGATGCCCTATATTTCATACAAGAAGACAAAAACGAATTTACAAGAAAGTAAGAGATAAGCTTCAAGTTTTTAAAGGGAAAATTTTATCTTTTGGGGGGAAAATGTCGTAATCTCTTATGTGTTACAAATTATTCCAACACACATGTTATCTGCAATGACACCTCCAAAGTGTGTTATTAATAATCTGCATAAGTTATTCAACAGATTTTTCTAGCAGACAAAGGAGGATGGAAGAAGCAAACATTGGTATAAATGGGAAGATTTGTGTTATCCAAAGCAAGAAGGAGACTTGGGATTTAGATTACTGTATGACATATCAAAAGCTCTCTTTAAAAGCTATGGTAGAGATTTAGAACAAGAAACACATTATGGTCTAACTTCATGTGGAACAAGTATTATAAGAAATGCAAGCCCAGAAAAGTGCAGTGGAATGGTGGATCACAAATTTGGAAAATGATGCTAGCAGGAAGGGATGAAGTAGAAAAAAATTGGTAGGAACCTCATAATGGTTCTTCTTCTATATGGTATGATAACTGGACAAAATTGGGAGCCTTGTATAACTATATCCCTTCACAGTACAAAAACAATAAAACAGTAGAAGATGTGGAGGAATTTATGGATGAAATACACTGAAACTAGTCAAGGCTTCATGGGGATATTGTTGATCATGTTAGTCAGGAACTGGGATATTTTGTGAGATCAGAAGATACAGATAAACCTTGGTGACAAAGTACTAGCACTGGTAAGTTCACAATTAAAAGTGCATAGGAGATCATCAGACAAAAAGCTCAAGTCTCATAGTACTGCTCCAAATTCTGGATAAAAGGTTGCCATACAAAGTGTCCTTCTTGTGTAGGACATGGTTTTCTAAAGTGACAATTGATGAAGTCTTGATGAAGCTAAGGATTAATATAGTATCAAGATATTGGTGTTGTCATGCTCAATAGGAAACCATGGACCATTTGTTTATAACAGGTCCATTTGCACACAAAGTATGGAGGTGGTTTTTGAGCACCAGCAGGTATACTTAGACCTTTTCTTCAAATCAAAAATAATATATTGGCTTGGTGAAATTCACAATGTGTAGCTATATTAAAGCCTTTGTTCCAAGCAGCTCCAACTTTGATTATGTGGCAAATATGGAAAAGTAGAAATGCAATGAGACATGGAGGAACTGTTTCATACAAAAAGGTAATTCATGAGATCAACAGAAATATATAATTGTTAGCACCAAAAAGGTACCCTTGGTTGTAGAATTTTTCAAAACACTCGCCTCTGATAGTGCAAGCACTGGAAGGATATTTAGTGTCCTTATCATGCAGACTAGTTGTGTGGAAGCCTCCAAGAGCAAGTTATTATAAATGTAACACTAATGGTGCTTCAAGTTATAACCCAGGGCCAAGCTCAACAACTTTTTGTGTTAGGAGCTCAATAGGAGACTTCATATATGCAAAGGCAAGAAGACTTCCAAACACTACCAATATTATAGCTGAGGTAGTTGTTATTGAAGAAGTGGTACAATACTGCATAACTCATCAACTATTGCTAGTGATCATAGAGACTGATTCCCTGATTATGAAAGAGGTATTGGATGGTATTTGGGATGTGCCTTAGAGTATAGTTATGATTGTGATGAGCATTCAGTACTACAGAAAGGGGAAGGAAGTTTTGGTGGAGCATGTGTTGAGAGAAAGGAACAGTCTTGCAGACTATTTTGCTAACTTAGTTTTTTATTTTGTAGGTGCAATAGAATTTAATCATTTTCAGGACATTCCAACACAAGGTAGAAGATTAATCAACATGGAAAATGATCTAACTCCAAATTTTAGAGTTAGATCCAATTCTAGATAGTTCAACAACAATATCAATAGGTAGACCAGCAACAACTTGTAATATGGGAAATTCTAAAAACTGGAAATAACTTTGTCTTCAGTGTGAGGTATTAACTATGGTTCATTCTGCTGAAAACATTATTATTTTTGGGTGAGAACTAACCATAACAAGAGTTGGTTCTAGGAACTTATACAGATTACAAAGATGATACTAAAGTACTATCAGAAGCAATCACTTCAAGCTGCAGCATTGGTACTGCACTGATTATAAAGATAGTATACTCACTCATAACAGGCTTCAATCAAGGACAAACAAGCAATATTCAACTCTAGAGCATGATCTTTTTTCACTACTAACTACTACAAAATGTTAACAATCATAACAAGAAACACAACTACATTCATCTCTGCCTGGAGATTATCTTCATGAGAGTTTGATCCATTCAACCTGTGAGACATGATGGCGTGAAAGATTGATACAAGCTAAGGCTTTTGAATTCTAGTTGATAGATCTTGTTCATTTGTTAGGATTGAGTAACAAGCTAGATCTCTTTTCCATTTTAGATGGAGTAGCTTTATTTTCTACATTTTTCTGTTTCTTTTCTTTGAATTCTTCTATAAATACTTTGCTTTTGAATAAATTCCCACTATTTTGGTGTTTTTGCTAAAACAATGCTTGATTGATCCTTCATTCTAAGGTTTTGGGTATTTTGGTCATTTTAGTTGTGTGGATTTTGGTTTCGCAGTCTATGGTTGACTTGCTGCCATAATGTCATCATGACCGACCACGAGACGACCTTTGCGGTTTTGTCATTCTTAGAATGGGGAATATAAATTTTATATAATATAAAGATCGAGTCTTATATAGACTACCTATGTATCCCTCAGTGGGAAGTCAGGTCTTTCCGTAGTTTGATTTACATAAAATTAGTCCCCTAATTTTTTTCTACCGAAAAAGATTCTTGGACCAGGCCCGATAAGGGCTTCTTATGTATCCCTTTTGAGAAATCTGGTCGGACGTAGATTCTTTTACAATAAATAGGAAGGGATAACACTTTATTGGAAAAAGGGGCGCCTAAATCAACCAAAAATATGGCTTCTCTTTGAAGCCATGGCGGGCTATCGCCGCTCAACCACGTATTTAGCCAATCGCATTACATCCTAGTAGTGGCGGGGTAACACTACCCACATTTCCCTGATATTGCCCAGGTGCTCTAGCTCGAACGTGAAAGCTTCATATCCTTCGATGTGACACCTCGTTGCTCCTGAGTGAAACAAACATATTCCCTTTATATTTAGTCTGTTGGGCGAGGGCATCCAAGCAGCCTCGACTGGCTGGATCTTTCCGGTACTGGCCAACTTTGGATAGATTCTCGCATATGAGTCTTCAAATATGGTAAAGTAGTAGCACCAGATCTGCATGTCCAAGGTGATTACTTTACCAGAGATGATTGGATCATGAACCAGCAGGGAGTGCGGTCTCCATAGGTTCCGGATCCTCTTGTCGTAAATCAGCCTCATGATCCTCCTCTTGAGGGCAAAACATTCATCGGCGGTTTTTCCGGGTTGGTTCTTATTCCAAGGGAACATCTTGTAAGCATAGATGGGTGCGCATGTTGAGAGTATCTCGTAACTGAAGCATGACACCCTGACTGCCCTCATTTTCTCAAATACCTCGATGCACCGCACAGGCCTTGGTGTGATATGAAAAGGAGAAGTATGATCTTTGAGGGCAATCTCCCACAAAATTGGTGATGGTGCGCGGACCGACCCTTAGGTGGTTTTGTAGTATTCAATAGCATTGGAGGTATCGGGTGTATCCTTCATGAAGGGCCCACTTGGCTCTTCTTTATAGGGTTTAGGATCCTTTCTGGGTGCCTCAATCTCTTTATTGGCGTTTTTAATTCTCCCAAGAGTGGAATGTATCTTCTTACCATTCCTTTGACCTTGTCCAAGAGGTTTTCATTGTAGTGTTCACTCTTAGTAACTCCTTTTGGAGGACTTCCCACTAGATTAAGAATTTGGTCAGCCTCTTTGATATTTGCTTTGACCATATCGATCTTCTTTTCCAGCATGCGTATTTCTGTGCAAAGCGATTCTTCGGTTTCCTCTTCACTAATTAAGTTAATAACATGGGTAATGGTGCTATGGAAATCCTGAACGTCCATTGGTAGGACGTCAACCTTTTAAAAGGTGCAACATAGGTTAGGCTTTTGGTATTCTTTTGTGTTTCTTTGGTTTAGTATTCGGAATGTAGAATCAATCAAGAATTAAAACGGAATTCATGAAAGCACATAAGCATGGATTCATATAATCATATAATCATATAATCGCAATTATAATATACACGTTCCTAACACATACACCAAGGCCCTTCTAATCATTTGAAACATGCTTATGCCAATTGTTAATTCAAACCATTACCACATAATAATATTTTCATAAATAATAATATCTCCACAGAGGGTTTACAAAATATAATAAAGCTAATAAGGGGCTATAAGGCAAGTAATGAAAAATCAGCAGAAATGGCCTCAAGTGGCAGATGGTAAAGGTCTATATGTCCTAGTCTTCTTGTCCCTTAAGAGAGTGATCTGAATTCAGAGGTGAGTCGATGTCAGCAACAAATCTACCCATAATTCTTTATCTGTGAAAGTAAGTATGGCAATCTCATCTATCCCTCTCTTCATTCGAGCGTCGAGGTCCTCCAAGCACTCATGTGTGAATTCCAGCTCCTCGGTCAGACTAGATATGATGGCTTGATCATGTTTTATCTTGTCACACCCTGAACCTGGGCTTGGATGTGACATGGCACTCGGTGCCTAACTATATGTGACCGATCGAGCCTACTGATTGGCTGAATCAACATGAGATATAACTTAGTAAAAACACAACTGATAACATGATGGAATACTTAAAAGTATAACTCAATAAATAATAATAGTACTGAATGTGGAATAAATCGGAGACATAAATACATACCAAAAGGCTAGCATAAACATCTGCAAGAAAACTAACTGTTTGACTATTGTAGTCTATAAAGCCTCTAAGAATCTGAAAATAACTGACTATTTACTAGGACAAGGCCTCCGACATACCTAATTTTCTATAATAATGAAATAAAATATAAAATAGCAAATGCCCCGATGAGAAGCTGGGGCTCATCAAGAAGCTGATACGAGCTATCCTAGTGAACTAAACTGTCTTCCTGTAAATCATTACCTACATCGTGAGATGTAGGCTGTGAGAAAAGAGACATTAGTACATTTAAATTGCACTAGTATGTAAAACCAACTGAATGAAATAACTAGTTGTCGGGTGCTTATTATAGGGGCACCCCAAAACAATAAACAAGAATAGATATGAAACTAAAAATTGTAACTGAAACTGAACATAAGTACTCTTTATCCTAAATAAATAAGTTGTGGCCTCAATCCCAATATAAGTGAAACAAGCTACGACCTCTGGCCCAAGTACACATATACATAACTACAGCCTCAGGCCGGGAGATGCATAAAGAATAAACTACGGCCTCAAGCCCAAATACATGTGTTCAATATTCGTGAATATAAAATAAAGAACTGAGAATCATATTGTAATATATGATACTGAAATACTGAATCATACTTAAGTACATGATACGTGACATACTGAATAGAACTAGACTGAGACATGTACTCGTAAATGGATTATGAAGTTTGAAACATTAACTGTTCATAGTAAACTGAATTATCCTAACTGAGACTCATGGGATATCGAACACGAGTCTATACTGATTATGTAATGAGTTCAAAATATTCGAGGTGATAATTATGAACAAGTATGAAGTTATAATCATAAAAGATAGTAGTTCTAGACTTTTCATGAACTAGGGCATAATCTCTAATTTTGAAGTAATTAGTAGTGATTCTGATGAACGAGCAGTGGGGATATTTAATAATATTACACATGTAGAGAGTTCGACTCACATACCTGTAATCGCTACTAGCAACGAATTACATTATTTTCTAATGAAGAATGCTCCAAACCCTTGCTTGAATCGCTTGCGAAGGATTTCATTGGTAATCCTATGTTTTAGTTGAAGAATCATGTTATTAATCATAATTTAATGCTAGAACTACTACAAAATCATTATAAGAGAACTTACCTTGTTGTGGGGGGTTAAGAGAAGAGAAAACACTCTTGAGAGGGTTTTCTACGAAGTTGGAATAGTTGCTAAATGATTTTTTTGACTAAGTGTTAAATTTACAGAACATGCCATTTGGATGCCCCACCTCTCTAAGAGAGGTCCATAGTCTGGTGTTGTCTTGATCTGGGCTTCGCCTAGCAAGTTGCCCCATCCATTTTACACTTGGATGAATTTTTGGAAAAATGCATTTTGGATACGCCATCTCGCTAGGCAAGGTCTATAGCGAGGTGATGTCTCACTCTAGGATTTGCTTTGCGAGATGCCCTGTCAATTTACACTTAGATGAATTTGGGAAAACGTCATTTGGACACTCCACCTCGCTGGGCGAGGTCTATAACGAGGTGTTGTCTCGTTCTAGGCTTCACTTAGCGAGCTCCTATGCCTATTTTACACTTGAGTCAATTTTTTTTTTACTTTTGAACTACTCCCCTCGCTGAGCAAAGGCTATAGCGAGCCTTGACCTCGCTTTGGGGATCACCTAGCATTCTCCTACGCCTAGTAACACTTAGACAACAATTTTGCTCTTCTGATTTCATGGTTCTCTACTATAGTTCGGGGGTACGAAATATTACAATATATTCCCCTTGAGATCATTCATCCTTGAATGATGAATCATGGTTATGGTGATCGAACTTACATACGTTAAGGACGTAACTGTGTGAATACTTGACTGAATAAATATATAACTGAAAGAATATTGAACTAAATTGATAATGAACTGAATACTAAACTGAACACTAAACTGAATATTGAACTAAATACATAATTGAATACTAGACTGAATACTTAACTGAATAGGAGGTATGAATGTAAATGTTAGTTACCTTCAACACTTTTTGTTGGTTTTTTGAATAAATAAGGGTATTTGGACTTTATGTCCTCCTCTGTTTCCCACATAGCTTTTTCAACCTTTTGGCTTCTCCATAACAAATTTACTGAGGCGACATCCTTGGTTCTCAACTTGTGAACCTGATGATCAAGGATAGCCATGGGGATCTCCTCATAAGCTAGACTATCTTTAATTAGGATCGTATCAATAGGGACAACTAATGACAGGTCTCCCACGCACTTCTTTAGCATGTACACGTGAAACACAATGTGTAAAAAAATCAACTCTTACGGTAACTAAAGCTCGTAAGCCACCTGACCAACCCTTCATAGGATTTTGTATGGTCATATATATCTGGGACTGAGGTTTCCTTTCTTTCCAATTCTCATGACACCCTTCATAGGAAAAACATTCAGGAACACCCAATCATTCATCTGAAATTCTAAGTGTTAACATCGTACATTGGAATAAGACTTTTGACGACTTTGAGTCGTCTTCAAGCGCTCCTGAATCAACTTAACCTTCTCCATAGCCCGATGGACTAAGTCTAGTCCTAACAACTCTGCTTCACCAACTTTGAACCAACTATTAGGTGATCTATATCTTCACCATATAAATCTTCAAACGATGTCATCTTGATACTAGAGTGATAATTTTTATTATAGGCAAATTCAATTAGAGGCAAATGATTATCCCAATTACGATTGAAATCTAGTACACACACCCTCAACATATCCTCAAGAGTTTGAATAGTGCATTATTCCTGGCCATCTGTCTAAGGATAAAAAGTTGTATTGAGATTCACCTTTGTGCCTAACCATTTCTGAAAGGATTTCCAAAAATGTGCTATGAAATGTGCACCATGATATGAAATGATAGACACTAGGGTCCCAGGTAATCTTATGATTTCCTAAATATACAACTTGGCATAGTCCTCTGTTGTATCGGTGGTCCCCATTTGCAAGAGGTGAGTGGACTTCATAAGTCATTCCATAATTACCCAACTCGAATCATACTTATGAAATGAGAGAGGTAACCCTGTTATAAATCCATATTTATCATCTCATACTTCCACATGAAAATATCAATATTATGCGCCAAAGTTGGCCTTTGATGCTCGGCTTTCACTTACTGACAATTTGGACACTTAGTGTTATACCTCGTGTTTTTGTGCGTCGTTGCTATTTTAACATAGACAACATAGTCTCAAAGATGGTAAGTCCCCTCCAAGAGGTTTAAGAAGGTTTACGTATGTATTGGGTAAGTTTCAGGAAGGTTTAAGACACATCGGATCAATGGAAGTAGGTTTCTATGAAAGTTCTTCAATATGTTACTTCCTGGAGCCTTCTGCGAATCGCGAGACATAACCTACACCTTGTAGGAAGTGCCTGCAAGATGTAGGGCTATCTCAGGAATGGATAGAGAAATTTTAGGCTCAGGACATGAGACATGTCCTGTGAGACGCAAGAAGGTCTTGCGACTGTCTCGGAACAAGTCGGTGGCCAATTATTCCCCTCCTATAAATAGGACCCTTCACAAAATTTAACTCATTTTCTCTCATCTTCTTAAACCTAAAACACCCTATGATCTCTCTAATAAGTCTCCCATTGTCCAGGACTAAAATTAAAGGAAAACCAAGATAATCTGACGTAAGGAATCTCGTGGATATCGTAAGGTCGTCTTCTTCTTCGTCATAGTGAACTTTGGAGAATTCTTAGCCGTGAAGCAAGCACTATTTTTGAGTGTTTCTTGTAACTTAAGGTAAGTTTCATCTGTACATGATCTTCTTAAGAGTTTACAAGTGTTTAGGATGGAATTGTTGGAGGATTCTTGAAGAACAAATATTTGAAAGATCTAAAAGTTGTCTTATTTTTGTGGGCTATTTACATGATTTGAGGGTGCTACATGAAGTTGTGGAGTTATGAAAAATAGTAAATCCTTGTTTTATGTGTTGTGGGATTAAGAGAAATATGTTTGGAAGATATTTGGTGTCAATATGCATAAGTTTCCATTGTACAAAAGCTTAAGAACTCCATGTACTTGAGTTGTATGACAAAATGCCTAAATGAATCCTTGTGAGATATGAATTCGATATTGATATAATTCCCTCGTATAATGTAGATAATCATCTGTAGAACGTGCAGAGACTCGTGGAACGTAAATAGCTTCGTCAATAAGGTATGTAAGGATATTTTCTTTCTTTGGCATTGTTTGATACAATAATTTCTATAAGATGACATCTTTTCATCACAATATGTTACTCATGTCTCCTTTGCTATTGGGACTTGTGGTGGAATGGTAAAGTTCAAGAGAAGGTGGAAGCGAAGAAAGCGGCGTATGCGAAATTGGTAGAAAGAAAGGATAAGGTGGAGAAGTGGACCAATGGGGAACTGTGTAAGATAGCGAGGAAGGAGGCAAAGCTTGCGGTTACGACGGCGAAAACGACAGCTTTTTAACACTTGTATGGAACTAGAGGAGAAAGGTGGGGATATGAAGTTGTACAGACTAGCCAAGACAAGGGAGAGGAGGGCCAATGACTTGGATCACATGAGGTGCATCAAGGATGAGGATGGGAATGTACTGGTGGGGGACTCACTTATAAGGCAAAGGTGGCAATCTTACTTCCATAAACTCTTAAATGAAAAAGGAGATAGAGATGTTAAGCTAGGGGATCTGGAGCAATCTGGTAGGTACCTGGATTTTAGGTATAGTAGAACCATTAAGGTTGAGGAGGTGAAGGTTGATGTACATAGGATGTGCAGGAGATGAGCGACCGGGCCTATTGAGATTCCAGTTGAATTTTGGAATAGCGCAAGCAGGGCTAATTTGGAGTCACTGGCGGAATTGTTTAACATCATATTTAGGACAGCGAGAATGCCTGAAGAATGGAGGTGGAGTACAATGATTCCTTTGTACAAAAACAAATGTGATATCCAGAGTTTCAACAACTATAGGGGTATCAAGTTGCTGAGCCACACTATGAAAGTTTAGGAAAAGGTTGTGGAGATGAGGGTGAGAAAAGGCGTGTCCATCTCTGAGAACCAGTTTGGATTTATGTCAGGGCATTCAACCACAGAAGACATTCATTTTATTAGAGGTTGGTGGAGCAGTATTGGGAGAGGAAGAGAGTATTACATATGGTTTTCATCGACCTCGAGAAGGCATACGACAAAGTACCTAAAGAGGTTCTATGGAGATGTTTGGAAGCTAAAGGAGTACTTGTGGCGTACACTAGGGCGATCAAGGATATGTCTGATAGAACCAAGTTCAGGGTACGGATAGTATGAGGAGACTCAGAGAACTTCCAAGTGATGATGGGGATGCACCAGGGAACAACTCTTAGTCCATTCTTATTTTCCTTGGTGATGGATGGACTTACGCGAAATATCCAAGGGGAAGTGCCATGGTGTATGTTATTCACAGATGACATAGTCCTGATTGATGAGACTCACAGTAGAGTGAATGCTAAGCTGGAGATTTAAAGACAGACTCTAGAGTCTAAAGGGTTTAGGCTGAGTAGGACCAAGACAGAGTAGTTAGAGTGCAAGTTCAGCAACGGGAGTGAGCTGGAGATAGGTGAAGAGGTGAGGCTTGGTACTCAGGTCATTCCGAATAAAATAAGCTTTAAGTACCTTGGGTCTATTATCCAAGGGGATTGAGAGATAGATGACGATGTCACACATCTTATTGGGGCAGGATGGATGAAATAAAGGCTCGCATCTGGAGTTTTGTGCAACAAAAATGTGTCACCAAAACTTAAAGGCAGGTTCTATAGGGTGGTGGTTAGACCGACTATTTTGTATGGGGCAGAGTGTTGGCCAATCAAGACTTCGCACATCAAAAAGATGAATGTTGCGGAGATGAGCATGCTAAGATGGATGTGTAGGCATACAAGGAGGGATAGAATTAGAAATGATGATATTCAGGACAGAGAGGGAGTGGACTTGGTATAGGATAAGATGCGGGAAGCGAGGTTGATATGGTTTGGACATGTGTAGAGGAGAGACACAAGTGCCCCAGTACGGAGGTATGAGAGGTTGGCTATGGACGGGTTCATGGGGGATAGAGGTAGGCTGAAAAAATATTAGGGAGAGATGATTAGACGGGATATATCGCAGATGTAAATTACTGAGGATATGACCTTAGATAAGGGGTTGTGAATGATATAGATTAGAGTAGAAGGATAGTAGGTAGTCGAGCGTAGTCCTACTTACTCTTGCTAACTGGTAGTGGTAGTGTTATTATTGTAGGCTCGCTTAGCCTATCTTACTAATAGGTGCAGTATTGTTTTACAGTTCCTTGTAATTTTATTTATGTTGTTATGTGTCCTTTCGTGTACTTTGTTTAGCTTATTTTTTACTAAATCTGACTATTTTTGCTATTTCTATGATCTTTCTTGAGCCGATAGTCTCTCAAAAATAGTCACTCTACCTACCAAGGTAGTGGTAAGGTCTGCGTATACTCTACCATTCCTAGACCCCATATTGTGGGATTTCACTGGGTGTGTTATTGTTGTTGTCTCCTTTGCTATTGAAATAACCCATATCCTATGATTGTCTGTGGTCGGGAGGATTTCCCATATCCTATAATTCTATTGGTATTGATTAGGGATTGCAGAATATAGCGCTAATAATAATAGTTGGAGGATAACGATCATAGGTCACTCAGACTCTGATTATGTCTTTTGAGACGTGTCTTACATTGCACTTATATATATATATATATATATATTTTATTTTCCTACTGTGACATGCTATAGTCGACCAGAAAGGCACTTATATGTGCATACCACTGATCAGTTGGGCAGATATTACTATGTCTTATATGGTCGGGCAGTTTGTTATATGATTACCCTATGGAGGGACTTGATACTATACTATATGGCCCCATAGAGTGGCCCAATTTTACTTACATGCATATATTCATGGTTGTATCAGTTATATGCCCTCAATGGCCTCTTTATTAGTTTCATGTATTACATCTCTTATTTACATATTTTACCTGCCTTACATATTCAATAGATCTTTCATACTGACGTCTCTTTCTGGGTGTTATGCTCATGCCCGTAGGTATAGATAGACAAGGCGACGTACCTCCTCAGTAGGGTACCTATTTCCAACTGTTGGTTGTCGCACTCCACTTCTTCGGAGTTTCTATATAGAGTCGATAGGTACTGTTTTTATATATTTGTAGCAATTTTGGTATGGCGGGGCCCTATCCCGACCAGTTGATGTATTGTAGCACTCTTAGAGGCTTGAAGGCTAGTGATTAGTGTATATTTGTTTTATTTGGCCTTGTCGGCCTTCTTGTTAGTTGTCGATACACTTGTTATGGCCTTGTCGGCCTTAGTAATGTATATATGTTGTTGTTGGGCCTCTTCTGCTTGCAGGTTATTGTTATAATCTTATCTTGTTAATGTTACGTGATGGCCTTGTCATCCCAGGATTCGTGTTGTAGAGTTCAGATGCTATAGTTGGTTCGCTCGGGCCTTATGGTGTCGAGTGCTATCCACACCCCCAAGGCTAGGGTGTAACACTTACCCACAAAATCCTCTATGTTCCTCTTCATTTCATTCCAGCAATAAATTTCCTTGAGATCATGATACATCTTCGTGGAACCTAGGTGAATAAAATACCTAGAATTATGGGATTCTAACATAATTCTCTCCCTGAGTCTGTCTACATCTGGGACGCATAATTTGCCTTGGCACCTTAAAGTACCATCATCTCCCCCTTGTTCAAAAGTTGTAGTCTTTTGCGTGTGAATCCCCTCTTTCAGCTGCAATAAGTAGGGATCATTAAACTTCTTCTCTTTCACTTTGGCTACTAAGGAGGAATAAGATCTGTTCTGAACAACAACTCCACAATCTTTGAAGTCCAAGAGTCGAACTCCAAGATTTTCCAAACGGTGAACTTCCTTAACCATATTTCTCTTATCTACCTCAACGTGAGCTAAGCTTCCCATGGAACGACGACTGAGAGCATCGGCTACAACATTTCCCTTCTCTGGGTGATAGAGAATATCCACATAATAATCCTTGAGTAATTCGAGCCATCTTCTATGTACAAGATTCAACTCTCGTTGTTTGATAATATATTAAAGGATTTTGTGATCGGTAATAATATCTTCATGAACACTATACAAGTAGTGACGCCATATCTTTAGTGCAAAAAACCACAACTACTAACTTCAAGTCTTAAGTGGGATAATTCTTCTCATCAGTCTTAAGTTGTCGAGATGCATAAGAAACTATCTTCCCATGCTACATTAATACACATCTGAGACCAACTCCTGAAGCATCACAATAAACTACGAACTCCTTGGTTCCATCTGGTAACGTCAAAACTGGGGCAGAAGTTAACCTCATTTTCAACTCCTCAAAACATTGCTCACAAGCATCTGACCATTGAAACTTGACTTTCTTTTGGGTCAGTCTAGTCAACGGAGTTAAGATGGAGGAAAAACCTTTAACAAAATGCTTGTAATATCCCGCTAGACCCAAGAAACTTCATATATCACTTGTTGAGGTAGATTTGGGTCAATTATTTACTGCATCTATTTTCTAAAAATCTACCTTCACACCTTCTCCCAAAATTACATGGCCTAGAAATGCTCACACTTGGAAAATTTTGCGTAAAGTTTGTGGTCCTGAAGAGTCTGCAACACTATTCTGAGATGCTCCGAAAGATCCGCCTCATTACGAGAATAGAACAAAATATCATCAATGAAAACTATGATGAACAAGTCGAGGTATGTCTTGAACAATTTGTTCATGAAAGTTGTTGGCGCATTCGTCAACCCAAATGACATCACTAAAAATTCAAAATGTCCATAACGGGTCTTGAAGCTTGTTTTAGGAATATCTACCTCCTTGACTTTAAGTAGTGTTATCCTAATCTGAGGTCAATTTTGGAATAAAACTGAGCTCCATGAAGTTAGTCAAATAGATCATCGATTCTGGGGAGAGGATACGTGTTCTTAACGGTGACCTTGTTTAGCTGACGGTAATCAATGCACATACGCAAAGATCCATCTTTCTTTCGGACAAACAAGACCGGTCCGCCCCAAGGTAAGACACTAGGTCTAATAAATCCCTTGTCAAGAAGATCTTTCAACTGGGCTTTTAAATATTTCAACGCTGCTGGAGTCAATCTATATGGCGGAATAGATACCGGCTTAGTGTCGAGAAGTAAATCAATCCCAAATTCAATTTCCCTATCAGTAGGAACTCCGAGAAGATCTTCAGGATATACTTCTAGAAATTCATTAACTACTGGCACGTACTGGAGAGTCGGGGTTTTAGCATTTGTCTCCCTAACTCAAACTAAGTGGCAAATATAACCCTTGGAAACCATCTTTCTAGCCTAAAGATAAGAAATAAACTTCCCTATAGGCGTTATCGTATTACCCTTCCACTCAATGACAGGTTCCTTAGGAAATTCAAAACTTACTATTTTAGTTCTACAACCCACTGTGGCATAACATGATGTCAACCAATCTCCACCCATTAGTACATCAAAATAAACCATTTCTAACTCAACTAAATCTGCTAGGGTATTTCGATGATATACTTTATGTAGACAACTCCTATAAATACGTCTAACTATAACTGACTCTCCAACTGGATTGGACACTTCAAAAGGTTTATGTAACTTTTCAAGTTATACCCTAAATATCTTAGCAATAAAAGGGCTTACATATGATAGGGTGGATTCGAGATCCATAAGACCATATACATCAAATGTGAAGCCTATTAATATACCTATGACCACATCTCCACGAACCTCTATATCCTGATGACCTGCCAGTGCATACAAACGGTTTTGGCCTCCGCCTTTATTACCAGACTTAGCTCCACCATGCCCTGATTGGGCTTGAGAATTATGAGGAGCTGCTGAATTTGTGGACTGAGCCATATTACCTCTGGTATTCTGCCTCGCTAATGGGTAATCCCTCAAGTAGTGACCTTGTTGGTCGCACCCACAACAATCATGCATGCCCGAACGTCACACTCCTCATGTTTCTTACCACTCGTGTTGCAAGTAGGGTATTTTTTACCTCTATAACCCATATTGGCTTGTGACTGTGAGCTTGATGCTCTAAAATTATGGATTTTCTAGTTAAACTTGGATCTCTGAATTGGTGCACTAGTGGTAGAAGGAGCATGTCCTGATGACCTATTCTTATAGAATTATCGATTTCCACTGCCATGAGATGCCCCATGATTTAAACCACCTGCAGACTTAACTTTTTTATTTAATTCACTATCTCTTTCATTCTGTAGCCGCTCATCTTCCTTCTTCTTGTCCTCATTACCTTGAACAAACGCAACCATCTTGGTAATGGTCATCTCTTTGTTTTGGGCAGCAATATTAGCATCCCCAAACAAGTAAGAGGCAAGACCCAACATACAAAAACTCCAAGTCACTAAATCTTTTAGCCTCTTTAAATCCCTTTACAAACCCACTGAGGAAGAAAAAAAATGTGTGCCATGGTAAATGGTATTTGGTGTGAAAAAAGTGAAATGGCACAAATCTTTTTTCTTCCTCAGTGGGTTTGTAAAGGGATTTAAAGAGGCTAAAATATTTAGTGACTTAGGGTTTTTGTATTTCAAGGGTGGATCCAAATTGTTCCCACCCTGAATTCCACCATGTTGGGAATTGGGATGGAATGCATGATATATCAAATTGAAAAAGTTAAGTATGGCGTCGGTCGGTATTTTGAACAAAAAAAGAATTGAACCAAGCTTGTTAGTAATCCAAGTAATTAAATGGAATATCAAAAAATGGGATATTTTGATGGGTATCAGGGAAATTTAGGAGTTGAGACAGATCATTTTACCAATCGCTTGAAGCAATTACTTTAAATATTTTGCAAATAGAGTAAATAGGGATCTAGGTTATTTTTATAATAATTATTTTTAATTGTGGTTGATCCTGATATTTCAAGGATAGCCTGATAAAAATATGAGGTTTTTAAGATATCCCATGATTTGAAAAACCATCCTTGCCCAAAATAATTTTGTAATACTAAAAAATGGTCTTAATAAAAAAATTCTTTTTCAATAGTCACAATATTTTGGAAAAAAGGTTTTATAAAAAATTCAGAAACCGACTGTTTGGGGACTTGTGGTACCACAAGTTGGGTTTTTGAAAATTATTTGTGAGAAAGGGTTTTTGAAGATTCTCTTTTCTCGATTTTTGTAAAAATTTTAGAGGTGTTATCCTCTTCTGAATTTTGAACTTCTTGTTTGGGAATTTGAAGTTATAATAATGCCTTCTGTAGTTCCGAGGATTTTGCAAGGAGTTGTAGAAGGTTTTCAGTAATCATTTCATGTGCGGGATCTGCTAGTGTTTTTTGCACAGATTCTGCGGTGTTTGCATTTTTGATTTTCTCTTTCATGACTGCGTCATACCATATCATGGATTTTTCTATAGGAGTTTTGGCAGGAAATTTTTCTTTTTCTTCTTTGGACGGGTTTGTTAGTTTGGAAGTGGTGGAGTTTATGAGTTTTTTGGGGCCATGAAATTTGTTTGTTGTTGTGGTGCAGCAACTGGTGTATTTATTGACGGAGAAACTTCATACTTCCTCTTTTGGAGTAAGGCTCCACACATCGCATGGACACAGTACTGTCCAGATTCTCTCTTGTCCTTTTGTGATATTTTGTCCTTGTAACCCAAACAGTGGGGTATGGGATAGTGGTAGGACATTTCTTCGTTGTAATCAGTATCAGGAATTTGTAGGTTTTTTCTCCTGTTTATTAGGAAATCACGTGTTAAGAGATTTTCTTTAAATTAAAAATGCTAAGAATCAATTTGCAGAAAATGTTTTTAATGCAATGTTTTGAAAATATGTTTGGCATTGTAAATCAAACTTTAAAGATATTGCTATGCATGAAAAGATATCAATTAATTTGATGGAATGGGCAAAAGTATATTGGACAATACATTTTTCCTTCCCTGGTTTTTGTTCTAGGATGGTTCTAGGAGACTTAGGTTTGTGATCTAAAAAAGCATTCCTTAGTTCTTCTAGATGATATGATTTTTCATCGCATATGGAATATGTTTTTATGAGATTGAGGTCACTTGTTGTTGGCTTTGTTAAGAAATGGAATTTTAAATTCTTTCTATTGAATTTAAAAGATATGAAATTGTTATCTACCTTATAAGAGGTGATAAGATTCATAAACGGTGTTTCTAAGATGACGAAATTGTGTATGTCTTTTACTAGAACAAATGAAGTTGCTATAGAGACTTCATTATTGACAAGCGACGCACTTGTTTTGGAATCAATATCTAATGTAGTATTATTAGTTGCTGCTAATGTTTCCAGAGTTTTTCTTAGAACTTTTCTGCTATTAATCTTGCTTTTATGCAATTTAAATCTGTTCATGTGTCAAAAAGAGCAATTGTTTTGATTTTAAAATTGTCTGAGAATGTAAGGGTTATTTGTATCATGTATTTTTTTGACGTGATTTGTCTTAAGACGCCAAGGAATTCTTCTGGGTTCTCTTCTAAATGTCGGTTTTCAAAAGGTTCCTCTGGTTCTTTTAGATTTTCAGAGCCAGAATTATCGGACTCAGAACTTTCCTGGTATCTTTTGAAAGGATCATTTTTATTAATTCAGAATCTTGTTTTTGTTTTTCTTTTAAATCATTGATATCTATTTTTATTTGTTTTATGTCATTTTGTAGTTCTAGAACTGACATTTCTTTGGATTTTTTCATCTTTTACCCTTCTTTAGGATATTTGTTAAGACATGGGTATTTTTAGAAGTATTTGGCAAAATTGTATTTTTATTAACTTTTTTCTCTTCTGTAAAAGATTTCAGGAGTTTGTTCAAATAATTTTTTTAGTGTTGGGTATCTATGTGTTTGACCATATCTAACATGAATTCTTGATCCTTGGTTAAAACACATATGCGTTTTCCTTTGCTCTTTTCAGAATTTTCAGATGAACTAGTTGTGATCAATTCATCTATTTGAATGGCTTTATTGTCATCTGAAGACAAAGAAAAATAGTCAGGTTCTGACACGATGTTTGAATCGGAGGAATCTATTAGAAGATTGGAGATTTTTTGGGCTACTTCATCATCTAATTTTAATTCTTGTAATTTTTAATTCATTTTACAGTATCTCGATGTATGTCCTTTTTTATTGCATTTATAACACGTTATATCTTTGTATTTGGAATCATGTTGAAATGTTCAGTGGGTTAATCCTAAAGGATTCTTGGAAGGACTCGAGTTTATTTGTCCCATCTAATTGACTAATTATTTGATTAATTGATTATATGGCTCTACTTGGTATTTGATTATCCTTTACCAGTTGATGGTTCAGTTCTGAGTTAAAGTAATCTGGTAGGGTTAAATGGGATTTTTCCAAATACTTCGTCACAACTTCTTTCTTTATCGATCAATGAGATACATTAAGTACATGTGCTTCTCGTACTCATACTACATTTGATGTACTCTTTGTGGTGCAGTTTCAGTCTGAGTACGAGTGGGTTCCGAGGAGCCATTTGAGTTCGTGGTATTGATTTTAGGAGTTCGTTATGAGCTGTTTGGTTGATCTGCAACATCCTTCTCCCTCTACCCTTTTATTATTCTTGTCTTTCATATGTATTCAGATAGTGTAGTGGATTTTAGACTTGTATTTGTATTGGCTCTTAGAGTCGTACAGATCGATATGAAGAAGTTTGTAGTTACCTTCGATAGGCAATGGGACACTTTGGAAAATTCAATTGTTTCATTCTTTATCGTGCGTATATGATTCAGTTTAAGGTATAAACTTATTTATTTCATTCTCTCACTGATGGTGAGGACATGTTCTAGAATTCGCACATGAGTGGCAGGATGTGACATTGCGAGGTATGGTACGAGTTGTGTCACTGTGATACAGATGTGTAATCAAGTTCAGATGGAAGTTATGACTTGAAGACTCAGTTGAGTGGGATTGTGATTCAGACTCTTTAGTTCGATGCTATCTCCAAAAAATGGGAGTGATGATGCCAAGGACTGTAAGATCGTTATGTTTTCATGGCCAGTTGCTCGAAAGTTAAGGAAGTGAATTTATGGTATAACAAGTAATGGGAAGAGGGTTGGCAATTTGAATTGATTTGTCTAGAAAATAGCCAAGTAATAAGCATCATGGCTTTGAGGACTGCACTTGAAGGGGGATTTGACATAGCAAGGACGGTTTACTCGAGGTGTGATTGGAGTGGGAATGCTTCAGTATCATCCAGATTTATCACGATGATCTTATGAATGTATCATTGATAAATGAACAATTCTGAAATGGAATGGTGCATATGCAGATATTTTGAAGAAACATTTAAGCTTCAGAAAATCAATTGACAAAATGAGAAGATAGTGACCTTGGTAAGGTTGTGAAGAAAAGTTGAGAAAGGACAAAGACATGAAAGGTGATCCTTGGTGATGAGGTTTGATGTGGTAAAACATGTTATGAGGTTTGTGTGAAGAGTTTTCTTTCTATCGTGTGGAGTGGAGGTGTATGGAAGAGAATTCGAATAGTTTAAGTTTGGTGGCACGACAGTCAAATGATAGAGTGTTCATCTGATGGGAGCACAGGGTGTGCTAAATCAAATGTTTCCTCGGGGTATGAAAAGCTAAGTTGAGCTTCGACATGATGGAATTGTGGTGGTGGAGTAAGAACAAGTGGTTTAGAGGTTCTTTAAGGAAATGATTATTGGATTTAGGCCAAGAATATGAAGTTACTGGTGGCGATTGAATCTTATGGGAGATGTGGTTATAATCCTTTAGTAAAGAGCGTGGTTGCAGGTTCTCTTCATATTCTGAGTGTTACAATTCACTTTTACACAAGCGCAAAAGCTACTATCATAAGTTGACTCTTTGTTAATCTAGCAGAGTTTCCACCTAATTAATTATGAAAAATTGGAAAACCATTTTGTTTAAGGTTATTCTTTTTGAAAACCTTTTTTAGTATAAAAAGTCGGGTAAGGTATCTGGTGATTCCCTAAGGAAGGTGTTAGGCACCTCGAAATGAATCCGCACGATGCCAACATCTACGGGTTTAAATTTTGTGGCTAAAAGTATTTATTTGCTTGAGAATGTGTTAAAGTAATATAACAATAACAAACAACAACATACCCAGTGCAATCCCACAACATGGGGTCTGGGGAGGGTAGAGTGTACACAGACCTTACCTCTACCTTGGTAGGTAGAGCGGTTGTTTCTGAGAGACCCTTGGCTCAAGACAAAGCATAAGCACAAACAAAGCAAAAGCAAAAGCAAAGAAAGAACAAAGCAAGACAAACGGTCAGACCCGGTCAAAAAAAATATAAAGCAGTATGAAAATGTTGGTATCAAAAGCGAATAAGCCATAATAACATATTCTAAAAAAGTAAGCAGTAACTAGCGCTGGTAAATAAGCTAAACAAAGTACACTAAAGAATACATAGCATCAGAAATCAAACTACCGGGGACTATAAAGCAATATTGTGCTTATTAATATGATAGGCTACGCGGGCCTACAATAATAGCACTACAACTATCAGTTTGCAAATGTGAGTAAGACTACGCTCGACTACCTACAACCCTTCTACCCTAATATGTGCCCTCCACAACCCCCTATCTATGGTCATGTCCTCGGTAAGTTGCACATGCGCCATATCCTATCTAATCACCTCTCCCCAATACTTTTTCGGCCTACCTCTACCCCTCTTGAACCCGTCCATAGCCATCCTCTCACACCTCCGCATTGGGGCACTTCCCGCATCTTATTCTCCATCGAGGCCACTCTCACTCTGTCCCGGATATCATTATTTCTAGTTTTATCCCTCGTTGTATGTCCACACATCCATTTGAGCATACTCATCTCTGCAACTTTCATCTTTTGGATGTGCGAAGTCTTGACCGGCTAACACTCCGCCCCATACAACATAGTCGGTCTAACCACCACCCCAAAGAACTTGCCTTTAAGTTTTGGTGGCACCTTTTTTTCGCACAAGACTCCAGATGCAAGCCTCTATTTCATCCACCCTACCCCAATACGATGTGTGACATCATCATCAATCTCTCCATTCCCTTGGATAATATACCCGAGGTACTTGAAGCTTCCTTTCTCTGGAATGACATAAGTACCAAGCCTCACCTCCACGCATGTCTCAAGGTCACTCATGTTACTGAACTTGCACTCCAAGTATTTTTTTCTTGGTCCTACTCAACCTGAACCTTTTAGACTCTATAGTCTATCTCCAAACCTCCAGCTTAGCATTCACTCCGCTGCAAGTCTCATCAATCAGGACTATGTTGTCTGCGAATAACATACACCATAGCACCTCCCCTTGAATTTGTCATGTCAGTCCCTCCATCACCAAGGCAAATAAGAATGGGCTAAGAGTTGATCCCTGGTGCAGCCCTATCATCACTAGGAAGTGCTCCGAGTCTCTTCCTACTGTCGTACCCTGGTCTTGGCTCTATTATAGATATCCTTGATCGCCCTAGTGTACGCCATAGGTACACCTCTAACCTCCAAATATCTCCATAGAACCTTCCTAGGGACTTTGTCGTATGCCTTCTCGCGGTCTATGAAAACCATATGTAAGTCTCTCTTCCTCTCCCTATACTATTCCACCAACCTCCTAATAAGATGAATGGCTTCTATAGAGAGCGCCCCGACATGAATCCAAAATAGTTCTCAGAAATAGACACGCCTCTTCTCACCCTCATCTCCACAATCCTTTCCCAAACTTTTATAGTGTGGCTTAGCATCTTGATACCCTTATAGTTGTTGCAATTCTGGATATCACATTTGTTCTTGTACAAAGGGATCATTGTACTCCACCTCCATTCTTCGGGCATTCTCGTCGTCTTAAAGATGACGATAAACAGGATGCGTATATATAAAATAGAAAGTTAGTAAAGTCTTGCCCTTACTTATCCATCCATGGGATATTTTGAAAAAAATACTGGTGAAAATCATCTTGATTTTTGGTAAAAATAGTTGAATTTGATTCAAGTAATTCAAAAGAGTTTAACACTTTATTTACTATCCTAAGCCAAAACACACCCAAGATTTTCCTTGAATAGAGTTCCACTTAAACTTAGCCCAAAATAATATAGGTGTTCTTCATTTGAATTATTTCAAAATGATTATGGTGTACCTTATTTGTTTATTAGAATCGTGATTTTTGCAAATAAAGGCAAGACTCTACAAGAATCCTTTTTCAAGTCCAAAATAAATCATCCATTTGGAAAAATCATTGTGCAGTTTGGGCCTTTTGAAAGCCCGATTTGTTTTCCGTAAAAAATGTTATCATTCCTGGAGCTTAGTGCAGATAAATTGTAAGAGGTCGTTATGTGCATAAAGGTTCAATATTTGGGCTGAAGACAATGAAGCAGGAATCTTCAGGTTCAGCTTGTTTATGTTTAACTTAATTCCACTAACTTTATATGAAGTTGTAACCACACTATATTTAACTTTAGATGATTTCTGCTGCTGTCCATTTATTTTGTTTGTGAAACACCTGCTAGCTCGTGTTACTTATTCCACTAGATTTAGTGAAGTTGTGGCCACACTTGTTTCTTGATTAGATTATTTTTTCTAGTGTCATATTTTGTTTGTCAACAGTCCTAGTGTTTTGCTAGCTATGCAAGAACTTAATGTTATAGTAGATATCCATCCTGCTTCAAAGAATTTGTTTATTATTAATTTGATATATCAGAATATTCTTCCAGGCCCTCTTTTGGCTGAATAGGAGAAAAAACTTGTACATTGAAGAAAGTTATTGCAGTCCATATGAATTTTCTCTAAATTTGTTCGAATTAATGTGTTATAAATAAATGATTGCTTTCTATTGTGGGGTTACCAAAATGATGTTTTACATTTTTTCTTGAAATAGCAGGGATAAGATTCTTCAACAAAGGAAATGATGTTGGTTGAGAAGAAGTTTGAAGGTATTCAATTTTTTTTCATATGTATACACAATTACAATGTACTATTATGGAGTGTTGTATACTTTGTTGCATAGCTTATTGGGTAATAAAAAGTTTCTATCTCATTCTTTTTAGTGTATTTGATGGTGTTTGTTACAATTTTAATGTTGTTGGGCAATTAGTAAGAATACATCAGCCTATTATTTTTTCTTTTGTTTTAACTATATTCTTTAGTGGCGACCCTGAATGCCCGCAATAGGTTTTAAAAAACTAAGGACTTTTTCTGTCAGCTAAATTATCACTAGTGAAAGGTTTATATGGCGACTAAGTCGCAACTAAAGATATTTTATCAGTGGCGATCCTTTCTTGTAACACTTTTGTGGATAGTTTTGGTTGCATTTTTAATAAGCTTTTGTGGTGGTACAAATCGCCACAAAATCAAAACCTTTGGTGGCGACCTATTTTGTCGCTACCGATAACTATCAGCCACTTAGTATAGCTAACAATCCATGAGTCGCCAATAAAGGTCATTCGTAGCGATTTTTTGACTTTCTGTGACAACTTTTGTCGCAAAAAGGCCATTTTTTTGTAGTGGTTATATAGGGATCAAAATTGGAATTTAGCTATAATTCAGAGACTATAATTACTAGTTTCCCAAACTAGAAATATGCTTGGGACTTGATTATCCCAATCCCTTAAACATGGAATTATAGAATATTTTTAAGGAAGTTATTAAGTTCGTATAACATGTTACATATTAATTTGAAAATGGATATAAAAGCTAACTTTTGGTATTGGGTGCAATGTAAATACTAAATGGTTGAATTGAGAAAGGTAGTATTTAGACGTTATATGGTGTAAAAATCTCTTTTATTACTAGATAATGGCAAGCACGGGCCAACACAGAAAATGAGTTAATTTAATAATAAAGATAATTATAATTTAATTAATGCAAATAGCATATTTTATAGTTCTATAGTTAGGTAAAGACTAACTGGTTCAGCGCTAGCTTAATTGGTGATAGTATTGGTGGTTATCATCTTCCATTTTCCTATTCATCACTTCGTCTTCTCAGACTGTCCGAGATGGATGAGGTATAATTGTTACGACACTATAAGTTTAATGACTATATAAAGCCAACAATTGTGTACATATGTAGCTTGGTATTGATTATCTTCTTGGAAGACCTACAGACAGGCTAACTAAAGAATTTGCACACTATAGGTTGAAGAAACCAGGTCCAATGTCAAATGAAATGAAGGGTTCAAATTACGTTAGTGGTGTTTTCTCTTATTCCCTACATCTCTCGGGATGTAATAAAAAAAAGTTAAAAACTTATGAATGTATTATCATAATTTAATGTTCTAAAGTAATTATAATTACTCCATCTCTTATCTTGTATACTAGTTTAGTTATAGTGTACACGCTTTGCGCGTGATCAAAGCGCGTACTTCATTTGACAACAAACACTATAAAAAAAGTTGCACTTAGCTACGAAGTTCGTTATTAATCCGTTCCTAAATTGTACATAGCTAAGATTTTTTTTTTGATAATTCGTTACTAATTCATTGCTAAATAAGATTAGCGAGAAATTTTATTATTTAACTTTATCTAAAAAGAAAAATCTATCAAGTTGTGTAGCATGTATACCCTATGCTAGTAATCAAGCCTTTTATTAATTCTTGGGTGATGCCCATCAAAATCATGGCCAATAATCTATGATCGTCCTCGCAGTAATATTCTATTAGCTTCATCAGATTTGGATGTCGAAGCTGCTCCATTTTGACGAAGTCTAATGTTAGTGTATTGAAAATTCAATTGAATACATATGTTTGTACATTGTAGATTTTATTGAATACAAATCATAGTATAAGTCTAATTTTGATCGGATGTCCTTGAAAGGACAAAATCATAGTTGAACTCTAAGTCTTATTTATTAGGCAAAAATACACTACCAATAGTAGTAGAGTTCCTGATGTAAACCAATAATATACAGAATTGGTATTAAGCTTTTAATCCTTATTCCTTCCCAAAATAAATAAAGAAAAAATTAATCCCTCGATCTACATGCAATCGTGCATCAGTCCCTCCTTTTCCTTCAAGTAAACATATTTTTGGTTGCCCTTTTAACCAAATTGAAATAGGAGGAGCATAATATTTGAGAATCTTAAAATTAAATAATAACTTAAAAGATAATAAATGACAATTTTGTCTATTGTAGAGTTTAGCACAAAAAGTCCAATCAATATTTTAAATACACAAACATATAATCAACTATTTTATACTTCATATTAATGGACAAAATACTCTATTTAAGGGAAATCAGCTAAAATAAAAAAAATATGTTTAAATGACGAAATCAACTTCCTTAGTTTCATACTTAGTGAGGTTAGACTGTCAATATTGTAAATTCATTCAACGATTAGAGAAAATTGCTAACATTATTATTATTACTAATATTGTTTAGTCTACATTGGATAACAATATTCCTTGCCCTTGGATTTATCATGGTATAGGTTTTGTTGGGTTTAAAGCATATAAGTAAGGCACAATGGAAGTTTAAAGTTTTGTTTCTTACTTACCCCAACAACATTTCTGGTATGGTTATACAACAATCAAACTTGTAACATAAAGCATAAACTTACAGGTTAGAATATCTGGAGTCTTTATCTACTATAAGGTGAACACGCGGTTGCCCTTCCGATTGCAAGCTCCAAACTTTAATGTATTTTTCTTTCGGAAAGCTAGGAAATCCGGCAGAGGTTCGAGAGAGTTTTAATTCTAAGTCTCTAAGGCTTAGAATGATAATCTGAAATTGATGTGTGAATAATGAAAAGAATGCCTCTATTTATAGTTGAAAAATAGGTCAAAAACGGATTACGGTTTGACCTTGGACCTGACCCAAAATTCGAGGCAGAGGCGGCGCGGCCCTAGTGTATGGGCGTCGCGGCGCTTGACGTGCTCCTGCACTATCTCGATTTATTTTCTATGCATTCTTAATTAAATCCAAAATCCAATTTTGACTTAATTAAAATAATCATTATTCATTTAAATATCTCGATTCTAAATCGAACATTTAATTTACTCTCTCAACACATCCTTAGATCGAACTGACAACCGACATAGTGTGACCCTACAGGCCTTCTCATATCGACATTAATCAAATTAAGGTCTATGCGGAACTCCTAGACGGCGCCACAAGACGAACTCCATATGTGAAGTACGTTTACGCGAATCCAGTAAACTTAACCTTTATGTGGTAAGATAAAATCCTTTCATTCACAACACACTCGATCAAGCTTAGGATTTGTCAAGTGTCTATCCAAATGACTTAATCATTGTATCTCATCTATATTAGTTGACAACTAGACCATATTCTAATATGTCTATTGTGTTGGTCAACGACTTAGTCAACCTAACATTACTGAGAATTCGAGTGTTCTCTCGAATATACATTTGAGGAATGAATCCTAATCTTGGCTCAACTACCACCTTTAATCCACATCGTAATGTACCCAATACAAGCCGTATCTCAACCTATAAGGCATTTGAGCTTAGGACGGGATCAAAGTACATTACTTTGTAGACAAGGCGCGTATTGACCTCAAGTCTAAGGACTTTTATCTCCTACACGCTGATCATACTTTAGACAAGTATAACAAATAGTATATCAGCAGGGTATATACCAATACTTCCAAAGTATCCATGTGTCCATCACGAGTAGCCATTACTCGTAGCAGGTGAGACATACTACATCCTCTAAGGATGTGATGCAGACCACATGTCGACTTATCACATATCATCGATATCCTATTCTCGATGATCATTAGTCGATGTTATTTTAAGAGTTACGTTATAATATTAATATCTCACACTATTAATAACAGCGTAACCTCCAGGGATGCATGTTATAGAATATTACAAACAATCAATTAATAATTCAATAATTGCAAATGCCAAAATATTAATCTCCATTAATAATAATACGAATGTGTATAAAGTATATTTGTCTTAATACAAATTGTCTCTAGGACATAAATATACTTTCACATGGTACATTTGAAGCTCATTTAGGCAAATTTTTACTTACCAAAGAAAGAAAAAGAAAAGAGATAAACCTTTGATTTTTCCGGCAAATAACAGATGACTACCATTTGATCTATCTCATTCGTCGGCAACATAGCGTGTTTCGTTCAATTTTTCGATCAAAATTTTCAACTAAAAGAAAAAATACAAGAAATTATCGAACGAGGAAACCAATTGCAAATTGTTGATTTTTAGTTATGCTAACACAATTAGAGCAATTGATATAGATAAATCATCTTACACTTACATCATAGAGTTCCGATAGTCGCAAATTGTAACTTCTACATTAAACTGCGCACAAACATGCCAACACAAGTTTACAAAGTATTGATGTGAAACAATTACATTCTACCCAAATGATAAGGTGTTCTTCATCAGTTCTGATCCTGATAACAATCAATAAAAAATAACCTTTAATTATGTAAGTCGCATATAATCATACAATAAAGAAAGGCAGAAAGGAACATGACATTGAATGCAAAAAAACTATTTGAATCAAAACTAATGTAAGAAAATAAAGAAAAAAGAATAAGTAGAAGAAATCGCATGTTACCGTAAACTATGATACAAATATTATTAAAACTTCTTTTTTATATAAGGTAAAATTTTAATTGAGTTACAAGTGTTAAATATTAGGATTTCTTACCTATTTCAAATAAGTATAGAATTAAATAACCAAAATTTTAATGGGTTTTCTCATAATAATTAAGACATATTTCAAAGACCCGTAATGAAAAAAAATCTTCTCTTGTCAAATTGTCCTTAATTTTTCCTTCTGTTTTATTTTCTCTTCCTTGTAATTTAATTCTAACAATTCAAAAAGTCTCTTTTAATTTAAAGGGAAAAAAAGACTCATAATAAGTAATAATCATAGGAATAAGGATCCTACATCTAAAAGAAATTGAAAGTGGGTGAGGAAAAAACTTATTTGTTCGTGTAATCCGTAGAAAAAGGAAGATTTTCTTCCATATTAAGCTAAAATCCGGACCAGTTTATTATAATTTAATAATAGTACTATTTTCAAGTTAAACTAAAATTTTCTAAAAAGGACATGGACTATGAAAGGGAAAAAAGGGACTCCTATAAGGATTATACATGCGAATGACTTTAGGATTTAATAATCAAAATTTATTTGGTTTTAAAGTCCTAAATAGTAGAGAAATAATTAAATGTCTATATATAAATAAATATTCGGAAACAGATGCTCTACTTACCAAGGTAGAGATAAGGTTTGCGTATAATCTATCATCTCCAGGCCCCACGTCGTGGGATTGCACTGGATATGTTGTTGTTGTTGTTGTTGTTGTTGTTGTATATAAATAAATATTAGGAAACTTATTAATTTACTCATATATTTAATAAGGAAAATACTAAATGACAATTTTATCTATTACAGAGTCTTTTAATGAAGAACAAAAAATTTAATCAATATTTCTATGACTCTTTATGCTTTTAATATAATATAGATGGTTAGGGAATTCATCCATCTCAAATTAAAAGCAAGCAAAGTTATGGTACTCTATAGATGTGGTTTTTGGATGACACATGGTGGGTGGGTAATTAGACACCTAATCAAGCGTAAACGAAATATTATTAAAAATATAAGAACTCAGAATTGCCCTCATTATTGACTTGAAAAATTCCCAACAAACACACATGTGGATACCATTACCAAACTAGCTCTTCTATTAAGTAGAAAAGAAAAATCACCTTTCTTCGTCGAAATGCTTGTCCCGGATTTGGGTTGACACATTTTTCTTTTGCTTATCGAATATTAATTTATCTAATTTTTAGGGATAAATTAAATCTATTCTCTTTAAATTAAATTTAGATGTTCAGAAATTCTATTAAAATATTATGAGTTGCAATATTTTTCATATATAAATTATGAAAGAATGTGTTGGAAAATGTCAATTAAATATCAATTAATTTGCCTCTCGATAAGTGGAAAATGATGAAATATTTTAAGAAAAAGGGATTAATCGAATTTTGTTCGTCAATATTCGGTGATGGACTCTACCCGCTTCCTTACTACATGCTTATTACTTGATAAACTTAGATAAAATTTTATTAATAAATTATCTATATTCCTACCTTATTCATGGTTACTAGACGATGAAAAAAATTCGCATAGAAATTGGTATCAGAGCTTGTAAAATGAATAAGTTATAAACAATGAAAACACATCCGTCGTTTGTTAGGATAAATAAGATAAATAGAATGTTATGAAAATGTAAAGAGATGAAACATCTTTTAATAACACTGAGGAACCAAAATGAAACGATAATGAAATTACAAAACATATTGTTAACAGAGAAAAGAGGATCAAAAGACATAATAACTTATGAAAAAGAGTTAGAAAAATATTTTGATATTGAATTAGAAGAAATTCATACACACATAGGAGATATTATAGTAACATATAGAAGAATAGTAGAGATAAATACAGAAATAAATGTACAAAATCTTGTGATGGCAGATTTAAAAGCAGATCTAAGAATGGAGACAGAACACTATGGATGAAAATAAACTAATGGAACAACAAAATAAGCTAAGAGAACTTAGAATGATAGCAGAAAAACCCCTTACATTTAATAGAGATATAAATCAACATATAGTAAGTTGTAGAATAAGTATAAATCTAATAGAAGAAAAAGATCAATGTTTACAAGAAAATTCTAAACAAATATATGAACAGGAAAAAACTATTAAAGAATTAAGAAATAGAATAGCATTAAAAGACGAAAAGTTGAGACAAAAAGAAGAGGAAAATATGAAACTGTTGGAGGAAAAATTAAGAGAAATAATCAGAAAAGACAACGAATTAAAAGATCTAAATGACATTATAGAAGAACAATATAAGTACATCAACCTATTAAAATATGGATAAAGAAAAAGAGATGGTAGAAGATTCTAAAGAAACATACTACCAGATGAATACATATGAAGGAGGAACAACACAAACATTAAGCTTTAAGCCGAAAACATATCAGAAGATACAAGATGAAAAAGATGAATTATCTATTAAGAAAATATTTAAAACAAAATGGTTTGAAAGAAATAAAGAAATAAGATATATAGCACATAAGCATGAAAATATAATATACACAATGAGTGTAAATGGAAGAACAAAAATAAACTTGATAACAGATGAAGTAATAAAAAGAGAATTAGCAAAGCTATCTACTAGAGAAGCTGGAAAATATAGAAACATATACTTTGAAGGAGTAAAATTCACTATAATAGCATACTTTCAAAAAAATATAGATACACCTATACAAATATACATATTAGATGATTGGATATTAGGAAATTTACAAGATGCTTTAATATCAGTAATAAAAGGAAATTTAATATATCAAAAACTAAAATTTACGGTACAACCAGACTTTAGTATATCATTAAAAGATGAACACAAAGACTTATCCTTAACATTATATTACAAACTAGATGGAATAAAAATGCCACCAGAAAGTAAGGTTATAACTGTTGAAACAAAAATGATATATACCCTAACCGGAAACCACCATGTAAAGAAACAACATGAAATGAATATATTAGTACTAAGAAATATTAGAATAGATAGAATATAAAGAAAATTCCAAAATAACTATACCAGAAGAAATATTTATGGATTTTAATACCAGAACTTTTACACCATCAAAAGGATTAATACCAAAAATAGAGGGATCTAGATTGAGTATTACAAGAGAACCGATAATGTCACGACAGACTAGCGTTATACAACCTGGGATATTGGATTTAATAAATATAAATACTAATAGATTAAAAATTAAGGTAATAATATTTAAAGGTATGATAACAACAGATTGTATAGCTGAAATAAATACTGGAGCTATTAAAAGTTTTATACATATAAGTAAGATTAATGAAAATAATTGTAATTTAATATACCCACAAACTTATAATTATCCTGAAAATGAAAGAGAAATAATAATTATCAAAAGTATTAATTTAAGATTCAAAATCCAAGATCTAGAATATAAGATAAATATAGGAGTAGTAGAATATGACAGTTTCAATGAACTACTACTAGGAAGTGTTTTTTAACTATGATAAATTATAAAATAAATAATAACGGAATTGAAATAAATGACCAAGAAAAAACCAGATTTATAAATAAAATATGAATGTACAGAAAAAAATAATAAAGAAAAAACAAAAATTAAAAGTGATCAAAACAGCTTTATCAGAAGAGATAGTTTCCCAACTAAAATATTTAAAATACAAGGCAATAGAAATAAAATTAGAAGAAAAAATAAAACAATTAGAACAACAATGTGATAAATTTGATAAAATATGGATGGATATAGAAAACGGATGGAGGAAACGATTAAACAATCCTAACTAACCCTAACGAAAAATAAACGCATTATGGGAAGAAATAATAATAAAAGAAAAAATGAAAAATACCTTGATAATAATGGATGAAATAAAAGAGAATCAAACCCAAATACAACAAGCGATAAGAGAAGAATTGACTAACCTATGGAATGTATCTGAAATACCAACATATAAGATAATATTAGAAAAACTTAATATGTTAATAGAAGAGAAAAACAAAGGTAAACAAGTAGCAGGAGATAAAGAATCAAGTACAAGTAAAGAAAATACAATAATTAGTACTACTACTCAACAATCAGAATTAGTACCAATAGATGCGTGGAGAAGAAGTAAAAAACCTATAATAGTAAATATTAGCAAAATAAAACTAAAATTAAAAACATTGGATAGTCTAGCGATATTAAATAAAAAAGGACAATTTTAATGGAAGAACAAGAACCTAGTGTACTCAGTGTACTTACGTTTTTAAAAAATAATGGGAAAAAGATAATAGAAAAAGAAAGATATAAGTATGAATCTATGAGGACAAGGACACCAAAAGAAGATAAAAAATCAAAAGAAGAAAACCTATATTTAAAAGACATAGAAAAAATAACCTGTTAATATTTAAACCTAAAACTAGATAAACAAGAACAACAAATATGTATGTTAAAAACATAAAATACAAAATTGAGATCACATAATAACGAAGAATGGTATGATAGGTATAAAAAATATAAACACAAATTTAAAGATACAAAGAAAATATTAAAGGAAACCAAGGTAGAATTAAAACAAACAAAAGAAGAATTAAATGAGGTAAAACAAGAATTAAAAGAATTAAAGGAGGAAATGCAAATCCTTAGAGAAAAGTTAAAAAAGTTAAAAGTAAAAAAGAAATAAGGAAAAATAATAAAACAAGTGATGAAAGTACAACTAGTAGTAACGAAAACATTGATAGTGACTTAGACAAAGATAGCAACGATAAATTAACTAACCAAGAAATACAAGTAGACGAATTTATAGAAGAAGTAGAGAACGAAGAAAACTCAGAAATACTAAAAGAAAACAACCAAATAATAGAAGTTTTACAAAAAATGAAAAAGGTAAATGCAATCATAGAAGAACCTGAAAGTGATGTAGAAGATGAATTTAATAGACATATAGAAATAGAAATAGAAACAGATGATGTAATAAATGAAGATGCCAATGATTGTCCTGAAGAAGAATTAGTAGACCCTAATTTAGAGATAATAACAAGAAAACTAACTAGATTACCAAACCACATACTAGTAGGACAACAAGCTGAATTTAAAGAATTTGTAAGATCAATGGCACAAAGAATAAACTACAATGGATATTTTCTAGACCTAGATAATGTTTATGATGAACAAGAAATAGGAAGAAGGATAACTGATTGGAATCTTGGAATGTATATAGCACTAATGAACTCTACACAAACAGAAAACCTAGAATACATGTATGAATTAACATCTACGACATTAATTGGAAAAGTATCATATTGGATAGAATCTATAGCATACCAATTAAGAGAAGAAGTACTTAGCAATGCAACAGATTGGAAATCTATGTTAATCATATTTGATAATATACTAAAAAGAGAATTTTTAGGAGAAAGATGGTTAGTAGCTAGAGAAAATGTACTTGCAGAAAGAAAAATTGAAATAGTAATGAATTTGAATAATATGAAATGTTGCAAAATTAATAAATTACCAGAATATACAATTAGTTTTAGTAAGTTCTTTTATGAAGCAAGATTCTTACCACAAGAAGGTTTAATATATCAACAACTTTATTATAACCACTCGCCAACACCTTATAACACTGAAGTATCAAAAGAATATACCCAACTAGAACCAAAAGAAAACACATTTGGAGAAAGAATAAGAGTACTAAGAGCATACTTAATGCGAAGAATTTAGAATGCAACAAAAGATTAAAAAAGATAAGAAACTAGGATTAAGAGAAATATGTGGATTCACAGAAAGAAGACTAGTATTTGGATGTGATGATAAAAGAAAAGAAAGAAAATATAAGAAAAGTAATAAGAGATATCAAACAAAGAAATATAGGAGAAATAATAATTATAAAAATTATAATAACAAACCTTATTACAAAACTTATAGGAAAAAGAGATTCAAAAGATATAAAAATAACTCTGAAACCAGGAAGAAATTTAGATACAAGAGAAAATTTAGAAAAAGAAAATATGTAAAACCCGTAGAAGCAAAAAATGTTAAAGAATGTAAATGCTGGAATTATAATGAAAAAGGACATTATGCTAATAAATGCCCAAAGCTAAAGAAAAAAGGAGTAAAATATATAAATACGACACAATTTATAATGAGTTTACAGCAGATCAGAGAAGATAATGATAAATGGTATGAATACAAAGACTTTTATGTCAGTCAAACTGATGAAGAAAGTGAATCGGAATTAGAAAATATTAACTTTATTAACCAACACTCAGATAGTGAAAGTAGTTCTGAGTAAAATGAACGTATAAGAAAAAAAAATTATTAGAAGAAAGAAATTACTGGATACAATGTGAACGACATGTTCGCCGTAAGCTTGTTACAACTACAACTACAAGTGAAACAGAAACTAAATATTATAATGATATATATAACAAGGTTACTAAAAACTTTAGTAGAATAAGAGAAAGATTAAGTGAGATAAATTGGCAACTTATTAGAATAAGGAGTATAGAATAAATAATGGAAGATGAAAACATTCACCAAGAGGTAAGAGAATTAGAACAAGATGAAAATCTTCAACAAAGATTAAGAGAAGTGGATATCAGACAAAATACTAATATCTAATAAAATGGTAGCAATCTATATAGAAGCTCATATAGAATATAAGCCTAATAAAATGATAAAACAAAAAATCTTTATTGATAGCGGAGTAGATTTATGCTTAGATAGGAATGATGTATTAGAATCACATAGATGGAAGAGAACTAGATCACATAGAACAAGAGTATCAGAATTTAACGAATAATCAAAAGAATTAGATATAGTAGCAGAAAATATGAGAATTATATTAGGAAAAACAATATTCAGATTACCAATAATATATCAATTAGATAATATGAAACAACAGGTATTATTAGGAAACAACTTCTTAGATTACTTTAAAACACATGTTATAGATAGTAATACTTTTAGCTTACAAACACCTTGTAATAAATGGATAGTTTAAAAAGAATATTACCAATACAATACATTAAGATTATGTACTATAAAAACCGATAGAAATAATAACCTACAAATATTAAAAAAAAATATCTTAATATATTAAAAATGAACTTTGGAGAAATCCAATTCAACTATGGGAAAGAGAAAAAATATATGTAGAAATTAAGTTGATAAATTCAAATGATATAGTTAGATCCAAACCTATTAGATATAGTCCAACAGATCAAAAAGAATTTGAAACCCAACTAAAAGAATTATTAGAATTAAAAATGATACAAGAATGTAAAAGTCCACATAGTAGCTCAGCCTTTTTAGTAAGAAAACATAGTGAACAAAAAAGAGGAAAAGCTAGAATGGTAATTGATTTATAGAGAACTAAATAAAAAGACAATATTTGATAGATATTTTTTACCATATAAAATAAACCTTATTAACATATTAGGAAATAAAAAAGGGTTTAGTAAGTTTGATTATAAGAGTGGATTTTCGCAAATAAAACTAACAAAGGAATCAAAATCTTTAACAGCCTTTAGTGCCCCTCAAGGACACTATGAATGGGATGTACTATCCTTTGGATTAAAGAATGCACCACAAATATTTCAAACAAGAATGGACCAAGTCTTTAGAAAATTAACAGAATTTTGTATAGTATATGTCGACGACATATTAATATTTAGCGATAATCTAGACGATCATATAAAACATTTAGAATAATTTATAAAAACTATAAAACAACACGAAATATTATTATCTGAAAAGAAATCTGAAATCTTTAAAAACAATATTGAATATTTAGGATATATTATATATAATGAATGATTACAACTACAAGAACACATAGTAACAAAGATAAAGAATTTCAAAGAAAAACTAAAAAATAAAAAAGAAATACAACAATTCTTAGGAGTAATAAATTATGCTTCAGATCATATAAAAAAATTATCACTCTTAAGAAAACCATTACAAGAATTAACAAAGAAAAACATAACATTTGAATGGAAAGAAGAACACACTAAAGCTATAAAAGAAATCAAGGAAAAAGTAAAAGCATTACCAAAACATAGAATACCAACGAAAAAAGATCAACTAGAACTTTTTACTGACACTAGTGATATAGGATGGGGAACAGTCTTCATATCATATGATAAAGATGATATAGATAAAGAGAAATCACTAATTTGTGGATATGGAGGAGGAATATGGAAACCAAATGAGAAGAATTATCATATTAATGAAAAAAATTATTAGCAGTAAAATTTGGAATAAAGAGATTCCATTACCACTTATTACCAGTAAAATTTGTTGTTAGAACTGACAACACACAGGTAAGAGCTTTTATTACAAACAAGATAGATCCTTTACCAGAATTGAATACGAGGAGAAAATGACAATCATTCTTTTGCTGTTATGATTTTATTGTTAAGAATATATCTGGAACTAAAAATATTTTCGCTGATTTTCTTAGCAAATATAACAATGTCGATCAGCAGTGATAACCTTGAAGAATATATTACCAATGTCATGGATTTCATTATACGAGCCAATGAATCTTAATATCCATATTACAAGAAAACACCAATCTTGTAAACCAACTCAGAGAAGCCATACAAGATTTAATAACCCTAAGAACTTTACAAAATGAAACCCAACCCAAATCACCTATCACTACACCTGAAAAACCAAAAAACCCTACTACTAAAACTTTGGCACCATTCGTATCAAAACTTGCAACTATACCATCCTCAATACCATCCTCGTCATCAACTGTATCAATGGCAGACAAACTGAAATATACACCTGAATATATCAATGCTTATGAGAAGATTAATAAATTTTATGATTATAATACTAACCCTCATATTTTACGCAGTGCTTAACTGAGCAAGTATTCCAGATTCTTGTGCAGTGAACAGGCTAACCCGGACATAGTATCAAAATTATTCACTTATGGTTTTATTGATAAACTAATAGTGGATGAGAACATGTACAACATTTCCATATTACCAAGTATTATTGTCGAATCTACTCGTGATGGAATCACTTGGAAAATGAGTATATGGAATATAAATATTTGATGCATCAACAGATTTAATAGGAAAACCCATTGTGATATGTCAAATATTCAAGACAAGGAAAAATAGTACTATTAGCGGAGATGAAAATTTGAATATGAAAATACCGTGCACTTTGGAGAAATTTCAAGAGTGGTTCAGTACAAAAAGAATATTTGGATTATTAACATTGAAAATCAGAATAGAGGACATGTTACGAGCCAAGAAGGCATGTATTATTGGTGACTCGAAAGGAGGAGCGGTGGAAGAAATTATTACCTTGTATTACAATAATGACATTATGACACAAGATACTATGAAACTAACAGAAATGCATGACAGAATTATAAACCTGAAACATAAACATGCAAAAGAGACTATTGATCAATACCAAAGGACAATTGGACAGAACAGAAAACCTGTAATAAATACTAGAGCTACTACTACTACTACCAATACAATAAAAAAAGAAGGAAATTCTGATCCTTTTGCATAAGGATGTAAAAAATCACTACTTGAACATGGATCATGATTTTACTACTTGAAGCCCAATTTACTACTCTGATAGGGAGCATGTAGTTACTTGCAGCCCAATTTACTACTCTGACAGGGACCATATAATTTATTACTAGGAGCCCAATGTATTACCATGTATTACTACGTATTACCATGTATTACAAACCATATCACTCAAAGACAAAAAATATTGATGATAAGGAAGACATTAGCAAAGAAATCTGATTGAGATATAAAAAAATGCCAAGAAGAACACTTGGAAAGCATATAACAAAAGCAACCAAACAAAGGACAAAAGGGGAAAGAGACAGCTTTGAAAAAGACTACAACAAGACAAAAGACTTTGGAGAAATCGGCAATCATAGCAGACAAAAACTGTAGCACTTTAGACTTTTGAAAAAGTTGTCACTATTTACTTTATGACTTTTGAAAAAGCAATTTTGTCATTTTATTATCAGGTTTCAACCGAGGTTATCTATATAAAGAGCCTATTGTAACCTTATCAGGCATTCAAAAACTTGATATACAAATCTTTTTTTGAAAACTCTCTCTATGTCTAGCTAAACCCCCTCATTAGTCTATAATCCAGATCAATTATAATATCATAATAACAGAGATAAATCACTTTGAAGGATTATAATTAGAACCATATTAGTCTTTAAACCTGCACCTTGATAAGAACTTTAGAAGATATTCTGTTGAGAAACTCCCATACACCTAGGCTAATTATCCCGTAATTTCAGTGGAAGACGAAGGGAAGCAAGGCCAAGGGTGGGTTGAGATCTCCGGTGATCTGAAATTCTGATTAAGAGGTATGATTTCTAGACTATGTGTTTTTAATTATGATTTTGATAAGTGTTAGACTCTGTAATTATGATGTTCATATTGATCAAAGATTATAGACTTTTATTTAAAAATGAATTTGGATTTGAAACTACCCGCTTCCTTACTACATGCTTATTATTTGATAAACTTAGATAAAACTTTATTAATAAACCATCTATATTCCTACCCTCTTCAGGGTTACTAGATGATGAAAAAATCCGCACAAAAATTGACTTCCTTACTATATGCTTATTATTTGATAAACTTAGATAAAACTTTATTAATAAACCGGATTTACCACACAAAAAAATGCTTTAGTTGAATAAATCCTAGTAAGCCGTTAACGAAATATAGGTACATGCATTCCAATTGCGAGCTTGGTGGTACATATATCGGAATCTAGTCCTCTGTACTTTATAAATATTCTAAAATAAGCTATACTGACAGAAAGAACTGCATCCTTTAAAAATTTATTCTAATCCATCGAATTATTCGACTTCTTTCGCTTTTCAGGTCTTTCTCGCGTCTTGCCGGGCATGACAAAATACAAAGATTCTTTAATTAGTCAATCGTGGTACCAGTTTTTACTGAATCCGCATTCCCTAAGGAGGTCGTACTCCAGCTTGGTAGTTTCCACCGCCTGTCCAGGGTTGGGCCCGGGGCTTTGACGGCGGACTTAAAAAGCAACCTACATACGCTTTACACCCAATCATTCCGGATAACGCTTGCATGTTTATTGGATTTACATCATTTTTTACACTTGTTCAAATGCAAAACACAATATTAGAATTCCTTTTACTTGATAGGAATCCTAAAATCCTAACATATTTAAAGGAATTTGTTCCCTGAATTTTCATTCATTATTTTGTATAATATATAGTAGTGTAAAGTTACAAGTTAGGTTACAAACTAAGTAGCTAATTTGACTAATTACAACTAGAATATTAACTAACCAATTATAAAAGATATATAAGAATATTCTATCACACCCTACAGTTGAAGCGGGAGGTTCTAGTATGCTGAGACTGGCTCGGAAATCATCAAAGAGTATGCATAGAAGTCTTTTAGTAAATATGTCAGCAATTTGATACCGAGAAGGGACGTGAAGGACACGAACTTGTCCACGAGCAACTTTGTCACATATAAAATGAATATCCATTTCAATATATTTAGTACGCTGATGTTGAATGGGATTGCCAGAAAGATATATCGCAATTATATTGTCATAGTAAACCAATGTAGTCTTGTGGATTGGGCAGTGATGTTCCAACAGAAGGTTACGTATCCAATCAGACTCAGAAATAAGTTTCGCTATTCCTCTGTACTCGGCTTCGGCACTGGACCGAGCCAAAGTGGGTTGGCGCTTAGAGGACCAAAAAAGTATGTTATCTCCAAAGAAAACACAGTAATATGAAGTGGATCATCTAGTGTCGGGACATCCACCCTAATCAGTATCAGTGTAAGAGGTGAGACCAGAGACTGAGGACTTGTACATGTGCAAGTCGAAGTGGAGAGTACCTTAGACATATCGCAAATTTTGTTTGAGAGCATTCATGTGTTCATCCTTCGGACTGTGCATATGTAAGCATATTTGTTGCACGACATAGGATATATCTGGTCTCGTGAAAGTGAGATATTGTAATGCTCCTGCTAAACTGCTATAACGAGTGAGGTCTTCATATGGAGAACCCGAAGAGGCACTGAGTTTGGATTTAGTGTCCACCGGTGTTGGGGCAGGTTTACAAGAAATCATGTCGGCTCATTCAAGAATCTCTTTGGCATACTTTCCTTGATAAAGAAATAGGCCACATGCATATCTCATAACGGCAGTGCCCAAAAAATAGCTTTGGGAGCTCAAATCCTTCATAGCAAATTCAGAAGCAAGGAGTGACATAATAGATTGGCGAAGTGCATCAGAAGAGGTAGTTAGTATGCTATCATCAACATATAACAGAATGTATGCCATGTCATTACCCTTTATATAGATAAAAAGTGAATGATCAGATTTGGTATGTGAGAAACCAATAGAGGATACAAAAACAGCAAACCGTTGATACCATGCACGATGAGCATGTTTCAGTCCATAGAGTAATTTATTTAAATGGCACACATAATCTGGATGAACCAGATTCCTGAATCTCATAGGCTGATGCATATAAATTGTTTCATGAAGGTTCCCATGCAAGAAGGCATTTTTGACATCAAGTTGATGAATAGTCCATGATTTGGACAAAGCAACGCTGAGAACAATCTGAATAGTTGTCGGTTTCACCACAATCCACACCACCCTATTGAGACTTGCCATCACATACAAGACGGGCCTTATGCCTCTCAAAAGAACCATCAGATTTCTTATTATGTAAAAAAATCCACATATAAGGAATAACTTTAACATCAGGAGGACAGGGTATTAGATCCCACATCTTATTTTCAATAAGAGCACTATATTCGTCTAACATGGCAGCTTTCTAGTTTGGATCGGACAAGACATTTTTTGGGTTGCGATGAAGAGGTGAAGGGGCAATCGAAGTCGATAAATTGAATTGTCATTTGGGTTTGGAAATGCTGTGCATAACACGAGTTTCCATAGTCCGTAGAGGTGCCATGGGGGGCTAGATTGGTGTGGTCTGGACGGGTTATGGCTGGGCTGGCTGTGGGCTTTTTGGATCGGGAAAGTGGGCTTGTGCTGCAGGCCGAAAAGAGGTAAAAGCTAGGCCGGGATAGTCTGTGGCTCGAGCGGGATTGAGGACAAGGACGGGTGTGCTATGCCATGTTTCTCGTGGCTAGGTTCGGTGGCCCACCCGACACGGGAATGTAGGAGTTGGGTGTGCTATGCCATGTTTGCAATTGGTGAATTAAAAAGGGATTGAGGCTATCATTTAAGAAGTCATAGGAATCCGAAGGCGGATATTGTAGCTCGGCAAAAGGGAATTGGGACTCATTGAATATGACATGCCAAGAAATGATTTTTTTCAGCTTCACAAATCCTAACAGTTATAACCTTGATGATTAGATGGGTAACCAAGGAAGACACACGGGTTGGAACGAGGTTGAAGTTTATTGATCTTGGTGGAATGATGAAGGGGTAGTATAGACACCCAAAAGGATGGGGGATGGAGGCGTGGGCAAATAGGGTACAAACTAAGTTATTTATGGTTCATATTTTTTGTTCGGCTTTGCCATTTTGTGGAGAGGTGTGGGGGCAAGTAAATAAAAAAAATAAGACCATTTTGGGCGCAAAAGAGTTTGAATTGTTTATTGTCAAATTCCATCCCATTAAAGTTCTAGAGGATGAAGAATAAAACGGCAACTTGACATGTTTCCCAAAACACAAGATTCAAAAATAGTAGGACAAGAAAAATGTTTGCAATCAATAAGCTTATTTTTTCTAAGGGAGCATAAAACAGAGTCTCCCGGATGTCCCAATCTATTATACCAAAGAACAGAAGAAATAGTTGCAAAGGTTGATGGAGAGGAGGCTAGATGGAGGATGGAGGTGGTGATAGGATAAAGATTCCCGGTGTTATCACATCACATTATTTGCATCCCTGTTTGAAGGTCCTTCACAGAAAAACTAAAAGGATCAAATTCAAGAGAAACATTATTGTCGGTTGTGGAACGACACATAAAGATAAAAATTTTGATAAGTTTTGGGGCATGGAGGACATTTTTCAAAGTTAATGGGGGATGCGGAGGGGAGAGGGATGATTGTCCATAACCTCGAATGAGAATGCCTTATCCACTACCAACAATAATATTATGGTTTAAATTGCTCATATTGAAATAAGACGAGAGAGTACATTGAGATGCCATCATATAAGATGTTGCACCGGTATCCATGTACCAATTTTCATCTAGAACGTTGAGAGACATTGTGTGCATTGCCTCCTCAATATCAGTTGGTGCGTAGGTTGATGAAGAAGAAACATGTGCAATGTATGCTTGTTTTGGACTAACCTCGAGAAAAACGAGCTGGGGCTGTCGACCTGAAGGTTTGGCCTAGGAGGACGTCGGATAGGGGCAAGGTGGAGCAGCCCACTGTTGTTGGCCCCATGCTACCCACGGTGGGTACGCAGCCCACAACGGAGGCTGCTGCCACTGTGGGTGGTTGCCGGGCGGCGATGGCTGTCCCCTTCCGCCACTATTGTTGCTTCCACCGCGGCCATCGCGGATTTTGTCAAAATTTTTGCCTCTGTTGTTATTCCGGAGATGATGGCCTCATTTCGGATCATTGGTGTGGCGATGATGATGGCCTCATTTCGGATCATTGGTGTGGCGATGATGATGGCCATAAGTCGAGCCTATGTTGTTGGCGGTTGGGCCGGTGTTGGTAATGAGGGCAGTGTCGACGGCACTAGCTTTAGTCGCTGCCCACTAGGCATTTCGGGTTTGTTCAAGGATAAGTCTCGAGCGAGCCTCATAGAACGGATGCAACAGAGTGCTTTGTTGGAGGATTGTAGCAACACCATAATAATTTTCATTTAAACCCGCAATTAGTTGCATGGCCAACTGTTGATTTGTTACCGGTGCACCGACGTTGGAGAGTTGATTGGCAATCATTTTAAGTTATTGATAATAGGTCGACACATTAGGAAAATCGTCCTGTTAAATGTCCTTAAATTGTTTTTTCTAAATACAAGGCACGTTGTGTCTTGTTATCATAAAAATGCTTTCTAATCGCTCTTATGTTTGTCGTGCAGTAGCATCGGTTTGAATGATTGTATGCAAGAGATTGTTCGAGATTTTTCTGTAGATCCATTGTAGAACAACCACATCTAGTCGTGACCAAAGTTCGTCATCAAAACCATCATGTTTCTCCATGTGCGCGGCAACGGGCTTGGGTTTATGAGGGATGATATTATCGGTGACCTTGTATATACGACAATGAATCTTAAACAATTCCGCCCAAGATGAATACTGAACTATAAAGGAATATATTTCGTGCCTTTTCATTCATTATTCTGTATAATGTATAGTAGCACAAAGCTACAAGTTAGGCTATAACTTAGGTAACTAATTTGACTAATTATAATTAGAATATTAACTAATCAATTATAAAAGATATACAAAAATATTCTATCAATATTACTAAATTAAACTTTTAAGGGATAAACAACACTTTCCGAATGAAAAGAAAAGAAAAGAAAAGAAATTAAAGTGACTAGATTCTTCTCTATATTTAATGAATAGACTACCAATAAGAGTTCAACTTGAAGAGTGGAGAATGCGAACCTTAACTGTGAGATCAAGCAGGTCAAAAAAGTAATACGACAATCATTATCCTCCATTCCAGACAAGTTGGTTAAAAAGGGTAATATTTCAAAAATCAACAACTTTATATATTTGACCTCGTATCCCTTTATCGAAAAACATATACATCATGCTTTTAGAGCTAATTAAAGCTTCTAATATTTGACCTCGTTTCCCCTTATCGAAAAAACACAAACAGGGGAGGGTTGACCAGCTTATCTAAATGTCATTCATCATCGTTTCTTCAATAACTTTATTACTCCCCCGGGCCCAATTTAAACGAGGATTGACCAGTTTATCGAGTCAAACAACTCTTTCTTTAACTATTATTTTTTTTATTTTTTTTATATATTGTGAATTATTAATTATACAGACTTATAGTATTTTTTATTATGTAGTTTTCAAATATATAAATTTTATTATAAAATATTCGAAGAATCTATATTTGAAATTGAGTAAAAAAAATATGTTATACTCTCAAAACTGATCAACCATCCTATAAATTGGAATAGAGAAAGTATAATTCTATCCGTATAACTTATAAACCATGGATAGAAGTCATAGAACTAGGACTTATAAAAAAAAAAGGAAAAGAAAGAAAATGAAAAGAATCTATAATTTTTATACCTTGATAAAGTGAGTTTGGGAACTGTCAGAAATGAGATAGGTTAGTCATTTATAATAAATACACACTAAAAATTACGACAATAACATATCCAGCGAAATCTCACAACGTGGGGTCTAGGGAGGGTAGGATGTACGTAGACCTTACCTCTACCTTGGCAGGTAGAGCGGCTGTTTTCGGAAGACCCTCGGCTCAAGACAGAGCATAAACACACGCAAAGCAAATGCAAAAGCACAGCCAAATCAAAGCAAGAGAAACGAAAACTAGCGCAAGTAAATAAGCTAAACAAAGTACACTAAAGGACTTTAACCTTGTTTAGAGCTCCACACACATTAAAAGTTAAATTCAAAAAGTATAGACTTTGACCTTGTTTAGAGCTCCACAAGGGTGAAATTTTGACAAAATTTTATGCACATATATGATTGCTGGACTAAATTATTGAAATTAATGTTAAAAAGAGAACAAGAGAAATGTCGGTAAAATGGATAGCCTAACTTCCGGAGCAAACCTAGAGATGTTAATTGGAGGTTAGAGAATCCTAAAGAGATAAATCATGTGGTCATGTTGTTTAGTTAGTAGTCAAAACCTTTCTCATCTTCCATTTCTTCTTTATTTTTGGAGATAGTATTGGCTAAGGTTAGCACTTGGCAAGCCATTGTGGTTATGTTCAGAAAGTCTAATGGAATAGGATGCAAATTCAGCATCTCAATTCAAAGAAGAGAGATCATAATGAAGAGAATATATAATCGCAATACGTCAACCTCTCGTGCAAACAAAAATGAAGATGTAACCAGTTCCACAGTACAAGCTAAGCAAGATTAATTGGCAATGGCTTTAATCAGACAAGGAAGTTGATTTTGTTTTCTACATTTATTGATTGTGTACGCTTAGCCGCAAGTCTATATTTGCAGGTAAAAATTGAACTTGTGAAAACTACTTTTCTCCACTGTATGAATTCCTATAGTGTTGCTTCCTTCAAAAATCAAAAGTAAATTAAATTAGTAGTTTTCTATTCTTAGTTATTATCGTTAAAAGAGGATTCGAATGGTCATTTGAGGTAGTTTCTTTGTCATAAACAATTTCATATGCTAATTTAGTACTAAAATTTTCATTATCTTTCATTTCAAGTAATTAATCTACAAAAATCATATAATAAGAAATAACATGAGATAAAATTATTGTTTCTTATGAATCAAGAAAAGGAGTTACAAATGTGATATCTCATTCTCTATCCAGCAACACATCAAATACTTTAATTGAAAAGGACCAGAATTTCCCCTTAACTATGGGATAGTACAAATTTACATTCTGATTGAATTTGGTACAAAATATGCTTTTATAGTTAGTAGTTTAGTCAGATATGCCCCTCAACTGTGAAAACATAATAAATTTGCCCTTCGTTTAAATTTGATCAGCCCTTATCAATAGTGGACTGGCTCAGATTTGTCCCTTAATGAAATCACTTTTCTGGTCAACCCCTTTCTTTAAGGTTAAAGGTTTGTTTGACTTCTATTTTCTAAAACGATAAGATGAAAAAATAAAAGAAAAAAGAACATGTCGAAAAAAAATTCTTCAAAAGAAAACAGTAGAGAAAATATTTTTCTAAAATCTCTCTTTTTGCTCAACGTTTGACTAATGAGTCTTCACTTTTTGAATTTCTCTATGTGAAAATCGATACTTCTTCTCTACGTAATTGCAATTATATGCGTAAATTTAGCTCAAAAAAATTAATATTTTATTATTAGCATGGAAACTGTAGAAGTGTATTAATCTTCTTTGAGTAGTGTTTCTCATTAATACAAATATATATAGTGTGTACAATGTGGAGTTCTAATACAATATGGATCATATTTCTACTATAATTATACATCATTAATAATTACATTAGATATGGTGAATATTTAAATAATATTCACTAATACACCCCCTCAGTCGGAGCGGGAAGAGGCCGAACGCTTAGACTGGATCTGAAGTCTAGAAATAGTTGTCTAGTCCTTTAGTGAAGATATCCGCATACTGATAGGATGATGGCACATGCAATATCTTAACATGTCCTATAGCCACCTTCTCATGAACAAAATGAATATCCATCTCTATGTGTTTGGTTCGCTGATGTTAACATGTCCTATAGAAAAATGAATATCCATCTATAGATGAAGATTCTCTATGTGCTCTTATTATTAGTGGACTTAGCTCAAGTTTTCCTCTCAAAACTAGCAGAACCTAAATATTATGCCTTGCATCTATACAACCTGTCCAATCTGCATCCGTATATAGATCCAAATAACCTGCCCAATCTGCATCCGTGTATAGATCCAGACAACCTGCCCAATCTGCATCCGTATAGAATAACGTATCATTCGAGCTAGTTTTGAGAGGAAAACTTGAGCTAAGTCCACTAATAATAAGAACACAATTGGCTCCAATTCAAATTAAGGGTAAAAATATTTTATTTCTCATAGTTGAGGGTTAAATTTGAACAATCCACTGACGATATGTATTTATATTTGAAATCAAATTCAAATGCAGGGTAAAGTTATTATATACTAGTAAATTTGTCCGCACTTCGCGCGTACGAAAGACATCAATTAATTAAATAATATGTTTATAAATTTTGTTGATACAAAATTTTCTAGCAGATGAAAACAAATTATTCAATCACCACTTATGTAAAAAATACTCAAAGTAATTAACCACGACCTTCTATAATATTCCTTGAGTTGTTGCCTTCAATTCCATGGTATCTTCTCACACTTTAGAAATGCGATAAATAGCAAGGATGCAAGATCGATCCCACTATTCAACACCTTGAAGAGAAATTCAAAAGCAAGGGGGAGAAATATTCAAAATAATGTACCAAATGAAAGTATATGTATGTCCTAGAGACAATCCGTATTAGGATAAATGTATTTTATATACGTTCGTATTAATATTAATGGAGATAAATATTTTGGCATATGCAATTATTGAATTATTAGTTGATTGTTTATAATATTCTATAATATGCATCCCTAGAGGTTACGTTGTTATTAATAATGTAAGATATTAATATTATAACGTAACTCTTAAAATAGCCTCGAATAATGATCATCGAGAATGGGATATCGATGATATGTGATAAGTCGACATATGGTCTGCAACACATCCTTAGAGGATGTAGTATGTCTCACCTGCTACGAGTAATGGCTACTCGTGATGGACACATGGATACTTTGAAAGTATTGGTATACCCTGTTGATATACTATTTGTTATACTTGTCTAAAGTATAATCAGCGTGTGGGAGATAGAAGTCCTTACACTTGAGGTCAATGTGCACCTTGTCTACAGAGTAATATACTTTGATCATGTCCTAAGCTCAAATGCCTTATAGGTTGAGATAAGACTTGTATTGGGTACATTACGATGTGGATTAAAGGTGGTAGTTGAGCCAAGATTAGGATTCATTCCTCGAATGTATATTCGAGAGAACACTCAGATTCTCAGTGATATTAGGTTGACTAAGTCGTTGGCCAACGCAATAGACATATTTAGAATATGGTCTAGTTATCAACAAATATAGATGAGATACAATGATTAAGTCATTTTGATAGACACTTGATAAATCCTAAGCTTAATCGGGTGTGTCGTGAATGAAAGGATTTTATCTTACCACATAGAGGTTAAGTTTACTGAATTCGTGTAAACATACTTCACATATTGAGTTTGTCTTGTGGTGCCGTCTAGGAGTTCCGCGTAGACCTTAATTTGATTAATGTCGATATGTGAAGGTTTGTAGGGTCACACTATGTCGATTGTCTTTTCGATCTAAGGATGTATTGAGAGAGTATTAAATATTCGATTTAGAATCGAGATATTTAAATGAATAATGATTGTTTTAATTAAGTCAAAATTGGATTTTGGATTTAATTAAGAATGCGCGGAAAATAAAATGAGACAGTGTAGGCCATGTCAGCGCCGCAATGCCCACACCATAGGGCCGCGATGCCATGACCTAATATGTCTCGAATTTTGGGTCAGGCCCAAAGTCAAACCCTAATTCGGTTTGACCTAATTTTTCACCTATAAATACAGACTTACACTTCATTATTCATGACACTTGATTTTCATATCATTATTCTAAGTCTTAGAGATTCAGAATCAAAACACTCTCTCGAACCTCTGCCGGATTTCCTAGCTTTCCAAAGGAGGAATACATTAAAGCTTGGAGTTTGCAATAGAAAGGTCATTCGCGTGCGCACCACAATTGATAAAGATTCCAGACATTGTAAACATGTAAGTACCATTCAAGTCTTATGTTTACGATTTTAAATTACCCTATAGACAAACAGTTCTACGTTTGTTGGGTTTGAAACAAGTTTTCAATATCCGCTGCGTACAACAACCCAACAAATCCCTACAGTGGTATCAAGAGTCAAGGCTGTTTTGTATGATTATAAGGTAATTAGTTAATAATAATATGGATTAAAATTTGTTTTAATTTGAAATTTATGTCGTTTAAAGCTTGAAAACCTAATATATTAAAAGCACACCATCATTGTCTCCCAAACTATGAAACAATGATGTAAACGAGGAAATCATTCCGATCTAACTCTTCTAAGTCAATGTGCGTAACCGGTTCATTGTGAACATCGTGCACTGAAGCGAAGAATGAGAAGGAATTGGATGATGATCGATGAACGTGTTGTTTGATAGTGAAGGGTAACAAAGATGAATTTACAAATATGACCCTGAACTAATTTTAGAGTTTCGGAAATGCAGATTTTGTGCTTCTAATACGGATGTGACGCAACTCCACGATGGAGCGCCGCGGCACCGGGGCTCCAATTTTTAAAAAATATTATTTTTTTCGGAACAGTGCCACGATAACCGAACCTTTGTTCGGCGTGAGCTGATAAGCTTGACAGCATTCTAGTAGGCTCCAATTTAAAAAATAAATAATAATAATTTGAGCAGTGAGCGATGGCAGAACCTTTGTTCGAGCGTGGCTGATGGCGGCGATCAACGCTCCGGCGTGAACATTGGTGGTTTTCGAAATTGAAATTTATCCCTTGGGACAAATCTGAAAATTTTAGAAGTTTCTGGAATTACAATTTGGTCTCCGGAAAAGTTTTTAAAATCATCAGATTTGGTCCTTGGGGCAAATCTATAAATTTCAGAAAAGCAGATTTGTTCCCTTATGCCAAATCTGTAATTAATTTAAAATTCTGGAAATTACAGACAGGTCCCGGAAATCTGAAAATATTTTCTGAAAATTAAAATTGGATTTTCTGAATTTAAAGGGGTTCAAAACTGAAATTTTAAATTCTTGAGGGACTAAACTGTAAATTTTAAAAATCTGGAACTTACAGAAATATACTGAAAATCAGTTTTTAAAATCAAAAAATGTTTAAGGGACTGTTTGGATTAGACTTAAATTTTAGAGTTTAAACAAGTTAACACATGATTATTATTAATTGTATATTATTGAATAATATACGAACTATATGCTAAGTGTTTATATGCTTTCATTTAATAATTAGCATAGTGTCCGCTATAACTGTATGGGCAGGCGGCACACAGTATTTGATTAAACCATCTTATATCATGCCTATTGGGTTGACGGTTTCCAACTATATGTGTCATTAGTTTTGCATGATATTAAGATGTCATATTATATATGGCGTAAAAGAGTTGATCTTGGTTAAAACCATGAATTAAAATGTTCCCCAAAATTTTAAATACAATTCTAAATTAAAACGCGTCGTCCATTATAATTGTTAGAGTGCAAAATCATTTTCAGTGATACGAGTATTTATGCCAAATCATTTGCTCTAAGTCTACGAGGACCCAGACTCTTTCATAGATGTGTTTTAAATGTAAAGGTAAACGATAAACTTTTGTGGGTATTTACACTAAAGTGTTTGTTCACAAAGGCCAAATTTACTTAGATACATAAACGCAGTCGTGTTATAGGGTTGATTTGCTTAGACAAATCTTGGCGCCAAAGAGTCGAACTAATCTAAGGACGTAAGATTAAATATAATATTTGATCAACCAAGAGTTGCAAATAAGTTTTGCACTTGGTTTAGAACCTACCAAGATGTGTTATTAAAGTTATCAGCCAAAGCAAATACGAAGATAGCATAGGCTTGGATCTTAGCCCATTATGACCTTAATTAATATACGTTTGTATTCTACCATGGGGTCATAGAAGTATGTTAAAATAGTGGGGGCTAATTAAACAAAAGACCATGTTGATTAGCCTAAACGAATGTGTATAATAGGAAATAAATTTTGAGTTTGATTTCCAGTCTATCTAATTCTTCAGATTATCAAATATGTCGAGCTTATCATTGAAAATGTTGATTTAAATGAACAAACTTACTGGACCTAACTACCTTGATTGGCTAAGAAATTTGCGAATAGTGCTGAGGCAAGAGAAATTAGAATACGTGTTGGACGCGGTGTTTCCAACAGTCCCTGCGACAGACTCTGCTGAATATGCCTCTTTTGATAAGGATGCTTACCAAAAACACCTAGATGATGCCACTTCAGCACAGTGTGCGATGTTGTCTTTCATGTCTATGGAACTTCGAAGACAACATGAGAACATGGGTCCTAATGAGATGCTCGAACACTTGAAGAGTCTCTATGACTCACAATCCCAGACTATGGAATATGAGTTACTGATAGAACTTTTTAAGTGTAAGCTCAATAAAGGGGGTCAGGTCTCGCAGCATGTGTTGAAGATGATAGGGCTGATAGAGAGCCTTGCTTCAATTGGAACGAAGCTGCAAAAGAATGTCGCTACCACCCTCATCCTGAACTCTCTCCCTCGTTCCTTTGAAAACTTCATAGTGAATTACAATATGAATGGAACGAAGGCAAGTCTGCCGGAGCTGCACAACATGCTCAAGACCTTTGAGTCTTCCACTTCCAAAGGCAAAGTTGTGCTCATGGTGAGCTCTACTGGCTGACCCAAGCCGAAAGGTAAGGATGGCGGAAGAAGAAGGGCAAAGCGGTCGATGCGCCCTCAGCTATGAAGCCTAATGGAGGTGTGAAGAAGAAGAAGGTGAATCCGGCTAAGGATGTATGCCTCAACTGCAACAAAAAGGGGCATTGGAAGAATGACTGCACTGCACCAGGAGGAGGAAAAGCACCAGGTGCTTCTACCTCTGGTGGACAAGGTATGTACGTTATTGAAATAAATATGTCTATAAATAACTCTCATTCATGGGTATTGAATACCGCTTGTGGCTCACACATTTGTACCAATGTGCAGGGGCTAACTGATAGCAGGAAGGTTGGACCAACAGAGGTGGACCTACGCGTTGGAAATGGAGTACGAGTGGATGCTGAGCACGTAGAAACTTATTTATTAAATTTGTCTTCTGGTTATTGTCTAGTGTTAAATAATTGTTACTATGTACCCTTGTTAACGAGGAATATCATTTCTATCCCTGTTTTGGACATGGAGGGTTTTTTTTCATATATTTATAATGGTAGTCAAGTACAGTCTTTTGATAATGTTATATATGAAGCTGCTCCTCTTGTGGATGGATTATATACACTAAACTGTAGTCGAAAAATATTCAATGTACAAAATAAATGAGCTAAGATAAGTAATAGAAACTCTACCTACCTATGGCATTGCAGACTTGGTCATATCAACGAATCAAGGATAGCAAGGTTGAGAAAGTTAGACTACCTCGAACCATTTGACTTGGAGTCTTATGGTAACTGTGAATCTTGCTTGAGAAGAAAGATGACCAATAAGCCATTTTCTGGGAAAGGTGTGTGAGCCAAGAAGGAGCTTGAGTTGGTCCATACTGATGTATGTGGGCCATTTTTGACTCAAGCTAAAAGAGATTTCCCATACTTCATCACTTTTACTGACGACTTCACAAGGTATGGATATGTATATCTTATGAGATATAAATCTGAGGCTTTTGAGAAGTTCAAAGAGTACAAGTCGGAAGTATAGAAACAACTTACAACAAGTATCAAGACCCTTTGATCGGATCTAGGAGGTGAATACTTGAGCAAGGATTTTTTAGATTACTTAAAGCTACACGGAGTCCAGTCAGAGTGGACACCTCCTGGAACACCACAGATGAATAGTGTTGTCGAAAGGAGAAATCGAACCTTATTGAATATGGTTCGATCCATGATGAGCTTCTCAGCTCTACCGACATACCTTTGAGGACATGCTATACAAACCTCATTATGTGTTCTGAACAAGGTTTCTTCCAAGTCAATAGAAATGACGCCCTATGAGATATGGTGTGGCAAGAAGCCAGCTCTTAAACATATGAGACCCTGGGGGTGCCCTGCATATGTTAAGAAGATGCTTACTGACAAATTAGAATCCAAAAGTGAGAAATGTTACTTCGTGGGGTATCCAAAGGAAACTAAGGGATACTACTGATATATTCCTGGAGAATGTAAGGTCATTGTTTCCAGGAATGCAAGTTTCCTTAAAGAATAATATGTCTACAAGGAACATAGTTGCACAGAGATAGAACTTGAAGAATTCAAGAACCGCAAGATAACATAGATGTTGAATCCTTGCCGATGACCAAGGCAAGAATTCAGTGAGAGTATTTGGTGAAGATTGGGTACTTCAAGTACGCCCTTCGGCCAGTTGGAGTGTTACGAGGAACAATGCAAAAATACAAGATCCTCCTACACAACTTTTGGGAGTTGATGCAACGGTTGCACCTCCTCCCATTTAGGAAATACATGAAAATGATATTCCTGAAAGCTCTCAAGTTAGTGGATTATCCAACACACGAGAACCCTCTTACAGTCAGAACATACCAAGCATTAAACTGCAAAACAATCAACTTCGTAGGTCCACTAGGACTCATCGTCCTCCTGAAAAACTAAATCTACTTGTGGAAACACAAAATGAGATAGATATTCCCGATAATTATGAGCCTACAACCTAGAGCGAAGCAATGTTGGACATTGATTCGAAGAGATGGCAAGAATCCATGAAATCCGAGATGGAATCTATATACATCAATCAAGTGTGGAACTTGGTTGATTTGTCAGCTGGGGTTAAACCCATAGGATGCAAATGGGTCTTCAAGAAAAAGATTGATGCATTTGGAAATGTACTGACTTATAAAGCAGGGTTGGTGGCTAAAGGTTATAATCAACGGTTTGGGGTAGATTATGATGAAACATTTTCACCTATTGCTAGGATTAAGTCCAATCGGATTTTCCTTGCAATAGCTGCATATTATGACTATGACATTTGGCAGATGGATGTCAAAACTGCTTTCCTCAATGGTAATCTAGTTTATGAGGTGTTTATGAAACAACCTGAAGGTTTTCCGCTTGAGTCCAAACCAAATGATGTATGCAAGCTACAAAAGTCCATTTATGGGCTTAAGCAAACCTCGAGGAGTTGAAACATTTGTTTTGACAAGGCTATCAAGTCATTTGATTTCGTCAGAAGCAAAGATGATCCCTGTGTTTATAGTAAACGCAAGGATGGGAGTATTGCCTTCATTATTATATATGTAGATGACATATTGATAATGGGAGACAGTAAGACTCTCCTGCAGTCAGTCAAGGAGTGGTTGTCCGGTACCTTCATGATGAATGATTTAGGTGAAGCCTGCTAAATTATAGGAATTAGGATCTATAGAGATAGACCTAATAGATTGTTCAGTCTACATAGACAAAGTGCTTAGACGTGTTTCTATGGAAAATTCCAAGAAATGCGGTCTACCTATGGGACAAGGCATCAAGTTATCTAAGAAGGACAGTCCTTCTAATGCTAAAGAACTTGAACGCATGAAGAGGATCCCATATGCTTCGGCTATAGGATCGATCATGTATGCCATGACCTATACTAGGCCAGATGTGGCTTTTGCACTTAGTATGACTTGCAAATTCCAGCAGAATCCTGGGGAAGAACATTAGAAAGCAGTCAAGAGTATTCTTAAGTATCTTAGACGAACTAAAGATTACTTCTTAGTCTATGGTGGGGAAGAAAAGCTAGCTGCTACTGGGTACACTGATGCTAGCTTCCAGACGGATCTTGATGACTTCAAATCTCAGTCTGGGTACACGTTCATTTTCAATGGTGGAGCAGTGAGCTAGAAAAGTTCCAAACAAGCTACAACTGTTGATTCGACAACAGAAGCTGAGTACATTGCTGGATCGGAAGTTGGTAAAGAAGTTGTCGCGATTGCTGAGTTCCTGAAGGAACTAAGGGTAGTTTCAAGTGCTAGTTGTCCAATAACTATTTATTGTGACAACATTGGTGCAATTGCACAGGCTAAGGAACCAAGATCAACAAACAGAAACAAGTATGTACTAAGGAAGTAAGACATACCCAGGGAGATGGTGGAGACTGAAGAGATTAGATTAGACTATGTTCCCACAAACTATAATCTAGTTGACCCATTCACTAAACCATTAAGCTTAGTCAAGCATAATGGTCATTTTGAGAATATGGGCATTAGATATGTTGGAGATTGGCTCTAGGCCAAGTGGGAGATTGAAAGTATATGTATGTCCTAGAGACAATCCGTATTAGGACAAATGTACTTTATACACGTCCATATTATTATTAATGGAGATTAATATTTTAGGATCGGCAATTATTGAATTATTAGTTGATTGTTTATAATATTCTATAATATGCATCCCTAGAGGTTACGTTGTTATTAATAATGTGAGTTATTAATATTATAACGTAACTCTTAAAATAGTCTCGACTAATGATCATCGAGAATGAGATATCGATGATATGTGATAAGTCAACATGTGGTCTGCATCACATCCTTAGAGGATGTAGTATGTCTCACCTGCTACAAGTAATGGCTACTCGTGATGGACACATGGATACTTTGAAAGTATTGGTATACCCTGATGATATACTATTTGTTATACTTGTCTAAAGTTTGATCAACGTGTGGGAGATAGAAGTCCTTAGACTTGAGGTCAATGCGCACCTTGACTACAGAGTAATATACTTTGATCATGTTCTAAGCTCAAATGCCTTATAGGTTGAGATACAGCTTGTATTGGGTACATTACGATGTAGATTAAAGGTGGTAGTTGAGCCAATATTAGGATTCATTCCTCGAATGTATATTTGAGAGAACACTCAGATTCTCAGTGGTATTAGGTTGACTAAGTCGTTGGCCAACGCAATAGACATATTTAGAATATGATATAGTTGTCAACTAATATAGATGAGATACAATAATTAAGCCATTTGGATAGACACTTGACAAATCCTAAGCTTAATCGGATGTGTCGTGATGAAAGGATTTTATCTAACCACATAAAGGTTAAGTTTACTGGATTCGTGTAAACGTACTTCACATATTGAGTTAGTATTGCGGTGCCGTCTAGGAGTTCCGCGTAGGCCTTAATTTGATTAATGTCGATATGTGAAGGCCTGTAGGGTCACACTATGTCGATTGTCTTTTCGATCTAAGGATGTATTGAGAGAGTATTAAATATTTGATTTAGAATCGAGATATTTAAATAAATAATGATTGTTTTAATTAAGTCAAAATTGGATTTTGGATTTAATTAAGAATGTGCGAAAAATAAAATGAGACAGTGTAGGGCCACGTCAGCGCCGCGGTGCCCACACCATAGGGTCGCGGCGCCATGACCTAATATGTCTCGAATTTTAGGCCAAGCCCAAGGTCAAACCCTAATCTAGTTTGACCTAATGTTTCACCTATAAATATAGACCTACACTTCATTATTCATGACACTTGATTTTTATATCATTATTCTAAGTCTTAGAGATTCAGAATCAAAACACTCTCTCGAACCTCTGCCGGATTTCTTAGCTTTCCAAAGGAGGAATACATTGAAGCTTGGAGCTTTCAATCGAAAGGGCATTCGCGTGCGCACCCACAGTTGATAAAGATTTCAGTTATTGTAAACATGTAAGTACCATTCAAGTCTTATGTTTACGATTTTAAATTACCCTATAGTCAAATAGTTCTACGTTTGTTGGGTTTGAAACAAGTTATCAATATCCGCTGCGTACAACAACCCAACAAATCTCTACAGCAAAAACTACTAATGAAGAGAGAAAAACCAACCGACAATCACCATGGAAGTACCCATGAGAGCTCCAAAATTAAGAACAAAACTGATGTATGCTTGAACTTTCACTGATGATTAATAAAAGAAGTAATGACTAGCGCAAAACACAGTATAATTTCTTTAAACGCTTCGCTAGTAAAAAATAGTATAGTTTAAGATCATCTCCACAGGGATTAATGTGATTAGCAGTTCAAACAATGTCTTGCTTAGTATTATTTAGAAAATTAAATATTTAGAAGGTTGTGATGTCAATCACGAGTAACAAATTTTACTAGTAAATTTAATGAATAATTAAAACTCATAAATTGATCAAGGGTTACTATGAAACTAGGGCACATAATAGGATAGGTGCTAAAGAAATATTTAGTATTTCTAATCATTCAAGTTTCTTCTTTCGAAGGTTCGTTGACTTCGAAACGATAGGTGCTAAAGAAACACATAGGATTTCTAATCATTCAAGTTTCTTCTTTTGAAGGTTCGTTGACTCTTTCTATTTCAACGAGTAATTAATCTACCTGTAATATTCTAACTCTTCTTTCGAATAACCTAAATATTATTAAAAAATAGACCAATTTGAAACTCAAGAACATATGCAGACTTCTCAATTGGATTTAATAGAAGGAAAATTTCTCTAGAATATCTTTCTTTCTTTGCTAAATAACAATTCAGGAAAGCTCTTATGATTACTCAAAAGAATTAAAATTCAATAGACATATACTAGCATACATGTTCAATAAAATAGTTCTCTTTCGATTAACTAACATAAGAAAACATAAGCATAAAATTCGAAACTCCAAGCGAGAATTCTAGAAATAAAACGAAATCAATCCATAAATGAGTTTTAAAACACCATATCCGTCAAAACCCTAAGATAAAACTACTCCATAATAGAAAAATTAAACATAATAAGAGAAGAAGAAATTTTAGAAGTCATTACAAGCCACTCTAGATTCACAATTTCATATTGAATCAATCGTAAAAAGTAGCAAAGTCTTCCTTAAAAATCTAAGCCGTCTCCTAAGATGATACCATTCAAAAATGCCTTCAAAACCGTGTGTTTAGATATTTAAACCCTTCAAAAAATAGGCTCAGACCAAAATACCCTTCAAAAATATCAAAATAAAAAACTGTCTAAAAAGTTCCCTAACGCGACGCGGGCTGCGTAGCACAGCGCGCCGCGGCTGTGCAAATATGCTGAAACCTGCTTCTGCACGTTCTCCATCATATTCTGCCAACAGTACATGTTCATCCCTTTGTTGTTTCAATTCAATTCAATTCAACAATTTACTTTTGGTCTAATCATTACACCATCTTGTCCTAATCATTAAGCCGCAATTAATAGGTAATTATTAGGCATCTAAATTGTGTTATAATGATTCCACTGCTCATTCCACTTTCTAACGTGAGCTGTAGAGGTCTCCTCTTCTCGTCAATTTCTTAGCTTTTTAATATTCATCTTCGATTTTCGAACCCCGAACTCGATCCTGCTTTATCCGTTAGACTTCTACTTATACTTCAGTCATACATTCTTTATTTAAGCTTCAAACACATTTGTTTGCCCGGAATCAACTCCTGCACAAGAAACACACGTAATGAGTGTAAAATATAACATTATAGCTCAAATATCATTAAAGTATAGTATACAATGATGTGAAATAAAGCCAAAAATCCATGATCCTAGCCTCTCATCAACACCCCCCACTTAGATCTTTGCTCTTCTTCGAGCAAACTCCATACTTTAAAGGACGACATATTCTCACTCTTTCCTAACTAGTCATGCCAAGAGATCTTAAAACCATTCGAACACCTTGTTCTAACTTCATAGCCTCTAAACTCGACTCACAAATACCAATTTCTTACTACTTAACTAAGAAGCCAAAACGTCACCTCTCCTTCGCAAGTTATGTGCCCTCACCAAAACATGAAGGTTGCCCAATAATTGCTCTCAAATAGAAATCCACTTTCATCATATAATTGGGCATAGAATCAAGAAAAGTAAGCTCACCCTCACAATAAAAGTCAGATGCAACATATGAAGAACCATATGCTTGCTCTTAGTGTAATACTCTACTAATATAAGCATATCGAGTCTAACATCAAAAGGACTTTGAGGGTTGTAATGTAGGCTAAAGGATGAGTAGTGTATATTTGGTAAATAGTGACTATCCTCCCTAAGCACTTTAATACACTATAATTTTCTTCACTTAGCGCTTTTCTTTAACTCACCACTTCTATTTCCACTCCACATTTTATTTTTAATTTTTTTTATTACTCAGTCACTACTAGTAACATAAATTATTTCTTCCTTCATCAATTTCACCTTTATTCTCTTTTCTTGATTTTTTTTCAAACTCAACTTTCCTTTATTCTTTTTTTTTCTTCTTCCCATACTTTCCTTAAGCGCCGATTATTTAGGATTTTTCTACTAAAATGCTACAGGAGTACGGGATCAATAATTTCATTATTGGCCATATTAGAACAAAGGGGAATAAGCTAAGAATGTGGTTACAAAAGAAATAGGATAAAGGCACAATGGCCTGACGAGGGATATTAATATGGAGGTAGATAAAAGACAGAACAGAAAATAGGATGAACCAAAAAATTGGCTATGTCATCTCTTAGACTCAACACACTTCATTTCGCTTTGCACACACACCAAACAAGTTCTAGACTACAATATGAATGCTTGAAATATCACAACAAAGTCCTCACCCACACATGACACATAACTCACTCAGAATTGGATCTATGATGACTAATTATTCGAAGCAATTAAGCAATCACAAGCATTTATCACACGAGTCAAGAATTTAGCCTATGTGTCACAATCAAAGCATTCAAGGTTATCAAGGCACAAGTAAAGGCAAGAGAATCTCAACAAGCAAAGATAATTAGGGATTTTTTTTCAATAAAATAAATCAAGAAACAAATAAAAAAAAGCCAAAGGGCAAAAGAAAAATAAACAAAGCACTAAATACTACACCCCACACTTAAACTAAAATGTTGTCCTCAATGTGAAACACAATAAGAACAAGGGTGCAAAAAAACTCCGTAGACCCTAAGGCATGCAGTCGACACCATAGTAGGTATCATCCTTAGTGACAGAGTTGACATCCTCATCTGGTGGTAGTGATGGAGGTGGTGCAAGACCCAGAAACTGCACCGTGTGTGGAATCTGCTGTTGGAGCTCCTCCAAGTCTATCTCTCCTCTCGCAGCCTGCAACTATAAACTAGCCATAAGCAAGAGAATTGATTGGTCAATGTGCTTGTTTTGCTGGGCAGCAGTAAGCCCAGTACTAATCTCCCCAGTAGATTCCTTTACATTAGTAACATCATATCTCTTGTTAGATTGATGAAGTATCACATAACCCCCTACGTTTGTCAAAACAGAAGCGTGAAGCAGTATCTTAGTCAGCATGCCTGGGAAAGGCAACCTCCCCTTTTCTAGATTTCTCATTCTTCCCATTTCTATGATCATGATCTTACCCATGTTGAGGGCCATATAGGTTAAGAGTGCATAAATCAAGCATGCTTTCTTCTTAGACACAGTGGAATCATGAGTTGTGGGCATGATATGATAATTGATAAAATGTAGAACTACCTTAGCCTCCAATTTGAAATTCGATCGGCACATATGTTTTTGACATCCATTATTATCACGAGCCCAGGTACCCAAAGAGTTAAATCCACATAACTTATGACGAATGGTCTTATAATCAGGCCTCCTCAAGAATTTATCATATTCGACATAAGATACTTCCGGAAACCTCATTGATTACCTTATATGAGAACTTCACCCTTCTTTCCCTCTCAAGGATAACATAATCTGATGTGAAGGCCAATTCGGGAATCCAGTTGGTGTAGAACTCTGTACCATATCGTGATTTGAATCTCCCATTGAGTGCAAAAGAGAGTCTAGCCCCATGTTTACAAGTCTGTTGTAGAATTTAAAATAGTTTAGGCGTAGTTTAAGGAAATCAATTTCTTCCTCGGTTGTTGGAGGAACTTTTGATTGGAATTTGGTGAACCACGTCTGACCATGGAACTCCACTACATCATCACCAAAATGAGGAGTGACATCGACACACTCGTCTGATTATATTTCATTCATCGGAGGGGCTCTTCTAGGAGCAGTCCACTTTGCTATTGGTTGGCTAGTTACGACAGCCTTGCCCTTTTCAGTGTTAATACAACATGGTCGTTGAGACATATTTCCTGCACAAGACGAACACCATAACATAATGTTGGAAATTAGCCTTTGGCAGGAGTTGCGACCGACCAACTTTAACGGCTTAAACACTAGTGTTATGTATGTTGGAGAATCCGGTTCTTCACACATGCATGATCTACTAAGTACGTAGATAACCGTAGGGCCAAGAATTATCAAATTTCATTGAGAAATGAAAGAGATATTGGTCCACGAAGTAAGGTGTTTAAAGCATGGAAAGTGTGGTATTGTGTTCAATTCTCCCTCATCGGTAGAGGAAGAAAGAATTGTTGTGTATATAAGACTCGAAATTGGTTTGGGGTTTGGGACCCCAAGGGGTATCCCATGTGTTTAAAGGAGGGAGGACCTAGATGTGCTTCGGTTCAAAGAAAGACCACACGCGCGCCGCCGCTGCCGCCCGTCACGGGTCACGGGTCACAGGTCACGGGTCACGGGTCACGGGCCTTCTGATATTATCATTTTGGGCCAGAGAATTTTGCCAGAAGTACAGTTTGATCCCAGAAGTTCTAGATGTACAGTTTGATCCCTGAAGTTTCCAGAACGTCAGAATTTGGACAGTCAAAGCAGAAACGCCAAGCACTCAATTCAGCCATTTATTTTGGCTGAATTACTCCTCCTATAATGGCCAAATCCGTTGGTCTTTCACCATTTATGTTGGTGACTTTACTACCTCCATAATGGCCATTATTTGGCTATTATGGAGGCAGTTTTCAGCCCCTCAATCACCTATATAAACACCCCCTTACACCATTGTTGAGCACTAAGAACACACTTATAATATACACGAAAATACACAAGCAAAACAGTTTCTTCCTACACCTTCCAAGGCATCATTTCGTTACTCAATATTCTTCACGATAGCTCTTAAGTTTCCTTTGCTCAAGTGTTCCATTGCTGTTTTATCTTGGGAGACAAATTGTCCAGGACGTATAAAGGATACATACGGGGCAATATTGTCTTAAGGACAGAGTGCCACACTCGACTCAGCAAAACCAGTTTCCATTTTTCCATCTTCAACAAAATTGTAATTTCAGTTTTTTGGTGATATTGTAATTTTCAGATTTCTAGATGAATTATTGAATCTTTGTTTATCCTTTCGAATACTTGTAATAGTTATATACTTCCCGTACTGCTTTATAAAGTACCATAGAGCAAAAATACCCAACAACTTAAGACAATATGTGTATAGTATTACTATTAGTGTTCGAAAGATGTCGGTCAAAAGTTGTGTGACCAAATCGGGATATGGCAATGGTTTTCTGGTAAAAGAGAGTGATGATGATGAACGTGTTCATGGTGTCACCGCTACCAAGACTGGTGGGAACAAGTGCTCACGAGAGCCTGAGGATGTCAACTGGGACAAGAGGAGAAGACTGAAGATGTTATTCTATCTTGCAGCAGAAGGCCTATATCTGTCCCAGACAAAAGATCTGAATAATGGTAAGAAGGAACTGGACACTCAGTTTGATGAAGTGACTGAAGTGAGCCAGAATCCAAAATTGAGATAAGTAGTTTTTCTTACTTGTCAATAATAAAGATTAAATGATGTCTGATTAAAAATGGATTAAAGTAAGGAGGAATATGAAAATAATTTATATTCCTTACGCTTTAAAATCAGAAGTTTAATCTTATCTTCTTTCCCGTTTAAAGATTGGATTGTAAACGACTTAAAAAGATCCGTTCTTTTAAGTGTAATTGTTAAAGTATGTAAAGTATGTTCGCACATACGATGGAGAAAGATCCACTAATCGTATAAAACTGTTACCACTCTTAAGTAAGCGCCAAGAATTATCTGGGCACCAATCTTAACGGAAGGAGTCTAAAAGTTAAAGACGTAGAACCTGTCATACTATTTGGCAGAAGATCCTTCATATGATGATATTGGACACTCAGTCATACAAAGCCTCCGGGCGACTGGAGTGGGCCAAAATTCCTTTGATATGATGATATTGGACACTCAGTCATACAAAGCCTCCGGGTGACTGGAGTGGGGCCAGAATTCATTTCATAGGAAAAGTAATGGACACCTAGTGTGGTGGGCCAGAGTTTCCAGGTCTTAATGATCTGAAGGCCTAAAGAAAGGCAGTAAAGAAATTGGACACTCAGTCTGCCAAAGCAACTGAAGTGGGCCAGAGTATCGAGATCACATATGATCTGGTTACGCCCTAACTACGGGCAAGAGGTTGTTCATGTGAAACAACGCCACCTCTAAAATCAAATGGGCTGGAGAGGTTGTCCTCAATAGGACTTCAAGGAATGGATCACTCTACAAAGAGGTGATACAGGTTCCTAACTTGGTTTAAGGGACGTTGTTGGTCAAGTTGGTTTGAGACTAGTCCAACAGGTCTGTAATAACTAAGAATTGTACAATATGTCTATAACCAAATGAATGATATATTTGTAATCCGTGCATCTATGCCATCATAGATTAAGACACGTTAAATAGTAAGTCATTCAAAAGCTAACGATGTTGAGATTGTTGCCTCCTTTCGACATAAACCCTCAAAATGAATGTGAGGTAGGCGAAGAGGCAAAATCACCTTTCCAAATTCCGTCAAGGGAATAGCGAAAGAAGCACCGCTCCTCTAGAACTTAGTCACACCTACTTGGGTGATTTGAAGTTTATACAAAATAGAGGGGGGAGACAAGTACGTTGTGATCTTCATTGATGATGGTACAACGTATGGAATCCTTTGTTTGTTAAAAAGCAAAGATGAAGTTGTTGAAGCGGATAAGCGCTACAAAGCAGAAGTTGAAAATCAACTAAGCCTATGGATTGCGAAATTCATAGCGATAGAGGGGGAGAATGTGAAGCAGCGTTCATTAAACGACTGTTCATTACTCACCTCAGTCTAACGGTGTTAGCCAAGCGCAAACCCGTACGCCTAAATTATGTGGGGCAAGGCCATCATTACCGCTAATGCGATCCTCAACAGAACTCCGCATAAGGATAAGGATAACTCTCCGTGTGAGACATGAAAAGGATCTCACATACAAAAGTTGTGATGTGGGGTGGCTTGGTAGAAGTTGGACTACCGAAACAGGTCAAGTTCGACCTAAGACTGTAGATTGCATATCCACTGGATCTGTAAATAACAGTAGTACTTATCGCCTCTTGGCGTCAAAGAATGTTGAATTCTTATAAGATAACTTTCCTTGAAAAGGAAAAAGGAGTAATTGCTCAAGGTTAACAAGAACCCGCGAGGGCCTGACTTTCCGGAACTAGACGCTCCGTATCTACAGGACTCGAAAGTTGCTGGCTATCCGGAACTTAATAATCCAGATCTGCAGAACTCAGGGATTCTAGATGTTGAACCAAGATGGAGCAAAGAGGGGACAAAGATTTGTTCCAGTCCTTCTAGCTTGTATGGTTAAGAACGAACCATGGGCAATTAACAAATAATTGTTATCTCCAAAAGCGCTGCTTTGGAAAGAAGCTAAAGAGAGAAATATATTCCATCATATAGAACCATACTTGCGTAATGGTTGATCTTCCTCCGGAAAAAGAACCTTTGGGTTGTGAAAAAGGATACTCAAAAGTGAGTACAAAGTAGATGGATCTACTGACGAGTTCAAAGCCTCGGCTACTTGTACATGTGCTCCCCTGGGAGTAGCTTAACATCATGGGCCATTGCAGTCTTGCGTGGCATGAATGTTAAAACAGCCTTCCCAACCGGAGAGTTGGAAGAAGAGAATCAGAGTTGGTTTTACGGATTTGTTGGGCTTCTTCTGAACTTTCATCTTGGTCCCTGAAATGTTTACATTTTGGTCTGAAAGTTTCGGATAAACAGAAATAATGAATCGACCACGTAAACATTGACTGGTTAGAAAGCCAACAGTTGGAGAATCAACGATCTGAAAGTAAAAGTCATATTGAAACAAAGTCTCGATATGAAAGATATGGATATCACAGATGACATCTTAGGAATTGGATTTCTAAAGACATCTAACGGACCGGGTCGATAGTTGTGATCTCGTTGAAGCCATCAATGTATATGAATCATAGAACTGATTGGAATCATGGTGCACCCATAGACAAGGAGCGATACGCACAGATCACGTGTAGTTCAATGTATTGTACACACTACAACCGACCTGGTATCGTCCTACAATCGGATCGATTGAACTAAGGTTCACTGATAATCTTAATACATGATCAATAGAAGGCGTTAAGTCGGATATGACGATATCTGAATTATTCGCTTATCTACGGATTATAGTATTCTGGATGTCCAGCGGTTCTGAGAGAACACAGTGATGCAAACTGGACATCAGATCTGAAGAACACCAAAGCCACAAGTAAATGTGTATGGTGGTTCTTGGAAAATCCTCTAAGCAAACTTGCATCGCCTGATTCATAATGGAATCAGAGTCTATCGCTTTATACAAAGCATGAAAGAAGTTGAGTAACTTCACGACTCCTTATAGGACGTCCCTTATTGGGAGAAACCCGTGCCTTCAGCAGTTATACACTATGGCTAGCCGGTCGGCTTTAGGAAGGACACGGATGACGGCGTCTGGACATATCTGTCAGGATTTGTCAGGAGACATAAGACCGTATGGTAGTTGATCATCACGGGTGTCACTTCCTTGTTTACTAACTAAGGGACTACCCGGAGATCAAGTGTTCTGCCTGTCTAGGGGAATGGGATTAAAACCCAAAATATACGGACCAATACAGTGGTAACCCAACCTTACTAACTGGAGATCCCAGTAATTTGGTTCAATGGGAAAACTAAGCTGTAAAGGTTCAGTTGATCGCTTCAGTGGAAGCATGAGCACTTCGGATAGTGATTTCTGAAAAGAAACACCAAATCCAAAGCCGTTCCCGCGATAGAGTTTAAAGTGCTATCTGCAGTGTGGGTAAAGGTTAAGTTTTCAAAACCTGTAATGCTCCTCAACAGTTGAGGTTAGGTTTTTGGGAAACTTTTAATGGTTCCTAACACTTGTGAAGTGGGGTATAGTAGGATACTATGTAGGAGACCACCTATTTAAGTGCGAGGACGGGCCGCCTCAAAATGAACGCACTTAAGAATCCAAGACGTTGTCCATGGCCAAAACGGACAAAACATTACGAAGAAGAGAGTAAGGGAATTTGTTGTGTTGGTATCATTGTCTTGGCTTACACTAAACACTGACGGTTCAAGACATCACGTTCACCGCTTGATAAGTAAGTCCGATGGTATTCAACTATGGAAGGTTCAAAGCTGAGGCTACCTCTCCTTATGCAACATCGGTCCGCTGAAATATTGCTGGAAATGAAAAGACACCATGTGAGTGCGCCAAAATCTCTTTCAAGAGGGGATTGTTGGAAATTAGCCTTTGGCGGGAGTTGCGACCGACCAACTTTAATGGCTTAAACACTAGTGTTACGTATGTTGGAGAATCCGGTTCTTCACACATGCATGATCTACTAAGTACGTAGATAACCGTAAGGCCAAGAATCGTCAAATTTCATTGAGAAATGAAAGAGATATTGGTCCACGAAGTAAGGTGTTTGAAGCATGGAAAGTGTGGTATTGTGTTCAATTCTCCCTCATCGGTAGAGGAAGAAAGAATTGTTGTGTATATAAGACTCGAAATTGGTTTGGGGTTTGGGACCCCAAGGGGTATCCCATGTGTTTAAAGGAGGGAGGACCTAGATGTGCTTCGGTTCAAGGAAAGACCACATGCGCGCCGCCGCCGCCCGCCCGTCCGGTCCGGTTCCGAGTTCCGGGTCACGGGTCACGGGCTGTGGGCCTTCTAATATTATCTTTTTGGGCCAGAGAACTTTGCCAGAAGTACAGTTTGAAGTTCCAGATGTACAGTTTGGACCAGAACTCTTTCAGATGTACAGTTTGGTCCCTGAAGTTTCAAGATGTACAGTTTGGTCCCTGAAGTTTCCAGAACGTCAGAATTTGGACAGTCAAAGCAGAAACGCCAAACACTCAATTCAGCCATTTATTTTGGCTGAATTACTCCTCCTATAATGGCCAAATCCGTTGGTCTTTCACCATTTCTGTTGGTGACTTTACTACCTCCATAATGGCCATTATTTGGCTATTATGGAGGCAGTTTTCAGCCCCTCAATCACCTATATAAACACCCCCTTACACCATTGTTGAGCACTAAGAACACACATATAATATACACGAAAATACACAAGCAAAACAGTTTCTTCCTACACCTTCCAAGGCATCATTTCGTTACTCAATATTCTTCACGGTAACTCTTGAGTTTCCTTTGCTCAAGTGTTCCATTGCTGTTTTATCTTGGGAGACAAATTGTCCAGGACGTATAAAGGATACATACGGGGCAATATTGTCTTAAGGACAGAGTGCCACACTCGACTCAGCAAAACCAGTTTCCATTTTTCCGTCTTCAACAAAATTGTAATTTCAGTTTTGTGGTGATATTATAATTTTCAGATTTCTAGATGAATTATTGAATCTTTGTTTATCCTTTCGAATACTTGTAATAGTTATATACTTCTCGTACTGCTTTATAAAGTATCATAGAGCAAAAATACCCAACACATAATATCTCTAATCATGAAAACATTATTATGGATAGAGGTGCTACTCCACACTTATGTTTTGGCAAGTTCACAAGTTATCAGATTACGGGGGTTCAAACTACCCCTCGACCACGAAACATATATTTACAATAGCCAAATAATTCACAAACCACAAGGTAATGACAAATAAAATAATTTTACTCCACTTTTGAATAATATGAACAAGTCTATTGGAGCAACATTAGAACATTTACAATGCAATAAAGATATAATGAACCCTCTCATATTTAAAAATAAAGTGATTTAATCCAAATAATTAACAAAATATCCTAACAATATCCATTGACCTCATCCAACAAAAATATTTAACATTATTTTTTCAAAACATGACAATATCTTCTTTGAAGTAATTTAGCAAACATCTTGTGTGCGCAAAGTTGACATGCTTTTTTTTTCTAAATTCAGGAACAACCCACCAAGCCTAAAAATTACCACTCAAAGCCATTGCATACCACAATATCATATGTTTTAAGAAATTATAAATAAATTTATCCACCATACTAATTAGTAGAGATTAAGCATGAAATTTAAAAGAGAAAAATAGTGATTGCCATATGGGGAGAAAGTAGTGCTTACAAATTAAAATTAGTAAAAGGAAGAAGAGAAAACATATCTTGATTATGGAGGATAAATGAGCAAGATGAACTTAAACTTGAAAGATGGAAAGAGGGTAGGATTTTGTATTTAAAGAAAAGTATGAACTAAATTAGAATAGAAGAAGGAAATAAAATATAAGGGGGGAAAGGGGGGTTTGGTTTGGATGGTTTTCTTACATTAGGAATTATTTTTTAAAAAAAATTCATTTTTAACTGTTATTTAATAATAAAAAAACCTCCGCGTTGCGGTAGGCCAAAAGAACTGCACGTTGTAAATAAGAAAAATGTTTTTTTCTCATCTTTCCACTACCACGTCGCATGGGGCGACGCGCCCAGCGGTGCGGTAGTGCTTTTTTACTGCACATTGATTTTTTTTATTTTATTCTGTTTTTCCCCTTTTTTTCGTTTTATCGTTACCTTTCGTTTACCGGTCGCCATTCTCACTCCATGCTATCATCCTCTTGTATAATGTCGTCCTCTCTCCCAACATCTACTATTAAACAAAGCTAGAACAATGAAACAAAAGCAAAATTAGAATTAAAGGTTAGTAATAGTTCTGAGTTATAGTCGTCAGCTTGACTTTACCATTCTCGGGCTTAATGAATGATGATGTTGGAAGATTGTTTGTCTAATCATCCTTCAACATATAGCTTCAAGCTATGCCCGTTCACCTCGAATTTTCCGTACCTTCCATGTTTTGAATTTCAATAGCACCATACGGTGAGATGTGTTGCACTACATATGGTCCAGTCCATCTCCACTTGAATTTCCTAGGAAAGAGTCGTAACTGACTATTATATAGCAGAACCTCATCTCTTTCATGGAACTCTTTCAGTTTGATAAGACGATCATGCTTCGTCTTTTCCTTAAATATTCGTGCATTCTCGTAAGCATCCCTTCGGAATTCCTCCTATTCATTCATCTGCAACAGTCTTTTCTCTCATGCAAGGCTTAGATCAAGATTAAGCAATTTAATATTCCAAAATGCCTTTCTATTTCAACTAGCAGATGACATGATTTTCCAAACACTAACTTGTATGGAAATGTTTCTGTGGGTGTTTTAAAAGTTGTCCTATATGCCCATAGAGCTTCATCTAGCCTTAAAGATCAACCTTGCGAGATGCGCTAACCATTTTTTCAAGAATTTGTTTTAACTCGCAATTAGCTACCTCTGCTTGCCCGCTAGTTTGCGCGTGATATGGGGTTTCCGTTTTATGAGTCACCCCGTATTTAGAGAGCAACGCAACAAAGTTTTTATTAACAAAATGAGAGTTGTTATCGCTTATGATGACTCGAGGTATTCCAAAATGAGTAAAAATATTCTTTCTTAAAATTCACACACAACTCGAGCATCATTTGTCCTAGTAGGGATTACTTCGACCCATTTGGAGAAGTAGTCAACAACTACTAGGATATATTCGTAGGAATGTGAGAAAGGGAAAGGGCCCATAAAATCAATGCCTAAACATCAAAGATATCACAAAATAAAATCGATAGGGGCATCTCATCTTTTTTACTTATATTACCTAAGCGTTGACACTTGTCACAAGTAGCTACATAGACCCTTGCATCCTTGAACAATGTTGGCCAAAAGAAGCCAGATTCCATGACTTTTGCAGCTGTACGGTTTCCACCATAATATCCCCAACTGCTCCATTGTGAAAGAATGTTTGTTGTCTATTCTTTGTGAACACATCTTCTAATGATTCCATCTACACAACATTTAAACAAGAAAGGGTCATCCCAAAAATAATTTATTACCTCACTTCGCAGTTTCCTTTTCTGATCGTATGTGAGATAATGAGGCACACATCCGCTAACAAAGAAGTTGGTTATATCAACGTATCAATGTGGTCTTATTGAAACAGTTGCTATTGAGAATAACTGCTCATCTGAGAATTCTTCTTTGATCGGTACCATCTTCATGGGTGGGTTTTCTAATCTAGACAAATGATCGACAACCTGATTCCCTACACTCTTTCTGTCTACAATTTCTATGTCAAATTCCTGGAGCAGCGGGATGCACCTCAAAAGCATTGGTTTCGCCGCCTTTTTGCTTAGCAAGTACTTGAGGACAGAGTAATCTATGTGAACGATTACTTTGCTCCCAATCAGATATGATCGGAATTTGTCAAAAGCAAAAATCACTGTAAAAAGTTCTTTCTCCGTAGTTGCATAGTTGACCTATACGCTATTGATAGTGAGGATGGCATAATAGATTGTTCTGAATAACTTATCCCTTTTCTATCCCAGCACCACTCCTGCTGTAAAATTTCTCGCATAACACATCAGCTCAAAAGGTTGACTCCAATCAGGGATGACCATGATATGGGCATTGGTGAGCTTTTCCTTAACAAGATTGAAAGCTCTCAAACAATCATCAATGAATATGAATTTAGCATATTTACCTAGCAGAGTAGTTAAAGGTTTAGAGATGTTGGAGAAATTCTGAATGAATTTCTTGTAAAATCCAGCATGCCCAAGGAAACTTCTGATGCTTTTGACGGTAGTAGGGGGTGGAAATTTTGCTATTACATATACTATAGCTTTGTCCACCTCTATCCCATTAGCTGAAACTTAATGCCCTAAAATGATTCCTTCACGTACCATAAAATGACATTTTTTCCAATTCAACACCAAGTGAGTCTATTCATTACGTTTCAGAACTGACTCTAGATAACTCAAGTTGTTGTCAAAATCTTCACCAAATAAGGTGAAATCATCCATGAACACCTCTAGACATTTCCCATTCAAATCAGAGAAAATCGACATCATGCACCATTGAAAAGTTGTTGGTGCATTACATAATTCAAAATACATTCTTCTATAAGCAAATATTCCCGACGGACATGTAAAAGTGATTTTATCCATGTCCTCTGGGGCAATGTGTATCTGATTGTACCCTGAATATCCATCAAGAAAATAATAAAATCCTTGGCCATCCACCTTTTCAATCATCTGTTCAATAAATGGGGGTGGAAAATGATCTTTCTGAGTTGCATCATTAAATCTCCTATAGTCAATACATATTCTACACCCTGTGACAGTTCTAGTTGGGATCAACTCGTTGTTTTTATTCTGCACCACTGTAATCCCTCATTTCTTTGTCATAACATGAATCGGGCTAATCCAAGTGTTGTCAGAAATAAGAAATATGATCATTGCATCTAAATACTTCAACACTTCCTTTTGTATGACCTGCTCCAACTTTTCATTCAACTTGCATTGAGGTTGTACCACGGGCTTGCTATTCTCCTCCAAAAGGATTTTATACATGCAAAGTGTTGGATTAATGCCTTATATATCTGCTATCACCCATGCAATATCCTTCTTGTATTTCCTCAACACAATAATCAACTTCTTTTCTTGTTCACCTGTAAGATAAACTGAAATAATTACAGGAAAATTATTAGGAGGTTTGAGAAATACATACTCCAAGTGTGTTGGGATGGTCTTGAGATCCACATTCAATTTTGGGTCATCCTTTTACAATTCCTCTTCATTAAGCTCCTGATGGTCAGAGTCAAGAGCCTCTGTTTCCTTTCTAACCAGTGGATCTTCATCATTTGTTATGCTTAACTGCATGATACACATTTCTAATGAATCCTCCACCAGTTTGTTATGTTTGTATTCATCAACTAATTCACCCAGAACATCCACCTTAAAACAACAGTACACATCTTCCTTGAGGAATTTCATCATCTTCTTCATATTGAAAACTACTTTTTTCTTCCCTCACTCTCAGCATAAGTTGCCCTTCATACACATCTAGTATGGTTCTACCAGTAGCCAAGAATGGTCACCTTAAAATTAGAGGAACCTCCTTGTTTTCTTCCATATCAACCACAATGAAGTCAATAGGGAACAAAAACTTATCAACTTTAACTAGAACATCTTCTATAATTCCTTCAGGGATCACAGTACTTTGGTCTGCTAGTTGCAACGACACAGGAATGGATTTTATGGTTCTAAGTTATCCTTCCATTCTTTTGAAAACCAAAAAAGACATGAGATTTATAGAAGCTCTTGAGTCACATAACGATTTCTGATACCGGGTGTTCCCTATAGAGCATGGAATAGTAAAACTACCAAGGTCTCCACATTTTTAAGGTAGTTTATTCTGGAGAATAACACTACAATGAACATTCAATTAGACCACTGACATTTCTTCTAGATCTCCTTCAAGAATTTAGAATACACATGCATCTGAGTTAGCACTTCGGTGAATGACATGTTAATGTGCAATTATTTTAGCATATCAAGAAACTTACCAAAATATTTATCAAGTTTCTCCCTCTTTAGCTTCTGAGGAAATGGTAATGCCGACATATGCTTACTTTCTTCGATCTCATTCTTCTCCTTTTCTTTGTCGGCTTATTTACCCCATCTTTAATCGGGGTAAAGATCCAACTTTCTTCCACACCTCAAAGTTACTGCCTTCTCTTCTTTGGGATTTTTCTGCGTGTCACTAGGCAGTGTGCCCTGATTTCTTTCAGATAACATATTTTCCATTTGTCCCACATGTTTCTCCAAGTTTCGAATATCCAAATTCTGAATTTTGAACCTCTCATTAGTCTTTGTTAAGAAAGAATATGTTCGGGTAACAAATGCCTTCATCGTCTCTTCTAGACTAGACTGATTTGATTGTTGAGGTTGTTGTTGTTGCCTCTGCTGATTTTGATACCCTTACTGTGCTTGTTCTTGACCTCTAGAAATATTTTACTGCATTCATTAGCACTACCTGCGTTAGTTACTGCTTTTTTTTTCAGAATGCGCTATCATGACTTATTCTCTTTTGATACCAATATTTTCATATTACTTTAAACTTCTTGTCTGGGTTTGACCATTTTTCTTGCTTTGCTTGTGCTTTGTCTTGAGCCGAGAGTCTCTCAGAAATAGTCGCTCTACCTACCAAGGTAGAGGTAAGGTCTGCGTACAATCTACTCTCCCTAAACCCCACACTGTGGGATTACACTGAGTATGTTGTTGTTGTTGTTATTGTTGTTGCATTAGCTCTACCACAGGGAAAACTACAAGAAAATTTGGGATGCTTCTGCCCCATTGATTTGAAATTGTTCCCCCTTTGATAGTTTCCTCTGTTAAAATTCTCGACAGCATTCACTTTTTCTTTTGAAACTGGCCCCTGTTGACACTCATGAGTTGGGTGTCCCATTTCACAGAGTGGTTCAGGTTGTGCCTGAGCTATGGTCAATTGCTTCACATCATTAGCAATAGATGCAATATGTGCCTACAATGTAGTATATGCCTCTACCTGATGTACCCCAACTGTTTTCTTTCTCTTTGTACTATCTGAAAACCATTGGTTAGCATCTTTTGATAGTTCATTCAAAATTTCAATCGCCTTATCATGCATTTTCTTCCTCAGAGGTCCTCCCACTGTATTGTTAAGATTTCTCCGAGAGGCAGGTATCAATCCTTCCTAGAAATTGTTCAGTTGTATCCAAGGCTCTATTCTGTTGTGAGGGCATCGTATCAACAATTCTTTGAACCTTTTCCAAGCTTCAAACAAAGTTTCGGACTCCAGCTGTCCAAAGTTGCTTATTTCTTTCCTTATTCTCGTTGTTCTTGCAGGTGAGAAGTATTTGTCCAGGAACTTAGTTGTCATCTCCTCCCAGGTGCAAATTGATCCTGAAGGTAAACTTCTTAGCCATATTTTTGCATCGTCCTTTAGAGAAAAAGGAAATTCCTTCAAGTAGATTGCATCGTCAGATACCCCATTGTAGTGAAACGTATTCATGATTTCATCAAAATCCATCAAGTGGCTATCTGGATCTTCATTTAGTTTTCCTCTGAACAGATAATTGTTTTGAATTGCTTGAAGAACATTGTGCATAATTTCGATGTTGTTGGCCGCAACAGGTGGACATCTTACACTAGATTGCATCCCATTGTAATTTGGCCTAATATAGTCTCCAAGCAATCTCCCCGCTCTTCCGTTGTTTTGATCTACTTCTTCAACTGGAGGGCGAAGATTTCTCCGGTTCCTTACCCCTTCAGTGACACCAATTTGGTTGCTAAGCAAGTCAGGTTCTCTTTACTCCATTACCGAGTGGTTCTTTGTTTTTACGATTGGGGTTGAGTGGGTCCTCTAGACCAATATTTCCTAAATCACCATCCATAATGACTCTATTCGATGACTGTCCAGATACCCTTTATGCAAGTTCTTTTCTTAGTAGGCACAAAGCTCTCCAACTCTGGATTGTACGAATTGATTTCCTGTGACAAAGATTGTGTCATACACCAAGAGTCAGAAAATAGTACATGTTACCTACAATAGGAAGAACTCACAAGTTAAATGTACTAATAAGAAAATAGAATAAAGTAAAAACCTAAATTAATACACAAGATTCTATTTGAATATTAATTGTTGTCATTCTCCGGCAACGACGCCAAAATTTGACGAGCACAACATACAATATAATTTCTTTAAATGCTTCGCTAGTCAAAAATAGTATAGTTTAAGATCGTCTCCACATGGATTGAAGTGATTAACAGATCAAACAATGTCTTGTTTAGTATTATTCAGGTAATCAAATATTTAGAAGGTTGTGATGTCAATCACGAGTAACAAATTTTGCTAGTAAATTTAATGAATAATTAAAACGGAGAAATTGATCAAGGGTTACTATTGATAGGAGAAACTAGGGCACATGACAGGATAAGTGCTTAAGAAACACTTAGGATTTCTAATCATTCAAGTTTCTTCTTTCGAAGGTTTGTTGACTCTTTCGATTTCAATGAGTAATTAATCTACCTGTAATATTCTAACTCTTCTTTCGAATAACCTAGATATTATCAAAAATATACCAATTTGAAACTCAAGAACATATGCAGACTTCTCAATTGGATTTAATAGAAGGAAAACTTCTCTCGAATATCTTCCATTCTTTGCTAAATAACAATTCAAGAAAGCTCTTACGATTACTCAAAAGAATTGAAATTCAACACACATACTAGCATACACGTTCAATAAAATAGTTCTCTTTCGATTAACTAAAATGAAGAAATATATGCATAAAATTCGAAACTCCAAATGAGAATTCTAGCAATAAAATAATATCAATCCATAAATGAGTCTTAAAACACCATATTCGTCAAAATCCTAAGATAAAACTACTCTATAATAGCAAAAGTAAACATAATAAGAGAAGAAGAAATTCTAGAAGTCATTACAACTCACTCTCGATTCAAACTTTCATATTGAATCAATCGTAAAAAGTAGCAAAGTCTTCCTTAAAACTCTAAGCCATCTCCCAAGATGATGCCATCCTAAGATGCCTTCAAAATCGTGTGTTTAGATATTTAAATCCTCCAAAAAATAAGCTCCGACCGAAATACCCTTTAAAAATCAAAATAAAAAACTGTCTGAAAATTTTCCTTGCCACGACGCGGGCTGCGTAGCACAGCGCGCCGCGGCTGTGCAAATATGCTGAAACCTGCTTCTGCACGTTCTCCATCATATTCTGTCAACAGTGCATGTTCATCCCTTTGTTGTTTCAATTCAATTCAACAATTTCCTTTTGGTGTAATCATTACACCATCTTGTAACAATCATTAAGCCGCAATTAATAGGTAATCATGAGGCATCTAAATTGTGTTATAATGATTCCACTGTTCATTCCACTTTCTCACGTGAGCTGTAGTAGTCTCCTCCTCTTCTCGTCAATTTCCTAGCTTTTTAATATTTATCTCCGATCTTCGAACTCTGAACTTGATCCAGCTTTATCCGTTAGACTTCGACTCAGACTTCAAAGTCCTATATGTTGGAAATTTGCCTTTGGCGGGGAGGTGCGTCTACCCATATTTAATGACTTAAACACCAGTGTTCCGCATGTTGGTCCACGAAGTAAGGTGTTTGAGGCATGAAAATATGGTGTGGGACAAATCTACCACATCGGTGGGAATAGGAAGAATTGCTCTCTATATAAGTCTCTAATGTGGTAAAGGGTTTGGGACCCCAAGGGGTATCCCATGTGTTTAAAGGAGGGAGGACCTAGATGTGCTTGGGTTCAAGGCTAAGCCCACACACGCGCCGCCGCCGGCCCGTCCCGTCCGGGTACGGGCCACGGAGACTTTCTGATATTATCTTTTTGGACCCCAAATTGGTTAATATTTACAATTTGGTCCCTAGAATTTCTGGAAAGTTGATTTTGGGGTGACGGAAGGCAGAAAGAGTCAGTGAAAAACACTGCAAAAACAGTGAGCAAAGACCCTCATATACACAAGATATACACAACAGAGACACACTATATACATAGAGACAAAATAGAAGAGTAAACAGAAACTCTTCCTTCCTTTTCCATATATTCAGCAAGTCGATTCATATTTGTTTTCTTCGTCAGACTCAACCTATTTGCTTTGTAGTGTTGAGATTAAAGTGTTGTTTTATATTGGAAAACTATTGCCCGCTAACGTAAAAGCATATATACGGGGCAATCTTATCTTAAGGACAGAGTGCAATCACTCGACTCAACGCACAACGTTGTAACCATCCAGATTTAGTTGTTTCTTGATTTCAGGTCATCAAGATTCAAGACACAACAAGCTTGCGACAGTTATCAACATTGGCCTATTTGTTCAACAAGATTCAATTTCTGAATATTGAATGTTTATTCATCCTTTCGAACACTTGTAATAGTTATTTACTTCCCGTACTGCTTTATAAAGTACAATAGAGTACCAACACTATATTCTTCACTTATGTTCCAAACACATTTGTTTGCCCGGAATCAAACTCCTACACAAGAAACACACATAATGAGTGTAAAATATAACAATATAGCTCAAATATCATTAAAGTATAATAAACGAAGATGTGAAATAAAGCCAAAAATCCATGTTCCTAGCCTCTCATCAATCAACTTAAACACAATTCGCATAAATATTAAAAGGGACGACAAAGGCTTGCAACTGTAACTATTCTTCATCTACTTTATTATAAGAAAATTATTATAAAAATTCAAGAAAATCTCGTACGTCAAAAGCTGGTTCATAAAGCTTCTAGAGAAAAGTTGAATCAAGAGAAATGTTCTGAAAATTAAAAGGAAATTCGTCAAGCAATTGTAGATTTGAAAATTGTACCAAAACAATAGTCCTGTTTCGACTCTAAAGAAATTTAGCAGATGTTCTTAGCGTTACCGATTTGACAATATATGAACTGATCAATTCTGCAGGGTGGGGAAAGCACTACCCCTAATATTAGGAAAAAAACCTGAACGGCGTCTAGGCCACTTCATTGTCTTAGCCACTTCTTAGAGTCTAAATCTTGGGAAGGATTCTGGATTTGTTTTCAGAATCTTATTCATTGAAGTAAAACACGGGTTTTCCTGTTATGGAGAAAGAGAAACAAGGGAAAGCCCGATTTAATTAAACCAAAGCCATGTTTCGGGAGCAGGGAGCGTTTTTAAAATTGAAAAAGGGCTAAAATCTGATAAAAAAGATAAATGCAATACATGTGTTTTAATTGCGCCATGTCATCAGGCCTATGTCATGTTTTTATATATACTAGAGCTAGCCAGTGGGTCGGGCTCGGAACTTGCGGGCCAGGTTTAGCGGGTCGGATCGGGGCAGGACGGGTGAAGGGGGCGGGGGCGGGTCTGGCGGGATCAGGTTTGGCGGGATTTGCCGAAGTCCCGTCGGGATCGGGTCGGGTCGGGGGAGGGATCCGGGCGGTTTTTCCTTTTTTTTTTTTTTTAATAACGTATGTATAAAAAACTCAATAATTAAACAAGACAAGATAGTGTAATAAAAACATCTCAATATTGTTTTTGTGCCTCTTATATTATTTAATAGACATATGAACTTTTTGTAATACAAATAAAATTTTGAAATTGCAACTTTGTGGCGTTGTCCAAAAGTTGCAAATTACATAATAAAATTGCAATTAAAAATTATATTCTTAAAAAAACTTGTTCTAGTTTCTTGATAACTTCATGTGATTCTTCGGTTGGAATTGGTATTTGTTGGTCAAATTGATCCACATCGCTTCCACCACCTTCGGATAAGATTTCGTTGTAGTTTTCGTCTTCTTCTTCATTGATCTCTGGTTGACCACACCTTCTCCGCTCCGCTCGTATCCAATCAATGAATAATACTACAATCTCCAAGTTGTCTCCGGCTAATGAGTGCATATGGTCTCCTATTTGATATCTGCCGGCAGAAAAAACGCTTTCAGACGCAGTTGATGACGCTTGAATGTTCAAAACATCTCGGGCCATCATTGAAAGTGTCGAAAAGGTTTTCTCATTCCCCCTCCAGTATTTCAGCAAGTCTTCACGTCCTTCTTCATTGAGAACTGCTTGGTACGGTACAGAACCCTGCAAAATAAAAATATCAAACTCGCTAATTTGGTTAGTAGCGGTACGACCGCACATTCTATTTCTGAGGCTTTCAATATTAGTCGCAGAAACAGCATGTCTTTTGTGAGGTTGTGTTGAAGAAGAAGAAGATGGTATGGAAGCCGGTAGGTTACTAGCACTTTCTTATTGGTAAAATCTATATATTTTTTTGCATTGGTCTTCTACGCTAAACAACACTTCTTCTTTAGTTTGTTCAATAGGTGGTGGGTGATTTGGATTTTTGGGACTTGGAGGTGGTAGTACTTCTATACAATCGTAAATAGTTTCAATAAGTGATTTAGTACCGTCTATTTTAATAGTCGGAATTAATACAATACCAATAATATAAATAGTGGGAATAGAAATAAAATATTTTTTAAAATGATATAATGAATAACGTAAATACTGTTGATATTCATATGCAAATTTAAATACATCTCTCTTAACAGTTGATCTAGGAAAACCGTTAAAAGCAGGATTATACAAATCTCTAATGTAATGAATAAAACCGGGAGATGAAGGAAATGTAAAGGGCAAACCCTCCACAACAACTAATTTTGATATTGCTTCCATATCTCTATGTTTATTGTATTTAGGGTCTACAATTCCCCCCGTAATAGGGTTAATTTGACCATGTACTTGATCCGGGACAGTATCAGTATGTGAACTTTGTCTCGATGGAGCGGGCGTTTGCGCACATGATTTTGAAGCCTAGTATTGGGCATACCTAGCTGGATGAGCCCTTACTACGTGTCTCATTAAGCCCCCCGTCCCACCGTGACCTTTTTCAGTTTTAAATTTTAAAACATCTTTACAAATTTTACATCTAGCTACTTGATTCTCTACGTTCCTGTCAAAAAATATACATGCATCTGATTTTAATGATCGTTTTGCTGGACCTCATCTCATACTAGGGGGAATATGAGGCATTTCAGTTAAAGGTGCACTAATGGGTGTGTTGTCATCAACATTAGTGGGTGTACATCTAGATTATCGTCTAAATTAAAGTCTTCTTGAGTTTCAGAAAATAGCTCCTCGTCTAAATCTAATGGTATTGTAGGAAAATGTTCAGTATCAACAAAATCATCTTGAGTAGGAATAGGATGACTAAAAGAAGTACCCTTGCCCTTGTTGCCCCTACTAGAAGAAGTCTGACCCCTACCCGTAAGCATACGTTTAAATCCTTCCATTATAAATTTATAATTATACTAATAAATAATTAAAGTAAATGAAATTAAGTGCGCTAAATAAAATAAACAAACAATAATAATTTAATGAATGAACGAATGTATCAAACGCCGACGTAACGTCGACGTGTAATCGAGAGTTGAAAATTGAAACTTTGCTCGATAGAAGATCCTCAAGCTAGTTGCCAACTTCACTCCCAATTCCCAAATGAATAAATAAAATTGAATATTTAGTAGACAATGTAGACTTGTAGAGAGATAGATTGAGAGATTAGAGAGATTGTAGGAAGATTTGTGAGAAAGATGAAGAGAAAATGAGGTATTTATAGTTGAAAATTGAGTTAAAGTGTAAATATAATAACTTATGGGTTAAAAATAAATATTAAAGGGGTAGAGGGGAGGGGGAGGCCAAAAATGGCCGTTGCACAACGGCCAAAATGTAAAATGGTCGTTGGTGCAACGGTTATTTTTGCAAAATGGGAGAGATTTCGAGCGGGATCAAGTCGGGACCGGGGAGGGATCGAGATCGGGCCGGGACTGGGTCGGGTCGGGACGAGACATTTCCCCGTCCCGGTTCGAGTCCCGATACCACAAAAAAAATTTAACTACTCGGGTTCGGGATGGGACCGAGGCGGTGTTGGGCCGGGACCGGGCCGACCCGACCAGTATTGAACCACCACTCTTCCTTTATTCTTTGTTTACTTTATACAATTGGATCAAACAGGGATGATCTCTTTTATGTTGACGTGCATAATTTATTTACTACTTTTCCGTAATGGGATTGATTGATTACATAAAAACCCTCCCATTTTGATACCTATATATATATATATATATATATATATATATATATATATATATATATATATATATATATATATATATATATTATGTTAATTTTTTCACGTTCATTTCTTTCAAATATAGAAGATAGAAACATATTTGATTTTGTCATGCCATTTATATCATCTATTACAATCAACAAATCGAAAAACAAATCACATTTTTTTGAGAATTTTATAAGAATTAGAGAAATACAAATTTTAATTAAATTATATATCTCAAGGTCCTCAAAATATATTATATACTAAGTTGAATATTGATTTTTAATCACGCATCAACCAATCCTCAAATTTTAGGTGAACTTTCATAAAATGGATGAATCAAACGTAACTTCAATGAACAAAAATGATAGTACCAAATAACTATTAATTTTATGATCTCAAAATGGCATAACAATTTTCACATTTAGATGTGATTCTGGCAAATAAAGTATTTCATATATTATAACTTGAAAGTCAAGTCCACATGCTCTTTTACATGCAACATATAATATTCTAATTTAAGATAATATTTCTAAATTTAACATGCAGATCATCATAAGTGTTCATCTATCCTATCGTGGGTGACATTAATTTCACAAAATATATTAGTAGAAATTCATAATTAATTAGTAGTAAGTAGAGTTAAGAGCAAATTATCACTTTCTTGTCCATTCATTGCTTTCATGTTATGTTGTTGACGATCATAGTCAAAGATGAAAAACACTTACATTGTGTCCTATGGAAGCAAAGTTTTATATCTACCTCGCCTATTAATGATTCTGTTTTCATTTGCAAAAGCTTGTAACTTGGAATTCCTTGATAAACTGCAAGAAGTCCTAGAAGAAACTTCAAGAGAAGAACAAAAACCCGAAGTGGTGGATAACTAATTTTGTAAGATGATATTAATATCAATATATAGTGTACAATATATAACCCTAATACAAGAGGAATCCTAGTCACAATATAAGAGGAATCCTAGTTTACCATAAATAACTATCACTAAATATACTTACAATATATGAGATATATACTAATTATGGGTAGGGATTGTAGTGTACTTATAGTACACGTTTACACACCCCCTCAGTCGGAGCGGGAGGAGGCCTAATGCTAAGACTGGATCTGAAATCAAGGAACAACTGTCTCGGGAGGCCCTTCGTGAAAATATCCGCGTATTAATATGAGGAAGGCACGTGCAATACCTTAATATGCCCGAGAGCAACCTTCTCGCGAACAAAGTGGATGTCCATCTCAATATGCTTGGTTCGCTGATGCTGAACCGGATTGTGAAACAGGTATATGGCAGATATGTTATCACAGTAGACCAGAGACGCTTTACCTAAAAGACACTGAAGCTCCAAGAGTAGGTTTCGGAGCCAACAGATCTCAGCAACAACATTAGCAACTCCTCTATACTCAGCTTCTGCACTCAAACGGGATAATGTGGCTTGTCGTTTGACAGACCAAGAGATGAGATTATCACCCAAAAACACACAATAGCCGGATGTAGAGAGGCGGGTGTCTGGACAGCCTGCCCAATCTACATCCGTGTAGGATAATAGTGAGTTCGGTGCGAAGGGGTATAAGTGTAGTCCATAATCCAGTGTGCCCTTAACATATCGAATGATACGTTTGAGAGCAGTAAAATGAGGTTCCTTGGGGGCTTGCATAAACAAGCATACATGCTAGACATCATAGGCAATGTCAGGCCTGGTGAAGGTGAGATACTGAAGTGCACCTGCAAGACTCCGATACATAGTAGGATCAGTCACTGGAGTACCAACCATTGCACTAAGTTTGGATTTAGAATCAACTGGAGTGGCCATGATTTTGCAGTTGTCCATCTTAGCCCTGTGCACGATCTCCTCTGCATACTTACGCTGGCAAAGAAACATACAATATGTGGATCGAGTGACTGAGATCCCCAAAAAATAGCTCAACTTCCCCAAATCAGTCATGGCAAATTCAGACTTGAGCAGTGCAACAATCTCGTCTTTCAACACAGCAGTAGAGACAGTAAGAACAATGTCATCCACATATAACAATAAATAAGCAGTATTACGGCCACGATGTAAAGTAAAGAGAGTTATCACATCTGATGCATGTAAACCCAAGACGCATAATGTACTGTGTAAAACGATCATACCATGCTCTGGGGCCTGTTTTAAGCCATAGAGTGACTTACGGAGACGACACACATAATGTGGGGCTGCTGTGAGGACAAAACCAGGCGGTTGGTGCATGTATACAATTTCTCTTAAATTGCCATGAAGAAATGCATTATTCACATCTAGCTGATGAATCGGCCAATGCTTTCCCATAGAAATGCTTAGAACTATGCGAATGGTGGCCGATTTAACAACCGGACTGAATGTCTTACCGCAATCAATGCCCTCATGCTGGTTAGTACCATTTGCCACTAGTCTTACCTTGTATCTTTCTAAGTCACCACTATCCCTGAACTTGTGACGAAAAAGCCACATGTAATGGATCACATTCACCCCATCTGGTCGAGGAACCAAGTCCCAAGTATGTTGTTTCGTTAAAGCATTAAACTCCTCACATATGGCCGCATTTCAATTAGGGTCCAGTTTGGCTAATTTAGGACTTTTTGGAATAGGTGAAATTGTTTGGGTGGACAGGTTAAATTGGACTTTGGGTTTGAAAATCCCGTTTTGGGCACGGGTTTCCATCTGGTGTGTGGGCGCTGGCTGGATAAGGGTGTTGGTTGACTGGTTGGTTGGACTGGGTGATAACAGAATCAGGTGTGGTGTAGTTTGTGTTATCGGGACTGGGTTTCGATCGAGGGTGGTTGTTGGGTGGTGTGGACCAGTGGCGGTGTTTGGGATTGGAGTCGAGTGGGTTGGGTCGTTGGTTGCTGGTGAACTGTGGTAGGGATTTGTGGGGATTCTCGGTATGCCGAAAATGGATGAGGTTTGTAGGGTAGGGTACGATGTTGGTGGCGTAGTAGGTCCGGTAACTGGGTTTGCTGGGTGGTGGTTGAGGGGCGGACTAGGGACGACACGGTGGTGAGACTGTAGGGGCGGCACAGTGGATGGGACGGTGACCTGTGAGTGGGTGGAATCTGGAGGCAGAGTAGTGCTAGATGTGGCAAGAGGCGGTGACGGGGAGGACACCGATGGCAGGGATGCCGATGGTAGGCGTTGTACGGTGGCAGATTGAGGCCGTGGAGGTGCAGTGGTGTCAGTCGGGCACAGTTCCCAAAGGTGGACAGGAGAGAGAATTGAGTCATCTAAAATTCGTAATTCGGTTTTCGAAATTTTTGAATGTTGGAAAAGGGAAATTGCGTCTCATCAAAAGTGACGTGACGCGAGATGAGAATTTGACGAGTGGATAAGACATAGCAAAGATAACCCCTATGGTTTGACGGGAAACCTAAGAAGACACACAGCGTGGTGCGGGGAGCTAATTTGTGAGAGGCTGTGGAAGAGAGATTAGGGAAACATGGGCAACCAAATATCCGTAGGTGATGATAGGAGGGAACCCGACGGTATAAGATTTTGGTTGGAGTCATGTTATGGAAGGTACTAGTGGGTAAAATATTAAGAACGTATTCTACCATTTTGACCGCATATACCCAAAATGATGGAGAGAGAGTGGCATGAAACAGAAAAGTGCGGACCGAGTCACATTAGAAAGATTTAATGGCGCGTTCGAATTGCGTTTTGATAAATGTGCAAAATTCAAGAAATTTGGCAAAATCTTCGGACTTAAATTTTAATGGGTAAATCCAAAGAAAGTGAGAGTAATCATCTAATAACACGAGATAATATTTATGACCTAGGAAGCTAGTAATGGGGGAAGTCCACAGATCAGCATGAACAATATCAAAAGGAGCAAACGTAACGCTAACTGAGGAATTAAACGGAAGGTGAACATGTTTGCCTAATTGACAGGAAACGCAGGTCTGGGCAAGTTTCCTATTACATTGAATATAATTATTACTTCTAAGAAAATAAAAAATGGGAGCTCCTGGGTGTCCGAGCCTATTGTGCCAAATTGACGGAGACGAATCAGCTAGGGTAGTGTAAGTGAGAACCGGCAGCAGACGAGGATGTGAATGGATAGAGGTACCCTGTGCTATTACATCTCGTAAGAGGTGTCCCCGTACATAGATCCTTCACAGTAAAACCAAAGGGATCAAAATCAACAGACACAGAATTATTACGAGTAAATTTTCTAATGGATATTAAATTTTTGATAATGTGTGGGGCATGCAGGACGTTATTTAAGGAGAAGGGTGGGTGAGGTGGCGGAGTATGGGTGTGACCATAGCCCTGAATTGGAATGCGATGACATTTGCCAACTGTAATAAATTATGGAGACTTTAAACGATACAATTGGGAAAGATTACCTACGAACCGAGTGAGGTGAGAGGAGGCTCCGGAGTCCATATACCAATTTTCGTCGGGCTTCTGCAAACTCATACTGCTGAATGCCTGACCCAAGTCGGTGGGGATTTGATTTAAGGGCTACGATGGGAACTGGGCCTGCACGACATAGGCATGTTGTTGCTGGAACAGTGTCGGTCACGTACCTGGAGCCTGGCCCAGTAACCCTTGTTGGTGAAAAGGGAACTGGGCTGGATGATATCCTGAAATCGTTGCCCAATTCTGATTTAGGTAACCAGAGACTGGGCCGACCCATGACGTGGTGTTGCTGAACTGCTGTGGTTGTTGGCCTCGTCCTTTCCCGTGGCCCTTGCCACCTCACCCACTGCCGCTGCTCCTGCCACCCCTGCCGCCGCGATTTTGCCGCGGTTGGATATTTTCCGACGGAGGCTACTGGCCAGCGGTGGCCTGATGTTGTGCGGGCGGTTCAACTGTTAATGCCTTCTGGTTATGCTCGTCCTGTTTCACACGTCGAGTTTCCTCCAATAACAATTGCGAGCGTGCTTTGTTGAAACTTGGTAGAGGGTCAGCCTGTTGTATCATCGTGGCTAGGGTGTCATATTCAGCCTTGGGGAGACCCGCAACTAATTGTAACACCATCTTTGTTTCGGACACAGGCGTACCAACATTGGACAGTTGGTCTACCACCAGTTTCAACTGCTTGCAATATTCTGACATATTAGAGAAGTTTTCAAGACGGGTGTTGTTGAACTATTCTTCCAAGTACACGGCGCGAGTGTTCTTGTTGTCTTGAAAAATTTCTTCCAAACGTGTCCATAGATCACGAGAAGAGGCACCCGTTTTCATGATTGTGTATAGTAAATCCTTGGATATAGTGTCATATATCCACTGTTTGACCACGGCATCGAGGCGACGCCATCTGATGTCATCCATATCTGGAGGACGAGGGAAAGAGTCATCTATATGATCAAGCACATGATATACACATACATGGATACGAAATAGTTCCACCCATAACCAATATTGGTCATCTTCCTAATCAAGAACTATAGGGATAAAATTCTTAATGTTGGTAACGACGAGAGCCGGATGGAAAGGCGGTGAGGAGAGGGTAGTGGGTGGTTGGATGACGACTGAGTTAGAAACGGAAGCATCGGAAGAAGTGGGAGTAGCCAAATTCTCCATTAGAATAGTGGAAATTGGGAAGAGAAAAAAAATTGGTTCCGTCGGCCAAGAGATTGGGGGGGGGGGGGAAGAGGATAAATTTTTCTTGATTAGAGTTTTGGCTCTTGATACCATGTAAGATGATATTAATCTCCATTGGGGAGTCTTTCTCATTAATATCAATATATATAGTATACAATATACAACTCTAATACAAGAGGAATCCTAGTCACAATACAAGAGGAATCCTAGTTTACCATAATTAACTATCACTAAATATACTTACAATTATGGGATATATACTAATTATGGGTAGGGATTGTAGTGTACTTATTGTACACGTTTACAAATTTCAATTTTGAAGTATTGTTGGTGTCTCTGATTTCATTCATGTAATACCAAGTGCAAAATTATCACTGCTTTGTGAATCTTCTCAATATTCTTACAGATTATTTTGTGTCACAATTTATAATCTACAGTGAAAGGGAGAATTTGTTTTACTTCTCAAAATATTTCCGACCGTAGAAATAATAGCTAATATTAAGAAAATTTCCTACATTAATCACTAATTAGTGAAACAGATAGTAGTCAAGAGGTGACAAATTAAAATGCAGTGCATGAGCTTATGGGCTTAAATTTGCCATCGAAGCCATAATCGTAATAGTCAATTATTGGGTTCATCAGAACCAAACTAATACCCTCCCTCCGCACATTTTGAAAGCAAACAAAACGAAAACAATTGAAACCTTGATAAGATCTGCATCAAGACGGCATTTACTAATTATTCAGTGAGTATATATTGCTTTCTTAGTCATTCTTCTTGAAACTTTCTGCCTAGAATTTTCTGAATTTTTATGCTTCTCATATGACAGCTTGGAAGCAAAGTGGTTTTCTGCATAACAAAGAGTTGCCACCGTTTCATTATGTTGCTCCCGACCTTTGCGCCGTCTTTTAATTTGGGCTAATGTTAATTGTTGTTGTTTTTTAAAATTAGGGTATTTACATTTTAAAAGAGTTTTTAATTAGGATATTAAAATTTTAGGACATTTACGTAATTTAACTTTTAAGTTAGGGAGTTCATGCTTATAATATAACTAGTTTTTTGACACGTACGTTGCACGTGTGTTCCAAGTTAATCAATACAAATGAAAAGAAAATTCAAATATAAAATGATAGTTGGAGGGAGAAAAACTTTATTGCTAAAGATTTTCATTTCTGGTACAAGAATTTATATAAATATGATTATAGGAAAAATAAATAAAATGAAATAACCACTACGTATTAAATAACAGTAGAAGATATTGCTTAATAATCTTTTGCATAAACAATAATACAGTTTTATGAATACTCAATTGTATCACAAGGATAGTTTTAATTTTAATTATGTGGCTGGATTCTCACTGTAACCATTTCATGGCCAAAAACTATTTCAACTGAATTCTCGAACCAAAATGATATCACATTAACTATTTCTGTAAAGTTTCACTGAATACTAAACATAGGAAGTAACAAAGGAGAAAATAAATTTACCTGTTAGCATTACCATAAAAGAAATCTCATCCCAAGTAAAGGAAACCTATACCAATTTACCAACAAAAGTAGGAAAACCCGTGATTACTTGCTTTGAAAACTACTGGCATTTGTGAAAAAGCTGGCCAATCATTGGCATGAAAATTTCAAGGAGCACTTTCTGTGGTTGGTGACATGGTGACCATATTTGGCAATTCTATCCAAGATGATAACAGCTTTGCATTATGCCTTTATAAATACCATAACTTCATCCGTTCAGGCTAATCAATGGATTCTTTCACTATTAGATTAAATATGAACGTATACCGTGATATACACGACATATACAATGCCTTGTGTATACCGTGTATATCACGGAAACACAAGACATAACAGTATGTGATATACGTGCCAAGTATATCACGGTTTGGAGTATATTTGGTGACATTATTTGTATTTAATTAGCATTGTACACTTACCATAATTGTAGAATTCTTGTACAAATAGAATAGGGTTTTGAGAGTAGAATAGGAATAGAATTTTTCATATTATGAAATTTGTAAATTATATATATACTCATTCATTAATGAAAATAATCAATGGATTATTTCTTTCATGGTATCAGAAGTCTAGGTCTAAGCTTACTTCTCGATTTTTTCTATCTTCCGTTGCCTCGGAATTCGCATCCCTTCTCGGATTCCGTGCCAATCTTAGCTCCTCTCTTCCAAAATTTTCTTCCAAATCCCTTTGTTCTTTCGTTATGTCGACGTCAAAGAACCTGTTTATCCTGCCCTTACTGTTTCTAACATCAAGAACCACATCCCTATTGTTCTTGAGATGGAAAATGTCCAATATGCGACATGGTAGAGTTGTTCAAAATTCACGCAATTTCACATCAAGTCCTCCACCACATAATTCCTCCCGATGTCCCTACACCCGCGGAGGATCCTCAGTTATGGATCACTCTTGATGCTACCGTCATTCAGTGAATTTACTCCACTATTTCTATCGACCTTTTACAGACGATCATTGAACCAGACACTACGGCTATGGCTACCTGGAATAGATTGCGTAATATATTCCAGGATAACCAACATTCCCGAGTTGTCACCCTTGAGCAAGAATTTTCACAAGTCCGCATGAAAGATTTTTCGAATGTTTCAGCCTATTGTAAATGGCTCAAGGAATTGGTGGACCAACTCCGTAACGTTGGAGCACCTAATACCAATAATCGTCTTGTTCTACAAATGGTTGCAGGCCTATTTGAGGCCTATAATGACGTTGGGACTCCTCCGTCAAATTAATATGATTCCCCCTTTTTATCAAGCCCGTTCGATGTTCACGTTAGAAGCTAGCTTGAAAAAAAGGCGGCTACCGGCGCCAGTTCCGTGGCAATGATGACTTCATCCAATAACCCTCACGGGTTTGTTGACAATTCGGGTCGCGGCTACCGGCGCCAGTTCCGTGGCAATGATGACTTCATCCAATAACCCTCACGGGTTTGTTGACAATTCGGGTCTCGGCTACCGGCGCCAGTTCCGTGGCAATGATGACTTCATCCAATAACCCTCACGGGTTTGTTGACAATTCGGGTCAAAACTGCAACAACGATGGTGGCAAGAAGGGTCAAAACCGTAAAAATAATGGCAATAATCGTGGCGGCAACAACAGCGGCGGAGGGCGATGGCAACACCGGCGGAACGAATAACACCGGGGTGGGCCTCGGGGTTCTAGGCTGACCCACTTTGTTTCACCTAGGGCCCCTTAGTAGTGGGCCTGGACCAGTGGCCCAGTCCCGCCTACTGTCTTCCTCCCAATTACTTCCAACTACCTTGGCCCCAGTCCATCCCCATAACAGGCCAAATTACTCAGGTTCTTACTAGTTGTGCTTCGGGTCTGGTCAGCAGTCCGGTGTGCTTGGGCCTTGGCCCCAGTAGGCCTTCAATGCCGCGGGCCCGAATTCGATGCCGACACCCACCGATATTGAGGCCGCCATGCATACACTTGGATTAAATGCTCCAGACGCGAATTGGTATATGGACACCGACGCCACTTCTCACATGACGTTCAACCAAGGTACTCTCTCGTCTAATTCCAATTTGAGCAATAATCGTGGCATTATTGTTGGTAATGGCAATACAATTCCAATTCGTGGTTACGGTAATACAACTTTGTCTCCCCCACATCCACCTCGTGTCTTGAAAAGTGCCCTTCATGCCTTAACTTAATTAAAAAATTGGTGTCTGTCCGAAAATTCACCACAGATAATTGGGTTTCTATTAATTTTGATCCTTTTGGATTTTCTGTGAAGGATTTCAAAACGGGAATACCTCTCATGAGATGCAATAGTAGGGGAGACCTTTATCCAATCACGCCCGCCTCCAGTTTCTCAAGTCAAGCCATGCCATTGACATTTGCAGCTCTAGCTCCTTCCTTGTGGCATGCATGTTTGGGTCTCCCTAGGTCTTCTATTATTTCTTCCTTGCATAAAAATAATTTTATTTCTTGTATAGGTACGCGTAGTACTCCAATTTTTCAATCATGTCCGTTAGGAAAACATGTCTGATTACCATTTGTAGCCTCTACTTCTCGTACTTTGATGCCGTTTGACATTATACATAGCAATTTATGGACTTCTCCCGTTCTAAGTTCTATGGGCCATCGTTATTATGTTCTATTTTGGATGATTATTCTAATTTTTTTTTGGACCTTTCCGTTAGCAAAGAAATCTCATATTTTTTCCACATTCTTAAAATTTAAAACAATCATCAGTACCCAATTCGAACGGGAAATAAAATATATTCAGTGTGATAATGACAATGAATATGATAATGGGTTTCGGGAATTTTGTGATGCTAATGACATAGTTTTTCATTTTTCTTGTCCTCGTACATCCTTACAAAATGGGAAAGCCGAACGAAAAATTCGTACCATTAATAATATTGTCCGAACTTTAGTGGTCCATGCTTCTGTACCCCCTTCCTTTTGGCATCATGCTCTACAAATGGCTACTTATCTCCGTAACATACTTCCTACCAAAGGATTGACATATTCATCCCCTCTTCAAATCCTCTATAATAAGAATCTTTCGTATTCACATCTTAGGATCTTTGGTTGTTTATGTTATCCACTATTTCCATCAACTACACTTAACAAACTTCAAGCCCGTTCTACCGCTTGTGTGTTTTTGGGTTATCCATCTAATCATCGTGGTTACAAATATTTTGATTTATCATCTAATAAAATCATAATTAGTCACCATGTTATTTTTTATGAAACTCAATTTTTGTATGCTAAAGTGAGTAGTCCCGTGCCTAGTTTGTATAATTTTTCAGATGGCGAAGTCTCACCGTACATTATGCACCACTTATTGGGCCAATCCAGTACCCCCGGAAGGCCAGCAGGCCCACTGCATGCTGGCCCGCCAACAGCCACAGCCCATCCAGTCCCAGGTTCAGCAACTGGGCCACTCGTTTAGCCCAATTCTGCCCCTGTTTCTGTTCTAGTTCCAGGTCCAGATTCCAGTGTTGGGCCAGCAGGCCCACTGCCTGCTGGCCAGTCCATCCCCCTTCCGATTTTTTCCCAAAATCCACCAAATTATCCCGCGAGTCACCGACCTATTACTCGTAGACAACGGGGTGATTTTAAACTAAAAAAATATTTTAATCTTAATTCTAATGTTCTTAAATCTCCACTACCCCGTAACCCAGTGTTTGCATTAAATGACCCGAATTGGAAATCGGCTATGCACGATGAATATAATTCTCTTATTGAAAATAAGACGTGGGATTCGGTACCCCGTCCTTCTGGCATTAATATTAGTTGGTCTATGTGGATTTTTACTCATAAAGATAATTATGATGGTTCTTTTGCGAGACATAAGGCTCGTCTTGTAGGTGATGGTAAGACTCAACAGGTTGGCGTGGTCTGTGGTGAGGCTTTTAGTCCGGTGGTCAAACCGACAACCATTCGTACTGTTCTCAGTCTCATTCATCAGTTAGATGTGAAGAATGCTTTCTTACATGGTGATCTTAAGGAGACCATTTACATGCATCATCCCTTGAGTTTTCGAGGCCCTAGATATCCTCATCATGTCTGTTTATTGAAGAAGTCCTTGTATGGGCTCAAGCAGGCCCCCGGGCTTGGTATAAGTGATTTGCATACTATGTATCTACTATTGAGTTTTCTCACAGCAGGTTTGATAATTCTCTGTTCATATATCAGCGTGGTATTTCTTTGGCATATATTCTATTATATATGGATGATACTATCTTGACTGCTTCTTCTGATAATTTACGCAAGTCTATCATGACACTATTCAGTTCTGAGTTTGCTATGAAGGACTTGGGGCTCTTGAGTTACTTCTTGGGGATTGTTGTCACTCATTATGCAGGTGGGTTATTCTTATCCCAACGAAAGTATACCGCTGAGATAATTGAGCCAGCTGGTATGTCATCGTGTAAGTCTACTTCCACTCTCGTTGATACTAAACCCAAGATGGGTGCTGCGGCGGGCTCACCTTAAGAGGATCCTACCCACTATCGCAGTCTTGCTGGGGCTCTTCAGTATCTTATTTTCACGAGACCAGATATTACGTATGTCGTACAGCATATGTGTTTGTTTATGCATTATCCTAAGATTGAGCACATGAATGCGCTCAAATGCATTATCCGATACATCTAGGGAACACTTGACTATGGCTTGCATCTATATCCTTCGACGGCCTCTACCCTTGTCTTGTATACAGATGTTGATTGGGGTGGTTGTCCAGATACCATACGCTCCACATATGGTTATTGTATGTTTCTTCGTGATAACTTGGTCTCATGGTCTGCAAAGCGCCAGTCTACATTATAACGCTCCAGTGCAGAGGTCGGGTATCGAGGGGTAGCCAATGTGGTACCTGAATCGTGTTAGTTACGTATTCTTCTCTTAGAGCTTCATTGTCCCATTCAGAAAGCTACCTTGGTTTATTGTGATAATATTAGTGTTGTCTATCTTTCTGGTAATCTTGTTCAACATTAGCGCACTAAACATATCGAGATAGATATCCACTTCGTTCGAGAAAAGATAGCTCGTGGACAAGTACGTGTCTTACATGTCCCTTCTAGACATCGAATTGCAAACATCTTCACTAAGGGTCTTCCCTCAGTTCTGTTTGAAGATTTTAGGGACAATCTCAGCGTACGACGATCGCCCGCTATGACTACGGGGGTGTGAAAGTATACCGTGATATACATGGCATATACAATGCCTTGTGTATGCCATGTATATCAAGAAAACACAAGACAAAACAGTCCATGATATACATGCCAAGTATATCACAGTTTGGAGTATATTTGGTAACATATTATTTGTATTTAATTAGCATTGTACACTTACCATAATTGTAGAATTCTTGTACAAATAGAATAGGATTTTGAGAGTAGAATAGGAATAGGATTTTCCATATTATGGAATTTGTAAATTGTATATATACTCATTCATTAATGAAAATAATCAAGGGATTATTTCTTTCAAAATATTATCTTTTTAAATTCCACCTTCAAATTAAAAGAGCACAAAATAGAAAAATTGAGGTTGTGGTTGGTGACAAGGTTCTTCTGAAGGTCTCACCCATGTAGGGTGTAATGAGATTCGGCAAGAGGGGGAAGTTGAATCTGAGGTATATCAGACCATTTGAGGTTCTTCATAGAGTTGGTGAGGTGGAATATGAGTTGGCTCTACCACCAGGTCTTTCAGGCGTTCATCTAGTTTTTCATGTGTCTATGCTGAAAAAGTATCATGCCAATGGTTCTTATACTATCCAGTGGGACTCCGTATTGATTGATCAGAATTTGGAATTCGAGGAGGAGCCTGTGGACATTTTAGACAGGCAGGTGAGGAAGTTGAGATCGAAGGAGATAACTTCTGTGAAGGTTCAGTGGAGGCATCGTCCTGTTGAGGAGGTGACTTGGGAGACCGAGTCCTATATGCGGAGCAGATATCCTGGCTTGTTCACTTTTTTCGATACATTTCCTTTGTTCGTTTCTCTCCGTTCGAGGATGAACGGTTGTTAATTAGTATCTGATGTAACGACCCATCTGATCATTTTTAGATAAGGACCCTTATTTGTTTATTTTACCCGTGGTCTCTGTGTGGGGTTTGTGATGTGCGGCGATGGGTGGCACAGATCCCGAAGTCCATTTACATGAGTTTCGGATGAAAAACCCAAAATCTAAAAACTTAGTGTTGGTTAGTTTGACTCAAAATTGACTTTTGGCTAGATGGATTCGTTTCCAGGTTTCGTCACTTCCGCTAGTTTTGGAGGGTCATTTATAACTTAGTCAAGTCATTGATTTGCTTCCCTAGGCAATTAAATGTGTTTTTGTGGTGTGATTTGTGAAATTTGGATATTTATTTTTCTCGAACGATTCTCTAGAAAAGTAGGCCTTAGCTCGGTTATTTGTAAAATTTAAAGGTACGAGCAAGTTCGTAGCATTGTTTACCATAGACGAGCATGTTTGGTGGGTCTCGGCAGTGTTTCGGGTATTTGATAGAGGTTTTGGCTAATTTCCTTTTTGCTGGTGTTTGGTGTCCATTGCGGAGGCACTAGTATCCGCTCTGGCATGTCCGCCTCAGCGAAAAGTTGGCTCACTGAAGCAGAAGTTTGAAGATGGTTGGTTTCCACCATCGCAGAATTGTGTCCATCGTGATGATGGGTGAGGTGTCAATTGACACCGCCCCAGCTAGGGGTTTGTCCGCCATAGCGGGTCCACTCCAACGGAGTCGATTCCGCTAGGGCGGATGTACTATTCAGGTGTTCTACAAATTTTCTAAGGTCAGAATTCTTTTCCCAAAATAGAAACCCTCGAAATCAGCATCGCCCTGGAGTATATTCAGAGCCTTAGGAGCAATTTCAACCTTGAGGTAATAAATTCTTCCTTTTTATGACTTAAGTTTATTTTTCTAAGCTCTTTAATGGCGGTTTGTCATGTTATTAAGTTGGGAAAAATGAATTTCAAGTGTTCATGAGAATAAGACAGTTATATTATTGATTTAATGAAGGTTTATGGATTAAAAGGTGTTATTATTATGAATTAGGATTGGATGATGATAGATAATCATGTTTTTAGGCTTAATTTAATTATAGAAGCTTGTTTTCCAAAGGGAAAAATTCTAGGGTTTCAAATTGGGGCTTTTTTTTTATTGTTTAAATGAAGGTTCAAATGTGTATAGATTTTCAATTAATTTAAGAATATGATTACCTAGTATGTAATAATGATTTTTGGGTAGTAAAGTTCGAGTCTTTGTGAATTGGGCTCCGGGTCGATATTTTGTGGTCTTGCTTTGTTAAAGGCTGTCCTTATTTTGTGTAAGTATTATATATTAACGAGTAGTATATGCGTGAATAGACTTCGATTATCATGAGGAACGAAGGAAGGGCAAGGCTATCACTGGGGATTGATTGTTGGCGCACTTGCTCAGCTTTGAGATAGGCTACGGTTTAGATTTTCGAGACTTCGATAGAAGTGCGTAATTAGTTATAAATATTGAGGGGTGTTGGGCGTGTTTGGGGATCCCACTCAGGCGGTTGTGATGAACGTCTGAGTGGGTACCGGTGTTGAATTGTGATGATGGGATGATTTGGGGAATAAGCCTTAAGCTGGTTCCGACTGCTAATTATTTGAGCTTGTCATCATAGTTTCTTGATATGTTTACTCATCACACATGCTTCGAAATGATATATTGAAAAGTACTTGGATTGTATATGTGTATTGAATTCCTGGAAGCATGTGATATTTCATCTCTTATTTTGTTGCATCTCATTTTATCATGATTCTTGCCTTATATATCATTTGTATTCATACACTCATGGTTCTGATGATTTTGATATTGGAATGGTATGCTTATGTTGTGGGTCCAAGGGATCGAAAAAGATAAGAACACTATTGAGATTATGTTAACAATGAGATGATATTGATACACGAAACTCGGAGTTTCACGCCTGCAACATGATATTATTACAGCCAAGAGTTGCGCTTCGTGATCTGATGAGTTATTCTGGAGCAGAGGGGTATATAGACTTTGCGGGTCCCCCATGGATTACCTTTATATGACATACCCATGTAAAGTGTGTATACCGATTGATGGAAAGGTACATGGCATATGAATTGCATTCATTTCATACATATATATATATATATATATATGTCATATCGTCGATTATTTGTGGTTGAACTTATGTTGAAGTGATTGTTGATGATTTGACTAAGTTCTAGACATGAAATGAGTATACTTGTTTTTTATACTTCAGCTTTCGTAGAACTCTTGGAACTGGTTAACGTGAGTAAATATGGACTATTATTAAAAATAAAGAAACATGCGGACATTGTGAATCATTATGACGATTATGTGACTTACTTGGATTATTAGACTGTGTAGTATAAGATTACTTGGTTTCAACTTAGTACTTATCTCTGGTTATGTACTTTTGTCGTTGTCGACCTATGATGTCTATGGGGGTACGATGTGTACTCATGCTACACTTGTTGTATCTTTTCTGATGCAGCTACAAATTCGACGACTAGCTCGAGACCACGTAGCTGAGTTCGAGTGATTGATCCCCAGCTATCAGGGTGAGAATGTCTTCTCCAGCATGCCCTGGATTGCTTATTTCCTTTACTGTCTTTATATTTTGACCTAGAGACATGTCTTTAGACTTCAACATTATGTATTTTGTTTGGCACTTGATGTCATTGCTTTTCAAACTATATTGTTGTATCAGGGCTCTTGTACTCACAGACTAGATCATTTGGGGTTATTTTGGATATATCAGACTTATCATTTTCTTTCATATTATATTATCAGACAACTTTTATAGTATTATGTTTCTTTCGCTTTTACTTATATCTTATCATGTCTAATGAGTTGGGAGTTGTTAGCCTACTTGGTGGAATTATGTATGTGCCACCACAATTCCTGAAAAGAGGTCGTGATAGTTTAAGTGGTGGATGATGTAACGACTCGTTAGGTCGTTTTGGTGATTCTGCCTATTTTCTATTGAATGAACCTTCCCCTGGCTTCTTTCTGATATATTTGACTTGCGAGGATGGCTGGCATGGTTCCTAAGGCAATCAAATGGAAAATGCAGAAGAAAATCTAAGCATTTAAAATTTTAAAGTTCTATGTTTGGGAAGTTTGACCAAGAGTTGACTTTTTGATAAATGCATCCAGAATCGAATGTTTATTGTTTCGTTACGTCTGGAATGTTATTCTGATTTAGTTGGATGGTCAAAATAGATCCCGAGGCTTTCAGGCATGTTTTGGGTAAGAAGAATGACTTTTCAAAAGTTCTTAAGTTAAAGAAGGGAATTGGTTGACCAAAGTCAACAACGGGGTTAAATGAGTATTTTTCAAAGTTTCATCAATTTCACTAGATCAGAATGTCGTTAATAACTTAGTCGAGTCATTGGTTTGGTTCCCGAGGGACTCGAGAGTATTTTGGACCTTTGGTTGGAAATTTGGCATTTTAGAGAATAGGAATTGACCACAGTCAACATCGGGTCAACATGACCATGCGTGATTGTTTTGAGTGCGCGATCAGGTTCGTTTCGTATTTCAGGACTGGTTTGCATATTTTATTTGTGTTTGGGGGGTTTCGGATGAGTTTCGAGGGTCGATTTCGAGTTTGGAGCACCCCAGATTTTTCTGGTGTGCATCTAGCTATTGATGTTGTTCTTTGAGGTCACGAGCATACGTGGCGTAATCGCGAGCTGCTGCTCACTTGGTCATTGCGGTCGCGATGCCAAGGGGTGTGATCACGAAGGGTAAAGGCTCTAGGGTCTAGCGATCGTGATTAAGCGGATTGCTGGACATAATTTAATACCCACTTCGAACATTGACATTTCATTCTCATATTTGGAGCTTGGGACCTTGTTTTGGAGAGAATTTGGAGGGGTTTATCAAGATCATTCCCAAGGGTAAGTTACTAATCCTCTTTTTACCATTATATCTTTGATTATTAAGGAATTTCATCTTAGAAATCATGATTTGAAGTAAGAAATTGAGTTTATGAACCCTATGTTGGAAATGGGGATTTCTTCAATTTCATCATCAAATTGATGTTTGATTTGGTTCTTTTTTGGTATTTAGACTTCACGGATCACGGGTAGACCAATTTTGGGTAACCTTTTGGCACAAAACAATCATAAATATACGTAAACCTACGAAAAGATGAGGCAAGAGCTTGGATATCCGGAGCTTAGGGCAAAGAATTAGAAAAGAGCGGGATTGCAAATTAAAAGTCCAAGAAAGCTAGGAGATAGGTCTAGCGTGACTAGCCTTTCTCTCATTCCCTTTATCCTTCTCTTTATTTATTTATCGTGACATAGTAAATTGTTATATTTGTTGTGAATATTGAAACCCATGGTTGGAACTTAGAATGAATAAGAACCCCATGATTTTCAAACTCGGACCCAACTTAAATGAATTCAAATTAATGGAATCTCAATTAAAGCCCAAGTTTGGGAAGAGTTCTAACGATATGGTTGACCTTCTAAAAAACAGTACACAAAAGATTTCAAAACGAAAAATGATATGCTATGACTTTTATTTTTACATGAATTTGAACACTCTTTTAAGCAATTAATAACAATAAAACATACTATGAAACTCTAAGGTCAAATGTATTCTACGGATCCTTAATACCGGGGTGTCTAACACCTTTCCCGGGGATCACCAGAACCATTACCTCAAACTCTGGTTTTAAATGATTTTTCATTGTTTTGAATAAACCATTTTAACTTAATTTTCCTAATTTACCTTTAAATTAGGTGACGACTCTAAAATCAATCATCTGACTTAGAGCACCATCACAAATTCTCAATAGCTTTTATGCCTCCACGTAAAAGTGAACCGTAACAGATGGTGACTCCGCTGGGGATAATCCTATGTTCTAACAATAAGTGTTTCAATACATGTTTTCATTGTGAATAATTGCTTATGTGTTTAAATTCTTGCAAAATATAACTGTCATAGCATGCATATCATAAACTCCGCCAAATGGCACACACACACACTAACATCAGTGCACAAAGATAATTATGCAGATTTCGCAATCATCCACCAGTATAAAACCAAAAACATTTTCTTAGAACACGTTGAAGGAGTTGGCTCGTGATCGTCCAACGGTCGACAACGGTTCACCTTGAGTAACTCGCTCGGGTCCCTTAGTCATTTGCTAAACTACTCTAGTATAACTAGGATAGAGCGAAGCCAAATTCTTATTGAACTAGAGCATGCTGACCTAGGCATGTTCAGGTATCTGATACCTACATGGACCTATTAGGCTGACTACTTTGTGTCTTGACGGTCTATGACCCAAAGACACTGCATCCAACTATGTGAAAAATTTGGAGGACGTACATCCCATTATATGAACTATTTGCTCTTGGGTTTGGAAAATTTTTATTCTTAGACTTCATCCAAAAGGAGTTCGGAAAGTCCGAGGGACAATTGAGGACCTTCCACTGTGGTTGTCTAGGATTTCTACCCCTCATGAGACTAATATTATGTATACCATGTTCCCTTATTATGTATCCAATTTGATATTCATAAATTTTGTATAAATATGGGCAAACAGAACATCTTAATGACATCTACATCCTTCAAACTATAGGCTTACCTTTGGTTGAAAAAATGTCACATATATGTTAGGTCATCGTCCAGTTTTCGTTGACCACGTCACATCCCAATGGTTGCTAGAGTCGCCCCCTTAGGTCCTCAAAACCTTGCGTCAAAATCCAAACGTTCTAGGTTTTCCAAAAAAACCGTCAGGTCATCATCCAATCCACGTAGACCATGTCATTCCTAACAAGCACTTTTTCGCATTCAATTGTGCTAGAGTCGGACCCCTCAGGTCCTTGAAACCTTCAAAGTTTTTAGGACAATCGCCCAGTTAAAACCTATTGAAAATGAGCGTTGCTCTGTCTACGTAAACCTACAAACATGAAATGCTACACCCCAACAAGGGACGTTAGTACGAACAATGTACTGAATATGTAAGGCAGGAACATGTATATAGATATAGTAAAATAAATGAGAATAAGAAAGAAACAACATGTAACTGTAACTCTGAATGCACTATGGGCGTATGATATGCATGCTTTCCTTTAAAAAACATAGTCGTATATATATATATATATATATATATATATATATATATATATATATATATATATATATATATTATGACACCGAGTCGCACTATAGTCGATCGGGTACGACACTTATATGTGCACACCACTGCAGTTGGGTATGATAAGACCGAGTCCTTTTGTGGTCGGGTACGGTATGATGATTATATATATATATATATATATATATATATATATATATATATATATATATATAATGCATGAGTGATCTTAGAAAAACATCTTTAACATGGTCGGAGTGACGTAAAGTCGTTATTCTCCGCTATCATTAAGTAACTACGTATATCAGCTATCATGAAACCAACAAAGAACTCGAAGTATCATGAGATATCATGAGATATCATAAGATGCGAGAAAGTACTCCCGGCAAGGGACACAAAAGGTTCAGGAAATATCTTCAAGAATAAAGTACAAAACATTTCTAGCATTTAAGAGTAGAATTCTTTTTGCGCGACGTTCCACTATGTATCGTTTACACTAGGATCATGCCAAAAGAAAGATAAGGTAAGCCTTAACATATATCAAATCCATCTTTGAATGACTACAACGAGTTAATTTTTTCGATAAATTTCTAACCTTGAATTCAAACTAAATGAATTGATGTCGAACTTTTAATACATGCCCATCGTGAATAAATTATGGTATTGCCGAGCTTGGAGCTGCAACTAAATTTTGCGTAGAACTACAAAGAATGTTCCTTAAAGAAATGAGTTGATATATTTTCTATGTAAATTGTGTCGGTAAATAAAAGGAGAATCCCGAATTCTCAAGATATTTAGGCGGTTGCCCACCAAAATGTATATCTAAATCACTTACAATGAAAGAATTCTACTAATATATCAATATAATAATCAAATAGTTAGATAAGAAGAACTAATAGTAAGCTCGAAACTATGTGGTTGAGTTCAAGCAGCTGATCTTCAGTATTCAGGGTGAGGATGCTATCTCCAGCATACTGGATGCTTTATCTCTATCACAATATTTATTTAGCATTTGAAATAGATGTTCAGACTATGCATTCGGTTTTGGCACATCGTTGCCCATTTCAGACTTGTATTATAATTTAGCACTCTTGTATTTACAGACCAAATCATTTGGGGGTTTCTTGTTGTTCAGACTATTTCTGCATTTACATTACACGGCATATGTTATAGTATCTTGTTATCTTCCTCTTTTATTTGTGTTATCATGTGAGTGATTCAGGAGAGGTTCACCTACCGGTGGGATATGTAGGTGACACCATGATTCTTGTAAAGGGGTCGTGACAATCTCTTTATACAACCACCTATTTATTTGCATACTTGAATATGACTAAAATTCTCCGAGGTTCGGATTTACTTACATACGTCGAGCGGTTCGAACAATAGCCCAAAAGCCCGGGGTTTCACATTGACGCAACTTATTCTCTTTAATTATTTTTGAACTCTATTCCTTATGACACTTCCTTAAGACTTGTTTTAAGACACCACTATCCTTATAAAGGACCGTAATCACTATTATTCATATGGTTTACTTTCGACTCATACAAACGCAAAACTACGGGGTGTTACAACAAGCAATTGGTAAAATTTGCGGACTGGGCCTCGGTTCGCATTTCCGAGAGCCTTCACGCTTTTGCATGGATGCATCTGCGAACAAAGGCCCGTTCTTGGCTGCCTTCACTACTTGCTAAAAGCTGGATCGACTCTATCCGTTCGGGACTCCAAGACTGAAGGAGAATTGCTTGTGAACGAAGCGGCTTGGAATCTGGGCTCTTCTACTTCATTTTTATTTACTTTCACTTTTTTTTTCTTATTTTTCCCTCTCTTTTCTTTTTTGATTTTCTTCTTTTCCATCATTCCTTATTAAGTGCCATAGGTTTGATCCTGTATATCGTCTCCGGTTTGTCGGCCGATAAGATCTCTGAGATTGACCAGCCAGCTGGGTTGGTTTGGCTATTCTTTTCTATTTGTGAATGTGTCGGGTCTGACAATGGTCTGCATCTGGGCGCTTGGCTTCATTTTTGTGACCCTTGCTTTTGCAAGCATAGGGTCGTTTTTGCGAAAATCTCTATCATTTCACTTAAAATCCCTAGTTCGACTTGGACATTTCTATTTCACCATTTTCGGGGCTTGGGTGCTCGGTATAGTGGGGTTTGAAGAGTTTTCAAGAATCATCATTTGGGTAAGTTTCTTATCATCTATTTATGATTACATCTTCTATTAATTAAAGATTCCATGCTAAAAATCATGTTTAAAGGATAGGGATTTTGTGGGTTATGAACCCTAAGTTGAAAATGGGATTTCTCTAATTAATCATGGTTTGTTTGAGTAAATTTCCTAGTATTAGCTGATTAAGCTTTGGGTAAACTAATTCTAACACGAATTTCAAATTCAATTTGGAATTTTCAAATGATTTGTTTTATTGGTTGACACAAATTGGATTCTTGGATAATTCATAAATTGGAGGCTCAATTGGGGTTAGAATTCCATGAAACATATGATTATGACTATCTAGACTATGGATAACATGTTTCTAACTTGAAATTTTGATTTTTCCCATGTGTGCCCAAGGTCACTTTGAGTTGCGTTTTTAGTTTCCTTTTAGAAGTATAGCAATATGGTTGACCTTGGAATCATATATTATAATATAGAATGTATTTGATAGACTTTGACCGTTCTGAGGTTCTCCAAAAGGGAAAGGCTTTGGCTTGAGGTTTGTGGCACCCATTCGACTTTTGAGGTAGGTTATAGCTGTTACGGTTCACTTTTATGCGAAGGCATAAAAATTACTAAGAGGTTTGATGGTGCTCTACATCGAATAATTGTTTTTAGTGTCGCCATCTAATTTATAGATACATTAGGAAAATTGATTTGAAAAGGTTTATTCAAAATGTTGAAAAATCCTATCTAAACCAGAGTCAAAGTAAGGGCTTTGATGATCCCCCAGAGAAAGTGTTAGACACCCCGGTATTAAGGATCCATATAATACGGTTGACCTTTGGGTTCTATAGCATGCTTAAATGATTTGAATTGCTTAAAAGTGTTTAAAATCCGCAAAATCCTTGTCATTTGTTTATTCAAAACTTGAGGGTTTTTTTTAAAAAAAAAAGTTAAACTTCCGCCAAAATGATTTCCACAGTAGGAAATTAGTCAACTTGCTTTCAGACTAAGAACACCCAAAGATTAATTTGATGTAATTCATTTGTAATGACAAGCTTTTGAGTTTTTTTAAAGTAGAAAACAAGCTTTCTTTTTATTCATACTATATTACCAAAGGTTATCCCATAGTCCGTAATACCAAAACACCTACTCTTAATGCAAGTCCAAGATGGTTTTAAGTCTCAAAATAACTTATGTTGGGCTCAACCCAGAAAATAAACCTTTTAAAAATGTCAATTGGTCCCAATTTTCAGAACGTTTCAGATTTTGAGTTATCATTTTAAACTCATTTGAAATCAATTCAATTGAGTACATTCTGAAATAAAGCCCAGATTACAAGACATAGTACTCGGCCCAATTTAAATTGTCCCAGTCCATTCAAGTTCAAAAATTGTCCAATTTCGAGTTAAAAACCCAAATAGTCCGGTTAGGTTTTTTGGAAGTCCAGAACAGTCTCATTTTCCTTTAAAGTGAAAACAGTTCGTCCTTTTTAAATTCAAATTTAGTCCGGTTTTGAAATTTATTAAAGGAGATCCTAACTAAACGATGTATGTACTGTTTGCATATCCTATGTTCGAAACCATAACGAAGCTCTAATATATATACAAAATATGTTTCTATTACAAAGAATACATATATATACACATACACAATAGAAATAAGGGAGTTTAGGCTGGTGGGACATCAGTTAGAAGGTATCCACAATTATCTAAATTAAACACACATGTATCATGCACTGAATTTTCAACAAAAGAGAAAAGAATGTATATTTAATAGCTGAAGTCCATATAAATATAGTGAGAAAGTAGCCCAACAATCAAGTAAATTCAGATAATCAATTAATTGAACTAGGCTTGGCCCATACTTAAAAAGCAGTCAACACTTAACTGGAGTAGCAGATGACTAAATGGGCCTAGCCTAGTCGACGATACAAGAGCAGCAAACAGTGGAAAAAATTACGAATGAGTCAGGCCCAGTTGCTTAATACAAGGCTAAAATAAAATGAAAGTATAAAGGGGAAGTAGTGATTATAGGCCTTGATGTAAAAAAGGTCCCGGACTTGGTTTCTCAACTCAAGTTAAGAAGTGACATTCCGAGTGTGACAATGTTAGCCTTCGATATACAGCTAAGGGCCTAGAATTGTATGGGATATGGAGAGGATTAGGAGACAATACATGATTGTCTCAAAGGATTTTCAATTATTCGGCCTTAGTGTTGGTCTTGGCCGAGACCATGCTTTTAATATGTTGTCTTTAATTTCTTAGATTAATTACTAGTTTACTTAGGACACTATTAAAGCCATGTAAAGACCCCTAGCTTCCCATAGGACACATTCAACTCACTATGTAAGAAGGGTGACTAGGCCGAAGGGGTTTCATCCAAATGGTGACTTGACTGAGGATTGAACAAGGTAGCAAATGCAAATGCGTCATCTAGAAGGTGTGGTCTTCAAGAGGATAATTTGTACATGAACTTCCTTAATTGGAAGACATCAAGATGAACTTGAGGAAGCCGAAGAGTTGATCGAACCACTCCCCCAACTGATCGGCCAAACATGCATGCCAAGGGGAGATGATTCTCAACACTCTCCAAGAAGTTCATTTAAGAGTTAACTGGTTCATATGTGGAAGACACCAAGAAAGGTACTAGAACACATGGGAGATCGGTATTCATCCCCCTCAGCCGAAGATCCCTTCCCCTCTCCCGTTCCCACCTTGGCTGAATGGCTTGTGTTTGTGTCCCTTGTATTTCCCTTCTAGAATGGTCCTTTTGCTACTATAAATAGGACCCTTAGTACATTGTAATGGGAGAGTTGTTGATGATATATAAAAAGTGAGTTTTACTCAAAAGCTAAGGTTTTCAACACGGGGTTGTTTACATTAGTTGGTCCTCCGGGAGGGCCGTGTATCTTGTGTTATCTTTTAAGGTTCCGGTCACCCTCACTTGGTTAGTATTGAGCATTGTAGTCAGCAACCTCAATATAATCCTTGTCCAACTGACCAAACGCATCTTGGTGTCGACTTGAGCAATAAATCTCTGGTGTCAATATCTTTGCCATATCGATCGTATAGTACTTGGTGTGCACTCGGGTTTGCACCTAGCATCCCGTGTCCATTCCTCATCCAAGTTACTTGATTACTTGCTCCACTATACACTACACCATACCTCTAATATCCATTCAAAGGGACACTGCCCGAATCCACCCGCATCCCCACGCAAACACAACCAACCTTACCAACATCCCCACCATGTTCCCCTAATCGGACCTCACTGTTCTAGTTCATCTCTAAGACCTTACCACCACTAAGCCATAAAAGTCTTGCCACCACAATCTCCCGTAACACCCCTAGGACATCCCTCTATAACGCCAAAACCCATTATTTCCTAAAACTACCCGAAACAGTCACCAAACTCCACATTACCGGCAGAACCTTATAAACCTGAGACCTCACTGTTTCAGCCTTATTCCGTCACCTCGCCACCACTTAACCACCAAAACCCGAGCACCATCCCCACCTTCAACACACTCGTAACACCCCCATAAAACGACCAACCCCAACTCCCCTTGATTCCACTTGAAACAGCCTCCTAATACCCATTGCCCGGCAATAACCGATAAATCGAGAACCCCACTTTCTTGTCCATTTTTTGGGTCGACCCTAATATAACCAAGACCCGACCCACGTACACACTTATATCCCTCCTTATATACATCTTATTGGTATCAGAGAGAGACGACCCCATCCCACGCTATGACGCTATGGCACATGTAACGATGAACTTAGGAGGGCCTTAACCGAATTAGTTGCGGAACAAGTGCAACTATTAAGGAGTGAATTTGCGGATCAAGTCATCATCAATGATGTCGAATCCGGAGACGAGGTTGCTCAAAACAACCCCATACATATTGAAGGTGATGCACAAGAAGAGCCGAAGATTGAGAAGGAAGATGACCATACCTTACGGTTTGATCTCCCCACGTTAGATGGTAACTTAGACCCGGAGGAGTTTCTCGAATCGCTAAGAGCCATTGAGAGACTATTTGAGTTTAAACAATACGACGACCGTAAGTGCTTCAAGGTGGACATATTGAAGCTAAAATCATTTGCCTCCGTATGGTATGAGAATCTAAAGACAAACTGGAGAAGACTCGGCAAAACCAAGATTGATTCGTGGGAGAAGTTAAAAAACACTTGAAGAGGTAGTTCTTACCACGAGAAATATGAGCAAGATCTCTACCTTAAACTCACTAAGCTTTGGCAAGGTGTTCTTAAGGTCGAAGAGTACGTCCAAGAGTTTGAAAAGGTCACAATGAGATGTGACTTGGAGGAAAAGGAAACACAACGTATTGCGCGATTCATAGGAGGTTTGAATGTGGAAATACAAGAGAAAGTTGAAGTATCCACTTACCACACATTTGAGGATGTGTGTCACTTGGCACTAAAGTTTGAGAGGCAACAAAAGAAGGGTACTCCTAGGCTCTATACCAAACCCGTTAGTATCAAAGAAAAGGGTAGTACTTCGTACTCTAACCCTTTGTATAAACAAGATGAAATGGGAAAGGACAAGGGAAAGAAGATAGAAGTTGTCAAAGGAGTCGAAAGAGGCGGCACAACATGTTTCAAGTGTCAAGGCCTTGGACACTTTGCAAGAGAGTGCCCCAACCCGAGAGTCATGACACTAGAGGAGCACCAAGAATGTGGAGACGCCTTTGCCATGGAAGAACCCGAGGTGGAAGAAAGTCAAGAGGAGGCCGAGACCCTTGCGGAAGATGGTGTGAGCCTAGTTCTCCAACATGTACTGAGTATGCAACTAGGAGACTTTAAAGAATTGCAAAGGGAACAAATCTTCTACACCCGATGCAAGATGAAGAACAAAGTGTATAGCATGATTGTTGATGGAGGAAGTTGTGCTAACATGGCTTCCATTGAGATGGTAAACAAATTGCAATTGTCGACCCGTGTCCATCCTAAGCCCTACAATCTTCGATGGGTGAACAAGGCAAATAGGCTAAGAGTGGCCAACCAAGTCCTTGTTAGTTTCCGAATTAGAGGATATGAAGATGAAATATGGTGCGATATCCTACCCATGGATGCATGTCATATCTTGTTAGAGAGACAGTGGCAATATGACCGAAGGACCATACTTGATGGAGAGGAAAACACCTACTCCTTCCACAAGATGGCAAAGATTTCCGGTTGAAACCTCTACCACCTAGCAAGGTAAGGAAAATGAAGATTCAAAATGGACAAAGGCATCAAACCGAATCCGAAGCTCGCGTACTTGGGGAGAGGAAGAAGAAGAAGAAGGGCCAAAGAAGAGGAGACATGTGGAGATGTTGGTGTGTGAAGACATGGAGGAGAATGAAGGAGCAAAGCAAGGTTGGACCCTCTTCACTAATCCATTGTATGATCAAACAAATATGGAAGAAAATGCCAGCTCAAAGGGAACTATAGAGGTTTCGGAACTTGCACTATCAAGTGGTCCAACAATTGGACCACCTCCAACAAATGATGTTCATGCCCTTTAAGATGGTTCCCGGAAGATCACTACCTATCTATGATGATAACCCGAAGGGGACTTTCAAGTTGATTATCCAAGGAGGCCTTTGTTCATGCACGGTACCGATTGTGTTGGTGCCTAAGAAAAATGAAACTTGGTGCATATGTGCCAATGGCCATAAGGTTCTCAACTTTTTTTTGAGGTACAAAACACTAATACCGAGAGTAGTTGGCTATTAGGGTGACTTGAAAAGAGCTATGTTTCTTCCCAAGATAGTTTTGAAAGATAGCTCCCAACCAAGGAAGACCCGAGAAGGGAATGAATGAGAAGGTGTGGTCAAAGTGCAACATGGAGTACGCGGATGGATTGAAAGGTCATTCAAAGCTTGTGATGGCCTAAGCTACTCCATAAGCATCATACCAAGGGAATGACTGATCCGAGAGTGTAAGGACCTTTGGCTTAAATTATCTGAAGTTAACCAAGGTCGGCACAAGATTTCAAGTGCTATCCGGGACTGTGGTTTGATTCCCCCTACCCTCGTGTAATCCGAGATCGTGAGTATGTTGCTACCCCTATCACAGTCGTGAAAGAACTCTTTTGGGTAGAGCATGAGGTTGATGCCACACTAAGACAAAAGCAAGAACCCGAGAGCCACTATGATGAGAAATTGAAGGGTGCATATCTTAGCACTTTGACGTATGACTCGTTGAGCAAGTGGGAAGAGTACTTGAGGGATAGTCCCTTCAAGTTGTTAGCCAAATTTTGAGAAATCTCATGCAAGAAGCAAGGTACGGACGAAGGCATAGGTACAATGTGGTATAATAATGAAGTGTCCTCTTACTTGAAGCGCAAGAATTTGAGGACAAATTCTTTCAAAAAAGGGAAGATTGATGTAAAAAAAGTCCCGAAATTGGTTCCTCAAATCAAGTTAAGAAGTGGCGTTCCAAGAGTGCCAATGGTTAGCCTTCAATATACGGGTAAGGGCCTAGAATCGTATGGGATATGGAGCGGATTAGGAGACAATACTTGATTGTCTCAAAGGATTGTCAATTATTTGGCCTTAGTGTTGGTCTTGGCCGAGACCATGCTTTTAATCAATTATATTTAATTTCTTAGATTAATTACTAGTTTACTTAGGACAATGTAATAACCCCTAGCTTCCCTTAGGACACATTCAATGCAATATGTAAGAAGGGTGACTAGGCCGAAGGGGTTTCATCCAAATGGTGACTTGGTCGAGGATTGAACAAGGTAGCAAAGGCAAATACATCATCTAAAAGGTGTGGTCTTCAAGAGGATAATTCATGCATGAACTTTTTAAATTGGAGGACATCAAGATAAACTTGAAGAAGCCGAAGAGTTGGTCGAACCACTCCCCCAACCGATTGGCCAAAGATGCATGCCAAGGGGAGATGATTCGCAACACTCTAAGAAGTTCATTTAAGAGTTAACTAGTTCATATGTGGAAGCCACCAAGAAAGGTTCTAGAACACATGGAAGATCAGTATTCATCCCCCTCGACCGAGGATCCCTTCCCCTCCCCCGTTCCCACCTTGGCTGAATGGCTTGTGTTTGTGTCCCTTGTATTTCCGTTCTAGAATGGTCCTTTTACTACTATAAATAGGATACTTAGGACATTGTAATGGAAAAGTTGTTGATGATATATAAAAATTGAGTTTTACTCATAAGCTAAAGTATTCAACCCGGGGTTGTATACATTAGTTGGTCCTCCGGGAGGGTCGTGTATCTTGTGTTATCTTTTAAGGTTCTGGTAACCCTCATTTGGTTAGTATTGAGCATTGTAGTCAGCAACCTCAATATAATCCTTGTCCAACTGACCAAACGCATCTTGGTGTCGACTCAAGCAATAAATCCCTCGTGTCAATATCCTTGCCATATCGACCGTATAGTACTTGGTGTGTACTCGGGTTTGCACCTAGCATCACGTGTTCATTCCTCATCCAAGTTACGTGTTTCCTTGCTCCACTATACACCAAACCATCCCTCCAACCTCTATTCAAAGGGCCACTGCCCGAATCCACCCGCATCCCCACGCAAAAACAACCAACCTTACCAACATCCCCACCATGTTCCCCTAATCGGACCTCACTGTTCTAGTTCATCTCTAAGACCTTACCACCACTAAGCCATAAAAGTCTTGCCACCACAATCTCCCGTAACACCCCTAGGACATCCCTCTATAACGCCAAAACCCATTATTTCCTAAAACTACCCGAAACAGTCACCAAACTCCACATTACCGGCAGAACCTTATAAACCTGAGACCTCACTGTTTCAGCCTTATTCCGTCACCTCGCCACCACTTAACCACCAAAACCCGAGCACCATCCCCACCTTCAACACACTCGCAACACCCCCATAAAACGACCAACCCCAACTCCCCCTGATTCCACCCAAAACAACCTCCTAATACCCATTGCCCGGCAATAGCCGATAAACCAAGAACCCCATTTTCTTTTCTATTTTTTGGGTTTACCCGAATATAACCAAGACCCGATCCACTTACACACTTACACCCCTCCTTATATACATCAGGCCTAGCCCAATTACCCATGACTCATTTAAACTCCCACATGATATACTCAGTACACACTTAATACCAAAAAGGGAAAAGGAACAAATTTCTAAAAGAGAAAGCTACATGTTTGTATTATCTTCCAGTAATTACTTAACTTAAAACTAACCATAACACAAAGCAGAGTTTATGATTAACAGTTACAACATTCAGATTAGGCAAATAAACAAGACATAAGTGAAGTATCAACCATCTAAAATCACTTAACAACTTAACCAGATATGCAGAAAACAAAGGAAGTGGGAATACACCTAACTAAAGGCTTGTTTCAAGTATTTATCACTTCAAATAGTAGTTTAAGCACAAGATGTACATGGTAAAGGGTCATATTGATCATATACTTATTGTTGGATTCATACAACGATGGGAAAACAAACATGCTACAGGTATACTCCTAACATTATTAGTTTAATATACTTCAGGAAAACAAAAGACATGTGAACAAATCCAAGCCTATTAACTAAGTGTCAAGTCTGTAGACCATATCAGGATATGGTAATGCATCAACATAAGTGATAACAATCTATTTTAACATCCCTAGATACTATGATGCTTCAGTTAATCCATGTGTAAGAAGGTAACATGTAAACAATAGAGTTCTGTGAATACCTCATTGAATTTGCATACATGGAGTGTATTTCATTATCAAAACTAGTTAATAACATACTAAATCAATATATTTCTCATCTAATCACACATTTGAATAGGGTGGATGAAGTTAAGTAGGCTGATGCAATCAGGGCATGTGGATAGATACAAATAGTCTTATGTCTAAGTATCCATGGCAAAGGGGTATTGGACAGTTAGGAACTAGGGAACCTTAAACAAATGTAATAGACATGAGCTTATGCATAGTATGGATATCTTAAATCAAAAGGAAAGATGGACACACAAAGACTAGGCAAAGAAGTACTATAATATGCAGTAGACTTATTCTAGACATGAAGATTTCAAAGTTCAGCACATATTGCACATTTTAGTAGCATATATCCATGATCCAAGTTGACACATTAGGACTACATAAAACAAAATTAACAAAAAAGAACGACACAAGGACAAATAACATAAGGTAGATGTCCTTAAGGCTATCCATGGTTAGTCATTATTCAAAGATAGGGAAAATAGGGAAACATAGGTTAAATATGGCAGACTTAGTAATATTTGAACATCATACTATTAAGTATCCAACACATATCCCCCAAACACATCCATAGAAATACCATATGAGCTCAAGCACATCAACAGAAGGATTTTAAAGCATGTTCTCATTTCAAAGGACATTATTCTTTCCAAACCAAAGAGGTCAAACTCATACTTGTGACACAGAGAGCAGGATTCAGACACACACACCTAATACTAGGTTAAGACACTGTTTTTAGCCAATCCAAACTTAAACCTAGCTTAGAAGACATTAAATGGTCCTTTAAGAGTATTAAAACATCATAATAATCAAGTTATCCTTTTAGACTATGTCTTGAGCTTAAGAGTTTCCTCTAAGTCATGTTAAAACCATTTTTTGTCGTATCTAACACGGTATGCTTCATTTAACTACAGCAGGTATACTAATTAGTGTCTATGTTCATTTTCAAGTCACAAAGCACATAGATCATGAAGATTAAGGTATCCTTATCCCTTTTAGCCATAGAAAACTAGTAACACACTTAAACCATGATTATCTCTAGTTAAACAAGTTGATTAGGCTAGATACCAACATATTTTAGTCTATTTCTTAGGCTTAAATTAACATTAGATGACATGAGCATAATATGACACTATTTAAACTAAACATGATTCTAAAGAGCTAATACAACTTTTTAAGCAAACACTGTAGCCTTAACAATCCAACAAATAGTCGTAACACTTCAAAATAACACTAAATGCACTATCATACACCACATTGAACTAAAATAGGCAAGAATTTAAATAAGGATTGGGGATTATATTGTGTGAAGGCAGCTGAAAGGTCGAAGGGGGCTTGATTCTTCACTCTCAACTCTCCAAAGTCGCAAATCACACATAAAAAGATGGGGTTTCAGTTGTGACGATCAATTTAAGCTAGATTAGGGTTCCACCAAAGGGCTTGGATTCCAAGTTAAGCAAAACTAAATCGGATTTAACTTGATTAAGGCACTCAAAAATATGATCGCCAAGAATCAAATTTCAGACCCTTAAAATGAAGAACTAAAGTCTCAATGTATAGAGTTTGATGGAAACCCTAGTAGACCAAGGAATTGATGTGGGAGAACTAATTTTAAGGAGAAAAATCCGTCAAAAAAGATTCTCAACAAATGAGATTCATTCATTTGTAATTTAGAAGTGGACAAATCCAATTAAAACTCGCAGAAAAAGTAAGGTATAGAAGGGAGACCTCACCTGGGGTTGGGGGTGATGGTACGGTGGCGTGGAGGATGGGAGAGACGTGCATTTAATGCCCTTGCCTTTTTTTGACCATGCACGACCCATTGCAGACGTCGTACCTCTACAGCGTTGCCATTTCTGGAAAGCTTGCATAGGAGAGAGACAATGGAGAAATACGGCTAGGGTTCCAAATGGAGGGAGAATGATACCCTATCTCATTTAAGAGATGGTGTGGGCCGGGTCTGGGACATCTTTGGCCTGGGCTCGACTGATAATTAAAAGAAAATAAACAGGCCTAATGTAATTTAAACAAGCTTAACCAACTATGACCATATTTTACAAATGTGATCATATTTTAAATTTGAAAATGATTCAACAATTTTTTAAATAACCTAGTAAAATTTAAAGCTTCATTTTAAGTCCAAATTTGATACTAATTAGGATTTAGGAAATTTAAATCATGAAAAAGTCTTTTTAATTTTTAAAGCTTGCTTTAAAATTGAGATGTAATTCCATTATCGTATTTAATTGGTCAATTTTTAAATTTTTACGAAGAAGAATATTAATTTCTTTAAATTGAGAATTTTAAGACATATAATTTTGTAATTATCTGTTAAAATTATAAAATCATAATTAATGATCAAAAAATTATAAAAATAGAACATGATCTACAATAAATATACAAGATAATATTTTGTCAAATGAAATGATAAAATACTCCTACAATAATTTTGTAAAATCACATTCGTCTTTGTAAAAAGTATATTCCACTTCATCTATGACTCGGGAATCTTGAATAATTAACTAGGATTATTGGAGGGTAAAAATTAGGTGTCAACAACTGCCCCTTCATTATTCGGAGATGGCAAGATCATCCCTGAGCAACGAAATTTGACTGACCTAGTTTTTACCCGACCAATTGAAAGGTATCACTCGTTTTTATGCAAATTTTGAAAATTATGACTAGACCCTAGTCTCTGAATTTCCTACATATCTCAAATTGCATGATAATTCAATCCACTTGTAGTTCGACTAAATTAGACTACTAGAAAGCCAATAAAGCAAAAGTATCAAGCCAAAAAATATCGGAATAATTTTGCTAGAATGTGACCGATCCTTGGATGTTGAGTGGCCTACATATCCTCGGTGTTCGTGAATCAGGTCACTTATATTTTGACTTGATGGATCGAAAAGGGCATCCCTTATGTAGAAATCCCTTTGACCTTTCCGGTGCATGCCCGATCGGTTATGGGTTCTTCTTAAAAAGAAAAATCTTTGTGATTTGCGGGTGAGTGAAGCACGAAGTGATGTTCAAGCTCTGCACAGAGAGCTTAACTCTTGTTAGTGCATTATTTCAACTGACTACCCAAGAACAAGTTCCACGTTTGTTGCGATTGTGTTTGGATCTGGTCTGCTTGCCTCTCTCTTGTGGTAGCTTTCAACCTGTTTCCATATGCTGGGACATGATGTGTTGATTATTTATATTTATCATACATGCGCAGCTTTACTTTTTTGTGCCCTCTTGGGCTGCTTCTTTTGAGCAGGTGACACCTCCAACACCATCAGGCTTATCTAACCCCTTTGGTTGAATATAGTTTGAGTGAATGCCTCTTCCAACACTGTCTGGCTTGTACCATTCTATAGATTTTGTTGAGTGGATGCCACCTGCGACACCATCTGGCTCGTGCATATTTTTCGTTGAGCGAATGCCACTTGCGACATCATCTGGATCGAGCATTTTTTGTTGAGCGGATGCTACTTACGAATCATCTTGCTCATGTATATTTTGTTGAGCGGATGCCACTTGCAACATTGTCTGGCTAATGTATTTTTGTTGAGCGGATGTCACTTGCAACATTATCTAGCTCGGGCATATTTTGGTGAGCGGATATCACTTATGACATCATTTAGCTAGTGCATTTTTTGTTGAATGGCCCTCTCGGCATGGAATATAACAAATATTGCCCTTTCGACAGTTTGAAGCTACTGCAAAAATCTAGAATAAACTTATTAGTAGAAAAATGCAACGTAGTAGTTGCAAAGTCTTAAAGATGGTCAACAGAATAATTTAAATAATTGTTCATTAACATTGGGTAGCATTTTACTTAGGTGACTAGCATCCCATTTTGTTGGTTAGCGTTTCACCTTGGTGATTAGCATTCTATTTTGTTTGGTAGCATCTCACTTTAGTGACTAGCATTTTTTTTTATCGGGTAGCATCTCACTTTAGTGACTAGCATTTTGTTTCGTTGGGTAGCGTTTCACTTTAGAGACTAGCGTTCTATTTTATCGGGTAGCATTTCACTTTAGTTTATTAGCGTTCTATTTAGTCGTGTAGTGTTTTACCTTAGTGAATAACATTCCACTTTATTTGGTAGCATTTCACTTTAGTGATTAGCATTCCGTGATGTACCACTTGTGGGTAAAGAGGTAATAAAATCCCACTTTCGAGCAAACAAATAATAAAATTCCACTTTCCAGTAAAAATAAATTGAGATACTGATAATCATGTGTTTGACATAGTTTATGCCTCATTTGAGACTCATCGATGTGGGTGGCTAAATTCTTTCATTGAAGATTTTGACCACCATCACCTTCGTCTTTGCCTTCGAGCATATGGCGATTGTCTTAATGTCGTATTTCCAAAGTCTGTTCTGATAGTCGTTCCACCTAAAATCACAACAAATGATTAGTAGATACATTATCGCTTCGCTAGCGACCCTAGTTGAAACAATCATAAGAAAAATCTTGTAAAAAGTTTTATGGTGTATGCAAGACCACTAAGCATCATTTGCTTGTTGTAGAGGCAGGCAACGCTTTCCATGTTTGTGGCAGTCTATGGAAGCATCTTGCAGATCTTTGCTTTTGCTAGAGCGTTTGGTATTCCTCTTCAATAAATTTGCTCCAATTTGCAGTCAAGGAAAGTTGTGATGTTGACTTTCTGCAAAAAATATTAAAGCGAAAGGCGTTAAAGCAGTTGAAAAATTCACGACAAAGTATTTATAATTGAGAAGAGAGTTTAAAGTGTAGTCGTTTGGATTAGGATTCGGTTAGTATTTGTGATTGTTGTTGGAGACTTGATGTCTATTTCTTCTGGCATATTGAGCGTCTCTTCAGTTTGATCGATAGACTTGATGCTTGATGGTGTTACCTGAAAACTCCTTATACATAAGTTAGTAAGGTATGACAGATAAAGTTCGATATGAAACTATTTGATGTGGTGATCTTCGTCTTGATGGATGGCATTGATAACATTATATTGAATCTAGTGTCATCATTTGGTATCTCATTACGCTTTGAGGAAATGAGGTTAGCGTTGAAGGCTAAAATAGCTGATTTTGGGATGTCACATAAGGTGTGTCCCTACATTGTTGGGGATCTCCGGTAGAGGGGAGACGTTTGATAAAGGCATTTTTTGATATTAAGAGGTTTGATTGGGCAGCTAGTTGCCCAGTTTAAGTCGTGTCGACGACCTCCTGTGTCGAGTCTTACGTAGGAATTTTTTAGATCTTCTCAAAAATTCTGCCCCAGTTGAAGTTGTGTCTGCGACTTCTTGTGCTGAGTCTTGTGAAGGAATTTCTGATATCTTATCTAAAATTCTATCCCAGTTTCTACCTGAAGGGTATTGGATGTCTTTTTTTCTGGTAATGTGACCGAGTCCTATATGAACTACCTATGTATGCCTTCTCGAGAAATTAGGTCATCGTGTAGTTCATGTTACAAGAATGGTGGTTTTTTCTATAACAATGCGACCGATTCCTGAATGGACGCCTATGTATCCCATTTTTAGAATCAGGTCATCGCGTAGTTGATATCGATTGGTGGAAAATGTTATTCCTTATACGGAAGTAGCATTTGTTTCAAGACAGATGACTTCAACTTTTTTTTAGTACAGAAAAGAGGCTTGCAATTTCTTAGCTATGAATGTGGAATGCTTCACACTCATAATTAAATCTTCGCACGAATATAATTTCGTGCACCTTAAATATGTAGTCACCTGGGTTTTTAAAAATAAAGAGTAGTGATGCCCCAGTGCAGGTTTGGAGATTACGCTGAGTGCGAAACTCGAAGATGGGAACTGGATTTACATCGTTTTGAATTTGAAGCGAATATTGTAGTCTACTTGACCGGATTTATATCACCTTGATTTTTAAAATGAATACTGTGGTTTCTTTTATCGGATTTACATCGTGTTGACTCTTTGAGCTAATAATGCAGCCTCTTAACCGAATTTACATCGCCTTGACTTTGAAAATGAATATTATGGTCTCTTTGACTTGATTTACATCATTTTGACTTTGAAGTGAATACTGCAGCCTGTTTGACCGAATTTACATCGCCTTATCTTTTAGAAATGAATATTGTGGTTTCTTTGACCGGATTTACATTGTTCTGACTATTGGAGCGAATATTGCGTCCTCTTGACCGGGTTTACATCGACTTGACTTTGAAAATAAATATTGCGGTCTCCTTAACCGGATATACATCATTTTAACTTTAAAGCGAATACTACTTGGCCAGATTTACATTGCCTTGACTTTTTGAAATGAACACTGCGATTTCTTTGATCGGATTTCTATCGTTCTGACTCTTGGATCGAATAATATAGCCTCTTGATTGGGTTTACATCACCTTGACTTTGAAAATGAATATTGTGGCCTCCTTAATCGGATTTACATTATTTTGACTTTGAAAACGAATACCACAGTCTTCCCGACCAGATTTACATTGTTCTGAATTTGAAGCGAATATTGCAGCTTTAATTAACCAGACTTACATTGTTCTGACTTTGAAAATGAATATTGCAGTATCTTGATCGGATTTACATCACCTGGCCCTTGGAGAGAATACTGCGGCCTCTTGACCATATTTTCTTCGCTTGGCCCTTGGAGCAAATACTATGGCCTCTTGACCGGATTTACATCTCCTTGACTTTCAAAAAATGAGTATTGCGATCTCTTTCACCGGATTTATATCATTTTGACCTTTATATGACTCTCATGGCCGAATTATCTGTTTTGTTCTTTTATCAATTATGACCCTTTTTGGTTAAAATGTCATTTTGTCTTTTGTATGGCTCTCATGGCCGGATTGTGCTGCCCTTATGGCACTTTTCTATTTTCATCACTCTCATGGTCGGATTATGCCGCCCTTCAAGAGTTTTATCCTTTTCATGGGTCTCATGGCTAGATTGTGTCGCCCTTGTGGTTCTTTGCTCTTTTTATGTCTCTCATGGACGGAATGGGTTGACTTTGTGGTGCTTAGTCCTTTTTATAGCCCTTTTGGCTAGGTTGGCTCATTTCCTTTTGATGCTGAGGGAGGTCATTACCCTGATGTCTTTCGATCTTATGGCAATAACCCTGATGCCTCTTTCCAAATATATGAGTCATATCATTGAAGTACACTCTTATGTTTGTACTAACCTGTACTTAAAGAAGATGATTAATAGTTATGTGGTCGCTTTTCCAATGACTTTATTCAAAATAATCTTAAAATAGCTTTTTAGAAAGATTAATGACATTTATGAAACCACTGAGAATCGTTCGCTCGTTGTAGAGGTAGGCCTTACTTTCCGCCGGTTTTGGCGATCTTTGACTGTACTTTGTAGTCTGAAGTAGATTTTCTACATTTGCAGGAGAGCTTGGTACTCATCTTCAGTAAGTTGTCCCGATTTGGTGTCAAGGGGAGTCATCGATGACTTGATGTTGACTTTTGCAAAACTTCAAAGAAAAGTCTTTAGATAGTCAAAGACAATGATAAAGTAGTTATTAGAATTAAGAGTAGAGTTAAAAAATGTTGTCGTTCGACTTGTGCCATAGAATAGGCATTTTGTTTGAGATTTCTAGTCATCGTTGAAGACTCGATGTCTGTTCCGACTGCTTTTTGATGATCATGTTTGGCCAAGTGATGATGTTGATCCTTGATACTTAGTCTTGATGTGCTAATCTTCAGCAATGTTGACGTGCAATTTTTGCAAGATTTGACTATGATTGCCTGTAAAGTCATAACATTATTATGATTAAAAAAAAAGGATAAGATAATGCAGGGGTTAGCGATGAAGTCATTTTGGATTATGTGGATTAAGGTGTGAAAATCCAGTTGGCGCCTCATAGTCTTGATTCATGATCTCAACTTTACATAATGTTGTCACCTGCAATATTTTAAGAACAAGTGTTAGTCAACATAATGAAGTGAAAGGAATATAATTGAAGATGGACTTAGAGGTAAAGCCATTTGGATTATAAAAGTAAGGTCGTGGTGGGCCTAATATTGCCTTTGGTCAAGATTGATAGACTTGACGTCGACTCGGGGCTCGAGGCCTTGTAGCTTTCTTGTCCTAGCGCTCACAGAAAAAAATTCTTTAGGGTTAAAGTGATTGACTCATGTTGATCCCACCAGATGCGTCATGATAAACTGATGGTAACGGGAATATGAATCCTAGGGCAAGTGTTGAGTGGGTTAGGGCTAAATAGCTGATTTAGAAATGTCACGTAAGGCACGTTCCCATTTATTTTGATTCTCGTAAAAAGGATGAGTTGTTTGTTTGATTGGGTAACTTACATTCCCATTTATTTGGATTCTCGTAAAAAGGATGAGTCATTCATTTGATTGGGTAACTTACGTTCCCATTTATTTGGATTCCCGTAAAAGGGATGAGTTGTTTGTTTGATTGGGTAACTTACGTTCCCATTTATTTGGATTTCCGTAAAAGGGATGAGTTGTTAGTTTGATTAGGTAACTTACATTCTCATTTATTTGTATTCCCGTAACAGGGAGGAGTTGTTTGTTTGATTGGGTAACTTTGGTGTTTGAACAAAGATAGTAGAGTTATCAAACTTTTTGGAACAAGTTGCCCCAGTTTCCGGTCCTTAGGATACTTAATTCAAAATGTTCATGACTGAAAATTTGAAGAGTTTGACTGATTCAAAGATGATCCGTTCTGAGTGTCCATAATTTGAAGCAATAGAATAACGAATATTTGAAGACTAATTCAAAAATGTGCCCCGTTTCCTCATTGATGGTCGTAGTCTGAAACAGTGGGAAAATCGTACCCTTATATAGAATTGCCTACATATCTTGCTGGAACAAGAATCGGGTCTGATTCAGACTCGAAACTCACGTATTAGTCCATCCATTTTTTAATGGAGGGTGGGTGGAGACTGATAGCATCTGAATAAATGACGAATGTTATTTTCTGGATGTCTGATACTTTAGCATAACACATGGGTGGGCTAAAAAAGATCATGACTTGAGTTTCATAATAGAAACCCTTTGGTGGTCCCCACGAGTTAATCAAAAGAAAAAGAAAAACTCTAAAGGTAACCATATTAGTCCATTGATCATAATAAATAGGGCATGTAATATTTGTTTTGCTTGAAATAGAATAGTCTGAAATTCGGCTGAAATGGAAAACTTTAAAGGACGACCTAAGGAGTGAACTGAATGGACAGGATTTTGACCATCTGACTAACTTTGGAACTTCGATTACAGGATTGTGATTGACTCTAAAATAACTGAGTGTAACTAAAACAATCGATGATGGGAGCGACTTTGGCAATCATCAGTGTGAAAATGAATTTTAAGGACGACGTGGTCAATGAGTATTGGACGATGACCCAACTGTTGTTTCTACACAACTTAGAGTGTCTGGACTTTGAGAGGGTAGGGTGTAACCCTAGTAGTCGTTTATATGCGGTAAAAAGAGTTTTAGGAACGAACTGGTCAACGGTAATTGACGATGACCTGGTTATTGTCCTAAAAACTTTGAAGGTTTCAGGGAATCGAGGGGTGCGAATCTAGCACAATTGAATGCGAAAATGTGCTTTTTTTAAGTATGGGTCAAGCCAGTTCAATTCTTTGATTATCTGAATTTGCTTGAGTGTTGGGCTACTTTCTCACTATATTTATATGGACTTCAGCTATTAAATATACATTCTTTTCTCTTTTGTTGAAAATTCAGTGCATGATACATGTGTGTTTAATTTAGATAATTGTGGATACTTTCTAACTGATGTCCTCTTTTTCCCCTTCTCCCTCCACTATCCGAGATGGCACGAGAGCCCCATCGGGCCTCTTCAATCTTTATTCAAGCCGGTTGGGCCAAGGCCCAACTAACAACCTTGATCGAGTCCGAATCACTTGTAGCTGCGTATTTAAAGGCCCAACTATGTGTAAAAATAGTAACTAATAAAGCTTAGGTAGGCCCACCAGCCTAAACTCCCTCATTTCAATTTCGTATGTGTATGTATATGTATTCTTTGTAATAGAAACATATTTTGTATATATATTGGAACTTCGTTATGGTTACGAACATAGGATAGGTAAACGATGTTTGGTTTACAAGGATTGCAAGAAACGGAAATTACAAGTAACTGCTTATGTAAGAATTGAAATTACAATTCAACTAGAAATTGAAAATTACAATATAACAATAAAACTGAAATTACAATATTTGTTGAACAAGAAGACCGGAAACTGCTTTGATTTTTGCTGAGTCGAGTGTGGCACTCTGTCCTTAAGACAATATTGCCCCGTATGTATCCTTTATACGTCCCGGACAATTCGTCTCCCAAGATAAAACAGCAATGGAACAATTGAGCAAAGGAAACTCAAAAGCTACCGTGAAGAATATTGAATAACGAAATGATGCTTGGAAGATTAGGAAGAAACTGCTTTGCTTTGCTTTCTGCTTTGTGTATATTCGTGTATATGAAGTGTACCTCAACAATGGTGTAAGGGGTGTTTATATAGGAGGAAGAGGGACTGGTTGACTGCCTCCATAACAACCATTATTGGCCAAATAATGACCATTATGGAGGTAGTAAAGCCACCAAATAAATGGAGAAAATTGCCAACGGATTGGCCATTATTGGAGGTGTAATTCAGCCAAAATAAATGGTTGAATTGAGTCTTTGGACGTTTACGCTCGACCGTCGAAGTCGACTTTCACGAAAACTTCAGGACCAAACTGTACATCTTGAAACTTCAGGATCAAGCGCACATCTGAAAGAATTACGTCCAAGCGTATTTAAACTTACGGGATCAAAGCGTATTTCCGCAAAGTTTTTTGCCCCAAAAAGATAATATCAGAAGGCCCACAGCCCGAGAACCCGAGAACCCGAGAACCCGAGAGCCCGAGAACCCGAGAACCCGAGAACCCGAGAACCCGAGAACCCGAGAACCCGAGAACCCGAGAACCCGAGAACCCGAGAACCCGAGAACCCGAGAACCCGGAACCCGGAACCGGAACCGGACCGGACGGGCGGGCGGCGGCGCGCGTGTGGTCTTTCCTCGAACCGAAGCACATCTAGGTCCTCCCTCCTTTAAACACATGGGATACCCCTTGGGGTCCCAAACCCCAAACCAATTTCGAGTCTTATATACACAACAATTCTTTCTTCCTCTACCGATGAGGGAGAATTGAACACAACACCACACTTTTCATGCTTCAAACACCTCACTTCGTGAACCAATATCTCTTTCATTTCTCAATAAAATTTGACGATTCTTGGCCCTACGGTTATCTACGTACTTAGTACATCATGCATGTGTGAAGAACCGGATTCTCCAACATACGTAACACTAGTGTTTAAGCCGTTAAAGTTGGTCGGTCGCAACTCCCGCCAAAGGCTAATTTCCAACAATCCCCTCTTGAAAGAGATTTTGGCGCACTCACATGGTGTCTTTTCATTTCCAGCAATATTTCAGCGGACCAATGTTGCATAAGGAGAGGTAGCATCAGCTTTGAACCTTCCATAGTTGAATACCATCGGACTTACTTACTGCGCGGTGAACGTGATGTCTTGAACCGTCAGTGTTTAGTGTAAGCCAAGTCAATGGTACCAACACAACAAATTCCCTTACTCTCTTCTTCGTAATGTTTTGTCCGTTTTGGCCATGGACAACGTCTTGGATTCTTAAGTGCGTTCATTTTGAGGCGGCCCGTCCTCGCACTTAAATAGGTGGTCTCCTACAAGGTATCCTGCTATACCCCACTTCACAAGTGTTATGAACCATTAAAAGTTTTCCAAGAACCTAACCTCAACTGTTGAGGATCATTACAGGTTTTGAAAACTTAACCTTTACCCATACTGCAGATAGCACTTAAAGTCTATCGCGGGAACGGCTGTGGATTTGGTGTTTCTTTTCAGAAATCACTATCCGAAGTGCTCATACTTCCACCGAAGCGATCAACTGAACCTTTACAACTTAGTTTTCCCATTGAACCAAATTACTGGGATCTCCAGTTAGTAAGGTTGGGTTACCGCTGTATTAGTCCTTATATTTTGGGTTTTAAGCCCATTCCCAGACAGGCAAGCCATCGATCTTTGGGTAAGCCCTTTGTCAAAGTGGTCCGCTATATTATCCTTAGACTTGATGTAATCGGTGGATATTATACCCGTGGTGATCGATTGCCTAACGATCTTATGCCTCCGTCGAATATGACGAGACTTGCCGTTGTACATAGCATTCGCGTGCCCTTCCTAGAGCCGATCGACCGTCGCGGTGGATCATTACCGACGGTACGGGTTTGTTCCAACACGGAACACCTTCTAAGAAGTCATGAAGCCACTCAGCTTCTTCTACTGCTTTGTCTAAAGCGATAAACTCCGATTTCATTGTGGATCGGGCGATGCAAGTTTGCTTAGAGGATCTCCAAGACACAGCCCCACCACCAATGTAAATATATACCCATTTGGTGGACTTGGTGTTCTCTATATCGGATATCCGGTTTGCATCACTTGTACCCTCTAGTACAATTTGGATATCTCGAATAGTGTAACCCGTAATTTAACGTGTATTTCGGTATTGTAATACCCGATTCAACGCCTTCGGTGGTTATCACTCGGACACGGGTGAACCTAGCTAACTTATTGATTGCGTAAGAAATATCAGGTCGGGTGCAGTTTGTTATATACATCAAACTACCGATCACCTGCGTATATCGCTCCTGGTATACAGGTGCACCAAGATTTTTTTTAAGGTTTTGATTTGGATCCATTGGTGTATTTATCGGTGCACTGTCTAATATCTCAAACTTTCTCAAAACATCCTCGATGTAGTGAGGCGAGATAAGACCAGCCGTCACGACGTCTTAGAGACTTTACTCCCTAAGCTCACATCTGCGATCGCCATATCCTTCATGTCGAAGCATTGTTTCAACATGTTCTTAGTCTCTAGGATTACCCTAGGACTGCTTCCTGTGATTAACATGTCGTCTACATATAGGCATATCATAACAAACGAGTCAGAGTTACCTTTCGTGTAAACACATTTATCACACTCATTAATGATTTAACCCCTTCGATAGTAGAGTACTATCAAATTTTTGTGCCATTGCTTGGGGCTTGTTTGGCCGTCTGAGAGATTTGATAAGTCGGCGGACTTTCTTCTCTTGCCCTTGAACCACGTCCGCCTCGGGTTGGTCCATATAGATTTCTTCTTCCAAATCGCCATTTAGGAAGGCTGTCTTACCATCCATCTGGTGTATCTCAAGGTCACGCAAAGCTGCGATCGCAATGAATACCCGTATGGATGTCATCCGGGATACCGGAGAGTATGTGTCAAAGTAGTCAAAGCCTTCTGTTTGCCGATAGCCCTTGACTACCAACCTGGCTTTGTACTTGTCTATAGACCCATCTGCTTTGTATTTCCGTTTGAGTATCCACTTACACCCCAACGGTTTATTTCCTGGAGGAAGATCAACCAACTCCCAAGTATGGTTATGCAGAATGGAGCTTATTTCACTCTCAATAGCTTCTTTCCAGAGCGGTGCTTCTGGAGTTGACAACGCCTTAACAATTGTCCTTGGTTCATCATTAACCATATAAGCTACAAAGTCAGGACCGAAGGATTTATCCTTCCTGGCCCTTTTACTTCGCCTTAGATCCATCTCTGGAGTCTCCAAGTTCTGAGAATCTGGAACACTAGATTTCGGATGTTCAGCCACCTCGAGATTCGCTAGATCTGAACCATTCAGATCCGGGCAGTCAAGGACTCCCGGTTCTTGAGAGCTTTGTGCATAACTTCATTTGAGAGAGGTTATGTCTTTCTCCTTTCTAGGAAAGGAACTTTCAAAGAATAGAGCATTCCTTGATTCCATTATTGTACCCTGGTGGATATCTGGAATATCTGACTTATGCACTAAGAAGCGATAAGCACTACTGTTATTTGCATATCCGATGAATATGCAATCTACAGTCTTAGGCCCAATCTTGACCTGCTTTGGCTTGGGTATTTCAACCTTTGCCAGACAACCCCACACCTTAAAGTATTTGTAGGTGGGTTTCTTTCCCTTCCATGATTCATATGGAGTTTTGTCCTTACCCTTATGTGGGACTCTGTTAAGAATCATATTAGCGGTAAGGCGACGCTTCTCCCCACATGTTTTGGGGAAGACCGGAATTGATAAGCAAGGCATTCATCATTTCCTTTAATGTGCGGTTCTTACGTTCCGCCACACCGTTTGATTGAGGTGAGTATGGAGCCGTCGTTTGATGAATAATGCCTTCTTGGGCACAGTATTCCTCAAAAGGCGCTACATATTCTCCCCCTCTATCGCTACGAATGGATTTAATCCGTAGGCTAAGTTGATTCTCAACTTCTGCTTTGTAACGTCGAAATGCTTCAAAGGCTTCATCCTTACTTTTCAACAAGTAAAGGTAACAATACCTTGTGCTATCATCTATAAATGTCACAAAGTACTTGTTCCCCCCTCTAGTTTGTGCAAACTTCAAATCACATATATCTGTGTGAATAAGTTCTAGAGGAGCGGTATCCTTTCAACGGATCGAAAAGGAAGCTTAGTAAGTTTTGCCTCTACGCACACCTCACACTTATGTTGAGGGTTTACGTTGATAGATGACAACAACTCCATCTTTACCAGCCTTTGAATAGACTTGTAGTTAACGTGTCCTAATCTATGATGCCATAAATTAGAAGACTCAAGCAAATAAGAAGAAGGTTCAACTTTATTTCCTTGACGCAATACAGACATGGCATTCACTTTGAAGAGGCCTTCACAGACGAAGCCCCTCCCCACAAATGTGCCATTTTTAGTGAGTACAAATTTATTTGATTCAAACACTAGCCTAAAACCAGCATTAACCAATAAAGGTCCAGAAACTAGATTTCTTCTAATCTACGGGGCGTGCATCACTTCCTTCAGAGTGAGTTCCTTGCGGAAGTCATCTTCAGGACCACCTTTCCAACCCCTAGCACGTCCGAGGAAGCGTTGTTGCCCATGAGCGACTTCTTGTCGGAGACCGGAGTGTACGTGGAGAAGGCATCTTTGTTGGAACAGATGTGTCTTGTTGCACTGTGTCCACCCACCACTGCATCGGATTCTCAACCAAGTTGGCTTCTAGCACCACGGCCGAGAGATCCTCAATCATGTCATCCAGGAGCGTGGCCTTGACCGCGGTAGGGTGAGCCTTGCCTTCGACTTGGCTTTCATTTGTTGCTCAGTCTTGAGCTTGCGGCATTCCTTGATCCTATGACCAGGTTTCCCACGGTGATGGCGATTACCTCACGAGCGTCTCATTGCGGGGGCTTTGCCGTCTTTGTGGAACTTTCGCTTGTTGCTTGTTTTCCCTTTGGCCTCAGCCAGATTTGCCTTTGCCTCAGCATGTTGTCTACCCTTTGGCAAGGTCTTCTTATTATCTTCCTGGATTTGCAGTTTGATAACAAGCTCTTCAAAGGTCATTTCCTTTGTCTTGAGTTTCAAGTAACTCATTCCACGAATGAGGTAACTTTTCAATCAGCGATGCAACCAAAAACTGCTTATGTAAGAATTGAAATTACAATTCAACTAGAAACTGAAAATTACAATATAACAATAAAACTGAAATTACAATATTTGTTGAACAAGAAGATCGAAAACTGCTTTGATTTTTGCTGAGTCGAGTGTGGCACTCTGTCCTTAAGACAATATTGCCCCGTATGTATCCTTTATACGTCCCGGACAATTCGTCTCCCAAGATAAAACAGCAATGGAACAATTGAGCAAAGGAAACTCAAAAGCTACCGTGAAGAATATTGAATAACGAAATGATGCTTGGAAGATTAGGAAGAAACTGCTTTGCTTTGCTTTCTGCTTTGTGTATATTCGTGTATATGAAGTGTACCTCAACAATGGTGTAAGGGGTGTTTATATAGGAGGAAGAGGGACTGGTTGACTGCCTCCATAACAGCCATTATTGGCCAAATAATGACCATTATGGAGGTAGTAAAGCCACCAAATAAATGGAGAAAATTGCCAACGGATTCCCACGACCCGAGAACCCACGACCCACGACCCACGACCCGAGACCCGAGACCCGAGACCCGAGAACCCGAGAACCCGAGAACCCGAGAACCCGAGAACCCGAGAACCCGAGAACCCGGAACCCGTAACCCGAAACCGGAACCGGAACCGGACCGGACGGGCGGGCGGCGGCGGCGCGCGTGTGGTCTTTCCTCGAACCGAAGCACATCTAGGTTCTGCCTCCTTTAAACACATGGGATACCCCTTGGGGTCCCAAACCCCAAACCAATTTCGAGTCTTATATACACAACAATTCTTTCTTCCTCTACCGATGAGGGAGAATTGAACACAACACCACACTTTCCATGCTTCAAACACATCACTTCGTGAACCAATATCTCTTTCATTTCTCAATGAAATTTGACGATTCTTGGCCCTACGGTTATCTACGTACTTAGTACATCATGCATGTGTGAAGAACCGGATTCTCCAACATACGTAACACTAGTGTTTAAGCCGTTAAAGTTGGTCGGTCGCAACTCCCGCCAAAGGCTAATTTCCAAAACGATACGTACATCGTTTAGTTAGGATCGCCTTAAATGAATTTCAAAACCGGACTAAATCTAAATTTAAAAAGACGGATTGTTCTCACTTTAAAGGAAAATGAGACTTAACTGGACTTTCAAAAAAACTAATCGGACTATTTGGGTTTTTAACTCGTAATTGGACAATTTTTGAACTTGAATGGACTGGGACTATTTAAATTGGGACGAGTAATATGTCTTGTAATCTGGTCTTTATTTCAAATGTGCTCAATTGAATTGATTTCAAATGAGTTTAAAATGATAATTCAAAATCTGAATCGTTTCGAAAATTGGGCTAAATTGACATTTTTAAAAGGTTTATTTTCTGGGCGGAGTCCAACTTAAGTGGTTTTGAGACTTAAAACCATCTTAGACTTGAATTAAGAGTAGGGGTTTGGTATTACGGACTATGGGATAACCTTTGGTGATATAGCATGAATAAAAAGAAAGCTTGTTTTCTACTTCATTCAAAAAACTCAAAAGCTTGTCATTACAAATGAATTACACTAATTTTCAACTTTAAAGAGATTTTTTCAAAAAGATGTGTTATTGGACAACTTGTTTGGACTAAATATTAGAGTTATACTCAAATTAATCTTTGGGTGTTCTTAGTCTGAAAGCAAGTTGACTAATTTACACTCGTGCAAACTATTTTGGCGGAAGTTCAACCCTTTTCATTTGTTTTTTTTAAAAATCCTTGAATTTTGAATAAATGAATGACAAGGATTTTTCGTATTTTTAAAAACTTTTAAGCAATTCAATTCATTTAAGCATGCTATAAAACTCGAAGGTCAACCGTATTCTATGGATCCTTAATATCGGGGTGTCTAGCACCTTTTCCGGGGATCACCAGAACCCTTACTTTGACTTTGGTTTAGATATGATTTTTCAAAATTTTGAAGAAACCCTTTCAACTCAGTTTTTCTAATTTACCTATAACTTATGAGGCGACTCTAAAAACAATTATCCGACTTAGAGCACCATCCAAACCTCTTAGTATCTTTTATGCCTTTGCGTAAAAGTGAACCGTAACATATGACGACTCCGCTGGGGATACACCTAGGTCCTAACCATAAGGGTTCCAATACAACATGCTTTTAAATGATATAAATTACTTATGTGTTTAAATTCTCGCATTTATAACTGTCATTCATGCATTCATTTTTCGCCAAATGGCATGCACACATACTTGCATCAGTATACAAAGATGGGTATGCAGATTTCATAACCATCCTCCAATATAAAACTAAAAACATTTCCTTGAAACACGTTGAAGACAGAGTTGGTTCGCGGTCGTCCAACAGTCGACAACGGTTCACCCTGGGTAGTCCGCTCGGGTCTCTCAGGCATTTGCTAAACCACTCTAGTACAACTGTGATAGAGCGAAGCCAAATTCTTATTGAACTAGCGCATGCTGACCTAGATAGGTTCGGGTATCTCAACCTACCTGGACCTATTAGGCTAACTACCCTGTGTCTTGACGGTCTATGACCCGAAGACACCGCATCCAACTATGTGAAAATTTGAATGATGTACATGTATTTATACGAGATATTTGTTCGTTGGGTTGAGAATTTTCACTTTTTGGACTTCATCCGAGAGGAGCTCAAAAGTTCCAAAAGCGATGGAGGATTCCATGACGATTTTGTCTAGAATATATCCCCATAACCTTGTCATGTATCCCCATTAAGTACATTTATAAAAAAAATTATAAATTTTGGGGCAAACAAAATGTCTTAAGATCGAACACGAAAAAAGGCCACATATATGCTAGGACGCGATATATATTGTTTACGTGCTACATTCTATATAATCTACTTTTCCATGCCTATTTTGATTTATGTGTATAAAGATATCTGTTTTGCTTCGAACACGAATGGTCCATTATTCAGTTCCAAAATTTTAGAATGTCATTAAGCACATAAAAACCCGAAAGTTAACTATTTTCAAAGTCCACACTCAAATTCCATCGAAAATCATATAGGAACGTGAAGCCTTACATCAAAGTATAAAATTCCAAGTCTTCCAGAAACGTTATTCGGTCATTGTCCAATTCTCGTTGACCACGTTGCATCCCAATGGCTGCTAGAGTCTCACCCCTTAGGTCCTTAAAACCTTGCATCAAAATCCAAACATTCTAGGTTTTCTAGAAAAATTGTCGGGTCATAATCCAATCCACGTAGACCACGTCATTCCTAAACTAGATTATCAGATGACTAAATTGACCTAGACTAGTCGACAATACAAGAGCAGCAAACAGTGAAAAAAATACTGATGGGCCAAGCCCAGTTTCTTAATACAAGTCTAAAAGAGAATGAAAGTACAAAGGGGAAGTAGTGATTATGGGCCTAGCTAAATTACCCATGACACATTTAGACTCCCACATGATATACACAGAGGTATACTCATCTTGTATACCATATATACCAAGTATATTTGATATGAAGGATGTATACCTGAGTGTATATCAGCACACACTTGATGCCAAGAAGGGAAAGGGAACAAATTTCCAGAAGAGTAGGCTACATATTTGTATTATCTCCCAGCAATGACTCTTAACTTAAAACTAACCATAAGACAAAGCAGAGTTTATGATTAATAGTAACAACATTCAGATTAGGCAAAGAAATAAAACATAAGTGAAGTATCAACCATCTGAAATCACTTAACAAAAGAGTGAATACACCTAACTAGAGGCTTGTTTCAGGTATTTGACACTTCAAGTAGTAGCTTAAGCACAAGATGCACATTGTAAAGGTTCATATTGATCATATACCTATTGCTGGAATTATACAAGGATGGGAAAACAAACATGCTACAGGTATACTCCTAACATTATCAGTTTCATATACATCAGGAATACAAAAAGATGCAGACAAATCCAAGACTATCAACTAAGTGTTTAAGTATTTAGATCATATCAGGCTATGGGAATGCATCAACACAGGTGATAACAATCTATTTTAACTGCCCTAGATACTATGATGCTTCAGTTAATCTATATGGAAGCAGGCATGGATGCAAGGTAAACAAGGACAACATTTTGAATCAACTAACATATAAATAACAGAATTCTGTGAATAACCTCACTGAATTAGCATGCATGGACTAGATTTCATTATCACAACTAGTTAATAACACACTAAACCAATCTATTTCTCTCCTAATCACACATTTGAACAGGGTGGATGAGGCTAAGAAGGCAGACGCAATCAGGGCACGTGGATAGATGCAAATAGTCTTCTGTCTAAGTATTCATGGCAAAGGGGGTATTGGACAGTTAGGAACTAGGGGAGCTTAAACAAATGCAACAGACTTGAGCTTATGCAGAGTATGGATGTCTTAAATCAAAAGAAAAGCTGGACACACAAAGACTAGGCAAAGCAGTACCATAATATGCAGTAGACATATTCTAGACATGAAGCTTTCAAAGCTAAGCACATATTGCACATTTTAGTAGCATATATCCATGATCTAAGTTGACACAGTAGGACTTCTTAAAACGGAATTAACAATAAAGGAAACAAGGACAAATAACATAAGGTAGAGGTCCTTAAGGCTATCCATGCTTAGTCATTATTCAAATATAGGGCAAATAGGGAAACAAAGGGTAAACATGGCAGGCTTGGTCATATTTGAACATCATACTATTAAATATCCAACACATATCCCCCAAACACATCCATAGCAATACCATATGAGCTAAAGCACATCATCAGAAGGATTTTAAAGCATGTTCTAATTTCAAAGGACACCAGTCTTTTCAAACCAAAGAGGTCAAAATCATATACTTATGACAGAGAGAGCAGGATTCAGACATACACACCTAATATTAGGTTATGATATACTGTTTTTAGCCTATCCAAACTTAAACCTAGCTTAGCAGAATTTAAATGGTCCTTTAAGAGCATCAAAATAGCCTAATAATCAAGTTATCCTTTTAGACTACGTCTTAAGCCTAAGAGTTTCCTCTATGTCATGTTAAAACCATTTTTTCCATAACTAACACAGTATGCTTAATTTAACTATTGCAGGTATACCAACTAGTGTCTATGTTAATTTTCAAGTCACAAAGCACATAGATCATGAAGATTAAGGTATCCTTATCCCTTTTAGCCACAGAAAACCAGTTACACACTTAAACCATGATTATCTCTAGTTAAACAAGTTGATTAAACTAGATACAAACATATTTTAGTCCATTTCTTAGGCTAATATCAACATTAGATGATATGATACGCATAATATGACGCTATTTGGTCTAAACATGATTTTTAAGAGTTAATACATCTTCTTAAGCAAACACCATAGCCTTAACAGTCCAACAAATAGTCGTAACTGTAAACGTGTAAATATAGGAAACAATATATTCCCTACCCATAATTAGAATATTTCCATATATTGTGTAAATATATTATGGTAAGACTAGGATTCCTCTTTTGTATAGGCTTAGGATTCCTATTGTATAAGGGATGAATATTGTACTCTATATATACCTTGATATAAATGAAAGACTCCCCAAGGGAGATTAATATCATCTCACATGGCATCAAGAGCCAAATAAACAAAACCCTAAATACCTTTCTCTTCCCACCATTGCATTGTCGCCCTCTCTCTGTGACCCTCCCGATTTTCTTCTTGTTTTTCGGGTTTTGTTCTTCCTTTCTTCTCTTCTCTAAATGGCTATCCCTGATTCTTCCACACTTTCTGACGCCTCTACCTCCACAAATCCCACCACAAAGTCATCACCCCCGTTTCATCCCGCCCTTACTGTTTCCAACATCAAGAACCATATTCCCATTATTCTTGATCAAGAAAACAACCAGTCTTCTCCCTGGGTTGAACTTTTTCGCAATCATGCATGTCTCTATAACGTGCTTGACCATATTGATGACACTATTCCGCGCCCTACGGAGGTTGATGATTCTATCTGGCATCGTCTCGACGCCGGCGTCAAACAATGGATATATGGTAATATCTCTCAGGATTTGCTCCTTACTATCATGAAATCTGACTCCACAGCCCTTGACTTGTGGAATCGTTTGCACACTCGTGCCGTGTATTTGGAAGAACAGTTCAACAAAACACGTCTTGAAAACTTCTCCAATGTCTCTGAGTACTGCAAGCAGCTTAAACTTCTAGCGGATCAACTCTCCAACATCGGCATGCACATCGCGGCGATAAAATGGTGCTACAAATGATTTACGGCATTACTAAGGGCGAATATGATACTTTGGCCACCATTATTCAACAGCAGATCACCATCGAAGTTTTAACAAAGCTCGCTCACAATTGTTGCTCGAAGAAACCCGTCGTGCTAAGCAGGATGAGCACACCCAGCAGGTGTTAGCTGTCGACACGCAACCCCAAGATCAGACGCCACCAGAAAACTCCCAACAGCGGCAGGGCCGCGGCGGCAAGGGTGGAAAAGGCCGCGGCGGTAGAGGAGGCCGTGGTCGTGGCAAGGGTCGCGGTCAACAGAACCAACAGCAGCAATAATAACAGAGATCACAGAACAACTGGGCCGCGGCTCGCCAGCTGATTTACAACGCCAATACCGCCAAGTCTGAGCCACGACGCCTGATTGAGTCGCGACGCCAAATCCATTCGATGCAGTGACCATACAATCCGTATTCTTACCCCGGTTTGTTAGGCCCCGCTCCAGCCCCACAGCAAGCCCACTTCATGCAAGGTCAAATCCCGCAGCCTTCCTCCGACATGACACCCACTAAGTTGGGTCAGGCGTTCAGCACCCTCTCTATGAAACAGCCTGACAATACTTGGTACATGGACTCAGGCGCCACATCTCACGTCACCCAGTCTGCAAGTACTATTCCTAAACTGTTTCTGTTAAAGCATCCTCAATATGTTACAGTTGGTAGTGGACAACGCATTCCAGTTAAGGGTTATGGTACCTCATACACACAACCTCCTCATCCACCATTCTCCCTAAAAAATACCCTATATGCCCCACACATGATTAAGAACCTCATATCTGTCCGCCAATTTACTCGTAATAATTCTGTCTCCGTGGATTTTGACCCTTTTGGTTTTACTGTGAAGGATCTTCATACGAGGACACCTCTTACGAGATGCAATAGCACGGGGGAGCTCTATCCATTCACTTCCACCTCATTTGCGGATCTTGCTCTCCCGTCACTCTAGCGGCTGTTTCTTCTTCAACTTGGCATAATAGGCTTGGTCATCCAGGAGCCCCAGTTTTTAATTTTCTTAGAGGCAACAATTTCATTGCTTGTAATGGGAAACTTGCCCAAAATTGTGTTTCTTGCTCTTTAGGCAAACATATTCGTCTTTCGTTTAAATCATCTACTAGTGTTACATTTGCTCCTTTTGATATCATACATGCCGATTTATGGACATCTCCTATCTCTAGTTCTCTCGGTCATAAATACTATCTTGTGTTGCTTGATGATTTTTCACACTACGTTTGGTTATACCCTCTTAAATTTAAATCGGAAGTGTTTGTCAAATTTCTTGAGTTTTGCAAGTTCATTCAAACACAATTTGGAAAAGGCATAAAATTATTTCAGTGCGATAATGGTCGTGAATTCAACAACTCTATGTTTCACCGCTTTTGTACCAATAATGACATGGTCTTTCGCTTCTCCTGCCCTCACACCTCACCACAAAATGGTAAAGCTGAAAGAATCATCCGCACCATTAACAATATGATTCGCACACTATTGATTCATGCCTCCCTCCCTCCACCCTTCTGGGTCTATGCTGCTAAAATGTCAGAATACACTCTAAATATTCTCCCTACTAGCACTCTTCACAATATGACCACTACCGAAATCCTCTACTATAGAATCCCCTCTTATGATCATCTACAGATTTTTGGTTGTCTGTGATATCCCAACCTTAGCTCCACCGCCCCTCACAAGCTCGCTCCTAGGTCCACTCCATATGTCTTTCTAGGATTCCTGCCGAACCATAGGGGCTATCTATGCTATGACTTGTCGACTCGTCAGATCCACATATCTCGTCACGTCACATTCGATGAGACCACATTCCCGTTTTTGACTCTTCCAAAATTCCAAAAACAGGACTACTCATTTCTTGACGAGTCTGCCATCTCTCCCCTCATAATCGAACAACTCACATCCTCTGTTCCGTCGTCAGAGCCGCGACCTTGAGGGGAGGTGCCACAGCGCCTGATTTTCAGAGAGCAATTTTTTGAAACACCATCGACATCGCCGCGGCCCTATGCTGAGGCGCCGCGGCGCCCAAACTTCAAAGAAGCCTGTCAACCTTCTAGCGCCGCGACTCTCGATCCAGGAGCCGCGGCGCCTCCGACGGCTTCGCCCCCACCTTCTCCTTATCCGACTTTACCCCCCGTCTCAGACACCACTCCACCACCCACTGTCCCTACCCATCCAATGGAAACTCGTTCAAAGCATGGAATCTTCAAACCCAAAGTCCATTTCAACTTGTCTGCCCAAACCATCTCTCCACTTCCAAAGAATCCAAAATTGGCCAAACAAGACCCTAATTGGAATGCGGCTATGTATGAGGAATTTAATGCTTTAACTAAACAACACACGTGGGATCTAGTACCTAGACCTGAGGGGGTGAATGTCATTCGTTGTATGTGGCTATTTCGTCACAAGTTTAGAGACAATGGGGATCTTGAGAGGTATTAGGCCTGTCTTGTGACTAATGGCACAAATCAGCAGGAGGGCATTGATTGTGGTGAGACCTTCAGCCCGGTTGTCAAACCGGCTACCATCCCCACAGTTTTGAGCATAGCCATGGGCAAACACTGGCCGATCCATCAGCTTGACGTGAAGAATGCATTCTTACATGGGAATCTGCGAGAGACAGTCTACATGTATCAGCCACCAGGGTTCACCCATCCAGCAGTTCCTCACTATGTGTGCCGTCTCCGTAAGTCACTATATGGCCTGAAGTAGGCCCCCCGTGCGTGGTATGATCGCTTTGCCAGGTATATCTTGCAGATTGGGTTTGTATGCAGCAAGAGTGATACATCACTTTTCATTTTTCATCGAGGTAGTAGCACTGCTTACTTATTACTTTACGTGGATGATATTATTCTTACTGCCTCCTCCTACGGATTGAAAAATGAGATTATTGTCTTGCTCAAGTCCGAATTTGAAATGACTGATTTGGGGAAGCTGAGTTATTTTTTGGGGATATCAGTGACCAGGTCTGCCAATCATATGTTCTTGTGTCAGCGTAAGTATGCAGAAGAGATTGTGTACAGGGCTAAGATGGCGAACTGCAAAGAGGTGCCTACTCCAGTTGATTCCAAATCTAAGCTCAGTGCTATGGATGGTGCTCCAGTCTCTGATCCTACTCTGTATAGGAGCCTTGCAGGTGCACTTCAGTATCTCACATTCACCAGGCCAGACATAGCTTATGCTGTTCAGCAGGTGTGCCTATTCATGCATGCCCACAGGGAGTCTCATTTCACTGCTCTTAAGCGTATCATTCGATACATTAAGGGCACTCTTGATTATGGTTTGCACCTATACCCCTCTGCACCAGACAAGTTGCTTTCATATACGGATGCAGATTGGGCAGGGTGTCCAAACACACGACGCTTCACCTCCGGCTTTTGTGTTTTCTTAGGGGATAATCTGATTTCTTGGTCTGCCAAGCGACATGCTACCCTATCTCGCTCCAATGCCGAGGCTAAGTACAGAGGCGTTGCAAGTGTAGTAGCTGAGATTTGTTGGCTCCGAAATTTACTGTTAGAACTTCAGTGTCCTTTGCGTCAGGCATCTATTGTGTATTGTGATAACATCCCTATCATCTATCTTTCTCATAATCCGGTTCAACATCAGCGAACCAAGCATATTGAGATAGACCTACACTTCGTTCGTGAGAAAGTTGCGTTAGGCCATGTCAGAGTGTTACATGTTCCATCATCCTATCAGTATGCATACATATTTACCAAAGGACTTCCCAGACAGTTATTTCTTGACTTTATATCCAGTCTCAGCGTCCGGCCTCCTCCCGCTCCGACTGAGGGGATGTGTAAATGTGTAAATATAGGAAATAATATATTCCCTACCCATAATTAGAATATTTCCATATATTGTGTTAATATAATTATGGTAAGACTAGGATTCCTCTTTTGTATAGGCTTAGGATTCCTATTGTATAAGGGATGAATATTGTACTCTATATATACCTTGATATAAATGAAAGACTCCCCAAGGGAGATTAATATCATCTCAGGGAGATTAATATCATCTCACAGTAACAATTCAAAATAACACTAAATGCACTATCATACACCACATTGAACTAAAATAGGCAAAAATTTAAACAAGGATTGGGATTACCTTGTGTGGAGGCATCCAAAAGATCGAAGGGGGCTTGCTTCTTCACTCCAAACTCTCCAAACTCGCAAATCACACACAAAAAGAGGGGGTTTCAGTTGTAACGATCAATTTAAGCTAGATTAGGGTTCCACCAAAGGGCATGGATCCCAAGTTAAGCACAAACTAAATTGGATTTAACTCGATTAAGGCTCTCAAAAATATGAATGCCAAAAATTAAGTTTCGAACCCTTAAAATGAAGAACAAAGGTCTCAATTTATAGAGTTTGATGGAAACATAGAAGACCAAGGAATTAAACTATTATTTAAAAACAATTATTATTAGAGATGACAACGGATCGGATCTGGACCGGATCCTACTAGATCCATATTCAAATCCATTTTTCATACCTGGATCCAGATTCATCGGGTCCATAAAAATCAGATCCAAATTCGGATCCACCGGGTCTACGGATCGGATCTGGATCCACATGTAAAAAAATTTGCCTTGCTAAGAATAACCTTACTAAGATTTGTTTTTTTTGAATTGACAAACGATTTTTACTTAGCTAACAGTTTACTGTGTTTCAATTTTGAAATGTTCATATGAGATATTTTGTTCGTTGTCTCGTTTTGATTGTGAGCTATTAATTGAAAATGTTGGACAATGACAATAGTTATGGAAAATGCTGATTAATATTTCCACAATGCAGAACTTGCATGTGCTTGGAATCTTCACAAATGAAGTGAATATAATTTTAACTACTTGTCTATGGAGATGTTAGTCATTCACTAATATAACATTAATTTTATTATCGAAGTTACCTCTTTATTTTTTGGTTTTTGAGTTAACGCGGGGATAAATTAAACTTGTTTTGAGAATTAAACTTGCAAGGATGTGCTTAGCAATTTTAAGAAAATACTTATAAAATTACATTCTAGGTTATGAATATATTTAATAAAAAACGGATTCACGGGTTGGATTTGGATCAGATACGGATCTCAAATACAAGATCCAGATCCAGATCCGATCCGTCAGAAATGGATCCGGGTCCGATCCGGATCCGTCGGGTCCAAATTTTGAAGATCCATATCCTATAAAACGGATCTGGGTCCACCGGATTTGGACCGGGTCCAGGATCCACTGCCATCTCTAATTATTGTTGAATCTTTTATGCCACGAAAAAGGAGGTTTTATGAGTCAAAATGAGACTTAAAAACTTTTCATTTAATCTCATAGATGATGAACACACTCCATAATTTGTTAATAATCAAGAGCTGCAACTCGGAGATGTAAATCAAGCTAACTGCAATATCACAAATGAATTGACTGATTTATTTGTTTTCTAGCTTTTTCTATTTGATAGTATATAGTTAGTTAAAGATATATTGTACAGAGATATTTTAAGCTAGGTTAACATTATCTTTTTACTATTTTTGTTCCTATAAATTTAGAGATAAACATAGCTAAATAAAATAATTCTCTTTGACTGGCAATAATTTTTTCACTTAGTCTTAATCTGTTAATATTTCCTTAATTTCTTTGTTAAAAACCAACAAATACCTATATTTTGATACATATACTATCAATTATTAAGATTGAGAAGTACAGATTTCCCAAATTAAATATGAACAAAGAGTTCATGAAGTAATAAGTAGATAGAAAGACTTTATTTTGTGACGTGCTAACTGTGAGATCAAGTAGGTCAAAAAAATAAGAAAATAATAACGGTTGTAAATTGAGAGCAAATAAGACACAAATATTTACCATCTTAGAATATTTGGGTATGTTGTATATGTTCCCATTACTACACCACAATGCACAAAGATGGATCCCTAAAGAAGATTGAGGGTATATGTTGGGTATGAATCTCTTTCTATTATTAAATATTTGAAATCTAATACTGGAGATTTAGTTACGACAAGATTGTTGATTCTCATTTTGATGAATCAGTACACCCAATATTAGGGGGAGAAAATAATCAGTTAGAAAAAGAGATAGATTGAAATGCATTATTACAATCTCATTTAGATTCTCGAATAAATTAATGTGAGCAAGAGGTTCAAAAGATAATTTATTTGCAGAATGTTGCAAATCAACTGTCAGATGCATTGACTAATCTTCCAAGGGTTACTAAATCTCATATTCCATCTATAAATGCTCCACTTTGAGTTGATGTTCCGACAAGACAAATGGTTAATGCAAATGAGTCTAGGTCATGTCTGAAACGTGGTAGACCAATCATTTCCAAGGATAAAAATCCTCGAAAAAGAAAAGGAGTAAATGATCATAATATGAAAGAAATTTCTCAAGAAGAGCTCCGAGACATAACAAATGATAATACCATAGAGGTAGTCCGTGTACCTGAAAACATAGAGAATAAAGAGATCTCAATAAACTATGTCTCGATAGGAAAAAGGTGGAACCGAAAAGATATTGTGGTCGATAACATTTTTTCTTATAATATTGTTGTTGAAATAATGCAACAAGATGAGAATCTTAAGCCAAAATCTGTTGAGGAATGTAGATAGAGAAGAGACTGGTCAAAATGGAAGGAACGCAATTCAAGCGGAATTGACTTCACTTGAAACATGTGAGGTTTTCAGACCTTTATTTTGAACACAAGAAGATTTCAAACTAGTAGAGTATAGATGAGTGTTTGTGTGAAAACGAAATAAAAAGGTGAAGTCGTCAGATATAAAGCATGACTTATGGCACAAGGGTTTTTGCAAAGACCTGGTATTGATTATGTGGAGACATACTCTCCTGTTATGGATGCAATCACTCTATGATATCTGATAATTATGGCAGTGCATGAAAAAATTGATATGCGCCTCATGGATGTTGTCACAATCTATTTATATGGCTCACTAGACAATAAGAATTACAAAACTTAAGTACACACTTTAATAGATACATGAATTAGGTTGGTTCATAGAATGAGAAGGACATCCATACAATTAAATGAATTCATAACATATTTGAAAACTTGAAAAACTAAATGGATAGCCAAATAATGTAATGTATTCATCACAATAACGTAATGTATTCGTAATAATAAGGAAGACATTTAGAATATAAAGGTATGACAGGGTTGTTACATCAGAAGACCAACTGATACTCAGAAGTACATATGTAAGAAGTATTCATTGTAAAGGAAACATCTCTCGGAACCACAAAATTTTTCCGGATTTTGGAAGTTAAATATTGAATTCGTATCCCCCTAGACACAAAAAAGGGGAGGGAAATAGACAACAAAGAGAGTGATGACACTCTAGTAAATTAAGCTTTGCAGTAGTTGATGGTTTCTACACACATAGAGAGGTCATGTATTTTAAAACATTACTATTATTTCCACCATGCATCATTTCTTCCAGTATGTGCCTCTCTTTAATTTGAGAAATGTAAGTTGTTTCCTTAGCATTTACGTTTTGATCGCCACCATCGGTGCTATAAACGTTGCTTTCAGGTCTCACAAATAAGTTAGTTGCTGGATTTATAGAAGTCACCTTTGGCTTTGGCTCAACTTTATTTTGAGGAATTTTACAAAAAGACAAGGCGAATTTTGTTGTCATGAAACCCTCTTGCTTATTGCTTCTTTCAACCTGCATGATTGGTACTAATTTTCAAAATCAAGAAAGTGAATAAAATTATAGGTATTGATGAATGTTCCCAGAAGCTAGCAGGCTACCAATGAGTTATCTAAATCAAGAAAATTAACATTTAGTTTCATTTGTGTTATGTCCCAAAAGAGTTTCTCTTTCTACATTTAGTAAATTGACATTTCAAATATCCTATTGATAAGTTTATAACTAACATAATCTATGTAGCCTCTAATGAAGTATTGTAACTGACTATTGTCGGGACAAGGACCCCAACATACCCGACTGTCTGTAATAAACTAGAAAGACTACAAAATAAATGATAAGGCCCCGAAAGACTGGGGCTCACCAACTCAGCTGATACTAGAGATCCTAGCATGCAGATGTGTCGTCATGAAAATCGTTACCTGCACCGTTAAGTACAGGCCTCGAAAAAAGGGACATTAGTACATTTGAATTGTACTAGTATGTAAAGCAAGTGAAAGAAAGAACTGTAAGCGGGGTGCTCGAAAAAAGGGCAACCCAAATAATTAAACAGGTAATAAATACTGAAACTAAAACTGTAACTAATAATTGAAATGAACAAGAGAACTGAAGTTATGAGTACTTCTTGTTCTGCATTTGAAACATTTGTCTAACTGTAATTATATGTGGGGCCTTGACCCAATGATAAAATACAAAGTGTCTCTTATGCGTAGCATGGTAGATCGTCTGTAATGCACACTACAACATTACTATCTAGTGGCACGTACACGTAGTAAAACAGACCGTCCATACGGCTCACAATATTCGGGTCGGACTATGCGTACACATGGACCGTCCATAGCCAACCCTTATCTTACCTATGTGTATCATAGTTCTTCCATATGTTAACCTTTATTATCCACCTACGCGTTCATAGACCGTCCGCATGGAACATACTGCGTCCTTCTATGGCCTTGAACATGTATACGTATACATGAGACTTATGTCATTGGTCAATCACATATGTTCACTTTTCATTAAGTATTATTAAGGAACTGAGATTACTGAAATAAAGAACATCACTAACTGAGACATGTATTCATGAATTAATTATGAGACCTGGAGGCTTAACTGTTTCTAGACCTGCTGGATTTCTAAACTAAGACTCATGGATATCAAACACGAGTCTATATTGATTACGTTCTGAGTTCACGACATTCGGACTAACAATCATGAATGAATTACGAAACTAGAAAATAGAATTTCTGTAATTATTCAGGAAACTAAGGCATAACTATGTTCTGAGACAATTCGTAATAGTCAATAAAGAACGTAGCGTAGGGAGAATCATCAACATTCCCAAACGGAGAGAGTTAGCCTCACATACCTGTAATCGCTCCAATCTAACAAATTATCTTGCTTCTCTGACGAAGAACACTCAAACTCTAGCTTTGAATCGCTTGAGAAGGATTTACCTTGGAAATCCTATGATTAAGGATCTTACCTTGATGTAGGAGGTTGAAAAGAGAGAAAAAATGGCTCATGAGAGTTTTGAACGAAGTGGGAGAAATCTTAAGAAGTTAGAGATATTTAAAATTTGGGAAGGAAAAATCCTCTTTGGAAAATATACCTGGCGCCCAGCGCCAGGCTTAGTTTTGACTAAGCCAATGATGTTTGGTAAATCATGCATAACTTTTCATATGGGTGTTCGTTTGACCTCCACCATATACCGTTGGAAAGTTATTTCAAAGAGATACATCTTTCATGAAGAAAGTGTTTCCAAATTCCTTATAGAATATTTCGAATACTCACTTGAAGTTAGACTTTGTGCAAACTCACTTGAAACATGAGCCGTATGTAGCTTCCGACTATACTTTGCCCAAAGACTCTTCTTATAACTTGATTAGTTTTCAAAACACTTCATATACTCCTCATCTTGGTTCCATTATGTTTTCATTGTACGGGTCAAACCTTAGCCCGAAGGTACGAGGTGTTACAATAACCACAAGGTTAAAGGACGTTTTAATACGTTATACACATCTTTAATGTAAGACCAAAAAATTTACAAGTCTCTTTACTTCTTAAACTTCATGTCTAGTCAAATTATAAGACGCTTAAATTGGGACAGAAGAAGTGTTAGAGTTTGCCCTGAATTTTTTACCTCTTATTTAAATTTTACCATAATTGTGTTTTATTTAAAAAAAGGTTTCTTGGTGGAAAAGGATTCTTCCATATATATCATATTTCTTGGAGGAGAAGTTTTGGACTTCTATAAATAGAGGATCATTTCTTCTCATACACAACACAATAGCATTCACGATGTAGTCTCTAAAGAGTCTTGTTTAGGGGGAGACTTTCTCTCAATAGTTTTTAGGCATTCTTTTATATTAGTTTTTAATATGTAGGTCAATTGACCAAATCATACGAAAGTATTATGCCTTTTTAGTATATTTTTTTTGTCATCTGATTTATCGTCGTTCAATATTTACAATTATTAACTTCCGCATGACGTCCTGATGTTTTCGATCCCACCAGGAAGTACATTAATAATGATCGATTATATATTGATTTCCCAGAAAGGTGGAATATTTTTGTTAATTAAATTAATTGATCTTTCGAATATCATTTTTTTGGTGGATATGTCTAAGATCGGCGGATTAGATTACGAGGTACATCAATCGGTTTTAATGTGGAACCTTAAAGTAGTGTTAGATTTGAGATTTTGAAGTAATTCAAGTAGTTTAATACTCATCAGTTTCAATTCTCTGACATAGTTTAACTTGGGTTGAAAGTGTAAAAAGAAAAAAAATTCTATAAAATTTGTCATCATCATAAATATGTGATAATATTTGTGTGATTACAAGATTTTTCATTAAAAACTAAAGAAAAGTATTACTCCCTTCCTCCCATTTTAATTGTTTTAGTTTGACTTAGCACAAAATTTAAAAATATAAAAGGAGATTTTTGAATCTTGTGGTTTTAAATTAAAGATGTGTGTAATGTACTAAAATGTTCTTTGAACATTGCGATTTTAAATTTTTCATGTAAGATATTTGAATTGTCAACTTACTAGATATAGAAAAAGACTCTTTTTGGGACAAACCAAAAAAAAATTAAGACATTTAAATTAAGATAAGGAGAGTACATTCTTTTTTGAACGAATTAATAAGAAAATAGTATAAACAAAATAGAATGGAGAGACTGCCAGACTCACCCCTGCAATTGTCTAAAATGCCATGGTCAGAGGTACTTATAAGAAAAAAGAAAAGAAGAATCTAACTTTTAGACATTAATAGTGAAAGAATTTAGAAATTGTCGAATAATAAAATAAATTATGTATTTATAATATGTTAAAATGCATAGAGTGATTTTTCTTATATAATTGATGTATATAGTTAAATAAAAAAAAAGACTTAGACCATGTTGAGAGGTTCCGTAATTATGAACTTGAAAAAGACAAAAGTTACTATCAGATATGATTGCTGGACAACATGATAAAGTGCCAAAAAGATAATAAGAAATTAAATGTCGGTAAAATAGATAGTCAATTACTGTCCGAGTCAATCGACAGATGTTAATTGGAAGGTTACGTTAGAGAATTCCAAAGAGATAAATGTGGTCCTGGAATTGTCTTGCTTACTTAGTAGTCAAACTCTTTGCTAAGGTTGGTACTTGGCAAAGCCACAAGCTGATTTCCTAGTGGCGCTGCTTTAAAATGCTCATAAAGCTTATAGTATTAGGATGCAAAATTCAGCATCTCAGTTCAGAGAATAACGAATACAGAAGCGAGAATCATAATGATTTAAAAAGTGTACAATGACTAATTGTACAAGAATTTTATTCTACTCCCAATATTCTATTCTATTTGTACAAGAATACTACAATGACTAATTAAATACAACTAATACCTTACTAAACATGGATATACACGGCTGGTATACCATGTATATCAGTTTCCCACTTTCCTTGTGAATCCGCGATATACACAAGGTAGAGTATACACCGTGTATATCACGGGTATATTTATCACACCCCCGCAGTCATAGCAGGCGGTTTTCGTACGCTGAGACTGTCCCTAAAATCATCGAATAGAACCGAGGGAAGACCTTTGATAAAGATGTATGCAATTTGATGCATAGAAGGGACATGACAGACGCACACTTGTCCACGAGCTACCTTTTCGCGAACAAAGTGGATATCCATCTCGATGTGTTTAGTGCGCTGGTGTTTGAACCGAATTACTAGAAAGATAGACTGCACTAATATTATCACAATAAACCAATGTAGCTTTCTGAATGGGAAAATGAAATTCTAATAGAAGATTTCGTAACCAACATGATTCAGATACCACATTGGCTACCCCTCGATACTCGGCCTCTGCACTAAAGCGTGATAATGTAGACTGTAGCTTTGCAGACCATGAGACCAAGTTATTACCTAGAAACATACAATATTCAGACGTAGAGCGTCTGGTGTCTGGACAACCACCTCAATCAACATCTGTATACGAGACAAGTGTAGAGGTCGACGACGGATAGAGATGCAAGTCATAGTCAAGTGTACCCTGGAGGTGTCGTATAATATGTTTGAACGCATTCATATGCACAACCCCAGGATCATGCATAAACAAACACACCTGTTGTACTGCATATGTAATATCTGGGCTCGTTAAAGTAAGTTACTGAAGAGCTCCGGCAAGACTGCGATAGTGGGTGGGATCCTCGTAAGGTGAGCCAGCCGCAACACCCAGCTTGGGTTTAGTATCAACAGGAGTGGAAGTAGACTTACACGAGGACATACCAGCCCTTTAAATTATCTCAGCGGCATACTTCCGTTGTGATAAGAATAACTCACCTGCATGACGAGTGACCTCAATCCCCAAGAAGTAACTCAAGGGCCTAAGTCTTTCATAGCAAACTCAGAACTGAGCAGTGTCATGATAGACGTGCGCAAAACATTAGACGAGGCAGTCAAGAAAATATCATCCACATATAAGAGATTATAAGCCAGGGAAGTACCACGACGATATATGAATAACGAATTATCAGACATGCTGTGAGAAAACCCAATAGATGAAACATAGTCTGCGAATCTCTTATACCAAGCCCGTGGGGCCTGCTTAAGCCCATACAAGGACTTCTTCAATAAACAGACATGATGAGGATATCTAGGGTCTCGAAAACTCAAGGGATGATGCATGTAAACGATCTCCTTAAGATCACCATGTAAGAAGCGTTCTTCACATCCAACTGATGAATGTGCCATGCTTTCGACAGAGCCAGACTGAGAACAGTGCGAATGGTAGCCCGTTTGACCACCGGACTAAAAGTCTCACCACAATCCACGCCAACCTGCTGAGTTTTACCATCACATACAAGACAAACCATATGTCTCGCAAAAGAACCATCAGAATTATTTTTATGAGTAAAAATCCACATAGACCGAATAATATTAACACCAGAAGGATGGGGCACCAACTCCCACGTCTTATTTTCAATAAGAGCATCATATTCATCGTTCATAGCCAATTTCCAATTTGAGTCATTTAATGTAGACACTGGGTTAGGGGGTAGGGGATTTCATAATATTAGACTTTAGATTAAAATGTCTATTTGGTTTTAAAATACCCCATTGACTACGAGTGATCGGTCTGTGACTCGGGGGAGAATTGAGTGGATTTTGGGAAAAATTCAAAATGGTGACGGACTGGCCAGCAGGCAGTGGGCATGCTAGCCCAACACTGGAATCGGTACCGGGACCTGAAACAAAAGCAGGGGCAGAACTGGGCTGGATATGCGACCCAATTGCTGGACTCGTGATGGGATGACTAGGCAGAGGTGACGGTACTGTAGGACCAGCGGGCAGTGGGACCTCTGGAGGATTTTAGGTGCGGGACAAGTCTGATAAATGATGGATAATATACGCGGAGACGTCGTCATCCAAAAAATTATACTAACTAGGCACAGGACTACTCACTTTAGCAAACGGAAATTAGGTTTCGTCAAAAATAACATGGCGACTAATGATGATTTTATTAGAGGATAAATCAAAATATTTGTAACCACGATGATTAAACGGATAACCCAAAAATATGCAAGGGGTAGAACGAGCCTGAAGTTTGTTAATTGTAGTTGACGGAAATTATGGATAACATAAGCACCCAAAGACCCTAAGATGTGAATACAAATGAGTCTTTTTATAAATGATTTGAAGAGGGGATGAATATGTCAAACCTTTGGTAGGAATATTATTAAGAAGATGCGTAGCCATTTGTAGAGCATGATGCCAAAAAGGAAGGGGGTACGGAAGCATGCACCAATAAAGTTCGGACAATATTATTAATGATACGAATTTTTTGTTCGGCTTTCCCATTTTGTGAGGACGTATGAGGACAAGAGAAATGAAAAACTATGCCATTATTTTCACAAAATTCTCAAAACAACCCATTATCATATTCTTTGCCACTATCACATTGAATATTTTTTATTTTCCGTTCGAATTGGTACGGATGAATGCTAAAAAAATTAAGAATGTGGAAAAATTTGAGATTTTTTCGCTAACGGAAAGGTCCATAAAAAATTAGAATAATCATCCAAAAATAGAATATAATAATGATGGCCCACAAAACTTAAAACGGGAGATGTCCATAGATCGCTATAAATATTATCAAATGGAATTAAAGTACGAGAAGTAGAGGCTACAAATGGTAATCTAACATGTTTTCCTAAAGGACATGATTGACAAATTGGAGTACGACGCGTACCCTTACAAGAAACATAATTGTTTTTATGTAAGGACGAATTAATAGACGACCCAAGGTGAACCAAACGTGCATGCCACAAGGAAGGAGCTAGAGCTGCAAAAGTAGATGGCAAGGCTTGACTCGAGAGACTGGATGCGGGCGTGATAGGATAAAGATCCCCCATACTATAACATCTCATGAAAGGTATCCCCGTCTTGAAATCCTTCACAGAAAACCCAAAATGATCAAAATCAACAGAAACCCAATTATCAGTGGTGAATTTACGAAAAAATACCAAATTTTTAATTAAATTAGGGGCATGAAGGGCATTTTTCAAGACAAGAGGTGGATGGGGGAAGACAAAGTTTTATGACCGTAACCAGGAATTGGAATTGAGTTGCCATTACCAACAATTATGCCACGATTTTTGCTCAAATTAGAATAAGACGAGAGAGTACCTTGGTCGGATGTCATGTGAGAAGTGGCACTAGTGTCTATGTACCAATTCGCGTCTGCAGGATTCAATCCAAGTGTATGCATGACGGCTTCAATATCTGTAGGTGTCGAAATTGGAGTGGGGCCCGCAACCTGATAGGTATATGGAGGCAGAGGCCCAAGCACACCTGCTTGCTGCCCCGACCCAGCGAAGTTACGGAAGCCACTGGATGATGTCGAATTAGGTTGGAAGGACTGTTGGGCGGCCCACTGTCCAGGGACTGGAGAAGTTGGAAAATAGGGGTCGTTGTGCCATTGGCCACCGGCCAAGGCCTACTGCCAGGAGGCCATGGCTGGGACCAGTTGGCCTGCGGCCCACTACCACCGTATCGGGGCCCACTGCTACTGTTCTGGCCACCCCCACCACCGCCGGAACCACCACGATTGCCACCGCGATTTTTGCCATTATTTTTCTGATTTTTTTTCCTCCACCATGAACACGGCTTTGGCCCGAATTATCAACAAAACCTTGAGAATTAACGGAAGAAGTCATCATGACCACGGGACTAGCGCCGGTAGCCGCCTTTTTGGCCAAACCGGCTTCTTCTAACGTGAGTATCGAACGGGCTTGATAAAAAGGTGGAAGTGGATTACTTTGACGGAGGAGAGTCCCCACGCCATTATAGGCCTCAGATATGCCTGCAACCATTTGTAGAACAAGACGATTATTGATAATGAGCGCTCCAACGTTACGGAGTTGGTCTGCCAATTCCTTGAGCCGCTTACAATACGTTGAAACATTCGGGAAATCATCCATGCTGACTTGGGAAAATTCCTGCTCAAGGGTGACAACGCGGGAATGTTGGTTGTCCTGGAATATATCATTCAATCTATTCCAGGTAGCCATAGCCGTAGTGTCCGGTTCAATGATCGTATGTAAAAGGTCCGTAGAAATAGTGGAGTAAATCCACTGAAGAACGGTAGCATCAAGAGTGATCCATAACTGAGAATCCTCCGCATGAGGAGGGATAGCGGGAGGAATTATGTGATGGAGGACTTGATGCGAGATAGCGGGAGGAATTATGTGATGGAGGACTTGATGCGAGATAGCGTGAATTTTAAACAACTCTGCCCACGTCGCATATTGGACGTTTTCCATCTCAAGATCAATAAGGATGTTGTTCTTGATGTTAGAAACAATAAGGGCTGGATGAAACAGGATCTTTGACGTCGATATAACGAAAGACCAAAGGGTGATTAAGGGATTTGGAAGAAAAATTTGGGAAGAGAGGAGGTAAACACATGCGCGAAAACCGAGGAAGGGCTTGAAATTCGAAGGCAGCCGAGAGAAGCGGGAGCTTTTGGAGAAGGAGGTATGTGAGACCTAGACTTTTGATACCATGAAAGAAATAACCCCTTGATTATTTTCATTAATTAATGAGTATATATACAATTTACAATTTACAATTTCCATAATATGGAAAATTATAATCCTATTCTACTCTCAAAACCCTATTCTATTTGTACAAAAATACTACAATTATGATAAGTGTACAATGCCTAATTAAATACAACTAATACCTTACCAAACATAGATATACACGGCTGGTATACCGTGTATATCAGTTTCTCACTTTCCTTGTGAATCCGTGATATACACGGTATACACAAGGTAGTGTATACACCGTGTATATCACTGGTATATTTATCAGTAGTGAATATCGACCTACTTCCTGCCATTTGAGATAATCTTTTCATTGTAAGTAATCTCATATGTTGAATCGGTACTAAATTCTATTTTATTTCTAGTGATTTATCTATAAAAATAACATTTTTTAAATTAAAATAAGATAAAATAATATCATTTCTGATGAGGCAAGGAAAAGAGTTATAGATGTGATATCTCATTGTTCATTCAGCAACATCAGAGACTTGAATTGATATGTCAACCCAATCAACATCAATATTAATTTTGTAAATAACCCTTTACCAAACCACCAGTCGAGCCAAAAATTCATCACTTTTGTGACCTAAAATTTAGTTTGCCCCTTAATCAAATCAACCTTTACTTTCATAACACTTTTTTAGAAATAGGATGCATCTTCCTTAGAAAGTCAATTTAATATATTTTGATTTGGAAGATACTTACTTCTAATCAAATTATTCGGAAAATCATTAGTGTTAGAATATTATGTTAATATTATTATAATTTTGTATTAATGTAGTATCATATTATTAATGGTAGGTGGTAAAATGTTAATTAGGAATATTATGTAAATTAGGTAGAAGATTATTAGGAATTGATTAGGAAGATTAGGCATGATTGACTCTTCCTACTTGATGTATATTGTGTATATATTGAACCTTTGAAAGATGAATATAGAGAGGAAAATATTCTACTTACCCTAGACTTCTTACATGGTATCAAGAGCTTAAGGAAAGATCCAAAATTAGTTTAATTTCTTCCAAATTTTTGGTCATCTTCCTCCCTAGAAAACCCTAGTGGCAGAAAATTTCATTATTTTTTTCTTTTCACTCCATTATTGATTATCCTTCATCACAACCAGTTATGTCTGAATCTAAATCATCTTTTCACCCTGCCCATCAAACTAGAAATGGAAACCGTTCATTATGCGACTGGGGCAGAATTATTCAAAATATGTTGTCGGGCTCACAAAGTTCTTCATCATATAATTCCTCCAAAAGACGGTAAAGGGAAAGACATAACAAACGATGCAGGCAAGGAATTGTGGGATACACTTGATGCCACCGTTCTTGGTTGGATTTATGCGACAATCTCCACAAACTTGTTGCATACGATAATGGAACCGGATTCCACAGCCATGGCGGCATGGGAACGTTTGCGAGATATATTTCAAGATAACCAAAACTCTCGCACTGTTTCATTAGAACAGGAGTTCTCAACCATTGACATGGCGGATTTCCCTAATGTTTCTACATATTGTCAACGCCTCAAAGTGTTGGCCGATCAATTACGAAACGTTGGTTCACCGGTTACTAATAACCGGTTAGTCTTGCAATTGGTCGCCGGTCTCACCGACGCGTATAGCGGCGTGGGAACTCTCATTCGTCAAAGTAATCCTCTACCACAATTTTATCAAGCAAGGTCCATGCTTGTACTTGAAGAGTCGGGCTTGGTGAAAAAGGCCTCAACTACTTCAAATTCCGCCATGCTTGCCACTCCTTCACATGATGGTAATTTTTTTGACCCTTCTCAACAAAATAAGGGACAAAAAGGACGTCATAACAATAAAAATAAGGGTGGAAATCGCGGAAATAACAAAGGTGGAGGCCACCGAAATTCCGGTGGCGGCGGTAATGGCGGCAACACCAACTATGGTGGTGGACAGTGGAAGCAAAGAAGAAGGCGGCGTCGGTCGATGGCGGCGGCGGCAGGGCGGCAGACGATGGCAAAGAAGAAGCAGCTACCGTGGCAAGTGGCTTGATCGCACCCAACCCAGCCCCAGCAAGCAATTGGGCTAGGCAACCCCCAAGGCCCACTGCCACCTCAAAACGATGGCTCACCCAAGGTAATCGGCAAAGGCGGCAAAGAATAAAGAATAGGCCCAAAGAGCCCATTTCACTGGTCTGCTGCCTCTGTGCAAGCGATGGGCCTTAGCCGACCCAGTGGCATGAGGCCCATTCAACAGGGGCCCACCCCACGAAAATTGAGTTCGTCATGCACACTCTTGGACTTAATCCACCGGATTCAAATTGGTATATGGACTCCGGAGCGACGTCACATATGATTTCCTCCCAAGGTAATCTCTCGTCTTATTTTAATTTAAGTAATAATAATGGAATAATTGTCGAAAATGACCATTCAATTCCAATAAAAGGTTATGGTTCTAGCAAATTTTTACCACCAAACCCACCCCTAATTTTAAAGAATGTCCTTCATGCTCCCAAATTAATCAAAAACTTGGTTTCTGTTAGAAAGTTTACAACTGATAATTGGGTATCTGTCCGGTTTGACCCCTTTGGTTTTTTCGTGCATGATTTTCAGACGGGGAAGCTTCTCATGAGATGTGATAGCAAGGGGGAGCTCTATCCAATAAATCCGTCAACCCAACAATCCAAGTTTCCTTCTGCTTTTGCTGCCTTGGCACCAACGTTTGGGACATCCGGGAGAGGCTGTTTTGACTTCTCTTAAAGAAAATAATTTTATTTCTTGTACCCAGACACAGACTCTAAATAAGTGTCATTCTTGCACACTTGGTAAACATGTTAAGTTGCCTTTTATTTCCTCTACTTCATGTACTCTTTTTGCCATTTGATATTTTACATTGTGATATTTGGACATCCCCTGTTTTGAGTTCTTTTTCTCACTTTTAGAGCATTCATCTGAACTCAATTTGAACGTGATATCAGAAATATACAATGTGACAATGGGAGGGGGGGGGAGTTTGACAATAAACTGTTTTGGGATTTTTTTCAAAACAAATGGTCGTCAGTTTCATTTGTCTTGTCCTCATACTTCATAACAAAATGGGAAGGCGAAACGTAAAATTAGAACCATTAACAATATTGTTAGAACATTTCTTTCTCATGCTTCACTTCCCCCTGTATTTTGGCATCATGCACTCCAAATGACAACTTATCTGTTGAATGTCCTTCATCAGAAAAATCTATTATACCAAGCTCCCCTAAAAATGCTTTACCTACGAGAGCCCACATATCATCACTTACGAGTGTTTGGTTGTCTTTGCTACCCCCTCTTTCCATCCACCACAATCACAAAACTCCAACCCCGGTCTACTCCATGTGTGTTCTTAGGATACCCTACTCATCATCGCGGTTACCAATGTTATGACAGTTTTTCCAAAAGAATCTTTATCAGTCGTCATGTAATCTTTGATGAAACAATATTTTCTTTTGCTAAGTTACATGCCACCGGGACCCCGAACTATGATTTTTTTGGATAATCATAAGCTTTCGTATCTAACACATTTTTTTCACAGCCCGATACCTATTCCTAGTGTTGAACACCGTGATACCGGCCCATTGGGCCAGGCAACCCCAACGGGCCCAATTCCAGCTCCATCAGTGCAACCCACTGGACCCTCGGTTTCTCACTCCTAGGTCAGTAGCGTCCAGTCCACTGGCCCAACAAACCGTCCGATCACCCATAGTCAACATGTGATTGTCAAACCTAATGCAAAATATAGCCTTCACACCCAGGTCTCGAAATCACCCTTGCCTCGTAATCCTGTATCTGCTCTAAAAGACTCGAATTGGAAAATGGCCATGGATGATGAATATCATGCTCTAATTACAAATAGGACATGGGATTTAGTACCTCGTCCATCTAATGCTAATATAATTCGATCTATGTGGATTTTCAGTCATAAAGAAAAATCTGATGGAACTTTTGAGCGGCATAAAGCCCATTTTGTAGGTGATGGGAAGACACAACAGGTTGGTGTAGATTGCGGGGAAACATTCAGTCCAGTGGTCAAACCTGCAACTATCATGACAGTTCTCAGCATGTCTCTCTCAAAAGGATGGTCACTTCATCAATTGGATGTCAAAAATGCCTTCCTCCATGGACACCTTAATGAAACTGTCTACATGAACCAACCATTGGGATACAGGGATCCTAAATATCCCAACCATGTGTGTTTGCTCAACAAATCATTATATGGCCTCAAGTAGGCCCCCAAGGCTTGGTATACGCGGTTTGCAGATTTTGTGTCACGCATGGGTTTCTCGCACAGCCGTTCAGATAATTCCCTCTTTATCTATCGTCAGGTAATCATACTACTTATCTTCTTCTATATGTGGATGATATTATTCTAACAGCATCTTCAGACTCCCTTCGCAAGAATATCATGTCACAGCTTAGTCTGAATTTGCTATGAAAGATCTTGGCCCACTCCACTACTTTCTAGGGATTGCTGTGACCCGACATACATGTGGATTATTCCTCTCCCAGAAGAAGTATGAATCAGAAATCGTGGAACGAGCTGGGATGTCTTTCTGCAAACCTTCGGCAACTCCAGTCGACATAAAGTCAAAATTGAGTGTTATCTCTAGCAAACCTTTTGCTGATCCAACGTTATACCGCAACCTAGTAGGAGCTTTACAATATCTCACATTCACCAGGACAGATATTACCTATGCAGTGCAACAAGTGTGTCTATTCATGCATAATCCCATGGACGAACATATGCATGCTCTGAAACGCATTGTGCGATATATTCAGGGAACTCTGGAGTATGGATTACATCTATACCCGTCCTCTATTTCCAAACTTGTTACGTACACTGATGCAGATTGGGCAGGTTGTCCGGATACAAGACGCTCCACCTCCGGGTACTGTGTCTTCCTTGGTGATAATTTAATCTCATGGTCCTTAAAAAGGCAGGCCACGGTATCACGCTCAAGTGCTGAAGCAGAATATCGTGTGGTGGCCAATGTTGTATCTGACTCATGTTGGATTCGGAACCTGTTACTTGAACTTCATTGCCCTATTTCGACTGCAACAATAGTATACTGTGATAATATTAGTGCAATCTACCTCTCAGGGAATCCCATCCACCATCAACGCACTAAACATATTGAGTTAGATATTCACTTTGTACGTGAGAAGGTGGCTCGCGGACAAGTTCGGGTGCTGCATGTCCCAACGCGACATCAAATCGCATATATCTTCACAAAAGGACTTTCGCTGACATTATTTGAAGATTTTCGGGACAGTCTCAGCATTCACCGCCCTCCAGCTTCGATTGCGGGGGAGTGTTAGAATTTATGTTAATAGTATTATGATTCTGTATTAATGTAGTATCATATTATATATGGTAGGTAGTAAAATGTTAATTAGGAATATTATATAAATTAGGTAGAAGATTATTAGGAATTGATTAGGAAGATTAGACATGATTGACTCTTCCTAATTGATGTATATTGTGTATATATTGAACCTTTGAAAGATGAATATAGTGAGGAAAATATTCTACTTACCCTAGAATTCTTACAATTAGAATTTTTATTGGATTTAATTTTGAAATTAATATTTTGCGAGCATTCCAAGATTGATTTCATTAAATTTTCTATTACTCAAACCATTTTTTTGTTACTCTAATAAATTGTATTCCAATTGACAAGATGTACTTTCATATGTAGATACGTTCCAATTTGGTAGTTGACGAACTAGGTGGTACAAATTTCAAATTCTAAGGGTGTGTATGGTATGGATGAAATTATTTTTTTAGAAACTTGTTTCAATTTTTTCATGTGTGGTTGAAATTTTGAAAAATATTTTCTTTAAAAACAAGAAAAATGATTTTCTTAGTAGAAGTAGGAAAAATTAAGTTTCATAAATGACATTCTACACTACATTAGTATCACACCATCCTCCTACACACCCCACTCCCACCCACATACTATTTTCCTATATTATATATAATTTTTTTTTGAATTTTTTTTTCTTACTTACCAAACACATAAAAAATAAATAAGAAAATTATTTATATTTCTAAATTATATACAAATATTTCTAGATAATACTTTTTTCTCAGTTACAAAATATAAAAAAATTAGTAAGAGAAGTAGTATATTTTCAGTAGAAAATATTTTTTTCATACCAGATACGCCCTAAGTGTGGTTAGAAGGTTCATTCTAGGGAAGTAATTGGCAAGTGAGAGTTTGTTTGGTAGCTGATTAGAGTTATGTAAGTATTAATATTACAAGAATTAATTGTGAGGGAATCATATATTATTTTATGTAGGGATACAGGGTTTAGTTATTCATGTACTAGTTATTCCATCTTCTATTTTGTATAAAATAATACATATATTTTCTCATAACTTATACATGTATTAGTTATGTCAGTCTCTAAATTGCAAATCAAACACCTGATTAGGATTTAGGTATGTTAAATTTTATACACATCAAAAAATACTATCAACATAATATTACTTATGGAGAGTTAATACATGAATAATTTAGTTCCTAAACATAGTATACCATGTTCACTTTACTTGTTTATTGGATTTACAATATTCTTGACGTTTTCTTAATGAAAAAAAAATCATAGTTCCATTCATTTGATAGGAATTCTAAAAGCTAAACATATTAGCTAAATTAAACTTTTAATGGATGGATAACAGAAAAAAGAAAGTGACTTGATTGATGTTAAAATTAAGAGGGGACGAAATTTTTGAGAGAAGAAAAATATTGAGAGAATTTTTTGTTGTTTTCATTCATCATAATAACCTCTTTATATAATGACAAAAATCTTCCTTTCCCTAGTCTAACAAGAAAATTATATTCTAATAAATTACTATAATTATAATTTATCAAATATACTTAGACTAGGATTTTACCATAAAACTATCATAGTTAAACTAGAAAATTCGGAGTCAGCGGCCGACCCCCCCCTCAAGTTGGAGCATGGGGTCTCGATTGTCAACTTTCCAAGTAGATATTCATGTTGTGATTTTTCCAAAGCCTTTGTAAATACGTCGGCCAATTGTTCGTTGGTTGACAAATAACTCTGAAGTATTATACCAGATTGGAGTGCATTCCGGACATAATGATAGTCGATTTTAATATGTTTAGTCCATTCATGAAACACCGGGTTTTGTGTAATATACAATGCCGCTTGACTATCACAATACATTTTAACCGGAGATTTATGTTCGACGCTCAAGATATGTTGGATTCTCGTCAACCATTTCAACTCACAAACCGTCATTGTCATTGAACGGTATTCCACCTCCGCTGACGAGCGAGACACAGTGTGTTTCTTCTTGATTTTCCATGATACCCGTGAATTTTCGAGGGAGATAAACCATCTGATGAGAGATTTTCAGGTCAACGGACATCTTGCCCAGTCCGCATTACACCACCCATATAATCGGAGATCATAATCCCTCCTTAATACAATTCCTTGCCCATGGTTCTTCTTCAAGTATATTACCACTCGGAGGGCGGCTCTCCAATGCGCTTTCTTTGGTTGGTGCATGAATTGAGACAGAACATGCACACAATAGGACAACTCCGGTTGTGTAAAACTGAGGTATATCAATCTACCGACCAAACACCAGTATGGTTCGGATCTGTCAAATTATCCCCTTTGACCAACGCTAAATTGTGATTATGTTCCATGGGAGTATTAGCCAGTTTTGCTCCCAATATTTTGGACTCAGAAATTATATCCAAGGCATATTTCCGTTGACAAATAAATAATTTGTTTGGTCCACTCACAACTTCAACCCCCAGAAAATATTTCAGGGGACCCAAATCCTTCATGTGAAAATAGGTTCAGAGAGAGTTTTTGAACCTTGCAATGGCACCATGGTCATTTTCGGAGATAATCAAATCATTCACATAAACTAGGACGTTAAGTTATATACTTCCCTGGGGCATCGTGAAGAGAGAATAGTCGGAGTATGACTATTTGAACCCATATTTTATCAAGGCACTTGATAATTTGGCAAACCAACACCGTGGGGCTTGTTTCAACCCGTACAAAGATTTTTGGAGTCGACATACTTGCCCCGGACCAGACACATAAAATCCCGATGGTAATTTCATATAAACTTCTTCAGCTAGTTCGTCATGCAAGAAGGCATTATGAACATCCATCTGATGCAACTCCCAATTGCGAGCGGCCGCTAACGCCAAGAAGGTTTGAACGGTCACTACCTTCGCCACCGGAGCAAACGTTTCATTATAATCAATACCTCCTGCTTATTACCGAAGAAAACCAACTGAGCTTTATATCGTTCAACTATGTCATCCGAGTTGTATTTGATCTTGTACACCCATCTACATCCGAGTGCGTTATTGTCTAACGGTAATGTTTACAACGTTCATGTGCCATTGTCCTATAATGCTTGAATTTCTTGTTGCATGACTTTTCTCCAATATTCATTTTTCATGGTCTCCGAGAAGGATTTTGGTTTAATTCCTGTGATAATTGTTGTAAGGAATCTTTGGTGTTGCAAGAAAAAATTATCACAAGATATATAATGAGCTAGAGGATAAGGCGCACCTGAGGGTTGCTGATAATCAAGCGAACTCATCGATGGACTTTTTTTTCGGAATGATTCAGTAACGTAGTCACGCAATCGAACCGAGTCATACTTCTGTTGTTTACCCCAGCCCAATTATTTCTCTGGTGGCTTTTTATTGGCCCGGGTACCTTTTGTTTATATTTCTTCCAAGTTTTCATTGTTCGGATCAGCATCTGTCTGGTGTAATTCTAGTTGATCCGTAGATTCGGTATCCGGTGTTTGAATTTCTTCTATTCAGGATTCATTCGTACCTACATTACTTGTCTGTTCTTCTTCAAATTCGTGTTGATTCCTCTCTTCCTTTGTTTAGTCCGGGATCACTTCTATTTTGTCAACCAAATTATGTTTTCCTACGGCAAAAGGGAACTTAGTCTCGTAGGAGTCCACATCTCTCGAGACTAAATATTCATCATTTTCCAAGTCATATAATCTCCAACCTTTCTGTCCATAAGGGTATCCCAAGAAGACACACCTACGACTCCGACTCTCAAACTTGTCTCTTGTTTTTCACTTTGTGTGTGCATAGCACAATGACCCTAGCACCCTTAAGTGATCATAATGAGGCGCCTCCCCGTATAAAATTTCATAGGGGGTTTTCTCATTCAAAACTAAAGATGGTGTTCTATTGATTAAGTATCCATAAGTCAAACACACATTCTCCCCAAAATATGATCGGAAGATGGCCCTGAAATCTCAATGCTCGTGCCACATTAAGAATATGATGGTATTTTCTTTCAACTCTTCTATTATTCTACGGTACCTGTGCAAGAAGTTTGGAAAAAGAATTCCATGTTCGAAAAGTAATTCTTCATACATATGAATTCAGTTCTGTTATAACTTCTAACAATTTTTACCTTCTTACCAAACTGCCTATCCACCAATGCTGAGAAATTTTTCAAGATTTAGGATACTTATTTCTTATCAAGTAAAAGAAAAAATCATAAGGACGTGACCGATCATCCATAATTGTAAAAAACTATGAAACACCACAAGAAGAAAGGGTTCTATACGGCCCCCATAAATCACAATGAATCATATCAAAAATATCAGAAAATTTATATTATCACTTGAAGGAAAAATACTTCTTGTTTGTTTTGCCCTTTGGTATACATCACACTCTTGATCTAAACTAAAACTATTTTCTTTTAAACCTAACATCGTAATAGACTGTGTCACTTGCGCAGAAAGATGACCTAACCGTTTGTGTCAAAGATCAAACCAATCAACTGCCTCTGCCTTCATAGCTCGTTTCTGCGGCACATTCCGGAAATAGTAAAGTCCAGCTCTTCGTTCACCCATTCCAAACAACTTCCTCATGGTGGGGTCCTGTATAACACACATAGTTTTGTTAAAATTTACATCACAATCTAAATAATCAACAAGTTCAGATACATAAATTAAATTGCAAGTTAAGTCTGGAAGATAAAAGACATCATTCAACCAAATCCTATTATTTAGCCTGGTCGTTCCTTCTTTCATGGACACCGAGCTACTTTTATCCGAAAGCCCAATCGGACACTTAGAAATGTCCCGCTGATCACTCAGTTTCTCCAGATTACCTGTCACGTGATTGATAGCTTCACAGTCAATAATCCAATATGAGTTTTTGTATTATCATCCATCTTGCCATTCAGATTTATTCCTTGTAAAATTTAACATATGAGTCATCGTTTTTTGAATTTCTTCACTCAGATTGTGAGGTCATACTCCTCTTGTGTTCATCCGGTATATCTTCGCATATGTATCTTTGACAGCAATGGCGTTAGCCGGGTAGTTGTCTCATCTGCGATCGGATCTCGGACCTCCTCTCTGCTGTTGTTGTTGTCCTCATCCTCTTCCTCCAGATTTTTCGTCTCCCTTTTTATTTCTAGGCCACTATTCCGGATATCCAATAAGTTGAAAGCATCCTTCCATAACGTGTCTGGATCTCTTGCAATATGTGCAGAATGAACCATCATTCTTCCTTTCACCTTGATCATGACATGTATTTCTTCCTTGTACGGTAAAAACCATTATTTCACTTCATTCCTCTATTTTTCGTGTGAGTTCTCTCACACATTCTTCCTGCACTAGCTTCAATTAGACTTTGGTTAGTAATGGCAACAGTTCCTGGGCCAGTATTTTCGATCTCACCATTACACACATTGTCTTATCCAATCCCATGAGAAAAAGATGCAGTTTTGCTTCTTCTCTTTTGGTTTCCAAGATCATCCCAAATTGCACGTGCACTTTCCGCACTTGCAAGTCAGAATCTGTTCGTAGTTTGCCAATTCTTCCCATAACTTGGTTAGTTTTCCATAGTAATCCATTGTGGTGCTTCTCTTCTGTTTGCACTCCGCAAGTTCTACTTTCAGTTGTTGCATTCGTGGTCCATTGATCACGGCGAACCGCTCCCAGATGCTCGTCCACAATTCTTCTGATTCCTCTTTATGAGAGATCGTTGAGCGAAGCGTTGGTTTGATGGTGTTACGAATTCACGATACCAACAACGAGTTTATAGTTCACCAGTCTCTCTAAGTCCGGTGATTCTTCATCCTGCTTCTTGATCGTACCATCAACGAAACTGAATTCTTCCTTTCTCTCAGGGTCGTCCTTATGGATCGAGCCCATTCTTCGTAATTCTCTCCCTTCAACTGGACTTGTGTCACCGCAAATTTGGGATTATCATTTGACGTAATGTCATATGGGGAGATTATTTTTCTTTGAATTTTATTTTCTTCACCGGCGATTCCTTTGTTTTTATCACCGGTTTCTCCGTCACCCGCCATTATTTAGAGTTTTTGTGTTCTTTCAACATGATTCTAATGCCATGTTAAAATTAACATGGGACGGAATTTTAGAGAAAAGAAAAATATTAGGAGAATTCTTTCTTGCTTTCATTCATTGTAATGTCCTCTTTATATAGGGGCAAAATTTTTTCTTCCCCTAGTCTAACAAAGAAACTCTATTATAATAAACTACTATAATTACAATTTATCAAATATAGTTAGACTAGAATTTTACCATAAAACTATTAGAGTTTAACTAGAAAACTTGGGGTCGGTGACCGACGTCGGTGTCGGTCTCAATAATGGATATCTATATTCTGATACTGTGATACATAAACTACCAATTATTGAGACTCGAAATACAAATTTTGCAGTTTAAATATGAACAAAGAGTTCATGAAGTGATAAGTGTTAGAAAAATAATATTTTCTATTTAATATCTCAAAAATAAAAGGACTATTTCTAACAATTCTTAATGACTATTGAATACCCTTATAGCTTGATTGACTATTATCCTTAAATACCAATTTTAACGTTCCTTTTAGGATTTATAACATACTACCTCGTCATTAACCTTTTAATTGTGAGTCTTTATCATTTCATTATTTCAGCCACTGCATTCCATCCATAAAAGACTTGGAATTTCAATAATCTTTGATAATTATAAATATGATGTTGTTGTTCTCAGAGGAATAAGACATGGATCTACTTTTCTCCTATATATAAGTTTCATCTTTTCTTTTTTGTGTGTGACAGATTTCAAGACTATTCTTTCTATAATATTTTATTCTTTTGTGTTGAGTTTCATATTAATATAAACGTTAGATTCTGACTCTTAGTTTTATACTAGAAGAGCTTGTTGAATCCTGAGGATATACATATACCGGGTGAAATATCCTTAAGGACAGTGTCTTCGGACATGCCTCAAGCTTTCTAAAGTTCCTTATAGTGTTCGTGATCAAGTATTTTTCGTAAGATTTCCAACAATCTTAAGGATATTTCATAACTATGTTTTTATGGAGAATGCATACAATATACTCTCTGATCTTCAATTATAGTGAATTCGTATAACTTACTTAGATGTCTTCCACAATGCTTCTGTTTTCATGTTGAACGATGAGATTGGGATTAGGGAGAGAGAGTAGTGTTAAAAAGTTCGAATATTTCAAGAATGCCTTTCAGTTGTTTTGGCTCTTTTCTACCGTGCAAAGACAACGGAGCAACTCAGGTACAAGGATTAGAGATTCCAATAATGTGAGGTTGTTTTCCTTTAGCTCATTGAGATCAACAATGGCGAATTTACATACGTCAAACAAAATAGGAGGACAAGTAGATTTTTGTGTTCACGCTAATAAGGTATGGGACGATATTATTGATGTTAGGTGTATTTATACGTCTAACCGTCAAGTTTTACCCATATTTTACCTTGTTTAGAGGACTAATCGCACTAAATACACCTAACTTATGTTAATCTTTGCAATATGAACGGATATGTGTGTTCTTGTCGCATCTAGGTACTTAATGTGAGAAATATGATAATTTGGAGCTAAAATGAGATGAAGCATCCAGACAAGTGTAAATGGTCTCTAAACCTCTCCAAGCAAAGGTTGGAGCAAGCTTAAACTCGCCATACACCTCGCTCAGGGAGAGCAGCGGTCCTAATTGCATGCGTTCAAGAATTTTACCAAGTACAAAGTGACACAGGAGCAAGGCCACGCGAGCTTTAGGGCGAGGTCAGGGCTCGCCCTATGAGAAAAGAGGCTCAAAACACCAAAGTGCAAGAATTTTCTAAGTGCAAAGTGGGCAGACAGGCAGCGCAAAGCTTGGGGCGAGGTTAGTTCTCTCCATGTACCTGGCCCCGCGAGGAAGTGTGTTCAAAATGTCAAAGTTGAGATTTTGTTCCAAGTGTAAAAGTGACACGCAATCTCGCCCCGTGAAGGCTATAGAGAGACGTGTCTCACCCTACACTTCGCCCAGCGAGCAACTCTGTCCAAATGGCAGCGGGCTTTAACTACAATTTCATTTTGGATTATTGATTTAGGGTTATTCCAAACACTATAAATAGACTCCTTGAACATTTTTGGAGAGGTCGAACTTATTATTTTACAGAGAGCTAGGGTTAAGGCTTTCTCGTTTGGTACCTCTTTTACTATTATTCTTCTATATTTTCTTAGATCGAACATGACTTTTAGTGATTGTAATCAAACTATGAGCGGCTAATCTCCTTTGTTATGGGGTTATGGCCAACGTATGATTGTTGTCGTATGAACGTAAGTTGACATGATTAAATCTATATTATGAATTGCTTATTTAATCTAGTGTCAGACTATTCTATTGCTTCGCGATCAGTAGAATAAATATTTGATTCTTACGTAGAACTCGAGAGAGGAATACTCGGGGAGTGGATTAATATTTAGGATAGAGATATTACCTAGTTCGCCCTACTTGATTGAAATACAAGAAATACAAATGCATTCATGTTAAGGTTCATGACCATAGAGACATAGGCTTGAAAGTAATACGAATAGACGATTAGAGGGATCGAGAGATTCGTAGTCGTAATATTAACCCTGTCAATCAGTAATTCGATAGAGAAAATACGTTAGCGAAGGTGAATGTGCAACATGATTACAAAGTGTGTCGTAACCCTGGAATATTTAATCTCTGTGAACCACAACTAAGTTTAGACCAACGTTTGCGACAATTGTTACTTGTTTGATTTTTAGTTTCATTTTAGCAATAGTAAACAAACAAACACCCTTTTCTTCTATACTTGCATAATTATTGGTAGTAGAATATTTTGATTTAATTGTTAATAATTAGTCTCTGTGGGTACGATATACGACTATATTAGTCACTGTTAAATATACACGTAATATACACTTACCATAAGGGTGTATTTCACGTGTATATTCCAGATTTGGTAAGCTTCAGCCCTTGATATACACACAGTGTATATCACGGTTTTATGGTAGATTTTAGGTAAATATTGTATTAATTACTATTGTACACTTACCATAATTATATGATTCTTGTACTACTAGAATAGGGTTTTGGGAGTAGAATAGGAATAAAATTTTCCTATTATGGAAAATTGTAAATTGTATATATACTTTTTCATTAATAAAAATAATCAAAGGGAATATTTCTTTCATAGTATCAGAGGTTTGCAGACTATGTTTCGACTATTGGGTTTTTTTCTCACAGCAGGTCTGATTGTTCATATATCGTCGTGGTTCTTCCCTGGCTGATATACTATTATATGTGGATGATATTATCTTGACTGCCTCCTCTGATGTATTACGCCACTCTATCATGACAATGCTCAGTTCTGAGTTTGCTATGAAAGCTAACTGGCCACATCCCTGGGGCCCATGGGTGTGGAACTGGGACAGTGGGCCTGGGCCCAACAACCCTTATTACTCGTCACCTTCTATGTATCCGACATGGGCCCAATTTCAGAATTCCAGCAGGCCCAGTTCGTCAAGCAATTGGAACTCGAGAGCTACAGCTGGGCCGCGGAAGCAAGCCTACGTGCTTGGGCCTCGGCCCCACCAGGCCGACCAAGCCGCGGGACCCACTTCTATCGACATTGAAGCCGCGATGCGCACACTTGGATTAAATCCCCCAGACACAAATTGGTAGATGGACACCGAAGCCACTACCCACATGACGTCCGACCAAGGTACTATCTCATCTTATTCTAATTTGAGCAGTAATCGTGGTATAATTGTTGGTAATGACAATTCAATTCCGATTCGTGGTTACGGTCATAAAACTTTATCTCCCCCCTCCCATCCACTTCTTGTCTTGAAAAATACCCTTCATACCCCTAAATTAATTTAAAATTTGGTGTATGTCCGTAAATTCACCACTGATAATTCTGTTTCTGTTGAATTTGATCCTGTTGGGTTTTTTGTAAAAGATTTCAAGACGGGGATTCCTCTCATGAGATGTGATAGTTGAGGAGATCTTTATCCTATCACGCCCACCTCCGATCTCTCGAATCCAGCCTTGCCATCATCTTTTGCAGTCCTTTCTCAATCCTTGTGGCATGCTCATCTAGGTCATCCAGGGTCGTCTATTTTGTCTTCTTTAGATAAAAACAATTTTATTTCTTGTAAGGGTACGCGTAATACTCCGATTTGTCAATCTTGTTCTTTAGGAAAAAATGTTAGATTGTCGTTTGTAGACTCTAATTCTCGTACTTTAATGCCATTTGATATTATTCATAGCGATTTATGGACGTCTCCTGTTTTCAATTCTTTGGGTCACCGTTATTATGTTCTATTTTTGGATGATTATTCTAATTTTTATGGACTTTTCCGATAGCGAAAGCTCTCACATTTTTTCACTTCGTTAAAATTTAGAGCATTCATCCGAACCCAATTCGAATGGAAAATAAAAAATATTCAATGTGATAAGGGCAAAGAATAAGATAATGGGTTGTTTCGGGAGTTTTGTGCTAATAATGGCATATTTTTTTCATTTCGCTTGTCCTCATACGTACTCACAAAATGGGAAGCCGAACGCAAAATTCGTACCATAAATAACATTGTCCGAACTTTATTGGTTCATGCTTCCGTACCCCCTTATCTTTAACATCATGCTCTACAAATGACTACATATCTTCTTAACATTCTTTCTACCAAAGGTTTGGCATATTCGTCCCCCTTCCAATCTTATATAATAAGACTCCCTTGTATTCACATCTTAGGGTCTTTGGGTGCTTATGTTATCCGTTGTTTTCGTCCACCACAATTAACAAACTGCAGGCCCGTTCTACCCCTTGTGTATTTTTGGGTTATCCGTCTAATCATCGTGGGTACAAATATTTTGATTTATCCTCTAATAAAATCATCATTAGTCACCATGTTATTTTTTATGAAACCCAATTTCCCTTTGCTAACGTGAGTAGTCCCGTGCCTAGTTCATATAATTTTTTGGATGACATTGTCTCTCCGTATATTATCCTTCATTTTTAGACCTATCCCGCACCCAAAATCCGTCAACGGGCCCACTGGCCGCTGGACCTACAGGTCCGTCTCACCCCTTTGTTCCAGTCTCGTACTTGGGCCAGCTTCTGCCCCAGTTTCCATAATTGGGCCAGTTGCCCTGCTTAATACGGAAACTAGGCCAATCTCGGCTTCAGTCACTGCTACAGTTTCCTGTTCTGGGCTAGCAGGCCCGCTACCTGCTGGCCAGTCCGTCACTTGTCCCGAAATTTCTCAAAATCCACCCAATTCTCCTTCAAGTCATAGACCGGTCACTCGTAGTCAACGGGGTATTGTTAAACCAAAAAGACATTTTAATCTAAAATCTAATATTCTTAAATCACCCCTGCCCCGTAATCTTATGTCTGCTTTAAATGACCCGAATTGGAAAATTGCTATGATCGACGAATATAATGCTCTTATTGATAATAAGTCAAATCGGCTACCATTCGCACTGTGCTCAGCTTGGCTCTTTCGAAAGCATGACCTATTCATTAGTTAGATGTGAAGAATGTTTTCTTACATGGTGATCTTAAGGAGACAGTCGATATGCATCAGCCCTTAGGGTTTAGGGATCTCAAATATCCTCATCATGTATATTTATTGAAAAAGTCTTTGTATGGGCTTAAGTAGTCCCCACAGGCTTGGTATAAGAGGTTTGCAGACTATGTTTCGACTATTGGGGTTTCTCACAGCATGTCTGATAATTCATTGTTCATATATCGTCGTGGTTCTTCCCTGGCTTATATACTATTATATGTGGATGATATTATCTTGACTGCCTCATCTGATGCATTACGCCATTCTATCATGACAATACTCAGTTCTGAGTTTGCTATGAAAGACTTAGGGCCCATGAGTTATTTTTTGGGGATTGTTGTCTCTCGTCATGCAGGTGGGTTGTTCTTATCCCAACGAAAGTATGCAGCTAAGATCATTGAGCGAGCTGGTATGTCCTCATGCAAGTCTACTTTTACTCCAGTTGATACTAAACCCAACTTGGGTGCTGAGGCTGGCTCACCTTACGAGGATCTGACCTGCTATTGCAGTCTTGCAGGGGCCCTTCAGTATCTTACTTTCACGAGACTCGATATTACGTATACCATACAACATGTGTGTTTGTTTATGCATGATCCCAGGGTTGAGCACATGAATGGGCTCAAACGCATTCTTCGGTACATCCAGGGGACACTTGACTTTGACTTACATTTATATCCCTCATTGACGTCTACACTTGTCTCGTATGCAGATGCTGATTGGGGTAGTTGTCCAGACACCAGACGCTCTACATCTGGCTATTGTATGTTTCTTGGTAATAACTTTGTCTCATGGTCTGCAAAGCGTCAGTCGACTTTGTCCCGCTCCAGTGCAAACGCCGAGTATCGAGGGGTAGCCAATGTGGTCTCTGAATCCTGTTGGTTACGTAATCTTCTTTTAGAGCTTCATTTTCCTATTCAGAAATCTACCTTAGTTTATTGTGATAATATTAGTGTCATCTACCTTTCTAGTAATCCAGTTCAGCACCAGCGCACTAAACTTTTCGAGATGGATATCCACTTTGTTCGCGAAAAGGTAGCTCGTGGACAAGTACGTGTTTGCCATGTCCCTTCCAGATATCAAATTGCAGACATCTTTACCAAAAGGCTTCCCTCGGTCTTGTTTGAAGATTTTAGGGACAGTCTCAGCGTACGAAGACCACCCGCTATGATTGCGGGTGTGTGTTAAATATACACGTAATATACACTTACCATAAAGGGTGTATATCACGTGTATATTCCAGATTTAGCAAGCTTCAGCCTGTGATATACACACCGTGTATATCACAGTTTTATGGTAGATTTTAGGTAAATATTGTATTAATTAGTATTGTACACTTATAATTATAGGATTTTTGTACTACTAGAATAGGGTTTTGGAGTAGAATATGAATAAGATTTTTCTATTATGAAAAATTGTAAATTGTATATATACTCTTTCATTAATGAAAATAATCAAGGGGAATATTTCTTTCAGTCACTATATTACTTGTCGAACGCATATACTTGCGTGTGCGTTGGGAGCAACAACTATATATCTATATTTTTTTAATGATTTTGTGTGTGGCAAATTAAACAACATACCCTCAATGCAGAAGAAGATTCGGAGAAATCATAATTCCGCTAAGTAAAAATAAATTTTATTAAGCGGATGATATATATTATAATAGTCATTTTTCAAATGATTCTTATGGCTAATGTGAAGAGATTGTGTGTTAGACTTTGGTGCTAGTAAGCATATATGTACTAACTAAATTAATTTTGTGCCATACACCTAATTAGTTGAAGAAGAATGATTTATTTATCTTTGTATTACTTGATAAGTCTTTGAAAAGAAAAAGTTCTTCTTATATCCACATTTCAAAAAAATAAATTATTATGGAGTGAAGGTTATTTGAGTATGATAAGGTTGTGTTGTAATTTTTGTGAGATGATATGATAACCATAATTTATTTGTACTTATTATTTTTTAAATAATGACGAAATGACTTATGATAAATTTGTAATACTTCTTACGAGTTATGAAAGTATTATTACTCTATCTTAACTTTTTTAAAATGTGGGGGCTACGATATGAGCTATGAAACTATTATCTCCCTACTTTAATTTTTTTGAATATGTGGGGGTCATGGTGTGTTGCTAAAAGTTATGCCGACAGAGTTGGTAAAATAGTGATAATATTTCACTTGATCTTATTATTCAAAATGTTTTTAAAAATAAGGATTTGAGGAGAAGCAAAAGAAAAGAAAATTGATGATGAGTTTTAGACCGATCTTGTTGAAAATGAGTAAAGAATTTTGACAATGTTTCTTCTCATAATGAATTCTTTTGAAAAGAAGTCATTGATGATGAAATTAATTCATTTTCGGGAAAAATAATATTTGAGAGGTACCACAATTATAATATTGAGTGTAGTGAATTTTCCATTGTATTATTGAGATGCAGTAACGATAATTGGATCTTTGATTCAGATGAGATAAAATCACTAAAACCATGTGTTCACCTTTTGTAGGGGTGTAATAACATATAAATAAACCATATCAATGATGATATCTGAATTGGGCTTTAGAATTGGCTGCTATGAGGCTGAGTGGTTAAGGAACTACTTAGCGAGTATTTAAATTGGAATAAATTAATTTTTTTTGTGTCGACATAATGTGATAAAATAATTGCTGAAAAATGAAACTATTTCATGAATTATGTGATGTCTGAGGTAAATTTGAACGATTCACAGACTATAAGAAACATCGATGAGAATGAGATTTTTTTGTCAATTTGAGAAGATCAACAATGATGGTAACCCAACCTATGTGATTGGACATCTCATGAATTAGATTCATATGGGTAATAAAAAGTCTTTAGTTGATCAAAAGTGCACTATTAAATTATGTCAATTCCTATGGTGCGTGAATATAGTGCAATACTGCAAGGCAAATTGAGGTTGCGTTAAACTCTTAATCCAAATCATATCATTTATAGGTGGTGTATTGCTCTGCAGAATACACTTGATGATCGAAACTATATGAGTGTGGAGTGATGCCGCTCAATGAAATTGTGACAGCTTTTTAGAACACTCATGAATACTAGGACACACGCATGACCTCTTAGCGCAAAACCGCAATAACAAAGATTGTGTGAGTATAATGTGATAGAATAAGACAATGAACTTACAAAAGAATTATTGGTTCATAGAAGTTCTAAACTTCACCAATTATTTTATAAGTTTAATCTTATTTTATTTAGGTCTGGTTCATAGTCTACGAGACATCAGATTCGACGCATTGTATTCATATGTGAAAAACCAAAAAAACTTCTTATTTTATTTCTTTTATTATTTTTGAGATATATTAGGAATTGTTAGAAAAATAATATTTTCTATTTAATATCTCAAAAATAAAAGGACTATTTATAATAATTCTTAATGGCTATTGAATACCCTTAAATAGTCTTGATCGACTATTATCCTTAAATACCAATTCTAACGTTCTTTTTTATGATTTGTAACATAATACCTCATCATTAACCTTTTAATTGTGAGTTTTTATCATTTCATTATTTCAGCCATTACATTCCATCCATAAAAGACTTGGAATTTCAATAGTCTTTGATAATTATAAATAAGATGTTATTTGCTATCAGAGGAATAAGACATGGATCTAATTTTCATCTTTTCTTCTTTGTGTGTGACAGATTTCAAGACTATTCTTTCTCTAATATTTTATTATTTTGTGATGGATTTCATATTAATATAAATCTTTGTTAAATTCTGGCTCCTAGTTTTATACTAGAAGAGCTTGTTGAATTTTGGAGATACACTTATATCGGGTAAAATATGTTGGAAATTAGCCTTTGGCGGGGAGATGCGTCCACCCATCTTTGATGAATTAAACACTAGTGTTCCGCATGTTGGAGACCTTGTCTCTTCGCACATGCATGATCTACGAAGTGAGTAGATCACCGTAGGGCCAAGAATCGTCTAATTTCGTTGAGAAATGAAAGAGATATTGGTCCACGAAGTAAGGTGTTTGAGACATGGAAATGTGGTGGAACAAATCTACCACATCGGTGGGAATAGGAAGAATTGCTCTCTATATAAGTCTCTAATGTGGTAAAGGGTTTGGATCCCCAAGGGGTATCCCATGTGTTTAAAGGAGGGAAGACCTAGATGTGCTTGGGTTCAAGGCTAAGCCCACACGCGCGCCGCCGCCGCCCGCCCGTCCGGTTCCGGGCTCTCGGGCTGTGGGGCTGTGGGGCTGTCTGATATTATCTTTTTGGACCAGAGAACTCTGCCAGATGTACAGTTTGATCCCTGAAGTTTCATACGTACAGTTTGGTCCCTAGAGTTTCTGGGAAGGTGACGGAAGGCTGATTAACTCCTCTATTAACAGCCCATTAGTTGGGCAATTGAGTAGCCTCCTTCATGACCTTAATTCACCTCTTTCATGGCATTAAAACCTGCCATTACAGCCCTCCTTTAAAGTCCATTACAGCCTTGTTTTGGGCAGTTGTACATCCCCTTCTCCTTGCTATATATTGAGCCTTCTTTGGCTCAATTCAGTGGCAGAAAATAGACGAAAATACAGTGAGAAACAGGCAGCAAACAGAGACGAAAAACAGCAAGTAACATGCCCGAAAACACAGCCACAAAATAGCACAAAACAGTCAGTGAAATTCAGCGAAAATCAGTGCAATTTTCGACTAAAAAATAGTGACCAAACCCTCACGTATACACAAGATATACACTACAGAGACACACTATATACACAGAGACAAAAGAGAAGAGTAGAGAGAAACTCTTCCTTCCTATTCCATATCTTCAGCAAGTCGAGTCATATTTGTTTTCTTCGACAGGCACAACCTATTGGCTTTGTAGTGTTGAAATTAAAGTGTTGTTTTATCTTGGGAGACTATTGCCCGCTAACGTAAAAGCATATATACGGGGCAATCTTGTCTTAAGGATAGAGGGCTATCCTCGACTCAACACACAACGTTGTAACCATCCAGATTTAGTTGTTTCTTGATCTCAGGTTATCAAGATTCAAGACACAACAAACTTGCGGCAGTTCTCAACATTGGCTTTGCAAGGTGATCAAGATTCAAGACACAACACACATGCGGCAGTTTTGAAGATTGACCATTTATTTATCCTTTCGAACATTTGTAATAGTTATTACTTCCCGTACTGCTCTATAAAGTACCATAGAAATACCAACAACTTAAGACAAGATTGTATTGTAATACTATTAGTGTTCGAAAGATGTCGGTCAAAAGTTGTGTGACCAAATCTGGATATGGCAATGGTTTTCTGGTAGAAGAGAGTGATGATGATGAATGTGTTCATGGTGTCACCGCTACCAAGACTGGTTGGAACAAGCGCTCACGAGAGCCTGAGGATGTCAACTGGGACAAGAGGAGAAGACTGAAGATGTACTTCTATCTTGCAGCAGAAGGCCTGTATCTATCCCAGACAAAAGATCCGAATAATGGTAAGAAGGAACTGGACACTCAGTTTGATGAAGTGACTGAAGTGAGCCAGAATCCGAAATTGGGATAAGTAGTTTTTCTTACTTGTCAAGAATAAAGATTAAATGAGGTCTGATTAAAAATGGATTAAAGTAAGGAGGAATATGAAAATAATTTATATTCCTTACGCTTTAAAAATCAGAAGTTTAATCTCATCTTCTTTTCCGTTTAAAGATTGGATTGTAAAGCAACTTAAAAAGATCCGTTCTTTTAAGTGTAATTATTAAAAGTGAGTAAAGTATGTTCGCACATACGAGGGAGTAAGATCCACTGACTGTGCGAAAACTGTTAACACTCTTAAGTAAGCGCCAAGAATTATCTGGGCACCAATCATAACGGAAGAAGTCTAAAAGTTAAAGACGTTGAGCCTGTCATACTATTTGGCAGAAGATCCTTCATAGGATGATATTGGACACTCAGTCATATAAAGCCTCCGGGCGACTGGAGTGGGGCCAGAATTCATTTCATAGGAAAAGTAATGGACACCTAGTAAGGTGGGCCAGAGTATCCAGATCACATGTGATCCGGTTACGCCCTAACCACGGGCAAGAGGTTGTTCATGTGAAGCAACGCCACCTCTAAAGTAGAAGGGGTTGAAGAGGCTGTCCTCAATAGGACTTCAGGGAATGGGATCACTCTAAGCTGAGGTGATACATGTTCCTAACTTGGTTTAAGGGACGCTGTTGGTCAAGCTGGTTTGAGACTAGTCCAACAGGTCTGTAATAACTAAGAATGGTACAGTACGTCTGTAGCCAAATGAATGATATATTTGTAATCCGTGCATCTATGCCATCATAGATTAAGACACGTTAAATAGCAAGTCATTCAAAAGCTAACGATGTTGAGATTGTTGCCTTCTGTCGACATAAACCCTCAAAATGAATGTGAGGTAGACGAATAGGCAAAATCACCTTTCCAAATTCCGTCAAAGGGAATAGCGAAAGAAGCACCGCTCCTCTAGAACTTAGTCACACCTACTTGGGTGATTTGAAGTTTATACAAAATAGAGGGGGGAGACAAGTACGTTGTGACCTTCATTGATGATGGTACAACGTATGGAATCCTTTGTTTGTTAAAAAGCAAAGATGAAGTTGTTGAAGCGGATAAGCGCTACAAAGCAGAAGTTGAAAATCAACTAAGCCTACGGATTGAGAAATTCGTAGTGATAGAGGGGGAGAAAGTGAAGCATCGTTCATTAAACGATCGCTCATTTCTCACATCACCCAACGGTGTTAGCCAAGCGCAAAGCTCGTACGCCAAAATTATGTGGGGTGGCTTGGTAAAAGTTGGAATACTGAAACAGGTCAAGTTGTACCTCAGACTGTAGATTGCATATCTGTCAGGATCTGCAAATAATGATGAGTGTTAATCGCCTCTTGGCGTCAAAGAATGTTGAATTCTTTGGAGATAACTTTCCTTGAAAAAGGAAAAATGAGTAATTGCTCAAGGTTAACAAGAACCCGTGAGGGCTCGATTCGGAACTAGACGTTAGTATCTACAGACTTCGAAAGTTCCGGCTATCCGGAACTTAATATTCCAGATCTGCAGAACTCAGGGATTCTAGATGTTGAACCGAGACGGAGCAAAGAAGGGGACAAAGACTAGTTCCAGTCCTTCTAGCTTGTATGGCTAAGAATGAACCATGGACAATTAACAAATAATTGTCATCTCCAAAAGCGCTGCTTTGGAAAAAAGCTACAAAGAGAGAAATAAACTCTATCATATAGAACCATACTTGCGTAATGGTTGATCTTCCTCCGGGAAAAGAACCTTTGGGTTGTAAGATGTGCTCCTATGTGAGTAGCTTCACATCCAGGGCGATTGCAGTCTTGCGTGACATGGATGTTGAAACAGTCTTCCCAACTGAAGAGTTGGAAGAAGAGAATCAGACTTGGTTTGCCGGACTGTTGGGCTTCTTCCTGAACTTTCATTTTGGTCCCTGAAATGTTTACATTTTGGTCTTGAAAGTTTCAGATAAAACAGAAACAATGAATCTGACCACAGAAACATTGACTCTGAAATTAGAAAGCCAACAGTTGGAGAATCAACAGTCTGAAAGTAAAAGTCATATTGAAACAAAGTCTCGATATGAAAGATATGGGTATCACATATGACATCTTAGGAATTGGATTTCTAAGACATCTAACGGATTGATCGATAGTTGACAGTCTCGTTGAAGCCACCAATGGATATGAATCATAGAACTGATTGGAATCATGGTGCACCCATAGACAAGGAGCGATATGCACAGGTCATGTGTAGTTCAATGTATTGTACACACTACAACCGACCTGGTATCGTCCTACGAACAGATCAGTTGAACTAAGGTTCACCGATGATTTTAATACATGATCGGTAGAAGGCGTTAAATCGGATATGACGATATCTGAATTATTCGCTTATATACAAATTATAGTATTCTGGATGTCCAGCGGTTCTGGGAGAACACGGTGATGCAAACTGGACATCAGATCTGAAGAACACCAAAGCCACAAGTAAATATGTATGGTGGGTCTTGGAAAATCCTCTAAGCAAACTTGCATCGGCCGATTCATGATGGAATCGGAGTTTATCGCTTTATACAAAGCATGAAAGAAGTTGAGTAACTTCACGGCTCCTTAGAGGACGTCACTTATTGGGAGAAACCCGTGTCTTCAGCAGTTATACACTGTGGCTAGTCGGTCGGCTTCAGGAAGGACACGGATGACGGTGTCTGGACATATCCTTCAGGATCTATCGGAGACATAAGACCGTATGTCAGTTGATCATCACGGGTGTCACATCCTTGTGTACTAACTAAGGGACTACCCGGAGATCAAGTATTCTGCCTGTCTAGGGGAATTGGCTTAAAACCCAAACAATACGAACCTTTGCGGTGGAAACCCAACCATACTGATTGGAGATCCCAAGAATTTGGTTCAATGGGAAAACTAAGCGGCAAAAGGTTCAGTTGAGCGCTTCGGTGGAAGCAAGAGCACCTCGGATGATGATTTCTGTAGAGAAACATGAATCCAAAGCTGTTCCAGCGATAGACATTAAAGTGCTACCTGCATGGTGGGTAAAGGTTAAGCTTCCAAACCTTGAAAAGATCCTCAAACGGTTGAGGTTGAGGTTAAGGTTGGGGAAACTTTTAATGATTCCTAACACTTGAGAAGTGGGGTATAGCAGGATACCTTGTAGGAGATCACCTATTTAAGTGCGAGGATGGCCGCTTCAAATGAACGCACTTAAGAATCCAAGTGTGTCCATGGCCACAACGGACAGAAACGTAAGAAGGAAGATGAATAAGAAGAGTTATTGTGTTGATATCATTGTCTTGGCTTACACTAAACACTGACGGTTCAAGACATCACGTTCACCGCGCAGTAAGTAAGTCCGATGGTTTCAACTAGGGAAGGTTCAAAGCGAAAGCTACCTATCCTGATGCAATATCTTTTCGCTGAAAGATTGCTGAAATGTAGGCACCTTGTGTGTGCGCCACAATCTCTCTTTCATAGAGGGGATTGTTGGAAATTAGCCTTTGGCGGGGAGATGCGTCCACCCATCTTTGATGAATTAAACACTAGTGTTTCGCATGTTGGAGACCTTGTCTCTTCGCACATGCATGATCTACGAAGTGAGTAGATGACCGTAGGGCCAAGAATCGTCTAATTTCGTTGAGAAATGAATGAGATATTGGTCCACGAAGTAAGGTGTTTGAGACATGGAAATGTGGTGTGGGACAAATCTACCACATCGGTGGGAATAGGAAGAATTGCTCTCTATATAAGTCTCTAATGTGGTAAAGGGTTTGGATCCCCAAGGGGTATCCCATGTGTTTAAAGGAGGGAAGACCTAGATGTGCTTGGGTCAAGGCTAAGCCCACACGCGCGCCGCCGCCCGCCCGTCCCGTCCGGTTCCGGGTTCTCGGGCTGTGGGGCTGTCTGATATTATCTTTTTGGACCAGAGAACTCTGCCAGATGTATAGTTTGATCCCTGAAGTTTTATATGTACAGTTTGGACCAGAATTCTTTCATATGTACAGTTTGGTCCCTGAAGTTTCAATATTTACAGTTTGGTCCCCAAAGTTTCTGGGAAGGTGACGGAAGGCAGAAAGCCTACCGTTGGGACTGTTTTTTGAGGCATTAATCAGGCATTACTTGGCTGATTAACTCCTCTATTAACAGCCCATTAGTTGGGCAATTGAGTAGCCTCCTTCATGACCTTAATTCACCTCTTTCATGGCATTAAAACCTGTCATTACAGCCCTCCTTTAAAGTCCATTACAGCCTTGTTTTGGGCAGTTGTACAACCCCTTCTCCTTGCTATATATTGAGCCTTCTTTGTCTCAATTCAGTGGCAGAAAATAGACGAAAATACAGTGAGAAACAGGCAGCAAACAGAGACGAAAAACAGCAAGTAACAGGCCCGAAAACACAGCCACAAAATAGCACAAAACAGTCAGTAAAATTCAGCGAAAATCAGTGCAATTTTCGACTAAAAAACAGTGACCAAACCCTCACGTATACACAAGATATACACTACAGAGACACACTATATACACAGAGACAAAAGAGAAGAGTAGAGAGAAACTCTTCCTTCCTATTCCATATCTTCAGCAAGTCGAGTCATATTTGTTTTCTTCGACAGGCTCAACCTATTGTCTTTGTAGTGTTGAGATTAAAGTGTTGTTTTATCTTGGGAGACTATTGCCCGCTAACGTAAAAGCATATATACGGGGCAATCTTGTCTTAAGGATAGAGGGCTATCATCGACTCAACACACAACGTTGTAACCATCCATATTTAGTTGTTTCTTGATCTCAGGTTATCAAGATTCAAGACACAACAAACTTGCGGCAGTTCTCAACATTGGCTTTGCAAGGTGATCAAGATTCAAGACACAACACACATGCGGCAGTTTTGAAGATTGACCATTTATTTATCCTTTCGAACATTTGTAATAGTTATTACTTCCCGTACTGCTCTATAAAGTACCATAGAAATACCAACAAAATATACTTAAGAATAGTGTCTTCGAACATGCATCAAGCCTTCAAGAGTTTCTTACCGTGTTCGTGATCAAGTATTTTCTATAAGATTTTCAAAGATAAGTAACTAGAAAGACTTTATTTTGCAACGTGATAATTGTGAGATCAACCAGGTCAAAAAGGTAATAAAAAAATTAACGACAACATCATATAGAATCCAAAGGTATGGCGGGGAACTGGGGATGTTAAAATCAGAACACCAAATGATACTCGGAAGTAAGAAGATTTTATTAATTCCTTGTAAGCGAAATATCTCTAGGAAACACAAAAAATTCCCGATTTTGGAAGTTAAAAGTGTCCAATACTGAATTTGTATCCCTCTAAACACAAAAAAAAGGGGAGAGTGATGACACTCTAGTAAATTAAGCTTTGTGCAATTGTTGATGGTTTTCTACAGACATAGAGAGCTCATATATTTTCACCATGCATCATTGCTGTATTTATAGAAGTCACCTTTGGCTTTGGCTCAACTTTATTTTGACGAGTACTTTTACAAAAAGACAAGGCGAATTTTGTTGTCATGAAGCCCCCTTGCTTGTTGCTTCTTTTGGTACTAATTTTTTAAATCAAGAAAGTGAATAAAATTATAGGTATTGATGAATGTTCCCAGAAGCTAGCAGGCCACCAATGAGTTATCTAAATTAAGAAAATTAAATGAAAGTGTTGGCACCATAGAAGCTAGGAGGCCTCTATTATATAGAAATGAAAGGGCCAGTTGAACGCTATATTATTTAAATAAGAGCATCATCCAAAGTGCTCTGTTTTCATTTCAGATAGAATTGAATCTCAATGGGTGGTGTTGTGGTCCCCGTGATAATGATCGGTTTTATATTGATTTCCCAGAAAGCTGGAATATTTTTGTTAATTAAATTAATAGACTTTCGAATATCTTTTTTTTTGTGTGGATGTGTCTAAGATTAGAGGATTATATTACTAGGTACAGCAATCGATTCCAAAGTGGAATATTAAAATTAAGTTTTTGAAGTAATTTTATTAATTTAGAACAAGACTCACTGTTAGCCTTGAATTATTCCATATAAATTTTGATAATGATGTATTACATTATGCAGGTACCAAAAAGGAAAGAAGATCAATTGTCAAGAAGTGATAACCACACGGAATCAGAAAAGAAAAACCTAGGCCTTTCAGCTTTCAAGGATTCAAACCTAGTCAAGGCGCCGAGTGACATAAAATCAAGAAAAGAAATAGGATTCACAAGAATATACGGTACAACACAATCAACAAGAAAAGGAAATATTGAAGAGCCAAGTCAAGAAAGGAAGAATATACTACACACGTCAACAAAGGGAAGAATACATCAGACACTAAACATAAGAACAACATCTAAAGGAAGATACAAGTCGAAGACCGTTGGCACAGGCCAACAAAGGAAAGAAGATATCAGGAAAGATACAAGTCCAATCAGAGAACTCATCAATATCTCTGATTGGATACAAAATCCCTTCAATTGCTTTAGAGCAAGCCAATCAGAATCAATCAAAGGAAAAATTGATTTTCTTTCCATCCTCAAGACCTAAAGCAGTCAATTATAAGAAGTAGATCACGCACAACCAAGTAGCTTACGACTTTGCTTGAGCAACAACTTTTATTCCTCTTTCCTCTTACAAAAAGCATTGTACTGATTATACCAGTGTTAGAAAAATAAAAAGAGTGAGTAGAAAGCTATACAGGTTGAGGTTGTTAGTTAGAAGTTCTAGACTTTATCAGAAAGATAAACTCGGTTCAAGGACAGACCGCCAATGTAATCAAATCAACTTCAAGGCTAAGGAAACCCTTGTAACCCAAGGGGACTGGAATAGGGACCACACTGATGATCTAAACCAGTATAAAACATCAATTTCATTTATATTTCTGCTTTTACATTGCTTAACTTATTATTCCTCACTAATCTATTGAGTTTGCAGGAGAGTCGACTGACAAAATGATTAGTCGACTAAATAATTTTACAAAGGGTTTTTAAAATACAATCCACCCCCCCTTGTGTTTTTCAATTGGTATCAGAGCAGGTCTCACATCAAGTCGCCTAACAACACGTGAGAAAAGATCACATGGATGGATACCAAATACCCGGAGCAATCTTGCAAGATGGACATTTAACTACTCGACCACCATACTTCAATGGACAATACTACAGTCACTGGAAGGAAAAATTCAGAATCTTTGTTCAGTCAACTGACTTTCAGGCCTGACTAGTAATCAATAAGGGACCAAAGCCCATCCCAAATGTTGAAGGAAAAGATCCCAAGGATCCTAAAAGCAAAATTGACCTCGAAACAATCGATGTCATCAAAGAGCAACAAAAGGTAATCCAAACTAATGCCAGAGCTATAATTTTGCTTTATTGTGCAGTTAGCGGAGAAGAATTTGGGAAGATATCAATGTGCGAAACTACAAAGGAAATGTTGGACAAACTGGAAGTCACTTATAAAGGAACATCCAAAGTCCGGGAAACCAAGATTGATGCTCTTACGCATGAATATATATTATTCATGATGGCAGAAAATGAAAACATAGAGTCAATGTTCACCCGATTCAGTAAGATAGTGAGCGAACTCAAATCACTAGGCATGGTCTACACAAATGGTTAGCAGGTCAAAAAACTCATTCGGAGTCTACCTAAGGCATGAGAGACAAAAGCTATCATGTTGGAAAGTCAAGATCTAGACAATCTCACATATGATGAACTTAGCGGAAGTCTGATGGCATTTGAAAAGACTCATCTAAACAAATATCAAAAGGAAGAAAAGAAGAAGCAAGTTGCTTTCAAATCAACTACTCATGACGGTGAGGAAGATGATCAAGAAAGCAATGAGGTGCTGGCCATGATCAACCGAGGAGTCAAAATTATACTGAGAAATAGAAGACAAAAACCTCGCCAAGGCTACAAAAATAACAATGATCAAAAGAATGATGACAAATGCTATCAATGTGGAAAACCAGGGAATATCAAGGTAGATTGCCCTAATTAAAAAGAAGAAACTATCGAAATACAAATACTGCCAGAACATACAGAGCATGGAGTGATGAGGATGAGTCAAACTCATAACCAGTTGATATAACAAACATGTGTTTTATGGCCATGGGAGAAACTAGTGAGGTACATTTTTTAAATTGTAGTAATTGCAATGATCTTCAAGCATCTCTTAATTTGGTCATTGATGACCTTCAAAAGATGATTGATGAATACAATAAACTTGTAAGAGAAAAGAAAGACTGACAAATTCTTCTTGAAGCAAGTCAGATCGAAGTTGACTTACTCCAGGAGGAATTAAATAAAATTAAAATGCATTTAAATGGTTTTAAAAAATCTTCCAGTCATAGTTCAGTTAGATCAAATCACCCTAACTTGAACAAAGGAAAATTTGTTAGAAGTCAGTCGACTTCTAACAAAAGTTCAAACGAATATTTCTCCACAAATACAAATTTTTCTTCAAATGTATTTTACTGTTATTCATGTGGTAAGCATGGACATAAGCCCTATAATAATATGCATAAAAATAATAACTCTGGAAAATGGATTTGGAGGCCTAAAAATATAATCAGGCGAACTAAAACTAACCATCCAAGATCCAAGAACACTTGGGTACCTAAAAGAAATCGATTTATCTATTTTGCAGGAGTAACCTAAGAAATCTTTCAAAAAGGATATGCGGGTACTTGACAGTGGGTGTTACAGACATATGACAGGAAAAAAGATTGACAATGGACAGATCAGATTTGGTGATAATGCAAAAGAAGATGTTGTAGGAATTGGAACCATCACTTTAAGTCCAACATGCAATCTAGTTGAAGATTATCTAGTAAATAGCTTCAAGTACAATATGCTAAGCATCAATCAACTGTGCGATGTAGGATTTAAAGTGTCTTTTCATGACATAAAATGCAAGCTCAAACACAAAGAAATGAATCTGCTTATCTTTGCAGAACGAGTAGATAACATATACGTACTCAGTAATGCTAATCTTCCAACTCTCAGTTGTCTTGAATCTATATCTATTGATCCCTGGCTGTGGCATAGAAAGCTAGGTCAAGCGAGCATGCATATTCTTGAAATTTTTTCTAAATTAGATCTTGTACTAGGACTGCCTAAATTGAACTTTGCAAAAAATCATGTGTGTGATACATGTCAAATAGGAAAATAAACGCGTTCGTTTTTCAAACCTAAGGACATAGTTAGTACATCCAAACCCCTTCAATTGTTGCACATGGATTTATTTGGTCCTACTAGAACTGCTAGCATAGGTGGAAATAAATATATTTTTGTTATTGTTGATGATTATTCACGTTTTACATGGGTTATGTTTTTAACTTACAAGAGTGAAGCCTTCACTCAATTTGAGATTTTTTGTAGAGAAGTTCAGAGAGAGAAAGGATACTTCATCTAAACCATTCATAGTGATCATGGAAAAGAATTTGAGAATAAATCATTTGAGGAATAATATGCTGAACAAGGATACACTCAAACTTTCTCCTCACCTCGATCTCCACAGTAAAATAGTATTGTAGAGAGAAAGAACAAATCTCTTCAGGATACTGCTCGAACAATGCTTTTAGAATAGGGTATTCCAGATAAATTATGGGTTGAAGCTATAAGTATTGCATGCCATATATTAAGCATTGCTTAATTAGACCTATCTTGAAAAAGACCCCTTATGAGCTATGAAAAGGTAAATGTCCTAATATTGGATACTTTCACCCATTTGGGTGTAAATGTTTCATTCATAACAATGGTAAGGAAAATTTACGTAAAATTGATCCTAGTAGTGATGAAGAATTTTTTGTTGGATATGCTCCTATTAGTAGATCCTATAGAGTATATAATAAAATAACTATGTCTATTGAAAAATCTGTGCATGTTGTTTTTATAGATACTAACCCAAGTATCAAAGACACAAGTGCTCAAAGTATTGATGCAGGAAAAGAAGTCATACTCACTCAGTCAACTGACACCCATCAGTTAATCACATCTTCCAGTCAAGAGAAAGTAAAGTCGGCTACTAAACGTTTTGAGACTCAATCCGATCCCACTCAGCTTGAGAAGCCGAAATTAGATCAAGAGAAAGAAAAAACCTCAGTAAACCAGCCAACAAACATTCCTAGAGGATGGAGAAGTGAAGCTAGTTTTCCAAAAGACTTCATTCTTGGAAAGTCAAACTCTAAAATGCAAACCAGAGCATCTCTCAAACAACAATCCTCATTTGCTCTGATATCCTAACTTGAGCCAAAGAAGGTTGACGAAGCCTTAGGTGATGAATCATGGATAAATGCTATGCAGGAAGAACTTGAACAATTCGAGAGAAGTCAAGTATGGAATCTTGTTCCAAGACCAAAAAATGCTTCTGTGATAGGAACTAAATGGATTTTCAGAAATAAATTAAATGAATCTGGCCAAGTAATCATGAACAAAGCTAGGTTAGTTGCTCAAGGATATTCAAATCAAAAAGGCATTGATTATGATGAGACATTTGCTCCGGTAGCAAGGTTAGAATCCATCCATATTTTACTTGCATACACATCCTACAAACATTTTAAATTATTTCAAATGGATGTCAAAAGTGCCTTTTTAAATGGTGTTATTAACGAAGAAGTTTTTGTAAAAAGCCCCCAGACTTTGAAAATTCCTCTTATCCAGATCATGTTTTCAAACTCTCGAAAGCTCTATACGAGTTAAACAAACTCCCAAGACTTGGTATGAGAGACGTAGCTCGTTCCTGTTGAAAAATAATTTTAAACGTGGAAAACTTGAAACAACCTTGTTCGTTCAAAAATCATCCTCAAACTGCATTTTGATTGTTTAAATTTATATTGATGACATTATTTTTAGAAGTTCTGATCCTCCCTTGTGCGAGAATTTCACTAATCTCATGAAAGGTGAACTTGAGATGAGTATGATGGAAGAACTGGCGTTCTTCTTAGGACTGCAAATAAGAAAATTGACTAATGATACTTTCGTAAGCCAAACTAAATATACAAAGGAGTTGATTAAGAAGTTTGAAATAGAAAAAGCCAAAGCTTTTGGGACACCCATGAGTCTCTCAACATGTCTCGAGACAGATGCCCTTGGGAAGGATGTTGATGGAAAGACCTATCGAGCAATGATAGGATCACTGCTTTATCTTACAACAAGTCGACCAGACATCATGTTCAGCGTATACAAATTCACTAGATTCCAGTCAACTCCTAAAGAATCACATCTTACAGCTGTCAAATGAACCATTCACTATCTTATTGGGACTCAGGAGTTAGGTTTGGGGTATCCTCACTCAAATAACTTTAATTTAATTGGATATTCAGATGCTGACTTTGCAGGTGACAAGACTGATAGGAAAAGTAATAGTAGAACATGCCAGATGTTGGGAGAATCTCTCATCTCTTGGCATAACAAGAAACAAACCTTTGTTTCTCTATCAACTACTGAGGCTGAGTATTTGACCTTAAGAAGTTGTGGAACACAATTACTTTGGATGATGCACCAATTAATTAATTATGAATTATCTTTTGATTTTGTGCCTATTTTCTGTGATAACACAAGTGCAATTAGCCTATCTAAATATATTGTGCTTTATTTTAGAGCTAAGCATATATATATTAAGTATCATTTTATTCGTGATCATGTTAATAATGGTGATTTTGCATTAGAATTTGTGAACTCTGAAAATCAACTTGCTGATATCTTTACAAAACCACTGCTTGAAGAAAGATTTTGTTTCCTTAGAAGTAGTCTAGGAATTTCAAGTTTTCAAGAATAAATCACATCATGTATTTATGTGTCATATTTAGTTTTTTTTATTTAATTGTTATGTTTCCCGCCTCCAGAAATTCCCATTATTACACCCCTTTCCCATAAAGCTTCCACCGTCTCTTCAAGTCACATCTCCCCATCACGCGACGCAACCATCCTTCTTCTCCACACCCATATACAAGCCCTCATCTTCCTCAACACTCTTCATTTCTCCTCTCACCAAACTTCTCTCCAAAATTCCTCTCTTTCACTATCATAGTTAGGGTTAAGGGTGATAGCTCTAATGTCCGATGAACCAGTCACCGCCTTTAAGGTCTCACAAACCTTGAGGACACTGTAAATCTCTCCAACTCATCTGATGATGAAGTCATTGGAAATTTTCTTGACAAAAAATGTTGCACTACCCCTCCCACCAAAGAAAATCCCTCTAAGAAACTCAAATCTTGTGATGATTTTGGACTAGAAGACATGCAGTTATTATGGAGCTCGAATGAGAAAGCCAAATATAAGTTGTTCAAAAAGCATAGGATTGCTTCTGGCAGGGTCATCAGTCTTGAACAACTCAAGGATCATCACTGCAATGTGAGTTCACTTCTTAAAAATCAAAAACTGCCATCAATTTTTGAATTATGTGAGCCTGAAGTGTTTAAAGAACTTGTTAGGATGTTTTATGTAAATCTTCGTGTGTCCCAAGATAGTGGAGAACTAGAAACTTTTGTTATGGGAATAAATATTATGTTTTCTGGAAAAATTGAGTATATGCGTATAGCATGGCCCGAAAATTTTGAAGTCTCTCTTAAAGAAGCAAGGATTTTTGTTTCTGAACCTAATTCAGATTTGTCTGAGTTTGGACCCTCTAATCCCTGTTTTATCAATCATGTTTTGGCTCATATGGCTGCTACTACTTTTTTGCCCCGTGTTGGTTCCCTGAGCTCCATAACAAATATAGACGTTTACGTTCTCTATTATGTTCTAAAGAAATATAAAATCAATTGGGGCAAATAGTTCAGAGAATACATGCTTGAGAGTGCATTGGATACTTCACCGTCAGCCAGCCACCCTTATGGGATGATTATTTCACGCATCTTGAAAGACCTTCATGTTGATCTCATAGATTTTTGTCCAGTTGAGGTTATTGCAACTTATAATCGTAGGTCTTTTGCTAGTATGAACATTGTGTTCATAAATGGTGAATGGGTCAAGCAGGATGCTGCCAAAATTAAAATTGAGCCTAAAGGAGTTAAGGTTAAGAGAGTGTTAAACCATGTGGTTGATCCAGATGTCCGACAAGAGTTAGCTAAGGTCAATATGAGTCTTGTTGCAGTGGTAGGTAGCCTGCAGTAGATCCAAAACACTCTGGACAAAGTGTTGGGGTCATCAAATGAGGTATGTGCTGATGTAGGTAAGCTTCGAGTTCGCATGGATGGTTTGTAGAATGCAGGGACCAAGGCGGTCAACAAGCTGATTACAAGAGGCGACTCCCGGAAAAGAGCAACCACTGAGTCCAATACTGAGCTTGATTTGGCCGTCCAAAACTCCTACTCCACTCTCTCCCACGATATTGAAACCTCTTACAACTCTTTCTCTGACAGGATCATAAACACTCTTAAATATTTCTGGAAGCGGGCTAGCTAAACTGTGATGTATAAACAATATTTTTGTGTTTTATTGTTTTGCTGAGGACTGTTTGTGTCCTCCAGACTCAATGTGCTATGTATAACTAAGTATTATTATTTGTTTGCATGTTACCTTCTCTATTTGCTTGCATTTGTCTTCCTTTCTGATGGTGTCAAAGGGGGTAAAGAAGAAAGGAGCAATGATTATCCAACTCAGGGGGAGCAACATTGCAAATAATTCAAAGGATTTAAATTCTCACATGCTCCGGTCCAGGGGAGCACCTTAGTTTTATAGGGAAGTAAAATGTCACACTCCTTTTTGGTTGTCATCATAAAAAATGGGAGATTGTTAGCATTGAATTATTCTATATAAGTTTCAATAATGATGTATTACATTATGCATGTACCAAAAAGGAAAGAAGATCAATTGTCAAGAACTGATAACGACACGGAATCAGAAAAAGAAAAACCTAGGCTTCCAGCTTTCAAGGATTCAAACCTAGTCAAGGCGCCGACTGACATCAAGTCAAGAAATAAAATAGGACTCACAAGAAGATACAGTACAACGCAATCAACAAGGAAATGAAACGTTGAAGAGCCAAGTCAAGAAGAGAATAATATACTACATAAGTCAACTAAGGTAAGAATGCATCAGATACTAAACAGAAAATAAGCATCTCAAGGAAGATACAAGTCGAAGACCGTTGGCACAGGCCAACAGAGGAAAAAAGATATCAAGGAAGATACAAGACCAATCAGAAAACTCATCAATATCTCTGATTGGATACAAAATTTCTTGGGTTACCTTAGAGCGAGCCAATCAGAATCAATCAAAGGAAAGATTGAATTCCCTTCCATCCTCAAGACCTAAAGCAGTCAATTATAAGAAGCAGATCACGCACAACCAAGTAGCTTACGACTTTGCTTGAGCAACAACTTTTATTCCTCTTTCCTCTTACAAAAAGCACTGTACTGATTATACTAGTGTTAGAAAAAGAAAAAGAGTGAGTAGAAAGTTATACAGGTTGAGATTGTCAATTAGAAGTTCTATACTTTGTCAGAAAGATAAACTCGGTTCAAGGACGGACCGCCAGTGTAATCAAATCAACTTCAAGGCTCTAAGGAAATCCTTGTAACCCAAGGGGACTGGAATAGGCACCACACCGTTGATCCGAATTAGTATAAAATATCAGTGTTATTTATATTTCTGCTTTTACATTGCTTAAGTTATTATTCCTCACTAATCTCTTGAGTTTGCAGGAGAGTCGACTGACGGAACAATTAGTCGACTAAAGAATTTTACAAAGGATTTTTAAAATACAGTTCACCCCCCTCCCCCCTTGTGTTTTTCACTCGCGCCTGCCCTTGTCTAACATTCCATTCGTCATCTTCTTCAGTTTTCTTTCCTATTATATTTTGTTTGTAACTTGCCATAGTTAGAGAATCTTAACTTTGTCCATTATAGATAGAATTAATAACCTAAAATATAAGACAATATTACCTACTTACAGGTGAAAACATACGGATAATATATAAATTCTTTACATTGTAATCTAAAAATATAAAGACAGACCATGTTTATAGCTCCGTAAGTGTGAACTTGTGGCAAAAAGTCAAAAACTTATGCACAGATATAATTGCTGGATTAAATCATTGAAATGTCAAAAAGAGATCAAGAAATGTCGGTAAACTGGATAAGCCAAACAGCTAGAGCCAACCTAGAGATGTTATTTGGAAGTTAGAGAATCTTAAAGAGATAAATGTGGTCCTGATGTTGTCTAGTTAGTAGTCAAACCCTGTCAGTGCCTATATCTTCTTTATTTTTTGGAGCTAAAAGTATTGGCCAAGGTTGGCACTTGGCAAGCCACAAGCTGATTTCTTTTGTGGTGATGGAATAAGATGCAAAATTCAGCATCTCAATTCAGAGAATAAAAGAACACAGAAGAGAGAATCATAAATCATAATGAAGGGAATACAGAAAAGTCAACCCATACATCACACAAAGTCAACCTCCTTCACAAACAACTTTCACTAATTAGAAGAAATTATGTCACTAATTAGAAGCTAAACACTCTTAAAAGGAATAGAATTTGCTTGGAAGGATTCAAAAAGTTCAAGATTAACAGAATTTCCTTGATGTTAACAGAGATCACAGTGCATTTAGTCCCACATAAACGCTAGGGTTTGCTGAGAGGCATCACTTGTAGATGATCCATCTTGTGCATTTTGTAACATTTCATGGAATTGGAGAGAGCTGCTATTGCTAACATGTGAATCAGTAGCAGAATCGTGAGGTTTTCTATTGAAATCTTGAGCAAAAGGATACTGGCTTAGACCACCATAGTGCAGGCCATGAACGACGTGTTGTGCCTGGGGCCCCTGGGGGATAGAGGCAGGCTGCTGCACCGTGTGACTTAAACCAATCTCCCTAGTTACAGCGGGTGCTGATGACAGAAGAGAGAGAGCACGATCAGAATCAACAATATCGTTTAATCCACTGGAGAAGATCTTCTGTCTGCTGCTAGGAATTCCTGCTGCAGAATCAAGAAGTGGCTGGCAGATTGAAGAAGCTTCAGGGAAACTATGGTCACTGCCTTGCATGAACTGGAATTGGCTTCCTCCTTTGTAGCTTTGAGCCGAAGAATCAGGGAACGATTTTTGACTGTCCATGCAATTTATATGGGATTGGTTGTTGTATAAAACCATATCGCTGTCCGTTTTGACAACACCAGCCCACGCAGAGCTCACAACTGCACTTGGAAATATTTGTTGATTGCTAAATGACAGAGGTTTTGTTCCTACAAATGAATCAGTTGAGGTTTCTTTTGATTTTAACATAATTTGATTAAACATACAAACGTAATGGTAGCCAATTCTTAGAATAAGGTGGAGAAGCATCTATGTTTGATTTTTATTTAGAGAACCATTCTAATTATTAATGAATGACCCTAACCTTGCTGGCCAAAAAGTAATCCAGAATTTTTGGCCATAGAATCTGGATGAGGCTTCCTTCGACGCTTGTTATGTCCATCAAGACGTTTCCGACAGCTTCTCTTTCCGGCATCGAATTCTACCAATGAATGAAACCTACAAAAGGATCCATCAGAACAAGATATTGCTGCAACATAAATCAGTTTCCATCTTATCAGCAACATACCCAGTGAAATCAAACAACGTGGGGTCTGGAGAGGGTAAAGTGTACGCAGACCTTACCTCTACCTTGGTAGGTAGAACGGTTGTTTCTGAGAGACCCTCGGCTCAAGATAGAGCATAAGCACGAGCATAAGCAAAAGCACAAGCAAAGCAAGAGCAAAGCAAAATAAACGGTCAGATCCGGTCAGTATGAAAATGTTGATATCAAAAGCGAATAAGCCATGATAGCGCATTCTGAAAAAGTAAGCAGTAACTAGCGCATGTAAATAAGCTACACAAAGTGTTAAATATACACAATATACATGTGTATATTGGGCTGTATATTACCGTGCACAATGGGCAGTATATTACCGTGTATATAGTAACGGATTAGGTAAGGTTTTGTAGTGTAATTAATATTGTACACTTACCATAATTTGTATTACTATAATTGTATAGTTAGTATCCAAGTAAAATAAGGTTTTAGGAGTAGAATAGGAATAGGATTCTCCTATTATGGAAATATGTAAATTGTATATATAGTCTTTCAATTAATGAAAATAATCAAGGGATTATTTCTTTCATGGTATCAAGAGACTAGGTCTAAACTTGCTTCCGCCTTGCTCTCGATTTTTGTGTCACTTCTCGGACACAACAACCTCGATTTCCATCCCCCTTCACCGGAATTCGTGATATTTTTTACCTCCACTCTTCCCAAATTTTCCCTTCTCTCCCTTTGTTCTTTCGTTATGTCTAAGAACACTTTTCATCCTGCCCTCACATTTTCTAACATCAAGAACATCATCCCTATTGTTCTTGAGATGAAAAACGTCCAATATGCGACGTGGGCAGAATTGTTTAAAATTCACGCTATCTCCCATCAAGTCATCCATCACAGAATTCCTCCCGCTGCACCTATTCCCGCGGAGGATCCTCAGTTATGGATTACTCTTGATGCTACCGTTCTCCAGTGGATTTATTCCACTATTTCGGTTGACCTCTTACAGACGATCATTGAGCCGGACACTACGGCTATGGCTACCTGGAATAGATTACGTGACATATTCCAAGATAACCAACATTCACGTGTTATCACACTCGAGCAGGAATTCTCTCAAGTTCGCATGAAAGAATTTCCGAACGTATCTTCATATTGCAAGAAACTCAAGGAGTTGGCAGACCAACTCCGTAACGTTGGCGCACCTGTGACAAATAATCGTTTGGTTCTACAATTGGTTGCCGGCCTTTCTGAGGCCTATAATGGCGTTGGAACTCCCCTTAGTCAAAGCAATTCACTTCCCGTTTTTATCAAGCCCGCTCCATGCTTACTTTGGAAGAAGCCGGTTTGGCTAAGAAGACGACTACCGGTGCAAGCCCTGTCGTCATGATGACGTTCTCCACAAATTCTTCGGGTTTTGTGGATAATTCGGGCCAAAACCGTGCTCATGGTGACGGCAAAAATAATCTTAAGAATAATGGAAAAAACCGCGGGGGCAAACGCGGTGGTTCCGGTGGACAATATTCCGGTTGTGGGCCCCGTCCAATCAACAGTGGGCCACCTCACTACTGGTCTCAGCCGTGGGGTCCATGGCAGTGGGGCTAGGGCAGTGGGTCGTGGCCCAACATCCCCTATTTTCCAGGTTCAGTTAATGGGCAGTGGGCTGGACATCCCCAATTCAGGTTCGTTTTTCTTGTTCTCATACGTCTTCACAAAATGGGAAAGTCGAACGCAAAATTCGTTCATAAATAACATTGTATGAACTCTATTAATTCATGCTTCCGTACCCCAGTCTTTTTGGCATCATGCTCTACAAATGGCTACCTATCTCCTTAACATAATTCCTTCCAAAGGTTTGACATATTATTTCCCCCTTCAAATTTTATATAATAAAATTCCTTTATATTTACATTTTTGGGTTTTTGGGTGTTTGTGTTATCCGTTATTCCCGTCCACCACAATTAACAAACTTCAGGCCCGGTCTACTCTGTATGTGTTTTTGGGTTTTCCGTCTAATCATCGTAGCTACAAATGCTTTGATTTATCCTCTAATAAAATCATCATTAATCGCCATGTCATTTTTGATGAATCCTAATTTCCATTTGCTAAAGTTAATACTCCCGTGCCTAGTTCATATAATTTTTTGGATGATAATATATATTCCCGTATATTATTTAGCATTTTTCGGGCGTCTCCCGCACCCAAAATTCTCCAATGGACCCATCGCTCACCGGCCCCATCGGGTCCGTCACCCATCTGCAGTCCTACCCACCCATCGGCGATTCTGCGATTGGGCGACCCACCAATTCTAGAACCAGGTCCAGTCTCGCCCAGCTTACCAATTTGGGCCAAGAGCCCATCGCCGCCACCCGTCCCGAGTCTCGAAAATTCCCAAAATCCACCCGCCTCTGCCCTGAGTCATGGACCAGTCACCCGTAGTCAACAGGGAATTTTTACACCAAAAAGACATTTTAATTTACATTCTAATATTCTTAAATCACCCTTACCCCGAACTCATGTGTCTGCATGAAATGACCCGAATTGGAAAATTACTATGACCGATGAATATAATGCTCTTATTGATAATAAGACGTGGGAGTTGGTACCCCGTCTATCTGGTATTAATATTATTAGCTCTATATGAATTTTTGCTCATAAGGAAAATTCAGATAGTTCATTTGCCCGACATAAGACGCAACTTGTGGGTGATGGTAAGACTCAGCATGTTGGTGTAGATTGTGGTGAGATGTTTAGTCCGGTGGTCAAGCCAGCTACCATTCACACTGTGCTTTGCTTGGCTCTTTCGAAAGCATGGCATATTCATCAGTTAGATGTAAATAATGTTTTCCTACATGGTGATCTCAAGAAAATAGTCTATATGCATCAACCGTTGGGATTCAGGGATCCCAAACATCCTCATCATGTCTGTTTGTTGAAGAAGTCCTTATATGGGCGTAAACAGTCTCCACAGGTCTAATATACGCGATTTGCAGACTATGTTTCGACTATTGGATTCACTCACATCAGGTCGGATAATTCATTATTCATCTACCGCCGTGGTTCATCTGTGGCCTATATTCTGTTATATATGGATGATATTATTTTGACTTCCTCTTCCGATGCCTTACGTCAGTCTATCATGACAATGCTCAGCTCTGAGTTTGCTATGAAAGACTTGGGGCCCTTGAGCTATTTTTTAGGGATTGCGGTCACTCGTCATGCAGGTGGATTGTTCTTATCTCAAAGGAAGTATGCAACTGATATCATTGATAGGACTGAGATGTCATCCTGTAAGTCCACTTTCACTCCAGTTGATACTAAACCCAAGCTTAGTGCCGCGGCCGGCGTATCATACGAGGATCCGACCCGCTATCGCAGTCTTGCAGGGGCCCTTCAGTATCTTACATTCACGAGGTCAGATATTATGTATGCTGTCCAGCAGGTGTGTTTGTTTATGCATGATCCCCAAGTTGAGCACATGAATGCACTTAAACGCATCATTCGGTATATTCATGGTACGCTTGACTTTGGTTTGCATTTATATCCTTCCTTGACATCCACACTTGTCTCGTATACGGATGCTGATTGGGGTGGCTGTCTGGACACCAGACGGTCTACGTCTGACTATTGTATGTTTCTCGACAATAACCTAGTCTCATGGTCTGTAAAACGTCTGAAATTCTCACTCTACGTTAAATTCTCAGTGAAATTCTCACTCTACGTTAAATTCTCACTCAACATCTATGACCTCTTCAAACGAATCTTTCTATTTCCTCTTAATGCATTTACCCATCTGAGTCTGATATATTCTATTTTTCTCTTTCTTCAATAGAAAGGAGGGGGTAAATTTTCTTGTAGAGCCGTATGCACAAAAGATGCCTGTACGGTAAGTCAAGATTGTCCCGATCCAGTGTCGATGTCGAATATCGAGGGGTAGCTAATGTGGTCTCAGAATCATGTTGGTTACGTAATTTATTGTTGGAGCTTCATTGTCCCATTCAGAAAGCAACCTTGGTTTATTGCGATAATATTAGTGCCATCTACCTTTCTGGTAATCCGATTCAGCACCAACGCACTAAGCATATCGAGATGGACATTCACTTTGTCCGCGAAAAGGTTGCTCGTGGTCAGGTACGCGTCTGTCATGTCCCGTCAAGGTATCAAATTGCCGACATCTTTACAAAGGGTCTTCTCTCGATCCTTTTTGAAGATTTTAGGGACAGTCTCAGTGTTCGAAGACCGCCCGCTATGACTTCGGGGGTGTGTTAAATATACACAATATACATGTGTATATTGAGTTGTATATTACCGTGCACAGTGGGCTATATATTACCGTGTATATAGTAACGAATTAGGTAAGGTTTTGCAGTGTAATTAGTATTGTACACTTACCATAATTTGTATTACCATAATTATATAGTTAGTATCCAAGTAGAATAAGATTTTAGGAGTAGAATAGGAATAAAATTCTCCTATTATGGAAATATGTAAATTGTATATATAGTCTTTCAATTAATGAAAATAATTAAGGGATCATTTATTTCCCAAAGTACACTAGAGAACACATAGTAGTAGAAATTAAACTATAGGGGACTATAAATCCATACTGCGCCTATTAGTATGATAGGCTAAGCGGACCTACAGTAATAACACTACAACTACCAGTTTGCAAGCATAAGTAGGACTACGCTCGACTACCTACTACCCTTCTACCTAATATGTGTCCTCCACAACCCCCTAGCTAAGGTCATGTCCTTAGTAAGTTGCACCTACGTCATATCCCATCTAATCACCTCTCCCCAATACTTATTCGGCCTACCTCCAACCCTCCTGAACCCATCCACAGCCAACCTCTCACACCTCCGCACTGGGGCATTTGTGTCTCTCCTCAGCACATGCCCAAACCATCTCGAACTCGCTTCCCGCATCTTATCCTCCACCGAGGTCACTCCCACTTTGTCCCGTATATCATCATTTCTAATCGCATCCCTCCTTATATGCCCACACATCCATCTTAACATCCTCATATCCGCAACTTTCATCTTTTGGATGTGCGAAGTCTTGACTGGCCAACACTCCGCCTCATACAACATAGTCGGTTTAACGACCGCCCTGTAGAACTTGTCTTTATGTTTTGATGGCACCTTTTTATCGCACAAGACTCCAGATGTGAGTCTTCATTTCATCCTCCCTGCCCCAATACGGTGTGTGACATCATCATCAATCTCTCCATCCCCTTGGATAATAGACCCGAGGTACTTGAAGCTTCCTTTCTTTGGAATGACCTGAGTACCAAGCCTCACATCCACGTCTGTCTCAAGGTCGCTCCCGTTACTGAACCTGCACTCAAAGTATTCTGTCTTGATCCTACTCAGCCTGAACCCTTTAGACTCCAGAGTCTGTCTGCAAACCTCCAGCTTAGAATTCACTCTGATGCGAGTCTCATCAATCAGGACTATGTTATCTGCGAATAATATACATCATGGCACCTCCCCTTAGATTTTTCATGTCAGTCTATCCACCACCAAGGCAAATAAGAATGGGCTAAGAGTTATCCTTGGTGCAGCCACATCATCACTGAGAAGTGCTCCGAATCTCCTCATACTGTCCGTACCCTGGTCTTGGATCCATCATACATATCCTTGATCGCCCTAGTGTACGACACAGGTACACCTCTAACCTCCAAACATCTCCATAGAACCTCCCTAGGGACTTTGTCGTATGCCTTCTCGAGGTCGATGAAAATCATATGTAAGTCTCTCTTTCTCTCCCTATAATGTTCCACCAACCTCCCTAATAAGATGAATGCCTTATGCAGTCGAACGCCCCAGCATAAATCCAAACTAGTTCTCTGAATGGGACAAATGCATTAAACTTCAAAGTAAAAGCTTCGACTGTATGAAAAATAGACAAGCAGAGAATCAGATTGGACAGGACTAACCAGCAACTTCTATTGTAAATTGTTGTTAAGCAGAGGATTTCTTCTAGGTATATCATCACATCGTAACGGTTAAAATTCAGACTTTCAGAACTGAAAGCTAATCCTCTACATGCCAGAACTTGTTAAGCTGATCTTCAAGTTGGCAGAATGACAGGATTCTAAGATCCTGATCTCTTTTGATAGGGTTAGGGTTAATCGTAGCAATAAGAGCTTAGCTCAATATCTGGAATACCTTCTACACTAATCTAGACACCTCTCCAGTTACCATCTCCCCAACTATGTGGTGTACTAAGGATCAAGAACATAGTCACAAGTCTAACTGTGGAAATGAAATCATTATTATTCTATCCAGACACCAACTCTAGACATAAAATGTTTACTAGCTTGGAACTTAAAGTTAATTATTTCACGTTAATAGCCAGTATGAGTCAAAACTTAATGTGGACCTAGCCTTGTTATAATACTGATGTTTTACATGATCAAAGTACATATGTGTATCACTTGTTTGAAAGCATATGGTCTAAGGGAAGAGAAAAGTGACACCAGATTATCCTCTCATAATAGATGAAGAAGTGAGATTTGTTCTTCTCCCGACCAAGTTTCTCTAAGCCTTCCTAATTAATGTGCTCTTCCAAGGATTGAACAACTTAATATGCTCAATCACTTGTCTAGCCTTTATGAGGAATTCCAAAATTTTAACGGAACAAAACTTGCCTCCAACTCTCTATGAACATGGAGTAAATATTTTACTAGCCTGGAACTTATATACTTCATGTTAATAATAGCTAGTTTGTATGAATGATAACTTAATGAGGACCTCCCTTTCATAAATGCTTGATTCCTTACTTGATCCGAGTATATGCGTATCACTTGTTTGAACGCATTATGGTCTAAGACCATAACAAAATGACACGAAACTTTCATAGTGAACAGAAGAACACCATTTCAATCGAACCATTAAATAAAGGCATTACCTGCTGCATTGCTGACAGAAGCGTTGCTCTCGACCCCCAATCGAGACTCTGGAAGTCTTAGAATGGAACTCACAAACTTTATGCCGGCGGTGATACTCTCTGCATTGACTGAGGTCTGCATTACATCCATCAACCAAGCAACGAGCTACATGAGTTACATTGCCTGGTGCCTTGGCCCTCTTTGATGATCCAGTCGAGGATGACGATTCCATCACACAATTTTCTTACAATTATAGCCTTTAAATTGCTAATTTGAGCACGGGAAATTGCGTTCCACTAGCCGATAACCACACTCCAAATTATTAACCTGAGTTAACAAGGTGAAAAAAGTGAAGGAAAGTTACAAGTGTCTTTATTCAGTTTAGCTACATTAAGCTTTGTCCTAATAGATGTGCCAAAATCTTATTCCTTTTCAACCGAAATCCAAGAATCCTTCTAAATCACCTCCTTTTCATGCGCATCCACCTACTTCAATATCATCCAAGAATTTGAACACATCAAATCCAATTTAAACAAAATTGAAAGATTTAATAAGCGCCAACAACCACTGCATTAACAGCTCAGTTTTTCAGTAGGGTGAGTATACAACCATCTAAATTGAATTCATTCAATTTCAACCTTGAAAAATTGTCAGCCAAAAGAAAATACAAAAGAACTTTTTCATGTTTCTTTGATAGCAATGTTGCAAACTGATTATGTACTTTAGAATCAAGTAACATCTCATCAAGTAACTTTAGGAAGTTGAGAAAACTCTCTGTTTCAATTTATGTGAACCATTTACTACTATTTGGTGGGTCGAGGTGATTTTTGACCAGTTTTCCTTATATTTTCTCTAAATTATTTGAATTATAACTTATCTTGACTTATAGTAATTTTAATATAGTTTCTAAATATATAAATTTTATTTTTACAAACTTGAAAAATTTAAGGTCAAAGTATTCCGAAAAGGTTAACATAAATTGAAACGGAGAGAGTACATATAAACCAGTTCTAGTACTGATAAACAAAAGAAGAAAATAACCAAGCTCGACTCTGCAGCAAAAAGGAACATGCAGGTAAAATTCTCAACAATAATAATAATACGTGTCAACATAGGGATTAAGAGAATCTATCAAGTTGATGACTAGGGGAAATCTCAATAGACAAGGAAAACAAGGGCTGTGGCCGGATTGAAGAGAAGAAGACCCTTAAATTATCAATGATTGCTTCATTTTTATGTGCAAGGTCCTTCACTCTACATCTCCTTATTATTCTGCAAATGAAAAAGAAGTAATTGCAACATACCGAACTCGAACCATATACGGCGATCAGCTCAATTGAAAGAGAGGGCGGGGTGGGCATACAATTCTTCTATTTCATTTCTTGCCTGTTGCACTGCGTGATAACAAATTGCATTTATGGATTGGATTCAGGCCTAACTCGCACTTCGGCTGGAGTCTAATGATTGATGAATAGCCTTCCAAATTAAAGTACCTCATCTGCTGGACCAACCTAAATCCAAAAAGGGAAAAGAAAATTGCCAAGTCCTCAAGAATGAAAAGCAAAATCCAATAATTCACCAGACTAAAAGGAACCATACTAAGCAAAATGATCTAACCTAAAATGTCTCCAAATTAAAGTCAAGTTGTAACTATTGAAAACCTCCAAATCAAGAAAGAACTGAAAATCTCTAATGTAATGATTTTTAGGGGAAAAAGATACTTAACTGTAAGTTTAAAAATATGCAAACCAGAGTAGTGATTCTTGCAAGACAGAGTTCTTCACACAAGACAAAAAAGAAAGGGTGACAGCTTCCTTTTCTTTTGTCTGTAATTCTTAGTTTGATTGCTACTAGTATAGTATAGAAGGAAGCAGAAAATGTACCCCTTATCACAACTAGAAGAAGTTCTAAATTCCAAGAAAGAAAGAAAAGAAAACGACTGTGTTGGTTTTGTGGAGTAGTTAAGAAATGAAATGCAGGAAGATAAAGACTAGTCTTAAGGAGAAAGAACCAATACGAGTACTAGTAATAAAGACCCATACTTGTCACCGGGCGCTTAGCTGGACGACGGAGGAACTTAAAATTCAGTTGGAGGTACAGTGTGAGTTCAAACCTTGATAAGATCAATTTACTCTTTTGTGGCAGGACTTTATAGGTGAAATGAGTTGATCTATTCTCAAATTCAGTCATTCAAATACATCCCGTGATTTACTGATTACTAGTACTGAGGGATCGGAACTACTATCTTCAGAATAGTATGACGTAAATCGAAAAACTGTATATCAAAAAAAATAAAAAAAATAATATATATATATATAAAGACCCATACTTGTCTCTTGTCATACCTGGATGGCAAATGAGAGAATTTAAAATTTAGGACCTGTAGCGTGGATTCGAACTCTAATGTGAGCAATTTGCTCTCTTCTGGACTATTACCTTATAGGTGTATCAGTTGCTCCGTTCTCAAATCCTGGTCATTCAAGCTCGTCCCGCGATTTACTGATAGTAGTACTGAGAGACCGAGACTACTGTCTTCATGAATAATTTAATGTAAGCCGGAAAGCTAAATATTAAAAAAATAATAATAAAAAAAATATAGACCCATACTTGTTTGGAATGCAGATAGAAAGAGAGAGAGACAAGAGTAAACCAAGAAGACTGACTTGGTCTTTACAGCCATTCATTCACTGACAAAGACTCCATCATATACCAGTAAAGTGGCAACTTCCAAAAGATATGTAAAAATAGTGTAGTGTCTTGTGACTTGTTAGTGACAAACAGGGAAATACTAGTATAGTTCAGCTTCCCGATTTACGTCAGATTATTTCTGAAGATAGTAGTCCCGATCAACTGATATCACTTACAATGTTTTATCCAGAAGAGAGCAAGAGGGTTCGAACCCACACTGTAGACCTCCAGTTGAATTTTAAATTTCGTCATTTGCCATTCAGCTATGCCTCGGGGCCCACTTCTGAGATATTATTATTACTAAGATGAATGGATAGAAGGAATTGAAGTCTCTGTGATAGTGGATAGTGGGGGAGGGAGGGAGTAAATTAAGAGTAACGATTTCTATCCTACCTTTTTAGGCTAATAGTCACTAGGCATATATAGCCTTACTGTAAGTGTTTAAAAATATAATTAAACAATTAAGTCAAAGATGAAACAAAGACACATAAACGAGTGGTTTGAAGAATTGCCAAAAAAAATCATTCTTTTTTAAACGAATTAAAAATTAAGTAAGATAAATATCTTGAAACACACAGAGTACTACAAAATACTAGTAATCCACACATTTCTTCTATGAATGAAGTCTTAAATTAACGGTAAAGTTATCTCCGTGTCACCTATCACATGTTCGAGCCATAGAAGCAACGACCAATACTTATACTAGAGTAGATTGTCCTTATCACACCCTTTGGAGTGGTGCCCTAGTCTTAATTTTCCAAACTCCGCTAACACGGGATTCTTTATGTATCGAGCTGCCTGAGTAATGCCATTTTTTTCGAGTTAGATGTACTCATACTATATACCGTACTATTTACTTCTTAAGATAAAACTACATTTAATAAAGGGTTTGAGTTAAATTTATACCTCTACTATTTGAAAAGATACAATTTTATCATTCGATCATATTATCAGGACAAAAATATCTCCCAAAAATAAAGATCACACTCCTGTAACGGTTGCAACGTGGAAAACAGTCAAAATACCTCTACCACATGCGACGTGGAAAATACCTCTACCACATGGAAATTGTCCTCAAGTTTAATATCTTCCTCCCTTATTTCGGTCAAATTTACTTTTCTGCAGTTTGATTTGGAGCAATTCCGTCCCCTTACTATTTGACTTGGATAAATTTACTCTTGCGAAATTTTTCTTTTTACTTCTTACTATCATTTTTTTTTTGTATCAGTGGACAAAAATAAAATTGTCAATGATGGATAACTAAAAATACTAAAAAGTATTTGAGTTCATAATATCTATCTTTCTCTAGCTCTATTTTTTTGTTTTAGAAATATGTACTTTTGGGTGTTAAGGTTTATTTTGTTTTATTTTCTTGCCATTAGAGTGTTAGTGTTGTATTGTTTTTGTTAAGTAATAGCAGTACATGTAAAAAAATATTTCAATCAAGAAAAAGTTACTCTATATAATTTTTTTTAAGACTTTTATTATCTTTGTTCTATGTTGAACATATTTATTTTACTTGTTTCTAAACACTTCTTTTATTTATTAACTTAACTATATGTTCTTTTTTGTCATTTTTTTTGTCGTCCCATTTATATACTCTTTTCTTGTGTGTTTAGCTCATCACCATTTACCATGACCATTATATCATTCAGGTTTAATATTTAGTTTTAAAAATTTCTATGATTCTGCTTGCAGTGTCAAATTCTTCTTTGTAACTTAATTATTTTTAAAAATTGTTTTTTCGTGGATTGATATATTTTGAGTTTTACACTTTTTGATGTTGTGTTCTTATGTCTATTTTATGCTTACACTTTATTAGACAAAAAAAAAATTTGATGTTCTTATTTGATTTTTAAGATGTACCGAATATCGCTGGGTTTGAAGTAATAAACTTGTATTTTAGTATTATCTTGTGAAACGAAGATTAAAGATATTTTTTTACACAAAAAATTACAATTTGTTTATTTAAAAATTATAAATGGATAATTTTTAAATGCAATTATTCTATCGCGCATAGCGCCGAAAAATTCCATAATATGGTATTATCTCCGTCTCTCTTTCAGAACTTAAACAGAGGGGGATATTTGTTCCAAACTTGAAGAGTAGAGCTGACAAAAATGGTGCAGCAACTACTACTAAGTATAACTCCCTTCGTTTCATAATTATTTTCTGATTTTGACTTGACACATATTTAAGAAAGAAAAAAAGACTTTTGAATTATGTGGTTATTAACTAAAGATATGTAAAATGTATCAAAATATCGTTTAATTTTATGTTATTCAACATGTCATGTGGAAAGTATGTATAAAAGAATTGCAAAAAAAAAACATTCATTTTGAAATAGATTAAAAAAAGAAAATAAGAAAAATAATTTGAACGGAGGGAGTAATAATACTTTAGCAACTTTGAGTAACTTCAGTACAATCACTAATACTGATAGTGAAGATGTTTCGTCTATGCTATGTTCCACCTTAGACTATAAATAAAAGTTATATCTTTTGAACCAAAAATAAATAAAAAATTGAATAGTAGAAATTTAAAAACGCTCAAAATTGAACAGTGGGGATAAATTTGATCCGAATAATAGAATTAGAAATAATTTTTTACATAGCATGACACATGGTATTCGCGTGAAAATTAAAATTGTCAAAGCTTTTTGTTATGTTGAATGACCGTTAGTAGCGAAGAATAATTTTTTAGATCCTTATTAACGTCGGGAGTTCTTTTATTCCAACAGTATAAATAGAAGGATAAATTTGACACTTCATAAATGTAAGATTATTATGACCTTTTGGAATACAGTTTCTATTCTGTCAGTTTTGTAAGTCATGATACCACAAATAATCCCTCTATTTCAATTTAAATGCCGTAGTTTGACTAGATATGAAATTTAAAAAATAAATAAATATTTTTAAATCTTGTGATCTTTAATTAAATATTTGTGAGGTCCTTTAAATATTATAATCTTAAACTCGTCAAAATTTACTAAATATAAAAAAAACTCTTTTTGAGACAAATTAAAAAAAAGTAAGATATTAAATTGAGACGGAGAAAATAAGAAATTATGGAAAATACAAGTTTGTAATATCATCTAGTAAACTAGTAAAAGTTTAAGTTTTGTAAAGAGAGCACATTTTATTCATTTGATTATACTCTTAACATGTGTCTCTTACGTGTAAACTTGGTTTTTTTTTTCATGTAATATATTCTCGACAAGCTCCCCTCATGTGTGGACCATGAATTTTCTTTTTTATAATGAGTTCGATGAAATTTGATTTCCGAACCTCTGTCTAATATCACATAAAAGTGTGTGACCATCTTATCTAAAAGTTTAAGCGGTTAGAAAGTACATTCTATTTACTTAATTATATTCTCAATATATACCACTATTTCTTTTCTTATTGTTTCTTCTTTTTTGCTGCATCGTATGAGTTTATTCAAGGTGGGCAGTTTGTTTATTCTTTGAAAATATCTTCTGAACAATTTTTTGAAGATTTTCTTTTAGAAACATCTTTAGTATCTAGATGACTATTTCATAAGAGAATAATTACAACAACTATATCTAATTTTGACGTTTCTAAAAATAAAAACAAACCGCAATCCGTAATTTTACAGATCTGTCAGTCAAATCTATATATTATTAAACCTATGAAAAATATCCAGATTTTTAAATTCCTCCTATGTCATGCCACATCATAAATTAATATACTCCATCCGTCCTAATTTAATGTCCCATTTTAAATTGGGACGGATGGAGTAGCATCTTTGGACTAAAAATTTGTTTTGTTAACCAAACTTGAAAAGGTTTACTATGTGTCTCATATAATTGACATTACTTGTGTGACTCTTTTTTTTATGTAAAAAAGTTGACTCATATCTTACATTTTTTGGTCCATAAACTTTAAGTCTACTTTTTTATCTCACGATAAAAAGCCTCACACAACTAATATCAGTTGTGTGAGGCACATTTTAAAAAATTTCACCAAAACCAACATTTTTTGTTTTTATAAAATCGTGTAAAGCCAAATATGGCTAAGCACAAGAGATGGTTAAGATAATACAAAAATGAGTTGCTAAATTATCTTTGCATTTGCCTGCAGTGGTGTAAGTTGATTCTTTGTTGGAAAAGCAGAATCCTTGGAAAAGGCCAACTTTCACCATTTGCCATTCTAGGAAAGTTGTCGGTTGCCTAGTTCCTTAAAACTAACAAAGAATCTAATTATGCTCTCTCCCTCCTAATTTATGATTTAATTTGACTGAATATAAAATTTTAAAAAAAAATTAAATTTTATGATTTAAAACTAAAAATATATATAATACACTAAATTATATTTTGAATTTCGTAATTTTAATTTGTTTCATAAAATATTTAAATTATCAACTTATTAAATATAGAAAGAGACTCTTTTAATAACAAACACTCACTTGTATTTAATTAATTACTGTATTTGTTTGAATGTTAAGCACAAAGATCCGAATCATGTGTTTCAACTATGATTGTCCAGTTGGCCGGGTCGGGAGATTAATTACTGTATTTGTTTGAATGTTAAGCACAAAGATCTGAATCACGTGTTTCAACTATGATTGTCCAGTGGGTCGGGTCAGCCCGATTACCACCCTGCCCTGCCCCGGCCCCCAAAAAAATGGAATGCCATTGTAGGTAGCGGGGTTCGATCTCGGGGCGGGACTAGGGCTCGTCCCGATCCCGCCCCATCCCATCCCGATCCGGTCTCTCCCCCTTTGCAAAAATAACCGTTGTCACAACGGCTAAATTTCGATTTTGATCGTTGTGCAACGGCTATAACGGCCATTTTTGGCCCCCCTCTACGCCCTTAATATTTATTTTTAACTCCTAAGTTAGTATATTTACACTTTAACCCTATTTCTCAACTATAAATACCTCATTTTCCTCTTTATTTTTCTCACAAATCTTCCTACCATCTCTCTAATCTCTCAAGATATCTCTCTACAAGTCTACATTGCCTACTAAATATTATATTTTATTTGTTTGTTTGTATCAAAGTTCAAAAATTGGGAGTGACGTTGGCAACTAGCTTGAGGATCATCCATCGAGCAAAGTTTCAATTTTCAACCTCGATTATACGTCGACGTTACGTCGGCGTTTGGTACTTTTGTTCCTTCTTTAAATTATTATTGTTACTTAATTTAATTATCGTACTTAATTTCATTTACTTTAATTATTTATTTACATAATTATAATGGAACGACTTGGACGTTTGATTTCTGGTAAAGGTACTAGGGGTAACAGGGGTAAGAGTGCATCTTCTAGTAATCTTATTCTTAATCCCGATGATTTCACTCATATAGATGAAATTGATTTTTTTAATGATATTAATATACCATTAGATCATGAGGTATATTTTGCATTTGAACCAGACTTTAATTTTGAAAATGAATTAGACGATAATGTAGATAACACACCCACTAGTGCACCTCCACCTCAGGCTAAGACTGAGTCTCAGTCTGAAACTGAAACTGGAATGCCTCATATTCCCCCTAGTATGAGTCGAGGCCCCAAACAACGAAAACTAAAATCACCTGCATGAGATTTTTTGATAGGGACAGTGAAAGTCAACTAGCTAAATGTAAAATTTGTCCAGAAGTTTATAATTTAAAATTGGAAAAGGTCATGGTGGGACGGGGAGGTTTATTGAGACATGTACAAAGCATGCACAAAGCTAGATATAACGAATATCTGGCTGAAAAATCGAGTGTGCCAATGCCTTCTGAGTTGGGACAAGGTTCACATAGTGTCCCCGACCAAGTACATGGTCGAATTAATCCAATGACGGGGAAAATTATAGGTCCTAAATATGATAAACACAAAGATAGGAAAAATATAGCAAAATTAGTTGCGGTGGAGGGTTTACCTTCATTTCCTTCATCTCCTGGTTTTATTCATTACATTAGAGAAACGTATAATCCTACTTTTAATGGATTTCCTAGATCAACTGTTAGAAGAGACGTTTCTAAATTTGCATATGAATATCAATAATATTTACGTTATGCATTATATCATTTTAATGACAAAGTGGTTATTACTTCTGATATAGGCCGTAGTACTAACATTAATGATTATTTAACTGTTACATGTCATTGGATAGATCAGACTTGGTCTATGCAAAAACATATTTTAGCATATAGATATATTGATGATAGATTGATGATAGGCACACTGAATTATTTATTGCAAGAAATATTCATGAAATTTGTGAATATTATGGAATTACTGATAAAATTATGACTGTTACACTAGATAATGTTACTGCTAATGATTATGTTGTAAACCTTTTAAAAACTTGATGTACTCCATCTTTTCCCGATATTTTTCATATTAGATGTGCATGCCATATTTATAACTTAGTTGTAAAGGATGACCTAAAACTTTTTAAAAATATTCTTGATAAAGTACAATTTGCTATAAACTTTATTTTTAAAGGTAATAAAATACAAAGACGCAAAGAGTATAAAAAAGATTTGTCATGATTGTGGACTATCTTATAGAAAAATTTCAGAAGAAGTTTCGACTAGCTGTAATTCTTATATGAACAACTACTTCTTATAGCTCTGATATTTTTGTTACTTAATGAATGTATGCAAAAAACGAGCTTACGCTCCATCTATTAAAAATATTTATAAAATTAAAAAAAATACATTTTCCTATTTCCACTATATATTTTATTTGTGTTGTATTAAATTCGACTATTAAAGTAGATGGTTGTAAAACACTTGTTGAAATAATTTATGAAAGCTTAGAAATACTTCAAACAGACCCAACTGAAGAAGAAGAAGAACCAACTAACGAACCAACTAAAGAAGAAGTTATGTCTAGCATACACAATGAATGCAAAAAAAAAATATATGTATTATCAACAAGAAAGTGCAAATAATCAACCGGCTTCGGTACCATCTTCTTCTACTTCACTTTAACCTAATAAAAGACATCCATTTTTCTGCTGCTAGTGTTCAAGGCCTTATAAATAGAATGTTTAGTGGTTCAATTTTTTCACAAGTTAGTGAATTTGATGTTTATGTTTTGCAGGGTGTTGTACCGTACGAATCAATTGTCAATGAAGATGGACGTGAAAACTTGCTGAGATACTGGAGGGAGAATGCGAAGACATTTCTAACACTATCAAAGATGACCCGAGATGTATTGAACATTCAAGCGTCATCAACAACGTCTGAAAGCGCTTTTTCTGTTGGAAGATTTCAAATATGAGAGCGCAAACACTCATTGGCGGGAGACAGCTTGGAGATTACAGTTTTATTCAGAGATTGGATTAGAGCGGAGTGTAGAAGGTGCGGTCAATCGGAGATCAACGAAGAAGACTACTACAACTACAACGAAATCTTGTCCGAGGGAGCAGGAAGCGACATCGAACAATTTAACCAACAACTTCCAATTTCAACCGAAGATCCCCAAGACATTGTGAGGAAATTAGAAAAAGTATGGTTAACTATGTAATTTTTTTAATGTCAATTTTACTATGTGATTTGCAACTTTTGAACAACAAAACAAAGTTGCAATTTTGAAATTGTATTACAAAAAAATTATATTTCTATTAAATAATATAAGAGGCACAAAAATAATATTGAGATGTTTTTATTACAATATCTTGTTCAATTATTTAAGTGTTTAAATATATATATTTTTTAAATTAAGTGTCTAAAAAAAAAACCAAATCCCGCAACCCGACCCACCCCCCAAAATTCCGGCCCACCAGTCCCGCCGGAGTCTAGGAATGCCATGGAGCCTAACAATCTCTCGAAAGTCCTAAGTTGGGCTGACTAAGCCCACTATCCTACAGGGCCCCTCTTGTGTCGGGTTAAGCTCCACCTCATCTTGGGTTAAGGGCTTAGTTGAACCCAATTTCTTTACTATCTTAACTCTCTCACCGGAATGACAAACCCTAGAAAAGAGTTCACATCCATTACAGCTTCGTTCAATTGCTTTCAACATAATTCAAATAGATAATTCTGCTCACATCAGGAGAAATTCTTCATTAACTGAGAAGCTCATTGGCTCGCGGCGCCCCGACCGGCTGGTCACCCCTAATTGCAACTATCAATTACCTGCTGAGTGCTCTCTTCCTGTCATTTTACTATCCATCAAACTGAACATCTGACAGACCGCTTTACGTATTTTCGGCCTTTTGACTCTTAAATATTTTAAAGCTGGTTGGGATTTAACGCAACCTGCAATGCACATCATGTATTTTATTTTATTTAAGTATCTATTTGTCATCCCTATATAAAACTAAAATTGTCTAAAACAGAAACTGCCTGGTCAAACAAGGGAACCTGCTATTCTAGTACTCTTATCTCTTAATTTAATTGTCTTAATTTGAGTTTATATGAAATTTAAGAAATAAATGAAATTTTTTAAATTGTATGGTCCTAAATTAAAGATATGTAAGGTCTTTTAAATCTTGTAATCTTAAATTTATCTTTAAATTGAAAAACTTACTGAATATGAAAAAAACAATCTTTTTGAGACAGACAAAAAAAAAAAGTAAGATACTTAAATTGGGACCAAGATAGTAATATTCATTTCTAACTTAACCTAGACAACTTAACGCCTTGGAACTTGCTTATTTTAAATGGTTTGGTTTGCATATATACATCTTCAAAATTAAAATTAAAATTAAAGCTGTTTTGCACAAAAGTTACTAAAGAAGTAAATTAGAGGAACTGTTTGAGGTAAGATTTTGAAGTAATTAAAGAATTTAAAGACCTTGCTTGAAAAACATTAATGTCAAAAAGGGTGCACATCGTTCAGAACTTTTTTCTTTACATAGAATGGATCTTCATAAATTTCCAAATGTCTGGTTACTCCATAAATTTTGATCCTTGGGGCTATCGAAGTGATTATTTTTACTATTGTTTGACTATAGCACAAATTGCCAAATTATCAATGAATTAACAACTTCAAAATGGGTATAGCCCAACAAGAATCACTCCTTTTATAATTATATGGCATCTTTCAAATTTAAAGAATCAAAAATTTTAATAAGAATTGAGAAATACAATTCATGATATAAGAAGCCAAAAAGTTTGTATCAAATTCGTTTATGTTAGATAGTGTATATTCCCGTGATATACATAGTGTATATCACGAGACTTTGGTCCGTTTTAGGATTGTAATTAGTGTAGAATATTTGTATTACTTAGCATGTACACTTACCATAATTATAAAAGTCTTGTACTACTAGAATAGAGTTTTAGGAGTAGAATAGGAATAATTTTCCTATTATGGAAATATGTAAATTGTATATATACTCTTTCAATTAATGAAAATAATCAATGGATTATTTCTTTCATGGTATCAGAAGTCTATGACTAAATTGCTTCCACTCTTCTCCAAAAATTCTCTCGGTTTTTCGTGCCCCTTCTCGGCCAAAAACTGCATCGATTTTCGTGCCCCTTCCTCGGATTTCGTGTTAAATTTTACCTCATCTCTTCCCAAATTTTCTACAAAATCACCTATTGTTCTTTCGTTATGTCGACGACAAAGAGCACGTTTTATCCTGTCCGTGTTGTTTCTAACATCAAGAATCACATACCTCTCATTCTTGAAATAGAAAACATCCAATACGCGACGTGGGCCTTGTTGTTTAAAATTCACGCTCGCTCTCATCAAGTCATCCATCACATAATCCCCGCGGCTCATGAGGATACGGAGGTGCCTCAACGTGAGGATGATCCTAAGTTATGGACAACGTTTGATGCCACCGTCCTTTAGTGGATTTATTCCACTAACTCTGTTGACCTGTTGTAGACGATTATTGAGCCAGACGCTACGCCAATGGCTGCTTGGGATAGGTTGCGTGACATATTCCAAGATAATCAGAATTCTAGAGTTGTTACTCTTGAGCAGGACTTTTCTCACGTCACCATGGAAAATTTCCCGAATGTTTCAACATCTTGCAAAAGGTTGAAGGAATTGGCGGACCAACTCCGCAACATTGGTGCTCCCGTTAGTGAAGATCGTCTGGTTCTACAGATGGTTGTTGGTCTTTCCGAGGCATTTAGTGGCGTTGGGACCCTACTTCGTCAAAGTAACCCTCTCCCAACGTTCTATCAAGCATGTTCCATGCTTACTTTGGAAGAAACAGGATTCGCTAAGAAGGCGGCTATCGGGGCAAGTTCCGTGGTCATGATGACGTCCTCCACAAACTCTCCAGGGTGTGTTGATAATTCGGGCCAAAACCGTGCTCACGGTGGTGGCAAGAATACTAGGAAACATAATGGAAGAAACTGCGGTGGCAAACACGGTGGTAACGTCAGCAGTACCGGCGGCAGTAGGCCCCACCCCATCAACAATGGGCCTCAGGCCTCAGCCCCACTAGTCCCAGCCTTGGGCCCTGGCCGTGGGCATGGACCAGTAGGTAGTGGCCCAACAATCTCGGCTTTTCAGCAACTCTAGCCCACAGTAATTGGGCACAATTTCAGCCTTCTTTTCGGCCCAACTACTCGGCCCGATCTCGGTCCGGTGATCCGATGGCGTCACGGGTCGATGAGAAGCGCACTGGGCCCCACCAGGCCCATCATACAGTGGGCCCCACTTCTACCTACATCGAAGCCGCAATTCACACACTTGGAATAAATCCTTCGGACCCAAATTGGTACATGGACACCGGCACCACGACTCACATGACATCCGATTCAGGTACTCCCTCGTCTTATTCTAATTTGAGCAACAATCGTGGTATAATTGTTGGTAATGGTAATTCAATTCTAATTCGTGGTTATGGTCATAAAACATTGTCTCCCCTTCATCCACCCCTTATTTTGAAAAATACCCTTCACGCTCCAAAATTGATTAAAAATTTAGTGTCTGTCCGAAAATTCACCACTGATAATTCTGTGTCCATAGAATTTGATCCATTTGGGTTCTTTGTGAAGGATTTCAAAATGGGGAGTCCTCTTATGAGGTGTGATAGTAGGGGAGATCTTTATCCTATCACGCCATGTTCCGGTCCATCGAGTCAAGCCTTGCCGTCAGCGTTTGCAGTCCTTGCTCCTTCCTTGTGGCATGCTCATCTAGGTCATCCGGGATCATCTATTTTGTCTTCCTTAGAGAAAAACAATTTTATTTCTTGTAAGGGTGAGCGTAGCACTCCGAATTATCAATCTTGTTCTTTAGGAAAAATAGTTAAGTTGCCATTTATAGACTCTAATTCTCATACTTTAATGCCATTCGATATTATTCATAGTGACCTATGGACGTCTCCTGTTTTTAGTTCTTTGGGTTATCGGTATTATGTTCTCTTTTTGGATGATTATTCTAATTTTTTGTGGACTTTTTCAATAGCAAAAAAATCTCAAGTTTTTTCCATCTTCTTAAAATTTAGAGTATTCATTAGAACCCAATTCAAACGTGAAATAAAAAATATCCAATGTGATAATGGCAAAGAATATGATAATGGGGTGTTTCGGGAATTTTGTGCAAATAATGGGATCAATTTTCATTTTTCTTGTCCTCATACGTCTTCACAAAATGGGAAAGCCGAACGCAAAATTCGTACCATTAATAATATTGTCCGCACTTTACTAATTAATGCTTCCATACCCCCGTCTTTTTGACATCATGCTCTACAAATGACTACATATCTTCTTAACATTATTCCTTCCAAAGGTTTGACATATTTGTCCCCCCTTCAATTTTTATATAATAAGACTCCTTCGTATTCACATATGAGGGTCTTTGGGTGCTTGTGTTATCCACTCTTTCCGTCCACCACAATTAACAAACTTCAGGCCCGTTCTACCCCCTGTGTGTTCTTGGGTTATCCGTCTAATCATCGTGGTTACAAATATTTTGATTTATCTTCTGATAAAATCATCATTAGTCGCCATGTAATTTTTGATGAATCCCAATTCCCGTTTGCTAAGGTTAGTACTCCTATGCCGAGTTTGTATAATTTTTTGAATGATGGTATTTCCCTAAAACTTATTCACTATTTTTAGACGTGTCTCGCACCCCAACTCCGCCAGCGGGCCCATTGCCCGCTGGTCCTCCCCAAATAGCGTCGCGTTCAAATCTAGGTCCAACAACTGGGCCATACATTCTACCCAGTTCCGGGCACTGTTTCTGGGTCCAGTAGTGGCCCAGTTCCCGTGCCTAGCTCCAACTTCAATTCCCGATTTGGGCTAGCAGGCCCACTGCATGCTGGCCAGTCCATCCTGAGTCCCGAAACTTCCCAAAATCCACTGCCTCTGTCCCGAGTCATAGACCAGTCACTCATAGTCAACAGGGGATTTTTAAATCAAAAGTACATTTTAATTTACATTCTAATGTTCTTAAATCACCCTTACTCCGTAATTCTGTGTCTGCATTAAATGACCCGAATTGGAAAAATGCTATGACCGATGAATATAATGCTCTTATTGATAATAAGACGTGGAAGTTGGTGCTCCTTCTGTCTGATATTAATATTATTAGGTCTATGTGGATTTTTACTCATAAGGAAAATTCAGATGGTTTATTTGCCTGACATAAGGCGCGACTGGTGGGTGATGGTAAGACTTAGCAGGTTGGTGTGGATTATGGTGAGACGTTTAGTCCGGTGGTCAAGCCGGCTACCATTCGCACTGTGCTTAGGTTAGCTCTTTCGAAAGCATGACATATCATCAGTTAGATGTAAAGAATGTTTTCCTCCATGATGATCTCAAGGAAATAGTCTATATGCATCAGCCTTTGGGATTTAGGGATCCTAAACATCCTCATCATGTCTATTTGTTGAAGAAGTCCTTATATGGGCTTAAGCAGTCTCCACGGGCCTGGTATACGCGGTTTGCCGACTATGTTTTGACTATTGGGTTCACTCACAGCAGGTCGAATAATTCCTTGTTCATCTATCGTCGTGGTTCATCCTTGGCCTATATTATGTTATGTGTGGATGTATTATTCTGACTGTCTCTTCCGATGCCTTACGCCAGCCTATCATGACAATGCTCAGCTCTGAGTTTGCTATGAAAGACTTGGGGCTGTTGAGTTATTTTTGCGGATTGTTATCACTCGTCATGCAAGTGGGTTATTCTTCTTTCAACGGAAGTATGCAGCTGAGATCATTGAGAGGGATGGGATGACATCCTGTAAGTCCATTTCCACTCCCGTTGATACTAAGCCCAAGCTTAGTGCTGCGGCCGGCGCACCATACGAGGATCCGATCCGATATCGCAGTCTTGTAGGGGCCCTTCAGTATCTTACATTCATGATACCAGATATTACGTATGTTGTACATCAGGTGTGTTTGTTTATGCATGATCCCAGAGTTGAGCACATGAATGCGTTCAAACGCATCATTCGGTATATTCAGGGTACACTTGACTATGACTTACATTTATATCCTTCTTCGACGTCAGCACTTGTCTCGTATACAGATGCTGATTGGGGTGGCTGTGCAGACACCAGACGGTCTATGTCTGGATATTGTATATTTCTTGGTAATAACTTGGTCTCATGGTCTGCCAAGCGTTAGTCCACGTTATCATGCTCTAGTGCAGAGGCCGAGTATCGAGGGGTAGCCAATGTGGTGTCTGGATCATGTTGGTTACGTAATCTTCTTTTAGAGCTTCATTGTCCTATTCAGAAAGCTACCTTGGTTTATTGTGATAATATTAGTGTCATCTATCTGTCTGGGAATCCGGTTCAGCACCAGTGCACTAAACATATCAAGATGACCATTCATTTTATTCGCGAAAAGGTAGCTCGTGGACAAATACGCGTCTGTCATGTCCCTTCCAGGTATCAAATTGCAGACATCTTTACAAGGTTCTTCCCTCGGTCCTTTTTGAAGATTTTAGGGACAGTCTCAGCGTTCGAAGACCGCTCGCTATGACTGCGGGGGTGTGTTAGATAGTGTATATTCCCGTGATATACATTGTGTATATCACGGGACTTTGGTCCGTTTTAGGATTGTAATTAGTGTAGAATATTTGTATTACTTAGCATTGTACACTTACCATAATTATAGAAGTCTTGTACTACTAGAATAGGGTTTTAGGAGTAGAATAGGAAAAAGATTTTCCTATTATGAAAATATGTAAATTATATATATACTCTTTCAATTAATGAAAACAATTAAGAGATTATTTCTTTCAGTTTAGAATGATAAACACTAGTATACTCCCTCTGTCATATGGTATCTTTCAGATTTCAAGAATCAAAATTTTTAATCAAACTTGAGGAATACAACTCACGATATAAGAAGCCAAAAAGTTTGTATCAAACTCGTTTAGAATGATAAAACGCTAGTACTACTACTCCATCTGTTCCAAAAAGATTGTCTTACTTTTCTTATTAATTTAGCTCAAAACAATTGATATATTTTTATATTTAGAAACAACTTAACGTTATGAGATAACTTATAGCCACACAAATATCTAAAGCTTATTCTGGACTACACATTTAAAAGTTTTTCTTTATTTTTTAAACTCCATGTCAAGTCAAACTAAGACATTATTTTTGAGACGGACGGAATACTATTTTTCTTTTTTCGCTTGGGAAATACGTACTTTTTATTGGTTGTAGAAATGAGTGGGCCCATGATAGTGGTAGAGGAGGAGAATGGTCACAGCCTCACAGGGAATAATATTTGAAAGCAAATATACGGAGTAAAAAGGTAAAAATATGATACCAGCTCTAATAAGAAGTTTGAATATGATAGTAGTTGATAAAAATAAAGATGCCAGCCCTAATAAGAAGTTTGAATATGATAGTATCTAAATAAAGTTATAAACTATGTTAACTGATGATAGTTGATAGTTAATAGTTAAGAGGCAACTGGTGGCAATACTATGAAAGCAGCTGAGCTCTCTTCTATTCTATAGCTAGATAGCCTGTCGCACGGGCAGTTGTTTGTCTTATTTGCACGTCACCGAAATAAATAATTTCTTAATTATTTTCATTCATTATGAGTACATATACAATTTACAATTTTAAAAAATTATATTCATATTCTACTCTCAAAATCCTATTCTATTTGTACAAGAATTCTATAATTATGGTAAGTGTAGAATGCTAATTAAATACAACAATATATTACCTAAATATACAAGTATACACGGCTTGTGTTGTTCTTGTGTTTTCGTGATATACACAGTAAACACAAGGCAGTGTATATACTGTGTATATCACGGTATATTTATCACCCCCGCAGTCATAGCGGACGGTTTTCGTACACTGAGACTGTTCCTAAAATCTTTAAATAGAACCGAGGGAAGACCCTTCGTAAAGATGTTTGCATCTTGATACCTGGAAGGGACATGACAGACGCGTACTTGCCCACGAGCTACCTTTTCACGAACAAAGTGGATATCCATCTCGATGTGTTTAGTGCGCTGGTGTTGAACCGGATTATCAAAAAGATAGATAACACTAACATTATCACAATAAACCAAGGTAGCTTTCTCAATGGGACAATGAAGTTCTAAGAGAAGATTACGTAACCAACCTGATTCAGAGACCACATTGGCTACCCATCGATACTCGGCCTCCTCACTAGAGCGTGATAATGTAGACTGTCGCTTCGCAGACCATGAGACCAAGTTATTACCAAGAAACATACAATAGCCAGACGTGGAGCGTCTGGTATCCGGACAACCACCCCAATCAGCATCTGTATACGAGACAAGTGTAGAAGTCGACGACAGATAAAGATTCAAACCATAGTCAAGTATTCCCTGGATGTATCGTATAATGCGTTTGAACGCATTCATGTGCACAACTCCAGGATCATGCATAAACAAACACACCTGCTATACTGCATATGTAATATCTGGTCTCGTTAAAGTAAGATACTGAAGAGCTCCGGAAAGACTGCGATAGTGGGTTGGATCCTCGTAAGGTGAGCTAGCCGCAGCACCTAGCTTGGGTTTAGTATCAACAGAAGTGGAAGTAGACTTACACGAGGACATACCAGCCCTTTAAATTATATCAGCAGCATACTTCCGTTGTGATTAGAATAACCCACCTGCATGACGAGTGACCGCAATCCCCAAGAAGTAACTCAAGGGCCCTAAGTATTTTATAGCAAACTCAAAACTGAGCAGTGTCATGATAGACGTGCGCAAAACATCAGACGAGGCAGTCAAGAAAATATCATCCACATATAAGAGAATATAAGCCAGGGAAGTACCACGACGATATATGAATAACGAATTATCAGACATGCTGTGAGAAAACCCAATAGACGAAACATAGTCTGCGAATCTCTTATACCAAGCCCGTGGGGCCTGCTTAAGCCCATACAAGGACTTCTTCAATAAACATACATGATGAGGATATCTAGGGCCTCGAAAACTCAAGGGATGATGCATGTAAACGGTCTCCTTAAGATCACCATATAAGAAAGCATTCTTCACATCTAACTGATGAATGGGCCATGCATTTGAAAGAGCCAGACTGAGAACAGTGCGAATGGTAGCCGGTTTTACCACCGGATTAAAAGTCTCACCACAATCCACGCCAACTTGCTGAGTTTTACCATCACCTATAAGACGAGCCTTATGTCTCGCAAAAGAACCATCATAATTATCTTTATGACTAAAAATCCACATAGATCAAATAATATTAACACCAGAAAGACGGGGCACCAACTCCCACGTCTTATTTTCAATAAGAGCATCATATTCATCGTTCATAGCTAATTTCCAATTCGGGTCATTTAATGCAGACACTTGGTTACGGGGTAGGGGGGATTTAAGAACATTAGAATTTAGATTAAAATGTCTCTTTGGTTTAAAAATACCCCATTGACTACGAGTGACCGGTCTGTGACTCGGGGGAGAATTGGGTGGATTTTGGAAAAAAATTGGTTGGGTGATGGACTGGCCAACAGGAAGTGGGCCTGCTGGCGCAACACTGGAAACTGAAGCCAGGTCAGAAGCAGAACTCGAGGCAGAAGCAGTTTCGGTATTGGGATGGGTAACCGGTCCAACAGCAGAAATCGGGGCAGAAACAATGGGTCGTGGCGTGTCACTGGATCGACCCATTAAGTGGTGCACGATGTACGGGGAGACGGCGTCATCCAAAAATTATATGAACTAGGTACATGACTACCCACTTTAGCAAACGGAAATTGAGTTTCATCAAAAATAACATGGCGACTAATGATGATTTTATTAGATGATAAATCAAAATATTTGTAACCACGATGATTAGATGGATAACCCAAAAATACACAAGCGGTAGAACGGGCTTGAAGTTTGTTAGTAGTAGTTGACGGAAAAAGTGGATAGCATAAACACCCAAAGACCCTAAAATGCGAATACAAAGGATTCTTATTATAGAGGAGTTTAAGAGGAGACGCATATGACAACCCTTTTATAGGAAGTATGTTAAGAAGACAATTAGCCATTTATAAAGCATGATGCCAAAAGAAAGGGGGTACAGAAGCATGGACCAATAAAATTCGGATAATATTATTAATTGTACAAAATTTTCGTTTGACTTTCCCATTTTGTAAGGACATACGAGGAGAAGAGAAATGAAAAACTATGCCATTAGTTTCACAAAATTCTCGAAACAACCCATTATCATATTCTTTGCCATTATCACATTGAATATTTTGATTTTTCCCGTTCGAAGTGGGTACGATGATGAATGCTCGAAAATTTAAGAATGTGAAAAAAATTTGAGATTTTTTCGCTAACGGAAAGGTCCATAAAACATTAGAATATTCATCCAAAAATAGAACATAATAACGATGGCGCACAGAACTTAAAACGGGAGATTTCGATAAATCGCTATAAATAATATTAAATGACATTAAAGTACGAGAAGTTGAGGCTACAAATGACAATCTAACATATTTTCCTAAAGGACAGGAATGACAAATTGGAGTACTACGCGTATCCTTACAAGAAATTAAATTATTTTTATGCATGGAAGAAACAACAGACGACCCAGGGTGACCAAACGTGCATGCCATAAGGAAGGAGCTAGAGCTACAAAAGTAGATGGCAAGGTTTGACTCGAGAGGCTGGATGCAGGCGTGATAGGATAAAGATCTCCCATACTATCACATCTCATGAGAGGTATCCCCGTCTTGAAATCCTTCATAAAAAATCCAAAAGGATCAAAATTAACAGAAACCCAATTATCAGTGGTGAATTTCCAAACAGACACCAAATTTTTAATTAAGTTAGGGGAATGAAGGGCATTTTTCAAGACAAGAGGTGGATGGGGGGGGGGGAGACAAAGTTGTATGACCGTAACCACGAATTGGAATTGAGTTGTCATTACCAATAATTATGCTGCGATTTTTGCTCAAATTGAAATAAGACGAGAGAGTACCTTGGTCGGACGTCATGTGAGAAGTGGCGCCGGCGTCCATGTACCATTTCACGTCTGGAGGATTCAATCCAAGTATATGCATTGCGGCCTCAATATCTGTAGGTGTCAGGAACGGATTAGGGCCCGTAGCATGGAAAGCCTGCGGGGGCCGAGGCCCAAGCAGGCCTTTTTGCTTTCCTGACGCAGCATTGTTTCGAAACCCACTGGACTGATGGGAATAATTGGGCCTGAAAGGCTGCTGGGTGACCCACTGTCTAGGGAAAGTTGAGGCTGGAAAATAGGGGCTGTTGGGCCACTGGCCCAGCCCCACTGCCAGGGGGCCCATGGCTGGGACAAGTTGGCTTGCAGCCCACTGCCACCGTGCCGAGGCCCGCTTCCACTGTTGTGGCCTCCCCCACCACCATCGGTACCACCACGATTGCCACCGCAATTTCTGCCATTATTTTTGCGATTCTTCTTGCCTCCACCGTGAGTACTATTGTGGCCCGAATTGTCAACAAAACTTTGAGAATTATCGGATGAAGTCATCATCACAACGGGACTTGCGTCGGTAACCACTTTTTTTCCAAGCTAGCTTCTTCCAACGTGAGCATCGAACGGGCTTGATAAAAAGGTAGAAGTGGATTACTTTGACGGAGGAGAGTCCTAACACCATTATAGGCCTCAGATAGGCCTGCAACCATTTGTAGAACATGACGATTATTGGTAACAGGCGCTTCAACGTTACATAGTTAGTCCGCCAATTCCTTGAGCCGTTTAAAATAAGTTGAAACATTTGGAAAATCGTCTATGCGGACTTGGGAAAAGTCCTGCTCAAGGGTGAAAACGCGGGAATGTTGGTTATCCTGCAATATATCACGCAATCTATTCCAGGTAGCCATAGCCGTAGTGTCCGGTTCAATAATTGTCTATAAAAGGTCGGTAGAAATAGTGGAGTAAATCCACTGAATGACGGTAGCATCAAGAGTGATCCATAATCCTCTGCAGAAGGAGGGATATCGGGAGGAATTATGTGATGGAGGACTTGATGTGAGATTGCGTGAATTTTAAACAACTCTGCCCACGTCGCATATTGGACGTTTTTCATCTCAAGAACAATAAGGATGTTGTTCTTGATGTTAGAAACAGTAAGGGCAGGATGAAAACAGGTTCTTTGACGTCGACATAACGAAAGACCAAAGGGATTGGGAAGAAAATTTGGGAAGAGATGAGGTAAAATTGGCACGAAATCCGAGGCAGTCTCGGCCGAGAAGGGATGGTTGGAAACCGAGAAATTTTTTAGTCCTAGACTTCTGATACCATGAAAGAAATAATCCTTTGATTATTTTCATTAACGAATGAGTATATATACAATTTACAATTTCCATAATATGAAAAATCCTATTTATATTCTACTCCCAAAACCCTATTCTATTTGTATAAGAATTCTTGATTATTTTCATTAACGAATGAGTATATATACAATTTACAATTTCCATAATATGGAAAATCCTATTTATATTCTACTCCCAAAACCCTATTCTATTTGTATAAGAATTCTATAATTATGGTAAGTGTATAATGCTAATTAAATACAATAATATATTACCTAAATATACAAGTATACATGGCTTGTGTTGTTCTTGTGTTTTCGTGATATACACGGTATACACAAGGCAATGTATATACCATGTATATCATGGTATATTTATCAATCACAATATTAATAAACATCAAAAAGATATTTTCTCATTGTTATTAAAATCACTGAAATACAAACTGCTGTCAAGTTGATTCAATGTTTACAACATATTAATACTTCATAGAGTTTTCTTGCATTGAGGAAGAAAGTTCTACAAGATGTTCGAAAAATTGTGAAATATCCATCAAGTTATATATTGTTTGCAACAATTTGAACTTTGAGGGACCATTTCTAACCTCTAGGAAAGTTTTTTCTTTTCTCCAAACTCCCAGAGATCATCTTTCACGCTGCAAACACTAATGTTAACAGTTATATGTATGACATCCCCATCTTACAGTCTCTTGGCATACCACTATTGCTGAATTGAACGTGGTGGAGGATGTTGTCTGAGAAGGAGTCAAATGGACTTTGGATAAAGAATTTAAGATACATGGCACCAATAGCAAACTTGCAGAAAGGGATATCGGTGCTCTTATGTCTACTAAAATTGCAATTTTATTGTAATCAAAATTTTATTCCATCTTTAACTTCCAAAACTGCATAGAATAATATATTGAGCATAAAGAAAAAAGGGAAAAAAAAATCTATGAAGGAACAAGTATAATCTACACCTTTACATCTATCACACATTATATCAATAAATTTCCTGCTTTAGGGATACTAAAGGTAAAGCTTTTTCAACTTTCAAGTATAAATGGCATTATTCTATGACGAATTGATGTGGTGTACATATGCAATACTTCACTATAAGAAATGAACATATCGTATAGACCTGATAAGCACTTCCAAAGAATGAGGTTGAAGGTTTTTCTGTGTCATTGTATGCTAAATTAAAGCAGGAGCTATCTATTAAAAGAAAATGATATAAAAGAATATACCAAATCAGTAAAGGAACATATCAAATCAATTAAATATTTAGTTAAACACACAAAAACGGATGATTTCATGAAACAAAATTCTTTAAATAAAGAGACCTTGTTCCATTCCCCCGCTCTATTTTAGTGATTCAAATCCTTGTGTGAGAGTGGAACATCTAACATAGCTCCTAAAAGCAAATCTTTTGGCTATAACATCCTTCTATTAACATGTATGTAGCAGGTGAGAAGGGACAACACATCAATTTTTACCTTGGAAATAGAGTTAGTAAGATTCAAGAGGGAAAAAATCACTTTATAGAAGCAGGCAAAACAAATCTTACCTTTCCGTCATTTTCTCTTCATCCTTATTCAATAACATATTTCGTATCTTCAGTTTCACCATCTTCACCAGCCTCACCAGTAAACCATGATTATTTTGTCCCGAGTTGTTCAGCTACAAAAGCACAAAATATTCACTCTTCTAATCCAAATAATGATACATGAAACAAAAACTGAATTTCCTCGGACAAAGAGGAAATCAGAAGTATAATACTAAAGGCCCATTCCAACAACAGACTCAATATAAAGAGAATTTTCCAATAAAGACTATAAAGTATGTAGCGTAATTAGGGTAAATGACAATAACGTGTATTTCACGTCCGAATGAATTTGCATCTAGATCTTGTACCTTTGTAGTGATTAAGGAAGTTGATTTGTTAGCCAACAAATATTTTCTCAGTCAACCTTGCAAGAAGTGACGGAACAACAATTACCTTGAGTTCGTTAATAGCAATCTTATCCAACTCCCTAATGATTGTGGGCACAAGAAGCTCCATCTCGTTGGTTCTTTCATGAATAAATAGAAAAAACTTAAATCTTCAATTTTTTTAATTCTCCAATACAGTAATCTGAATGAATAGAATTTGAACATCTGATTGAATAGAACATTCCTACTTATTTTTTCCCCTAGCGTTTTTCAGTCTTAGCAATATATTGACAACTATCAGGTCAAACGGTGGTCTACTATGTGTCTCCTTTAGAAACTCAATGTATTCTTCTTCTCCTATATTTGTTATTAATTACACTCCTTTTTATTTCAACCACATTATGTTGTTTATAGCTTTCACAATCATTTAGCAATATAACTATGCACATAACATTAGGACAAAAAGATGCAGAAATTACCTCTTTGACTTGAGGCAAGCATTGTTCTTTCTTTTCCCAGCTTGAGCACCTACCATTTTCAGAAACCTATAAAATCATAATTTTACGACTATTATATTCCAACTAAATGAATAACAAATTATCCACATTGTTGGTTATAGAGAAATTAAAAAAAAAAAAAGCACAACAACAAAGAAGATTTAAACAGATAAACCCAATTCAAAGAACAATCTGGTTGAAAAATCACCATATCCTGAGGAAGACTAAATAAATAGAAAAAAATTATAACCACGTAACAGTAATTAGAACAAGAGAGTCAGTAGCAGTAGTAGCAATTTATCAACAGGAAATCAACAACAACAACAACGTGCATCTTTTGAAATCAGAGAATTAGAAAAGAGCTAAGCACTGTAAATTTACGAACAAAATCGAAAAATAAATAAGTAATTCCCATCTCCCATTGATACCTTTCTACAAGCTGAGTTCATAATAAATGAAAATGGGTTTCCATCAAACAACATCTAGAAGGTCTAATTGCAGTATTGATGCGTATACCTGCTTTCATATGGGGCGAAGAGAAGAAGATGACGCCAGGACTGCAAGAAAACCAGTTGCATGTGATAGAAACATCAAATTTGTAAGATTGGAATAATTTCCCTTGATGATTTATTTCATTAATCACAATATATATAGTTGTACAGAGGTTGATTCATAATACAACAAGAATCCTAACTTACCTTAAATCGTTGATTCCTAATACAATAAGAATCCTAAGTTACCTTAAATATACATCTATCATAATTACAAATATACAGTGAATATTCCGAGAATATTCGCTAATACTCCCTCTCAGACGGAGCGGGAGGAGGCTGAACGCTAAGGCTGGATCGGAAGTCGGTGAAGAGCTGTCTCGGTAGTCCCTTTGTGAAAATATCTGCATACTGATATGAAGAAGGTACGTGTAATATTTTGACCTGACTAAGGGCGACCTTCTCTAGTACAAAGTGGATGTCCATCTCAATATGCTTAGTCCACTGATGTTGGACCGGATTGTGAGACATGTAGATGGCAGATATGTTGTCACAATAGACTATAGACGCCTTTCGCAGTGGACACTGGAGCTCCAAAAGATGATTTCGGAGACAACTGATCTCAGCAACGACATTAGCAACGCCACGATACTCTGCTTCAGCACTCGAACGGGATAGCGTGGTCTGCCGCTTGGTGGACCATGAGATAAGATTATCCCCAAGAAATACACAGTAGCCTGAGGTGGAGCGACGTGTGTCTGGGCATCATGCCCAATCTGCATCCGTGTAAGAGAGCAACTTGTTTGGGGCAGAGGGGTAGAGATGTAGTCCAAAGTCCAGTATGCCTTTAACGTATCTGATAATACGTTTGAGGGCCGCAAAATGGGACTCTCGAGGGTCGTGCATAAACAGACACACCTGCTGAACAACATATGCAATATCTGGCCAAGTGAATGTAAGATACCGAAGGGCACCTGCAAGACTCCGATATAAAGTGGGATCCGAAACTGGCGCACCCTCATTGGCACTGAGCTTGGATTTCGAGTCAACCGGAGTTGACATAATTTTACAATTTGCCATCTTAGCCCTGTATACTATCTCTTTTTCATATTTACATTGACACAAGAACATAGTAGCTGCAGACCTGGTCACTGATATACCCAAAAAATAACTTAGCTTGCTCAAGTCAGTCATGGCAAATTCAGTTTTGAGTAGAGCAATGATTTCATTCTTCAAACCGTCGGATGATGCATTAAGAACAATGTTATCCACATATAATAGCAAATAAGCAGTGCTGCTACCGCGATGAAAAGTGAAGAGAGAGTTATCACAACTGCTACATATAAAACCGATCTGCAGAAGATACCTGGCAAAACGATCATACCAAGCGCGGGGCGCCTGTTTCAAGCCATACAATGACTTCCTGAGATGACATACAAACTGTGGGATTGCTGGATGAACAAAGCCGGGGGGCTGATGCATGTACACAATTTCTTCAAATCCCCATGAAGAAATGCATTCTTGACATCAAGCTGGTGGCAACCAGTCGTGCCGTCGGCCGAGAAGGGAAAAATTGAGGGGGGGGGGGTCGACGGCTTTGGAGAAAGAAGAGTAGGGATTAGGGTTAGACTCTGATACCATGTAAGATTGGAATAATTTCCCTGGATATTTATTTCATTAATCACAATATATATAGTTGTACAGAGGTTAATTCATAATACAATAAAAATTCTAACTTACCTTAAATGATTGATTTCTAGTACAATAAGAGTCCTAAGTTACCTTAAATATACATCTATCAGAATTACAAATATACAGTGAATATTCGCTAATAAAATCACATATCATCCAAGGTTAATTTGCCAAGACAAAATACCCTTGATACAGAAATACTCTTGGTTTTAATTTGTCGTGATCAATTTTGTCTTCAACCAAGCTACAAAATAAGCAAGCATTTGTTAGAGACAGAATTTTATAAAACAGAACAAAGAAAATAACAGTGAATTGGAAAACCAAAACGTGAGAACTGGAAAAATTAGAAAGAGCTAACCACTGTAAATTTATGAACTGATCAAGACAAATTTGTGGGATATTTTCACAAAAATCAGAAGTCATCATTGATGTGATGCCCCTTCAAATTTAGGGGGAGTCTGTTAACATAATTTATATTTTTTTTGAATTTGAACAGACACAATTTTTCCCAATAACCACCGTTGATGCCTCTCGGAGGTGTCTGTTGGTGATGTAAAGGCATCACTAATGGATGCGAAATCTCTATAAGTAGTAAATATGTTTTCTCATTCAAATATAGATATGAAAAAGAATCAAAATTTCTGATGAAAAAGAATCAAAACTTCTGTTGAAAATAATCAAAACTTCTGTTGAAAATAATCAAAATTTCTGTTTTCTTTTCTTCCCAAAGCATCATCAGAAACTTTATACTGTGTGTTCTTGGTTGGATAAAGAGAGTACAAACTTTGAATTCAACATCGTTGTTAGGGCTTCACTGTATCCTGAAGGCAATATTTCTGAGACCTATTGTACTCGCCAATTTATTGGGAAGGGTCAAAATAATTGTCTAAAAGAATCTGCATACGATCCTTGAAGTAAGAGAACAACAATTCGGTGTCTGTGTTTCATCCTGTTAGTACCATATTTCTACAACAATTTTTAGACAATTATCGACATGGAGGGTGAAACTTCAATTGCTGCTCAATCATTGCAAGTAATGAACCGGACTTTGAATCGTTTAGAACGTTTTGATGGTGAAGGTTTCACTTATTGGCAAGAGACTATCAAGTTATGGTACATCCTTGAAGATGGTTTGGAGGAAATTCTTGATGCGACACCAATGGACAACGATGAATTGAAGGTCAAATGGAAGAAACGTCAAGAGGATGATTTTATGTGCCGTGGTCATATTCTGAATGTTCTAGGAGCCAATGTTTACAATACCCATCGAAGTCTTGAAACAACAAAGGAATTGTGGACTGCGCTCGAAAACAAGTAGAAAATTTCTGAAGCGAGTAACAAGAATTTTCTAATTTGTAATTTCATGGACTTTAATATTGTTGACAGTAAGTCAATTATTATCCAGGTTAGTGAATTTTTACTCATTGTTAATCATCTTAAAGATGCTGGAATTGACCTTGTATCTTCATTTGTCGTTGGAGTTATTATTTCTCGTCTTCCCCCTTCTTGGAATGATTACAAGAAGAAACTTAAGCATGCTAAAACTGACTATGACTTAGAAGGTTTACAGCGTCATCTTCGTATTGAAGAAGATGCTCATAAACGAGAGATTAATGATAGTCAACAAACTGAAAATCACTCTAAGATTAATAGTGTGGAAGAATAGAAAAAACTGAATTTTTTGAAACCTAAGATTGATACTCGATTTAAGAAGAAAGATCCCAACAAGAAAGATAAGAAAAATGGAAATTGCTACTTCTGTAAGAAATCCGAAAACTATGCTCGTGACTATCGTCAACGAAAGAAACAAATGAAAAATGAAGCGAATGTGATCGATGACATAAGCAAGCTTATCGATGTAGTGCAAGTGGCCAACACTGTTGCAGATCATGGTAGTGGATGGTGGTACGTTACTGGTGCAACCATTCATATATGTGAAAATAGAAATCTTTACAAGACATACGAACCGGTTAGTAGAGAAGAAAAAGAAGTTACTTCAGCGAACAACCAAAGCAACAAAGTGGTTGGCAAAGGCATTGTTGATCTCCCGTTTACTTCGGGAAAGATTGTTACTCTTACTAATGTTTTACATGTCCCTGACATTTTTAAAAACTTATTTCTAGAGTTCTTATTAATAAGGCTGGATTCAAGGTTACGTATGAGTCTGATAAGTTTGTATTGTCCAAGAATGAAATGTTTGTTGGACAAGGATACTCTTGTAATGGGATGATTAAGCTTAATTTAATAAATAATGGTTCTACTTATATTGTTGAGTCTGCTGATTTATGACATGCTAGATTAGGACATGTGAATTACGGTTCTCTTAGAAATATGAAAAGATTAGGATTGATTTCTGATTGCAATTTTGATAATGTTTCTAAATGTAAAATATGTGGGCAAGCAAAGATAACTAGAACATCTTTTAAATTTGTAATAAGAAATTTTGCCTTGCTTGAATTAATACATAGTGATGTTGGTGATCTGAAAAGTCATATGACTCGTGGTGGAAACAAATACTATGTCACTTTTTTTGAAGGTAGTACTAGATATGCCTATATTTACTTGATGAAATCTAAGGATGAAGTCTTTGATAAATTTAGAATTTACAAAGCAGAAGTAGAGACACAATTAGGACAGAAAATTAATGTTTTACGTTTTGATCGTGGTGGTGAATACTATCCTTCTGAATTTACTTTATTTTGTCAAGAACATGGTTTAGTACATCAATTCACTGCTCCATATACACCCCAACAAAATGGTGTTGCTGAAAGAAAAAATAGAACTTTGATAGATATGGTTAACGCTATGCTCATTAGCTCTGGTTTGCCAAATTTTTTATGGGGTGAAGCTATTTTGTCTGCATGCTATATTTTGAATAGAGTTCCTTTGAAAAAGAAGAATATATCTCCTTATGAATTGTGGTTTAAGAGAAAGCCTAACTTGAAAAGACTTAACGCATGGGGTTGTTTGGCATATGTCAGAAAGCCTGACCCTAAGAGACCAAAATTAGGAAATAGGGCTTATAAATGTATTTTTGTAGGTTATTCACTTAACACTATTACTTACAGATTCTTAATCCTTGATACATTTGAGATTATAGAATCTATAGATGTAGAATTTTTTGAAAACTTGACAAGGTCTAGTTCTCAACCACAACCTACTAAAAACCCATTGTTACCTAGTCTAGAACCTGTAAAGACTAATGACAATGTTGAATTTTCTGCTCCTACTCACAACAATGATATTTTAGTTCCTACTAAAGATATCAAACCTAGAAGAATTAAGAGAGCAAGAATAGAGAAAAATTATCCAGATTTTATACAATATTTGGTAGAGGGTAATAATAATGAAGTTCTTAACATTACAAAGTATGATATGCATGTTAATTATGATCCTAAAACTTATTCTGAAGCTGTGAGTTCCAAAGATGCTAATTTCTGGAAAGACGCTATCAATGATGAAAAACATTCACTTTTGTCTAACGAAACTTGGGTGTTATCTGATTTATCTCTTAGTGCTAAACCTATAGGATGCAAATGGATATTCAAGAGAAAATTGAATGCTGATGGTATAGTTGATAAGTTTAAAGCCAGATTGGTTACTAAAGGTTATAAACAAAGACATGTAATTGATTACTTTGATACGTATGCTCCTGTTGCTCGCATCACATCTATTCGTTGTTTGATAGCACTTGCTTCTATTCACAAGTTAGTTATATATCAAATGGATGTCAAAACTGCTTTTCTAAATGGTGATTTAGAAGAAGAAATATATATGGAACAACTTCAAGATTTTATAGTACAAGGCCAAGAGAAGAAAGTTTGCAAGTTAGTGAAATCCCTCTATGGTTTGAAGCAAGCTCCCATGCAATGGCATGAGAAGTTTGACAAAGTAGCTTTGACATACGGTTTTGTTGTTAATGATGCTGATAAATGTATCTATAGTAAGCATGATAAATCTGGATGTGTAATTCTTTGTTTATATGTTGATGATATGCTTATTTTTGGGTCTGACATATCTTGTGTGGAAGAAACTAAGAATTTTCTCAGTTCTAACTTTGATATGAAAGATCTAGGAGAGGCTGATGTGATCTTAGAAATAAAATCCTAAGAAAGGGAGATGAGTTGGCTTTAACAGAATCTCATTATATTGGGAAATTTCTCAAAAAGTATAGTCATTTCAATGACAAACCAGCCCCCACTCCTTTAGATCCTAGTATTAAATTAATGAAGAATACTGGAAGGACTCATGGACAATTTGAGTATTCTAGTATTATCGGAAGTCTTATGTATGCTATGCATTGCACGAGACCAGATATATCATAAGCGGTGGGAGTACTATGTCGTTTCTCAAGTAACCCAGGAGTTGAACATTGAAAAGCAATTTCAAGAGTGTTGGCTTTCTTGAAAGGAACCATAGATTATGGTTTACATTTCCAGGGTTATCCCGCTGTATTGGAAGGATACATAGATGCAAACTGGAACAATGTAGAATCCAAGTCCAAATTTACTACTGGATGGATATTTACATTAGGTGGTGCTGCTGTGTCTTGGGGTTCCAAGAAGTAGACTTATATATCTGATTCAACAATGTTGTCAGAATTAATTGCACTGGAAAATGCATGTAAGGAGGCAGAATGACTTAGAAACTTACTTATAGAGATCCCATTATGAAAGAAGCCAACTCCAGCAGTCTTGATTAATTGTGATAATTAGGCTACGATCTATAATGTCTCAAACAAGACTTATAATGGAAAGTCAAGACATGCAAGTCTTAGACATCAAATAATAAGACAATTACTCAAGAGAGGAGTAGTTGCAGTTAACTATATTGAAAGAAAGAAGAACTTGGCAGACCTATTTATTAAGAATCTACCAAAGGCAGTGGTTTCAATAAAGTATAAGGAAATGGGACTAAGGTCTGTGAAAGAAGGTTGATCACCGGTTAACAGAAATCCAACCTATGTTTTGAAAAAGATAAACAAAGTTCAATGGGTACCAACAAGTTACGAGAGTGATTATGGTACACTAAGTCAAAACTTCCCATTTCTGTATTAGTGTAGTGATTCTGCATGATTGAGGATGAACGAAAATCCTTAATAAGCCTATGTTTGTTTACAGGTGTATCGCAGAAACACCTTAGAGACTTACCTATATGAATATGAAAATCAAGTCGTTTCCTATGAGAATAAGACCGTTCTCTAAAGAATACTTATGAATCCAGGATATAAGCACATGACCATTAACGTCCTAAGCTACAGAACACACAATTCTCTGAAGTAAATATGTGTGGAGATTCCGATTTTATCACAAGGGGTACTTAGTTCACGAATAGTTCAAGAATAGTTCACCATAGAACCTCGATAAGGCTTTGAATTTCTTACACTAAGTGAATGTTCAAATCCAAAAGATACCTATCATTTATGTATTGATTTCTACGATGATGCTTTGTCTCAACTTTGTTTGAACTACGTTGTCTTGATCCCACTCGGGTACGTAGGCAGTCACATGAGTGATGCAATCATTCCTATTATGAAAGATTTTACTTTATTTTATGTTTTTTTATTTTGAAAAATAGGGGGAGAATGTTGGATATTTTCAGCAAAATCAAAAGCCATCATTGATGTGTGCCCCTTTAAATTTAGGGGGAGTCTGTTAACATAATTCATATTTATTTTGAATTTGAACAAACATAATTTTTTTCCAATAGCCACCGTTGATGCCTCTTGGAGGTGTCTGTTGGTAATGAAAAGGCATCACCAATGAATGTGGAATCTCTATAAGTAGTAAATATGTTTTCTCATTCAAATTTAGATATGAAAAAGAATCTAAACTTCGGCTGAAAAAGAATCAAAACTTCTGTTGAAAAGAATCAAAACTTCTGTTGAAAAGAATCAAAATTTTTGTTTTCTTTTCTTCCTTAAGCATCATTAGAAACTTCATATTGTGTGTTCTTGGTTGGATCTAGGGAGTACAAACTTTGAATTCAACATCGTTGTTAGGACTTCATTGTATCCTGAAGGCAATATTTCTGAGACCTATTGTACTTGCCAATTTATTGGGAAGGGTCGAAATAATTGTCTAAAAGAATCTGCATAAGATCCTTAAAGTTAGAGAACAACAATTCGGTGTCTGTGTTTCATCCTGTTAGTACCATATTTTTACAACAAAATTACATATCACCCAAGGTTAATTTGTCGTGATAAACGTGAGAGCGGGAAAAATTTCCTTCTGAAAACAGGATCGAGGGTTTGTGGGTAAGTAACAAAAGAAAAATACGTGTCTTCAGTAGCATATTACAATAGACACGTGTCGTTATGAGATGGTAGAATAAAATCTATCCTGAGGCCTGCAACGTGGGTTCGAACCCTGGTGGAAGCAATTTGCTCTCTTCTGGGGTAGGACTTTGTAGGATGATATCAATTAGTTTGTTCTCAAATCCTGGTCATTCAGACACATCTCGCGATTTACTGATAGTAGTCCTGAGGGACCGGGATTATTATCTCTAGGAATAATCTGGCGTAAGTTAGTAAGCTGGATATAAAAAAAATAAAAATAAAAAACAACCTTTGGCTTATTTACAGAACTACCCTTCATCGTCCAGGATGACTAACACTTATTAATAGTTTAAAAATTAAATTAAATTAGTGTTGAATTTTAATGATGATAAATTATTTATGCAGGTAAGTTCACAAGGAAAAACAGGCTCAGCTGACTCATAAAGCCCAAGTCCATATCAAGAAAAAACCGCCAACCCAGTTTGACTAGTGAAGCCCAAAATGACGGAATCAAGAGAAGTCCTCACATGTCAAAGTGAAATAAATAAGTAATGACTTATTTATGGAGACAACGGCTAGCAAATAAATCATGCTTGGGAAGAAATCAATCAAGTAGCATGGAAGATTTTGGCGTATCAATCAAGCGTACTTCAACAAGAAACAAGTACCAAGTATTTAAGGGCGTTAAAACTCTAAAGATTCGACTATGAGTATACAAGGAAGGAAGATCAATTCACATTAAAGAGCTCTAGCCTTATTCTTGAAAAATAAGATTCATGACTTCTTTTTTCAAGGATTAAATTTCTTGGGTTTCCATTTCTGCGAGAGTCTAACGTTTATCCTTCAAACTAAAAAGGACGACTCTAAAGACGAAGAAAAACCATACTTTCGTCTCAACTGCTCAATCTCTCTACTTTAGTTTTAACAAGCATTATAATTTTTAGTGATTTATAGTATAAACAAAAAAGTGAGAAGATATATAGTATAGTTGGTAAGACATTGTATCAAAAGATTAAGAGTGTTTGAGTGTAGACGTAGGAACTCCATTCGAACAACCATTGTACCAAATATACTTTCAAAAAGAGCTGCAAAGAACAACCTTGCAACTCAATGAGACTGGATTATGATTCACATTGAATCTGAACCAATATAAAAAATTGTTGTTATTTCCTTTTAGCAATTTACTTTCTGCACTATATATGTTAGCATTCAACTACTGATCCAAGGCAGTCAACTAGGAAAAGGAAAAATTACAATTCACAATTTTCTCATCTACTCCATTACACATTTGGCAATCAAAGTTTATTTTGATCTTCGCTCCGACGAAGAATTCAAGAATTTTAAGTATACAAAATGAAAACAAATGATGGATCTCACAATTTGCTTGTGTCGAATAAAATATTTTTCTTCAAAATCACGAACAAGTGAAAGTTGGAGAGAAGTACTTCAACAATTAAAGGTTGATGAGAAGTGCATTAACGATTGAAAATTGGAGAGAAGTGTCAATAATAGAGGATTGGAGAAAAGTGTTTGAATAATTGGAGGTTCTTGAAAAGTTTATCAACAATTGGAAGTTGGAGAGAAATGTTCTAGCACATACAAAACAATTAGAAGTTGGAGAGAAGTGCTTCAATACAACAATAAAAAGGTAAGTGTATACAATTTTGAATTACAAGAAAATGTTCGAAGAATAATTCAAAGTTGGAGTAGGAAACTAAATTTATTTAGGATTTAGTATTTTAATTCGTGTCTAAATAAAATTTATAGTCAAATCTATATTATAGGAATATGTTTTTAAATTTATAATCAAACTAGGTTTCATAGGAACAGGTTCTAATTTATAATCAAACTATGTTTCATATTGCTATAAATAAGGGTGTTTCTAACTATTTTTATATTTCGGAGAACTGTAGAACGCATTAAAAAATTCATTGAGTTTATGAATAAAATATTTTTCGATACACAAAAAAGATGAGTTTGCTGCTACCTTTCCAAAACGAAGAAGAAACTAAGATATCGATACCTTGTTGGACGGAACTTTCGTTCCAATGCAGCTCATTGACTGCTGTAAAATGTGTTGCTCCAAAACGCACACGTAAGTATACGTGGTCGCCAAGTAACATAGTAGCTAGTAGAAGTTAGCTACCATAACCATAGAGACCTATGATCAACGATTTAATGAGAATTCCTATCACTACTAATTATGCAAGTATGAGAGAAAATAGTTGATTGTTTTATTAACTAATGCAAAAAGTAAAATTTTAACTAATTATGCTAACAATTTGTAACGAGCGTTTGTTTAACACTTGAGTTTATCACAGAGAGATAAGTATTCCAGGGTTGTGGTTGGTTCACCAATCATGTTCTTCATTCAAGTATCTTACCTTAGCATATTTATTCACGATCGCTAATTAACCAGATTATTAATCTCATAGTATTCTCCCAAATTATTACTCGCTGATTCAAAACTGTTCATCGCCTATATTCATATAAGATAGACCTATTAAGAACGCAATTCATTCACGGTATTTAATTGAAGATTGTATATAGATATATTCCTATCCTAACCACAAATCCTAGCCCAACTGTAGGGATAATTAGATTACCTCTCTTTACTTCTTCTTTGATATAATGACGTCTTTCCCAAGTACATATATCAAATAGTAGATAGAACTCGACTGTTGCAGAGACAATCAAATAATTAAGAACAGAAGTAAAGAAACAATCGTATATGAATAAACTACTAAGATAAAAATACTTATCAAACGTCAATAAATCATGGCTAAACCACAACCCCAAAATGGTAGAGTTTAGCTACTCATAATCGGAGATAAAACGCAAGAATTCATGAATAACATAAAGTTTTAATGACTAAAATTAAGAGATAAGAAACCTAAGAACGACGGCTTGCAATGCTCAAGAATAAGTCCCAACCATCGTTTACAATGTAAAAATTTCTATTTATAGTCTAGGTTATATTCTAAAAATAGTCGACCAAATTCCGAACAGATTAATAAAAACTGATGATACCTGCGATGTATGCGCGATGCACACCCATTGCGCATGTGTAGCTTGTGCGATACACAGGCGACGTGCAACCATCACCTGCGTGTCTGAGATTTCTGAGAAATGAGATTAAGAGAGCTTATTTTCATGCTATGTATCCGACACGCGCGCCCAACGCACAAGGTCCTTTAGTGACCAAAATTTCCCTAAGTGTTGTGTGATCCTATCTTCCTCTAGTTCAAGCACGATACACCTCCAATTTCTATAAAAAATGTTGAGGTTTCTTCCTTTTTCCTCATTATACGTAAACATCACAAAAACACTGACATAAGCTTGAGTACAATGATTTCAATCCAAAAAGCACGATTAAAGTACTAAGAACAGCGGGAAAGTGACACGAACTATAGATATTTGTGCTAAATATCACCATCCCCCACTTAGACTTTGCTCTCCCTCAAGTAAACATTGTCACCAACCTAACACAAATTCACCACCATGCCATTCAAACAGGTTTACTCGAGCTTCAGTTAATACGAGTATTTCAATAACATATTTTAAAGAAAATACTGAGCCAATTATTACAACAATCATGCCAAAAACTTAAAATTTTTAGTTCAAAATGCTCTCGCAAACAACCTTCTCAAAACAACTTACATTCAACTAAATATGACTCAACAACACCGCTAAATCAAAGCAGTCATGCTACCTAATAGAGAATCCAACATTTCACCAATCTTTTATCAACTATGTTCCCTCACTGAAAGAGAGTTGTCCATATATCTCACACGAGTTTAACATCATTATTTATATGGACATAAAATCAACAATTACGCTCACTTTCACAAAGAACATCACATGCCAAATATGACGAACCATAAGCTTGTCTGTAGTGTAACTGCTTTATTAATATAAACACATTAAACCTAGGATGAAATAGGACTTTAAAGGGTTGTTATGTAGGCTAAGGAACCGGTAGGGAACATTTGGATAAAATAGTGACTAACCTCCCTAAGAACTTTAATACATACAACACTAAGCATTCCACACACATCTCTTCACCAACCAAACATCACAATCCACTAACACCCATTTCTCCCAAGTCACACCAATTTATTTCTTTGAATTTAAGCACTACATTCTTGACTTCACAAGTTAGAAGGGAAACTTTCTTCTATGCTAATCACACAATTTTTTTTTCAAGTCTTAATCCCCAACTAACAAGCAGATTTTTTTTCTATTAGGTGCATCAATAGACGTTACTAGATTTCAACCAATAAACTCCCCCTTTTAAACCAAATCCCAACTCCACTTACATCACTTATCATCAAAGTGCTCAAGGGGTATAATGGATCAAATTTAGACTAGTAAGAATAAAAAGGGTATGTCTTATAAACTATTATCAAAGAAAAGGCTAAAGGATCAACGGGGTTGACTAGGGTATCATGTTCATTTTGGTGGGACACGTTAAAATTTAGGTTAACAAAGAAATTCCTCTATCACTTCCTAAGTACAATACATTTCATTTCGCTTTATGATCACACAGGGAAAGATGTCAATAAAAAGCCTGGAGCATACAAGACATCCTTACACACACACGACATATAATCAACTCCAGAAGGATCCACATCGTTCCTGAAGTCAAGAAACAACATACACAAAATTGCCAAGCGGGTCACACATGAGTTAATAAAATACACACTTAAGCATTTCAAGAGAGGTTATTTGTTTACAAGACATTCTTTTAACAACTTAAAGAATTGCTGATTGTGTCAATATTTGTACCTAACCCGAATACCTAGCATTAAAATGGTCTTACAAGCATGAATTATTTTCCTAATGACAAACAAAAGAAAACTAAAAAGAAAAACTACCTAGATTCCCTATGCCACTACGGAGGGTCTACAAACTAAAAAGAAAACTCTTTTTGACTTTTTTTTCTAAGGGTACTACTAACTAAAAAAGAAAAATTAGAAATCCTAATCCTAGAAGCTATTCCTAGAAGTGAGAACAAAATATAAAAATCCTATGGCATAGGCATCCTATCTCGAGACGTACCTCCCACCTCACACTTAATTTACTGCATTGCCGTCAATGCTTATGAAAAATAAAAATAAGAGCAAAGTACGGCGAGAGATACTCCTTGAGGCCCTCTAGGGCCTAGTCATAGTTGCCCTCAGCGACATCATCATCGGTCTCGCCATCAGATGTCTCAGACCTACCTTCTTCCTCATCATCATCATCAGGGTTACCACGTGCATGAAACTCTCATTCATCACCAACTTCTGCATCGTCCTCCATGAGGTCGATTAAATTAACATCTTCATTAGCAGGTAATCTGGCCTCATCCTAATAAATGCTCGGGAGTACCCTATGTGTAGTGCCTCTGCATATACACATGAGAGGTCTAACTGAGAGTGCTCAGCCTGCAACACTGCTATCTTATAGAGTTAGGTCAGCAAACTAGACTATACCGACCTTTCTTCCGCCGGTGTGAGATTATGTTTGACATATTTTTTTCAGCCTTTACATTACAGATGTCGATCATATCATTGGGCGGATCAAGTATTCTATCATGAGGATCTTCCAATTTTCTATCAATCTACATCAAGTACACAGTGAGTGTGTTGCCGAAGCTCAACCTGCGAGACTTTCCCTCCTAAACTCGCTGCATCATTCAATACCCTATGTTCACCGGCTTCCCCATTATAAAGAAGTACACTATGCACACTCTCTCCTTTAACACATTCGTATAATGATCCAGTGGCATGACTCTATAGATCAACAACCGCAACCACACTCGTGCCTCTCGTCCAAAGTTGCTCGTACTAATGCTCTTTTACTTGCAATATTTATCATCATATGGGACAATTTAGCCTTAGTGTCAGGCCCACACAATGTTTTCCTTATTGCCTTATAATCAAGCCTCCAGATGAACTCTTTCAATGGCTCGATCGGGTGATCCAAAACTCTAACTGTCGCACACAAAATAGATGCCGTCAAGGGCACCTACTCGCCCTGAATGAAAACTGACGGGCGATAACCATCCGAATGGACAACCTCAAAATTGGCATATAATTCCATGACAAGATCAATATTCACCAGTCCCAGGTTTTCAAAGACGGAATTCCATCCCATGGACACAATCTGGTTGTAAATGTCCTTGAAATGTCAGCTCAAAGGAACTTTATTGACAGCTCGCTCATGAATATAATAATTAGAGAGGTCAATTTCTTTGTACCAATCCCACCCGTATTTGACAAAATTAGACTCATAAGGCCTTGAGGATGAACACCTGGGAATGAGAGTTGTTGGATTTTTACCCCATTCGGATTTGGTTGCTTTCTTTGTTTTCGGGGGTGAGGGAGTTTCGATCGACCTCTCTTTGTACCTTTGGATGAGGATGAGGCGATGACTTTTCCTTTTGATTATTCATTGTACCTTCAAAACAACACATTCCAAACAATAAACATCAATTCAATAACCAAAGAGGGTCATTGAACAACCCCACACTTAGTTCTATTACATGTACTTGTATTTGGAGTACTTGATTCCTTAACTTCGAGTATTAACTATGGGTGTTTCAACTTTTTGTGCTCATCCGGGTTAAACCGACCGCACACTTGTTTGAAACTATAATACAAAAGTTTAAAACAAAGAAGTTATTTAAACCTACGCTATCATAAAAAAATATACACAACAAAAGCAAGAACATTATGTTTTTGGACTTGGTTTTGGGTGCATTCTCAAATTTCCTCTCAACTCTTGAATTTTTTATTCCATTCGATGCCTAAGGGCTCATATAGTTGTTTAGTGTTATATTGCTACTCAAGACTTCACAATTTCACACAAAACTTGGTTCAAACAATTTATCAAACACCTTATGGGCGTAGATTGTTCCCTTTAGATTTGATGACAATGGGGGTTGCAATACCATCCCCTTTTCAATGGGAAATCAATTTTTATTCCTAAGCATCACAATAAATAAAGCAATACCAATCCCCTCCCAATTTAGCTCAAACCCACAACCCTAGTTTCCAAGAGCTAAACACAAGAACAAAGGGAAAAGGGAAAGTCCTAAGGGTTTTAGGGAGAAAATCACTTACATTTTGATGTTAGGGGAAGAGGAATGTGATCATTGTTCCTTGATTATGCTTGAAAAAGGGACGGGGGAAGGGTTTTCTCTAGTTTTTTTTCCATTTTAAGAGGAACATGTTTTCTCTTTTCTTGAAGTGTAGAATATATGAGGGAAAAGAGAAAGGGCCAGTATTTTAAACTTCATTTTTTTGCAAACTGGGCCGACCCGTGTGATGGCTGCGCGTCACACATGCAGTGTAGGTCTGACCCCTATCTGAATCTTAGAGTATGTGCGTGATGGCTGCACGTCGCGCATGCATCAAGCTATTTCATGCTCTCTGTATCTTAGACAGAACGTGCATTGCATGTGCGATGCACAAGCAGCGCCTGAATCAAACCTGGAGCGAGTTTTTATTTCCTTGTTTTACATTTCCGCTCCTTCCTTAGTCTTGCAACATGAAAAAATGTGAACACTAAGTAAATAAAAAAATTTGATTACAACACACGGGTCGCCTCTTGTGAAGCGGTTGAATTAACGTCGTGGCACGATGCAAGTTTGTTACTAATCATCCTTGAGATGCACGTGCTCCTTAAAAATGCACGATGCAAGTTTGTCAAACTCACCACCCCAATATCTCTTGAGACGCTTTCCATTAACAAAAACTGTGCGCGCCCCATCCATTGTTTGTATCTCTATCACACCACGGGGCATGATTCTCATCACAACAAACGATCATGACCAGCTACCCTTCAACTTCTAGGAAATAACCGCAACCTAGAGTTGAACAAGAGTACTTGCTGCCATGGCATGAACTCACGATATTGAATATGCTTATCGTGTCATCTCTTCATCTTCTCTTTGTACAACTTGGAATCAACCTGAACTTATCTAGCTCGTGTAGATGCAGCAACCACTTCTCAACTGCCAATCTCATATCAATATTGAGCATTTTGATTGTCCAATAAGTATTGTGCTCCAATTCGACAGGTAGATGACATGTCTTCCCATAAATAAACCTGTAGGGAGAAGTACCAATGGGTGTTTTGTACGTTGTCCGGTAAGTCCACAGAGCATCATCCAAATTTGCTGCCCAATATTTTCTCTGCACGTTTACTGTTTTCTCCAAGATTTACTTCACCTCTCTATTGGACACTTCAACTTGTCCACACGTTTGCGGCTGGTTGATGTGCCGTACAATTATGGCACAATTGATGCTTTTTGACGATAAATTTTACTTATTTTTTAAGCAAGTTGGTGTCATTTTGATGTGTTTTGTTATTATTTCAGGTAATTGATGATAGGAAAGCAAAAATAAGGAAATTCGAGCAAAGTTCCCTAAAATAGGAGTTATACGAACTGTACATATTTGTATAGACCATATAACTTAATTGTCACCCAATTGGTCCTTGGCAGAAACATGAGAAGGAGAAGGAAAATGTTACAGTGGGATTTGACGGTCCGTAATTATTTTTACGGACCAGATAAACCTAGCATACTTTCTAAGTACTGAATGAAGATCAAGAACAACAGAGATTTGACGGATCGCATAACTTTATACGGACCATAGAAAGATGCTGTCGAAGTTGACCGTAGAAGTTAAATGGACCGTACTTAATTATACGGTCTGTTGAGTTCTACGATAGGGGCAATTTTATCTGTATTTAGTTCCAATTTTTAACTTTTATAAATACTTTTTAGGGGTTTGTAATCTAAGGATCATCAATTTTAAGATTTGTATCAATAATATCAAGTACTTTGAGTATTGTGAGGCTTTAAAGAACAAGTTCCCATCTTTTAATCTTCGTTATTGAATTTTAAGTTTCAATGACAAATTCCAAGCTTTTTACTATCATTAATATCATGAGTAGCTAAATTTCATTATGAGATTATGAACCCAATGGTGAGTGTTATGCGAATAGGTTTTTAACATTGATGTACGAATCATGAGTTTGTTAGTATATAATTATATCTTATTCGTTCATGTTGATTAGTGGTTGCAAACATTAATCTAAGCCATATATTATACTTTACCTGGGAAGGTGAGTAGGGTTTGGTAGGAATAATTAACAACGACATGGGATGTTAACTCTCGTTTAATAAATTCACTTAGGGATAAGAGGAGTTTTACTTGGAATAATTAATCATTCTTAATATCACTCTTCTATATTTGGGGAAATCATGAATAGAAATACTTTCTAACTATTGGGAAATATTATAAAGTCACATAGAGATTAAGTGCATACAATACACAATCCATTAGGAGTATATCACGTTAATACCTAGAGCATAACATCTAACCTAGCGGGGACACAATCTTGGTTTCTTATCATCTGAATTTTAATCAATTCAATATAGCTTTTATAATTATACAACTTTTTACAACCTTACGAAACTATAACAAAGACCTATGTCAAGTACTACACTACATTAGTAACCTTTTTACACCATATTCCCTGTGTGATTCGACCCAACCTAGTTGTGTTACTATATTTCACAACGTCCGCTTTATGCTATTTAAGAGGTGTAATTTGAGTGTATCAAATTTTGGTGTCGTTGCCGGTAAATACAGTTTTGAAATTACCAAAGAGTGTTTGCTTACTTCAAGTCTTTTTCTATTTCATCACACTTCATTTGATTTTCTTGGTGAACGAGGTGATATGGCAGGTAGGAACAACGGACGTGGAGGTAATAGTGGTAGGGGAGGCAATGCAACTCCCCCACTACCGGAAATTGAAGATGAAGGAGAGAATGTATTCGTTGATCTTCTCCAGGAGGTGGAATATGCATCAGCCATTGTTCCTCTAAGGGCTGGGGCAAATTTCAAAATTGACAGTTCACTCTACCAGCTGCTCAAGCTTGAGGGGTTTTTTTTGAAACACTACCGATGATGACCAGCATCAACACTTGAGAAATTTTCTTGGGGTGTGTCACTTCTCCATATGTACTCAGGCTTCGAATTTTCAAGTATTCACTGGCTGGTAAAGCTAGGGCATAGTTTGAGAAGTTACCCCACAACTCTATCCGCACTTGGGGTGAGCTAGTGAATGTATTTCCAAAGAAGTGGTTTCTTCCAAGCAAGAAAGATGAGCTTCGAGATAAAATTTTCGAATTCAAGCAGCTTTAGAGAGAGTAACTATGTGAGGCTTGTGAGAGGTTCAAGATTTATCTGATGCAGTCTTCAAATCATGGTTTTTTGGAAAATATTCTGATAGAGAAGTTCTTCATTGGGTTAGATTCGATGACACGGTCAATTGCTAATAATGCAGCTGGCGGATGTTTTATGGATAAGACCTTCACTCAGATCACTAATTTGGCTTGATAGGCTGACAACTCATAATCAAGCATGACATTCTGGTGGAAGTGATGGAGTGGCATATGGGGCTAATTTATTGAACAATATTATGAAGGAAACCCAAGAGAGAGATCAGATTATTGCTCAGCTGGCAACCAATATTAGTATGCTGACCAAGCAGATTATTGAGGATGAAATGAAGAAAGTGAATGCAATTGATGAGATGTAGACACTACCCAATGGGATCTACCAGACATAGGATGGTCTATATTCTGAGGGGCCATCGATGCATTATGAATATGTAAACTATGTTAACAACTCCCAGGGGGGTTATCAGAAGTAAAATTATTATGGTTATGGTTATCATAATCAAAATCAATGGTTACAACAACAACATGAACACGGTAATCAATATGGGTGAAATGAATACGGTGGTTCAAACCAAGGGAATTAAAACAACAGTAGTAACTTTGGAAATAGGAGTTCCAACACTTACATTCCACCAAAGGGTCAATCATCTATTTCACAGCACTGGCGAGAGTGTCCTTCAAATGAGCAAGGAAGTTACAGATGTAGAGTATGATCGAAAGGGTATTGGCCAACTAAGAAAAAATAGATAAGTTGATAAAGAGCTTGACTGAAGTGGTGGGGTCTCATACTGCTTCTATTCAGAAGCTTGAATCACAAATAAGAGATCTTTTGAGAGAACAATATCCGATGTAGAGGGGTCAACTTTCGAGTGACACAATTCAGAATCCTAAGAACAATGAAAGTGACGTAGCTAACTGCAATCACAACTGGGAGTGGGAAACTACTTCAAAGTGAGATTGAGAAGGTTATTGAATTAGAACCCATTGAGTTTGAAGGAGAGGCACCACTTGATGTGCCAAGTACTGTTGATAAAGTACATATTCCAGCCTGATAGTTGTTGAAGTTGATAATATTACAGGAAAATTAAAGGCTCTAGAGGTGATCATAGAAAAGGGCAAAGATATGGTGACAGGGGCTCTGAGACCATTGCCATAGCTGTTTAAATCTACACCTCCCTTTTCTCAAAGGTTGGTTAAAAGGACTGAAGATGCGAAATGTCAGAGATTTTATGATCAGTTGAAGCAGCTCTCGATGAATATTTCATTCTTGGATGGCTTCCAAGAAATGCCAAGGTTTGCCAAATATCTGAAAGAGTTGATAAAAAAGAAGAGTCCAATTAAACATGATACAGTAAGTGTGACTCACCGTGTGAGTTCAATTCTTTCTGCCACGAAGGTCCAAAAGAAGGAAATCTAGGGGCCTTCACTATCCCTTGCACTATCGGTTAGCATGATTCCAACAGAGCCCTTTATGATAATGGGGCTAGTATTAACTTGATGCCACTTGTTATCTACAAACAATTAGGTTTGGGTATATCGAGGCCGACTAGTATGAGATTGCAGATGACTGACAGATCAATCAAGAGGCCGATGAGAGTAGTTGACGTTGTACTTGGTTATATGGGTGAATTTCTTCTTCCTGCAGATTTTGTGATACTTGAATGTGCAGTTGACAAAGATATTCCAATCATATTTGGTCGACATTCCTTACTACTAGAAGGGCACTCATAGACTAAGAGAAGTATGAGATCAAGTTTAGGGTCAATGATGAGGAAGTCACTTTTGAAGCAAGCAAGGGGATGAAGTTACCGAGTAGTTATGAGAGTATTTCAGTGATTAATATAGTGGATGTGATCAAAGAGGTTGTTGAATCTAATATGGAAGAATAGTGTCTCATAGAGGCTCTAGCTGTGATTTTGGTAAACGTCGATGGTGATGATATGAAGGGTTATATAGAGACTGTGAATTTGTTGGTAGGTTTGGGTTCATATAATTACTAGTCAAAGACATTTTTTCTTGATTTAGAGAATATGGAGACTCCTCTGGCAAAATCGTCTATTATTGAACTACCCAAGTTGGAATTGAAACAACTTCCATCTCACTTGAGATATGAGTTTTTAGGTCCGAACAACACTTTACTTGTAATTCTTTCTGCATTGTTGACTGAAGAGCATGTGAAGAGGGTTTTATAAGTGTTGAGAAAATACAAGCGAGCTATTGGTTGGACCATAGCTGATATTCGGGGTATTCCCTCCAAAATTAGTGAACATAAGATCTAGCTTGAGGAGGATAGTACACCAAGCGTGGAGCACCAACAAAGATTGAATCCACTTATGCAAGAGGTGGTGAAAAAGAGATCATCAAATAGTTAGACGCCAGAGTTGTTTACCCTATAGCTAATAGTTCATGTGTTAGTCTAGTACAGTGCGTTCCAAAAAAGGATGGCATCGCTGTGGTGCCAAATGCATAGAATGAGTTAATCCCGCAAAGAACTGTCACTGGATGGAGAGTTTGTATGGACTATAGGAAGCTGAATGTTGCAACTATAATGTCCCATTTGATTGTTAAGAATCTTCCATTTTATTCCCCATCATATCCCTCATTCAGGCATTCGCCGATGACAATTATGCATGGAGTTTATGAGTAAAGTAACTTTTACAATTTGGAAAGAAGAATTATTTATTTGAAGAATTGCTGAAAGTCCAATTTCCGCTCCAGTGGGGTAGTGTCTCCCCAGCGAAACCGCACCAGCGCCGATGGATGTTTTAGGTCCGCATCTGCGGAGTTGTTCCTGCCTCTGCGCTAAGGTGATGTGACAAGTTCTTGTGCCTCAACAGTCTTAGTTTCTGTAGAAACGTGTCCGTGCCTATGGGGTCGGATTCGTAGGGGCATAATTGCTATATGTCCAGATTGATTTAATGCTCTAAATTCATCCCACTTTATAAAAACCCTTATCTCAAAATGAGGGCTAGTCTAGAGAATATTTTTGAATTTGGGGCCTAGATTCTTCATGGAAGGTAACCCCTTCTCTTATACTTGAGTTTATTTCATGCTTCTAGTCTTGGGATAGATTATTGATTGGGGAAAATAAGTTGAAAACTTCACGGTAGCTTGGGCATAAATGAATCTTGATTAAAGGGCGTGAAATGAATTGGTAAACTTTGATTTTCCAAATAAGTATATGTTGTGATTAAATAACCATGTAGTGAAGTTTAATTTGAGTATGGAAACTTTTTCTTATTGGAGGAAAAATCCTAGGGTTTGCAAATTGGGACTTTTATGGAATTGTGAAATTGACGGTTCAATTAAGTTTTTTTTTTCAAATTAAATTAGGGATATAACTAATAAGCCCTAAGGGGGGCCCCGGGCTGCGAGGGTTCTGGGGAGAAATCCACTTGTTAGCTGATGTGTTTTGAAGCCTATTTAGTAATAAAGTTTGAATTTTTCCACCGTGGGCCCAGGATGGATTTTAGGTATCCTTTTGTATGGTTAAAAACTAAGTCTTTGTATGTGCTTGGTTTGATATTAACGTGTAGAACATGTGTGTTAGACTACGGTTACTATGCGGCTTCCCGAATAAGTCAAGGCATGCATAAATGATTGATCGTTCATGCGTCCTGCTCGAATTTGAGATAGGCTACAATTTACTTTTAATAGACTCCGATAGAAGTGCGTAAGTAGTTATAAATATTGAATGGTATTGGGGTGTTTGGGGGTCCCACTCAGATGGTTATGACGAACGGTTGAGTGGGTACATGTGTTGAACTGTGATGATCGGTGATTTGGAGAATCAACCTTAAGCTGATTTTGATTGTTGATTGATTGGGCTTGTCGCCATTATATGGTCTCGTCTCCATGCTTGTTATCATTGTGCTTATTCATCATATTGATTTGATATAATATCCTGGTTGTACTTGGATTATATGTTGATGCATTCTTGAAAGCATGTGATATTCATCTCTATACTTGGTTGCATCTCATGACATTTTGATTTTACCCTTGTATTGGCATTTACATTCATACACTCATGGTTATGATGATATTGACATTGGAGTGGTATGATAAATGTTGTAGGTCCAAGGGACTGAAAAGGTAAGGATACTCTGAGATTATGACAACATTGAGATGATGATGATACTGATGGATCGGGTTGCACGCCGCAACGGATATGATGATACGCGAGAAATGGTGATGCAAGAAAGACCATGGAACTGAACTCCGAACTTGAGCCGTTAAGTAGCTTGCCAAGGATGTCAACAATTCACCATCTACCTATGGATAAATGCCTCAAATGGGATGAAATGTGGAGTAGAATGAACGGCATCACATGAAGGTTTAAGAATGAAACATTTTATTTTGGCTTTGTATGTAGGTCTTGGCCGATTACCATGTTTTCTTTTAGCTTATCTTTAATTCCTAGCTTAGCTTTTAGTTATCCTTAGGGCATGGTGTAACATGTAAATAACTCTTAGCTCCCATTAGGACATAGTTAATGTACCATGTAATAAAATGAAAAAGATGAGAGGTCCTCTAAAAAGGTGACAAGACCATGTGAAGTGATGAAGCCGAGAGGACAAGGGACAAGAATGATCTAGAAGAAACGAATTACAAGAAGACAATTCATGAACCAATTAGTTCATGAATTTGGATACCTTAAAGACTTCAAAATTGATCAAGGGAAAGATCAAGAGTTGGCCGAATGGTTCATAAAGAAAATAGAAAGAATGAAAGCTTCCAAACCTATCCCAAGAAGATGACATTTCTGAAGAGCCCAAGTTCATGCATTCTTCTTCATGGGAACCACAAAGGGGTGTGAAAGCGATTGAGTTTATCCTTATCCCCAAGTTAAACCAAACCCTTTCCAACTTGTGTAGTTGAAGCCGAGAAATACCTTGCTCCAAAAGCAAGACCGAACCCTTTCCCACTTATCCACACTTGGCCAAAAATCCAAGTGGTTTGTGTCTTTTAATTTGTCTTCTAGAATGGTCCATTTTCTACTATAAATAGGACCTTTAGGATATTATAAATATTCAGAGTTTTCTGATATATAAAAGTTGAATTTTACTCATTGCTAAGTGTTTCAACCCGGGGTTGTGATTCTTAGTCGGTTTTTGTGTGAACCAACCCCTTAGTGTAAGTTGAAGCTAGGATTTGTGTGGCCTAGTTAAACCCAAGCTAAGGTCCCTTCGGTGTAAGCTTAGTTAAGACTTGTGTGACTTAGCTAAGCCAAAGCTTAAAAAAAACCCTTTGGTGAAAGTGAACGTCGGAAGTTGTGTGATCCGACCAAACCAAAGCCTAAGGTCCATCTTAAGGTTACCGACCTGCATTACTTGGCTTGTTCATGGGCTTGTACTTAATAACCCCAGACTAGACCTTGTCAAATTGGTCACCCTCATCTTGGTTTCGACTCGGGCAGTAAAACCCCCATGTTATTATCCTTGGCATATCGACCGTACCTCACTTGAGCTATATCAACTAAACCAACACTTAACTAATCCAACCATCATTCACTCGAGCATGAACCTTGCAACTCGTGTTTAATCCTTATCCAACCCACTATATACTGATCACCCTTCCCTCCCAAAGTACTTCACAAACACCCCCTCCAAAGGTTGTCAACCAAAACCACACGAAACACAACCGTCCAAACCCGACAATCACCAAACAGTCCACTTAAATAACCTTCACCGAAACCTCACTATTTCAGATCATTCCCGAGACTTTGCCATCATAAAACTACCAAACCCGAACCTCCACCCACTCTGTAACAACCCCCTGACACTCCTTAACTAGACCCCACCCAGAACTACCCGAAACAACCTTCAAATATCCACTCCCCGACAGTAACCGATAACCCGATAACCCCTTATTTTGTGCTCATTTTTGGGTCGACCCGTTTACAACCAAGCCCCAACCCACTTACACACTTACACCCCTCCTTATATACATCATACTGGTATTAGAGAGAGGACATCCCATCTCACGCTTTGACGCTATGGCTCACGTAAACAAAGAAGAACTAAGGAGGATCGTAAGTGACATTTTTGCAAAAGATGCGCAAGTCTTGAGAAGGGAACTTGAGAGGCATACCATGAGTAGAAACCCAAAGTCCTATATAGTGCCCATTAAGATTAAAGCAAAGGGCGGTACCTCTTTTACCAACCCCTTGTATAGGCAAGAAATTGAAAAAAAGGATAAAAAGAAAGAAAGGGGAAGCACTTCTTTCACTAATCCATTGTATACCCAAGAGAGTGAAGAAGTTACAAAAGGGGTAGATAAAAAAAGGAAAAAATGCTTCCAATGTCAAAAGGTAGGACACTTTATAAGTGAATGTCCTAATTCCCGGGACGTGCTTAGAGAAGAATATCGAGAGTGTGGGTTTTATTTGGCTATCATGGAACCCATACCACTTAAAGAATGAGAGGAAACCGAGACCCCCTTACTTGATGCACGAAAGATAGATAAAGAATTTAAGAAGGGGAGCGCTATAGATGTCGTCTTAAGGGAGCCCTTGGAGGATATACGTGCGGATGAGCTTGCAATCAGATTACTCACGATGGAAGGTATTGAACATACTCTTGGTTTATTTCCAAGAATTCATTACTTAATCATCAATCCTATAGACACAGTCCAGACAAGGCTACGATCTTGATGGTGCCAAGGAAAAATGAGACTTAGCACATGCGTGTTGAAAGCCAAACGAGCAACAAATTCACCGTGGAGCTCCAATTCCCTATGCCGAGAATAGATGGATTGAGTGGGGCCAAATTTTTCACCAAGATAGCATTGAGAAGTAGCAACCATCCAATGGGAATCCGAGAAGAGGGTGAATGGAAGACGGTATTGAAGATCAATTATGGTTTGAACGAATGGCTTGTGACGCCATTTTAATTGTGCAACATGCCAAGCTCTCCCATTAGTAGTCTCATGCACAAGGTACTTCAACCGTTCATGAAGTACATAGTATCACACGAAGACATTCATCTATCCCAGGATACTCATGTTAATCCATCCACGGTGTTAACTTTTCAGAGCTGGCCCAAACCATCGAACGGAAGTGTAGAAAACGGTTTTCATAGTACGGCTTCCTTTCCTCATCACTTCACTCAAAATTTTTGGTCCCTTAATACCCATATTCCGAAACTTGGAGTTAAGTGTGATGATGGAGTCGTTTTACCTCAAGACCAAGAGTCCATGGCCTCCTCTAGTGGATGATTGGTTGACACACGACTTTCTTATCCCACGAACGACACAAAATCTCATATGGTGCAAAGGGAGTTGATTTTGGAATATGCTAAGTGGGTAGCAACCTTCCAAACTCCCACATCCTCCACAAGGCATGAAGATGACAAGTCCATATTAGTGGCAGATACACTTCTTCGATGGCATCTAATGTTGATCATGCCTAAACAAAGGTCGGCGGGATTTGAAGTGTTATAGGAGTTCCATGAACGAGACCCCAAGTTTTAAGATATAGTAAGAAAGTGTTCCATGTGTCAAAGGACTAAAAGGGTCTTCCACCAAGAATCGTATCCCCCTTTGCCAGTCCCGGAACAATCATGGGAAAATGTGAACTTGGATCTTATTCCCGGCCACCCAAGAGCACTGTGGAGTAAAACCTCTATCATGCCATTGTGCGATGCTACAATCTCTTCCGTGAGCTCCATGCACAAGATGCTACAACGATCCATGGGATACACCACATCATCAGAAGAGAGGTGTGAAAATTTGACCACGATAAAATCTAGCCAAAGGTATTCCAAGCCTACGGATATGATTGCGGTAAATAGTTTCCTTGGTCCAGCTTATTTTTCCCACCATTTCATTCTGGTGTCTTGTGATCTTGCTACCCCTATCAACGAACTAATAAGCAAATATGAGTGTGAATGGTTCCGAGGAGCAACAAGAGTCTTTGAAGCCTTGAAGATTTAGGAAGACCTAGTCCTAACTGTGCCAAACCGTGAAGGACCATTGGATGTCACACTTGAAATAATAGTTGGTGCCATATTTTGCCCTAACACAGGATTGAATGGTGCATAATTCCATTATGCTACCTATGGCAAGACATTACACCTTATGGGATTCGTGGCACAATACGAACATCATTTTAAGTCAAAGCCGTTTGGCTTGTATTCGGATCCCTATTTGGCAAGTTTAGAAGAAGGTGCCTATAAGATAAAACTCCCGCACTTATCTAATGGGGGAAGTGTTAGATCAACACTTGGTGTTGAAGACTTATTACCACATTTAGATGGTGAGAATTTGAGAACGAATTCTATTAAAGAATGGGAGATTGATGCAAGAAAGACCATGGACTTGGACTCCCAACTTGAGCCATTAAGTAGCTTGCCAAGGATGCCAACAATTCACCATCTACCTATGGATAAATGCCTTAAATGGGATGAAATTTGGAGTAGAATGAACGACATCACGTGAAGGTTTAAGAAGGAACTATTTTATTTCAGCTTTGTATGTAGGTCTTGGCCGAAGACCATGTTTTCTTTTAGCTTATCTTTAATTCTTAGCTTAGCTTGTATTTCTCCTTAGGACATAGTTAATGTACCATGTAATAAAAGGACAAAACCGAGAGGTCCTCCAAAAAGGTGACAAGAGATTGTGAAGTGATCAAGCCGAGAGGATAAGGGACAAGAATGATCTAGAAGAAAAGGCTTCCAAGAAGACAATTCATGAACCAATTAGTTCATGAATTTGGCTACCTTAAATACTTCAAAATCGACCAAGGGGAAGATCAAGAGTTGGCTGAATGGTTCATCAAGAAAATAGAAAGAATGGAAGCTTCCAAACCTATCCCAAGAAGATGACATTTCTTAAGAGCCCAAGTTCATGCATTCTTCTTCATGGGAACCACAATGGGTAGTGAAAGAGATTGAGTTTATCCTTATCCCCAAGTTAAACCAAACCCTTTCCTACTTGTGGAGTTGAAGCCGAGAAACACCTTGCTCCCAAAGCAAGACCGAACCCTTTCCCACTTGGCCGAAAATTCAAGTAGTTTGTGTCTTTTAATTTGTCTTCTAGAATGGTCCATTTGCTACTATAAATAGGACATTTAGGACATTGTAAATATTTAGAGTTTTTTGATACATAAAAGTTAAGTTTTACTCATTGCTAAGTGTTTCAACCCGGGGTTGTGATTCTTAGTCGGTTCTTGTGTGAACCAACCCCTTAGTGTAAGTTGAAGCTAGGACTTGTGCGGCTTAGTTAAACCCAAGCTAAGGCCCCTTCGGTGTAAGCTTGGTTAAGACTTGTGTGACTTAGCTAAGTCCAAGCATAAGGAACCCCCTTTGGTGCAAGTGAATGTCTGAACTTGTGCGATCTGACCAAACCCAAGCCTAGGGTCCATCTTAAGGTTACCGACCTTCATTACTTGGCTTGTTCACGGGCTTGTACTTAGCAACTCCGGACTAGACCTTGTCAAATTGGTCACCCTCATATTGGTGTCGAGTCGGGCAGTAAAATCCCTGTGTCATTATGCTTGGCATAACGACCGTACCTCACTTGAGCTATATCAACTGAACCAACACTTAACCAAACCAACTATTCTTCACTCGATCTTGAACATTGCAACTCGTGTTCAATCCTTATCCAACCCACTATATACTGATCACCCTTCCCTCCCAAAGTACTTCACAAAACCCCCCTCTAAAGGTTGTCAACCAAAATCACACGTACACAACCGTCCAAACCCGACAACCACCAAACAGTCCACTTAAATAACCTTCAACGAAACCTCACTATTTTAGATCATTCCTGAGACTTTGCCACCACCAAACCACCAAACCCGACCCTACACCCACCTATAACAACCCCTTGAAACTCAATAACTAGACTCCACCCACAACTACCCAAAATAGCCTTCAAATATCCACTCCCCGACAGTAACCGATAACTCAAGAACCCCTCTTTTTGTGCTCATTTTTGGGTCAACCCATTTACAACGAAGCTCCGACCCACTTACACACTTACACCCCTCTTTATATACATTAAATGGGTTGTATGCCTACAAAAAATATGATTATTCAATCACGAACTGGGCTCTGATGGGTAATTCTAGAGGAGTGTATGGACTTCCCGAGTCCCCCATGGGTATGCTGATCATAATAAAAACTTGACTGCCTGTATACTGAAGGATAAAGGTACCTGTCATATGCATTGCATTTATATTCATACATTCATTCATACATGGATTACTTGTTATGTGGTAACATGACATGGATTGTTTATTGGAATTTGACTGATTTCCTTATTAAGTGGGATCATATGATTTGAGTGATTATAGTGAACCTATTTGGCTTCCATTATTGTGTTATTTTATGTGATTTGGGCTATGTGGTTACACATTTATGAGTCTGGGTACTCGTTGTCGGACCTTATTATGGTCGGTGGATTCCATTGGCTTGTAGTGCTTGGTAAGTGAAAATATTATTTGATGAAGGGTCTAACATGGGTTGTTGGTATGGTTGTTGAGTCGTTGTCTTATGGTCTTGCTTGTATGTGGTTTATCTGTGGAATTGTTGTCTTGGTAACTAAAGGTAAAGTAATGGTAACTTCTTAGGACTTATGAAAAGAGTCTAACAAACTAAAAGGTGTCTTTCTTGTAATCGTACAAGGATATAATTAAGATTTGAGACTAGGGATAATAAGTGTTAACAAAGTATTCTCCATCCTAAGATTTATATTGTGGAAGGTCTAAGGTAGCGATGTAATTAACTGTGTGTTAAATTAACGTGTGTTGTAAAACCGAATGTGTGAGGTTAAACATGATTGCTTGGATTAGTAAACTAGTATATGTATTTAGGTGACTTCTGTTATTAATGAACTTCTATGTGACCTGGTGTCTATATGAATTTTTAGTCTTGTGTGATTATGAGTTTTACATGACTTCGTGGATCCTTATATGATCAAGGTGATTTGTTAATTCTATGAACTATTACGTGGACAATATGACCTAATTGACCTATGGAACCATTAGGGTAGGATTATTTGGTGTCAACTTTATATTTATCTCTCTTTGCGTATCTTCCGTCGTTGTTGGCCTATGATGTCTACGGGAGTATGTTGTGTATTCATGCTACCCTTGCTGCATCTTTTACATGGAAGTAGGTACACAGTCTATTCATGTTACAGTTTGGTGAATGGGAGGCTGAGGTAGACTACTCACTCCAATAGCCTTAGTTTCTATCTCGTGCAAACTATTTTATTTATTCGGAGCAGTATTGTTGTATTTCTTATTCGGTCATTGTATCTTAGAGTCCTTGTATAAGTCAGACCAAGTTTTGGGAAAAAGGGTTGTTATAAAGATCAATAACTAAAGATGTTTTAAATGAAAGCTGATATTTTAGTTTGTAATTCGTTCTCTTCTGCATTTTCTTAACCTTCTTATAGTTGTTTTAGGACTGGTTCGCCTATCAGAGGGATTATGTAGGTGCCACCACGATGCCCGTGATTTGGGTTGTGATAAAGTTGGTATCAAATCCCTAGGTTCTCCAATCTCACAAATTAAGGACAATGTTTAGTAGAGTCTCACAAATTAGTACGTTGATGTCCGTACCCATCCTCACGAGGCTATGAGGCATTTTAGGAATTCTCCTCTCCTTTCACTCATATCGTGCTTCCTTGTTTAATTCGATACCTAGTTGACTCAAATTGGTATCTAGTCGATTCCAATTTGTATCTAACTCAGACACTCTTTTGGAGTTGATCGGGTGTCAAATTATGTCCGAAAGTCATTGCGAAAGTTTGTATTATTGTCTAAATCTGAAATCATGTTCTGGTTCAGGTATTCCGCCATAGCAAAATTCTTTTGTGCCTGCAGAACTGCGCCAGTGAATAGTGGGCCGCAGGAGCAAGTATGTTGTTATACTGAGTCCACCTTGGCGAGATCGCATTTACGGTAAATGTTACGCTGCAGCAAATACATGTACCTTTTCTGTAGTTCGCCTATGCGAGATGTTTTGGCAGAAGCGAGCCCATCTTGGTGGAGATCACTCTCCCGCTAGCGGAATCACTGGGAAGAAACCAGTGAGTCCTACCCTGTTTTTCTTATTCAAACTTGTACATCTATGAACTTATACCATGGCAATCAAAATAAAAAAATAACCAGCAAAACAATTTAGATATTCAAAATACCTAAGTATCCTACAATCACAACCAATACACAAATGAACAACTAGCTACAATTATCCAAATTGTTGGAAGCATTCACCAACCAAGGCAAAACAAAAATAAGCAAGTAACTAAACACAAATATCCGAATATCCAACAAGCATGAGAAATTAAATCTCGACATGGGTAGAAACTAGTATTAATCAAGAGCTCAATTTTGCCTCTTCGAACTTGCCACCTCGCCACCTCCATCAGCGCTCCTGCTATCCCCATCCTTGATTGGATGCGGCACCTCACATTATATTAACTTGAACAAGCCCTTGATATCTCTTCACACCTTCACGAGAAGCTTGCCCCTAGACTTGTTTCTTTCCTTCTCTTTCGTGAAACTCGTGCAGAGCTTACCATGATCATTGGCCAAATGCTTATAGGCCATCTCCAAGGTACCAACGGAGGTCTAGAGGACCTTCTGTGAATTAAAGAACTGTCTCATCTCCTTAGTGGGAGGCCTAGGAAGTCTAGCGATCAACTCCCTAATGCCCTGCACCTGGGAACTCATGGAACCAAATGACCCCTATGAATGTGACTGTTACTGAGACCCATCATCGGCATCCTTATCACCGCTCACGTTCAAGTCCACCTTTCTCTTTTTCCTCTTCACCAAAGTACTCACACCTGACACCTTCAGAGGGTGGAAGAGCCTCTTAGGATCAATCCAGTAATCGCTAGGGTGATCCAGCATGTCTACACTCCGCCACAACTCCGTAATCAGTGATGGGAACATTAGACTCAACCCGTCTTTGATCAAATAATGCTTCCACTCCAGGATTATGTGATGTCCCACATTTACTAGGATATCATCCAGTATGCAAGCAATCATTAGAGCACAAATATACACACAGTCAGAAGTGTTACTTGAGGGACGTACCCTGCGAGTGATGATGTTCTGCCACCTCTTGGCCTCAACAATAAAATACTTGTTTGTGATTCCAGTATTCTTGTTGTCCCTGTTGATTTTCCTCTATTCTCCTTAGCCACCAGATGTGCAACTAACCAAGCTCCATTCCCACAAACCTTCTTAGAATCCATAGCCTCCGAGGGATGGTTCAATAGCCCGTAGAAAGAATTAATCATCTTAGTCTCAATTGGTACCATTGTGCCCTAAATTCTGATTTTAGGGTTAGGCTCCGTCAGCCTTACATGCTTCAGGTTTTCATAGAACTCCCTCACCCAGTCTTCATTGGATTGGCAAGGAGGAGGGGAAAAGCAATTCTAGCCTATTCGCATCAGTCATTCATAAAATTTTGGGAGACGCTCCGCCGCGTTGGTCATGTCCATGCCCCACTCTTTCAATAATTTCTCATCTCTCAAATTGACATAGTAACGGTTCTCACAATCTTTTGACATAAACCATACTTTGTCATAGTCAGCTAGGGCTCCTCATCGATCAGTCCATAAGCGTGGGCAAGATTTTTTATCGAATTTTGGTCTATTTTAGCAAATTGTACCTGCATTAATCAAATTCAAGTCAGTTCAATGATAGAGTCATGTGTATTATGTTATTAAGTGCCTAACGAGCCAAATAAACTAACAAAACTCGATCTGAGTTGACTGGTGCAAATCTACTATTTGTAGTTGTTTATGTTCTGTTTCCATTTCAAAGAAATGAGTGTCGCTGGAGTGAGTCTACTCCATCAATAAAGTTGTTCACTTCTGCAAAAGCAGGTGTTTTCTAGTTTCTTCGATTCAACGATTTAATATTGTGCCTCAGCGGGCCCGCTTTAGCAAGACTTGTCCGCTGAAGTGAGGTCATCGTCCCAGACTAACCCAATTAGAAATTCGATAATTTCATCCCTATTATGATCGAAAAGTCCCTCCGTAGGTTTCTTATATGAACATGTTTGATGTATAGACCCTTATTACACTATTATTTCACACGATTTGTGGATCTACCCCCACAACAGCCACCACCCAAAGTTTCAATGATCTCATGAAAATTTCTCAACCCGCAAACATGTTTCTACTCTATTTTGTGATGCAAATCGTGCGTAGTGCAAGGGAGTGAAACTTACCGAGTAATGACATTTGAGTTGTATTGGTTGGGGAGTTTGTCATCGTGCCTTGATTTTCACCGCCTTTTAAATTTTGTCTCCGGTATATGGAGAGAGTGGAAAATAGTGAGTGTGGGAGGAGTGAGTTGTGAGAAAGAGAGTAAAATCATGGGGGAGGGATTGTGAAGTGTGTTTGGGCAGTATGTTGTTGAGAGGGGGTTTATGCCTCAGCAGTCTTAGTTACCGTGGAAGCGTGTCCGCTCCTGCAGGGTCGAGTCCGCAGGGGCTAAATCATTGTCTGTCCAGATTGATTTAATGCCCTAAAATCATCCCACTTTCCAAAAACCCTTATCTCATAATGGGGGTGGTCTAGAGAATATTTTCTGAAGTTAGGGCATAGATTTTTCATGGAAGGTAACCCCTTCACTTATACTTGAGTTTATTTCATGCTTCTAGACTTGGGATATATTATTAATTGGGGAAAATAAGTCAAAAACTTCATGCTAGCTTGGGCATAAATGAATCTTGATTAAAGGGTGTGAAATGAATTGGTAAACCTTGATTTTTTAAATAAGTATATGTTCTGATTAAATAACCATGTAGTGAAGTTTAATTTGAGTATGGAAACATTTTCTTATTGGGGGAAAAATCCTAGGGTTTGCAAATTGGGACTTTTATGGAATTATGAAATTGAGGGTTCAATTAATGTTGTCTTTCAAATTAATTTAGGGATATAACTAATAAGCTTGTTTTGAAGCCGTTTTAGTAATAAAGTTTGGATTTTTCCATCGTGGGCCTGAGATGGATTTTAGGTATCCTTTTGTATGTTAAGGACTAAGTCCTTGTATGTGTTTGATTTGATCTTAATGTGTAGAACATGCGTGTTAGACTACGGTTACTACAAGGCCTCTCGAAGAAGTCAAGGCATGCATAAATGATTGATTGTTCACGGCCCCTACTTGGCTTTGAGGTACGCTACAATTTATTTATACTAGACTCCAAAAAAAGTGCATAATTAGTTATAAATATTGAGGGGTATTAGGCATGTTTGGGGATCCCACTCAAACGGTTGTGACAAACGGTTGCATCACATGACATTATGATTTTACCTTTGTATTGTCATTTGCATTCATACACTCATGGTTATGATGATATTGCCATTGGAGTGGTATGATATATGTTATGGGTCTAAGGGACCAAAAAGATAAGGACACTATCAGATTATAGCAACATTGAGATGATGATGATACAGATGGATCGGGTTGTACGTCGGAACGAATATGATGATACATGAGGAATGGGTTTAATGACTACAACAATTATTATTATTCAGTCAAGAGCTGGGCTCTGATGGGAAATTCCAAAGGAGTATATAGACTTCACGAGTCTCCCATGGGTGTTGCTGATCATAATAAAAACTTGACAGCCTGTATACTGGAGGATAAAGGTACATGGCATATGCATTGCATTCATATTCATACATTCATTTATACATGGATTACTTGTTGCGTGGTAACATGACATGGATTGTTTATTGGAACTTGAGTGATTTCCTTATTAAGTGGGATCATATGATTGGAGTGATCATATTGAACCTATTTGGCTTCCATTATTGTGTTATTCTATGTGATTTAGGCTGTGTGGTTACACCTTTATGAGTATGGGTACTCACTGTCGGACCTTATTATGGTTGGTGGATTCCATTGGCTTGTAGTGCTTGGTAAGTGAAAATATTATTTGATGAAGGGTCTAGCATGGGTTGATGGTATAATTGTTGAGTCGCTGTCTTATGGTCTTGCTTGTATGTGGTGTATCTGTGGAATTGCAGTCTTGATAACTAAAGGTAAAGTAATGGAAAATACATAGGACTTATAAAAAGAGTCTAATGAACTAAAATGTGTCTTTTTTGTAATCGGACATGGCTATAATTAAGGTTTGAGACTAGGGATAATAAGTGTTAACAAATTATCCTCCATCCTAAGATTTATATTGTGGAAGGTCTAAGGTAGCGGTGTAATTAACTGCGTGTCAAATTAACGCATGCTGTCAAATCGAATGTTTGAGGTCAAACATGATTTCTGGCATTAGTAAACTAGTGTGTGAATTTTGGTGGCTTCTGTGATAAATGAACTTCTATGTGACTTGGTGTCTATATGAATTGTTAGTCTTGTGTGATTGTGAGTTTTACATGACTTTGTGGATCCTTATATGATCAAGGTGACTTGTTAATTCTATGAACTATTATGTGGACAATATGACCGAATTGACCTATGGAACCGTTAGGGTAGGATTATTTGGTGTCAACATTATATTTATCTCTCTTTTTGTATCTTCCGTCGTTGTTGGCCTATTATATCTACGGAAGTATGTTGTGTACTCATGGTACCCTTGCTGCATCTTTTACGTGGATGTAGGTACACAATCTATTCAGGTTATAGTTTGGTGGACGGGAAGCTGAGGTAGACTACTTACTCTAGTAGCCTTAGTTTCTATCTCATGCAAACTATTTTCCTTATTCAGAGCAGTATTGTTGTATTTCTCATTCGGTCATTATATCTTAGAGTCCTTGTATAAGTCAGACCAAGTTTTGGGAAAAAGGGTTGTTACAAAGATCAAAAACTAAAGATGTTTTAAATGAAAACTGATATTTTAGTTTGTAATTCGTTCTCTTCTGCATTTTCTTAACCTTCTTATAGTTGTTTTGGGATTGGTTCGCCTATCGGGGGGATTATGTAGGTGCCACTACGACGCCCATGATTTGGGTCGCGGCAGCAACTTGCTAGGACCATTTCCCTATGACTTTTATTGATCAAATGCTTGATCGGCTAGCAGGACAGTCTTATGGGTACTCTGGCTACAATCAGATCAATATCACTCTTGAGGACCAATAAATGACTACATTCACATGTCCCTGTGGTACTTTTGCTTTTAGCCAGATGGCCTTTGGGTTGTGGAATGCTCCGACCACATTTCAGAGGTGTATGATGTCTATCTTCTCAGACACGGTTGAGGACTTCTTGGAAGTTTTCATGGATAACTTTTCAGTTATGGGCGATTGTTTGATGATTGTCTTGACCATCTAGGTCAGGTGTTGAAGTAGAGCGAGGAGACTGATCTTGTCCTAAATTGGGAGAAGTGTCATTTCATGGTAAATGAGGGGATTGTACTCGGCCACAAAATTTCTGAAAATGGAATTGAGGTCGATAAAGCTAAGATTGAGGTGATTGCCAAACTTCCTCTACCTATCTCTATTAAGGGAGTTCATAACTTCCTTGAACATGCTTATTTCTACAGACACTTCATAAAGGACTTCTCAAAAAATGCTAATTCGATGTGTAAGCTTCTTGAAAAAGAGGCTAAGTTCGTATTGATGAGAAGTGCCTGAAAGCCTTCGAGAAGTTGAAGGAGCTACTCACCTCATCTTCTATTAGTACTTCACTAGACTGGTCTTTTCCATTTGAGTCGATGTGCGATGCTAGCGGCTTTGTTATTGTGGTAGTGCTTGGTCAAAGGCACAATAAGACCTTGCACCCAATCTATTATGCTGGAAAGACTCTCAATGCTGCTTAGATGAATTATACTGTGATTGAACATGAGCTTTTGGCTATTGTTTATGTTTATGCGTTTGAGAAATTTCGAGCGTACTTGCTGGGTTCGAAGGTGGTTGTGTATACAGACCATGTAACCTTGAGGTATTTGATGACGAAGAGGAAGGCGAAGCCGAGATTAATTCGCTGGGTGTTATTGTTACCAGAGTTTGACTTTGAAGTCAAAGACCGAAAAGGGTCCGAAAAAATCTCTTATCCCTTGAAGAAGCTGGTGGTTTGAAGAAAGTGTTGGATATTAATGATGCTTTTTCTGATGAAAGACTTTTGTCCTTGTCCTGTGCTACGACTCCTTAGTACACTGATATTGCCAACTATCTGGTTACCGGTATCATTCCTGAAGAACTTAAAAACTATCAGAAGAAGAAATTCTTAAGAGACGGTCTCCAATATAATTGGGATGAGCCGTACTTGTTCTGAACGTGTGCTGATGATATGATTCGGAGGTGTGTTTCTGAAGATGAGGTAATGTCTATTCTGAAGGCATGTCATGACTTTCCTGTTTGGGGTCATCATAGTGGAAACATGACAACGGCTAAAGTTCTTGAATGTGGGTATTACTGGCCCACCATGTATCGAGATGCTAATATGATGGCAAGGTTAGGTGAATAGTGCCAATGGCAGGGAAACAGTGAGAGGAAACATGATATGACTTTAAATTTTGTCATGAAGGTAGAGATCTTTGTTGTATTATGTCTCAAGATGGGTAAAACCAATGGCTTTACCCAACAATGAAGCCAAGAGTGTGATGGGGTTCTTGAAGAAGAATATTTTCACCCGTTTCGGCACATCGAGGACAATCATTAGTGATGGGGGTTCACTTTTTTGCAATAGGGCATATGTCGGGCTGCTGGAGAAGTATGGGGTTAAGCACCGAGTAGAAACTCTATATCATCCTCAAACGAGTGGCCTGATTGAAGTTTAGAACCGAGAAATTAAGAGCATACTAGCAAAAATAGTTAATGCAAACAGGACCGACTGGTCAAGGAGCTAGATAATGCTCTTTGGGAATATAGAACGACGTTCCAGATGCCCATTGTAACTTTACCTTATCGGCTGATTTTTGGCAAGGCATGCCACCTGCCTGTTGAGCTCGAATACAAAGCCATGTGGGCACTGAAGAAGCTGAATGTGGATTGGGATAAAGTAGCCAAACATTGGTTGTTTTAGCTCAATCAAATGGATGAGTTCATGTATCAAGTGTATGAGAGCGCAACCCTGTATAAGGAAAAGATGAAGCACTACTATGATAAAAGATTCTGAAGCAGGACTTCTAATCGAAATATGATGTCCTGCTTTTCAATTCGAGGCTTAAACTCTTGTCGGGCAAGTTGAAATCGAAATGATCTGGGATGTTTCAAGTGGTGAGTGTTTCACCTAATGGCTCGATGGAATTGAAGTCCGGAGATGGGACTCAAACTTTCACAGTTAATGGCCACAGGGTGAAACACTACCATTTCTGCATTAATGGTGACAAAATTGTGGATAGGCACCGTCTGAAGCATGGATACACGCCTGATCCCGATCATGAGTAAACGGGTAACACTGTTGTGCCACGACGTTTAATCAAGCGCTTCTTGGGAGGCAACCCAAGTTTAATTTATGTATTTTGTTTTTTCTTTGAATTCATTTGTTTTTATTGTTTTGGGTTGTTTGATGTTGCTGGTGTAATATAAATTCTAGGTCTCAGTAAAAAGTGCATGTGCGCAGGTCATAGAGAAAAACCCGGAGAATATAATTTTGTACGGATCATATTTTTCCACCATCCATGAAGGGTGGCCTTAAGCTGCTAACTATTTTGGTTAGTTTGGGTGATGGTTGGATTCAACGGACCGTACAAAAAAGTAGGGTGACTATTATGGTCCGTCTTTTTTGTCCACATCATTATGGAACTCAGGTAAGTTTTTCTAATTGGACGTCGTATAAAAGTTTACGCATCATACAAAATTGTACGGAGCATACAATTATCGTAATAGTTATCCCAAACCATTAAAATATGCCCGATCAGTCAGATTTCTCACTTCAACTCCAACATTCAAACTCACCCACATTACTCTCTCATAACCGATCATCCCTAACCCTACATTACCCACCACAAATCACCCATACTCCGCCGACCACACCTCACCCACTCTCTCCCATCTCCTGTGTACAAACCTAAGCTCACAACTGAGCATTGACACGATATGTTCTACCTATTTTCGTGAGGAAGTGAAATCAATTAGGTATGTTGACGTTTAAACTCTCTTAAGGGCGCCTCTTATGGTACTTATTAGGGTTGTTATTGCTTATTGATGTTGGATAGATGAAACTGCACCTAGGTTTTGATATTGAATTGGGATGGTTGTTGTGTTGTGAATTATGTGGAATTATTTGATTGGGGGTAGGGATTTGGTATGTTCGTTGTACATTAGGGCTCATGGGGACGAGAATATCGTACCCTCATTGAGTCAGAGGGCATTTTGATCAACATTCGTGTTGATTCATTATGCCCGTCAACTATTCGTGAAAATGCCTATGAGATGAGTTATGATTGAAAGAGAGTGAAGTCTGAATAACTTCCTATGGGTCGGAGAACATTTCGATAGACAACTTCAACCTTGAAGTTTGAAATTGGTATGCCCGCCAAAATCCTGATAACGTACCAACGTGTATAATCATGTGAAAAAGGGGTGAAGCATGAGTAACCCGAGTCCTGACACCCCAAATCAAGTAAAACTGAAAGAAAACATGAGTTTGTGTACATTATGATATTGCAGGTCTGTAAAAAAATAGCTAAGTTTGGGACTGTATATATTTTTACGGTCCGTACGTTTTTGTATGGTATGGAAAAAAGTTTTCCGATCTGCAACACTGCAATGGTACTGAAACTTGCAACACATGAAACTGATGCTTCTGTTGTGTGTTTTCTTATGCTTGGTGACTAATAATTGTTTCTCCTCAGGTATGCCTCATAAAATTCAGAGAAAAAGTAGTGGCAGGTTCAAACCACCAGAAAAGGCAGGGGTAGAGGTATAGTTGAAGTGACAACAAAGTTACAGATGAAGCCTCGTACTAAGAGGTAAAGGTCATTCCTGCAAAGAAAAATAGGCCCTTTTCCGCAATTATACATCGTCCAGCCACACCGGTATCTAGCCAGGGCACTTCATCATCCTCCGATCCCTACCAGTATAAAGAGAAGGGATCGTCCCCATCTCGTTCTAATGATAGGAACTCTGACCAGACATCCGAATCGTTGGCTGGGGACACTGAACAAGCAACCGGTTCGACGACTAAATCTCATACCACCTCTCTAAAAGATGAGAGTAATGAAGAGGGGAGAAAGCAGGAGATAAGAAGCAAATAAATAGAGGATGATATATTTCGATTTATGGTCGAGGGGCCAAAGAACTGTTTGATCAAGTGATACAATTGACAAAAGGGGGTGGAAAGAACCCGCAGAGGAGTATATATGATGAGCGGCGGATCAGTTTCGTTGGCTTAGAAGTCCTTCCCCGCACCGTCGAGACACTGGAGTTCTATCAATTGGGCTTCCTCAACAACTCTCCTGGCGAGTATTGCCCTATTTTGGTTGGGTAGTTCTATGCTGCCTGTGGTGCCATGTTAAACAAAATAAAAAAGCTGAATCAACAAACACATTAGATTAAGCCAGTTGACGAGGTTGAGGTTTGCGGGGTAAAAGTAGACATATCCAACAAGGCCATCAATAGAGTCTACTTTAGAGATGAGTATATTGCAACAACCCAGGAGGCTGAGTTGATGGATAATAGACCCGAATAAAGTCACTAAGTGTATGTGAGTGGGTGGCTTCAATGATAGCAAAAACTAACAAGCGGTGTTGGGTAACATATAGGACGCAAAGAATATTTAAACACTTTCTGACTCTTGAGTCAAACTTTTGGTGGAGTGTTGTGCCATTCCGAATCCTTCTTGTTAAGGTTCACTTTTATGCGAGTTAGTGCATAAACGATACTATGAATTTGGATGATGCTCTAAGTCGGATAATATTTTTAGAGTCGCCACCTAATTTATATGTAAATTAGGAAAACCAGTGTGAAATAGTTTGTTAAAATTTATTGAAAAATCCTATCTAAACCACAGTCGAGGTAAGGGTTCTAGTGATCCTAAGGAAGGTGTTAGACACCCCTATATTAAGAAATGATTAAAAGTGCTTAAAGTGTTTAAATTTCTAAAAAAATACTTGTCATTAATTTATTCGAAACTCAAAGTTTTGTTTGAAAACGAGTTAGGATTTTGCCAAAATAGTATTCACGAGATCAATTTGTTTTCGGATTAGAAACACCCAAATACAAATTTGAGTAGAACTCCACTTCTAGTCCAACACATCTTTTGAAAATAGTATAACTCATTTGGAATGACAACTTTGGTTTTGAAAAGAGAAGGACAATATGGTTTTCCCTTTTGTTTTAACTTGCATGCTATATCTCCCAAATCAAGTCATATTCTAATTTGTCCAAAACCCATAATTAACTTCAAGTCCAAGATGGGGTTATTATTTCAAAATCATTTGATTGGGCTTAGTCACTCAAGCCTGAAACTCAGGTCCTTTCAACATTCTGTTTATTTTTAATCATGTCACTCAGGCCCAATTCTGGGTCCCTTGAATATCAAGCGATCTATCTAAAATTGAAACCAAGAGCCCAAACTCCATTTTAAGATCATGAACTTGAAGTTCAAGTTTTGATGTCCAAAATCAGTACAATTTCACTCCAAAAAAAATTCCTTTTATTTCAAATTTAAGATCAAAACAAGCTTTGAAATCCTTTTTTTGGCAATCTAAACTAAACGATTTGCGTATCATTTGCCTGTCCTATGACGTAACCATAATATAGGTTCCAATAATATTATAGTATGTTTTTATTACAAGCAATACAATATATATACACAATATAATAAGAGATGGAAAGGAGGGAATTCAGGCTGGTGGGCCTACTGAAGCCCACCAGTTGACTATTTTCTCCCATAGTTGGGCCTTCAAAGAAAATATTATCTTCACTTTCTAACGGACTCGATCAAGAATATTGTTTGAGTTAGACCGCAACCCCAACTTGGCAAAAATAGGCAACGATCTGGGCTGAAGTAGGATGATGGGCCTAGTAGTGGCCTATCTCAGCGCAATGTAGTGGAAGAGAGCACGGGACAAACGAAATCCCAAATCAGAGGTACCCAATACTCATCACATAATTTATATATATAAAAAATAAATCAATTATATCAGGCAGTCTGATAACACTTTAAAGCCCAAAACAGATGTAATGCAGCCTAACTCATAATGGCATAAAAGAGAAAGCTAAATGGGCTTAGCCTAAGTCCTAACACAGGCAGAAAAAGGGATACGTGGTCTAGGCCCAAAGAAACAGTAGTGTGAAGAAAAGCAGCAGTGAACACAGGAATGGGCTAGGCCCAGTAATCCCTCATATCATGGCAAAATGCAAGATAATATACCGAATATACATGAACATACGCCTAATATGTCTAAGTGTAACAAGCAACACATATGAGATGTATATACCAATGTATACAGAGAAATATGAAGAAGAAGAAAATAGAGGAGACTCATCATAGGCAATAGTGTCCGCCTTCACATATCAAGCTAATCAACATTTTGCAAGTCATTTTTGTGTTGAACATTGTATTCAACTTCATAATTTAGACAAAAGTAATCACATGTTAGATATGCTCAGTTCTAGGTTTGGCAAATGATGGTGCAACTCACTTCATGATATGGACAGGCACACAAAGAAAAATAGGGAGGAGTTATAAGCAATACTTCATGGATTAGGCAGAAACCAAACATGTATGTGTGTTAGAGACATCAATAGGGAATTCTTATATGCAATACTCACAAATCGTTGACAGTAGATAAAAGACCAAAAAACATGCATGCTACAGGGTATGAGGATTACTAACTCCACAACATATAGTTTGGTTCATATAGGCAGAACAAAGGCATGTGGTAGCATTCACAATGTTTCTTGGATCAGGTTGAGGGTTGTTATGCAAGCTATCAAACTATCCATATAGAAGAGTAGGCACACACATATGGTTCATTAAAACATGTGGGAGGGTTCATGGATTTCTATTCTAGGCCAAATAATGCAAGCAAAACAGGGTCATACTGAAATAGGAAAGTATGCATCATAGGCAGAAGCATTAACTGAAAACTCTTAGAGTAGGCATGAACAATTCACATAACAGGAAGACATATACCAAACCAAGCCAAACAAGCAAATTATCATGCCACTAATGGATTAAGCACAATCAAACTAGGATTTAACTAATATAAGAGCCTATCATATCAAACTAGATAGCCCATATGACCTACATGGCTTTAAATTGGCAAACTGGACACCAAGCTTGCTATCCAAACTATACATGTCAACTAAACAGACCTCACATGGCTAATACAACTTTTGACTTAGGTGTAAGGTCAACTTAGACAATCCATATGTGATTAAGCAACTATCAAGTTAACGTATGGTGCATTATTTTAACTATGCAGGCTATTCTGAGTCATCATATCATTTTAAATCCATGCTTAGCACATTAAGCTACCCTAAATCATTTTAAGTTGTCACTATATCATTATGTAAGCTCTTAAAAAAGATGAACACACCAATGTCAGCTATGTTTTAGTTTATTTTTGCATTTTAACTACTGCTATATGTTCACATAAGCATCATTATGATAGCTACTGAGGTAAATACATTTCTGGACACTTAAACATGCTCTTAAAGCATCGAACATGTTATCACCACTTAAAAACAACAAACAAGCTGATATTATATCCATTTCTGGGCTATGAAATATATTAAGACTACTAAGATTAAACACTTCATCCTATTTATAAAACCATTAAAGAGTCCTAATATGATCATATCATTATTTCAATGCTAGACCTTAGTTTCTTTTTAATAAAACAGACTGATTAGACCAAGTATCAACATATCTTAAGATCATTTCCAGGCTTATACATGTATTAGGTGATGTAACAAGCATGATATGACACCAAACTAGCTAAATATATCCCCTATGAACTAAAACAATGCTTTTGAAACCAGCATTACAGCTTTAACAGTCCATACATAGTTAAACTACCAACATTTTGGCTCTATTTTGATAAAAAAAAATACATCACTGGTTAACCAAACCCTAAATCAACATATCCTGTATTTGCCTAACTAATGACACAAACAATCACTATAAATGAACACGAAAAGTGATTAATATTACTTAAAACGTGCTTAGTTAGTCAAATAACACACAATAACAGATCGTGTAGTGTAGATTAGGCAAGAAAGTGGTTGGATGACCTCACCTTTTCTGGTGTCAGTGAGAGGCCTCACCTTCTAAAAGGGTAGTAAGAAGGGGGGTTCAGGTTTTTAAAAGGGAAGTGAGTTTACCTTATGTTGAGGCAGCCGAAAGGTCGAATTGAAGCTTGTTCATCACTCCGAGGACCTCCAAAGCTCATAAATCTCACAAAAATGGGAGGGTTTTAGTAGTAGAAGAACAATTTAGCTAATTCTAGGTTCCTCCAAATGGTTTGGATCCCAGCTTAAGAAAAATTAATCAATTTAAACTTGATTAGACTCTCAACCAATATGAATGCCTTGAAATTGAATTTCAGACCCTTAAATAGAAGGAGAGGGGTCTCTATTTATAGGGGAAATCAAAACCCTAATAGAGCACCTCAAATCGGTGTGGGAGAACATGAATTGGGGGGGGGGGGGGGGATTTCCAACCAATTAGTTCTCAACCATTGATAATGTCAAATTGAAATTATAAATTGGACAATGAGCATTAAATGCTGGCAGAAAAATCAACAAGATGGTCGACCTCACATAGGGTTTAGAGGGTGGGTCTGGTGGCGTGCAAGGCACCTCAAATCGGTGTGGGAGAACATGAAGGGGGGGGGGATTTCCCTCCAATTAGTTCTCAACCATTGATAATGTCAAATTGAAATTATAAATTGGACAATGAGCATTAAATGTTGGCAGAAAAATCAACAAGATGATCGACCTCACATAGGGTTTAGAGGGTGGGTCTGGTGGCGTGCAAGGCACCTCAAATCGGTGTGGGAGAACATGAATTTGGGGGGGGGGGGGGATTTCCCTCCAATTAGTTCTCAACCATTGATAATGTCAAATTGAAATTATAAATTGGACAATGAGCATTAAATGCTAGCATAAAAATCAACAAGATGGTCGACCTCACATAGGGTTTAGAGGGTGGGTCTGGTGGCGAGCAAGGTGAGAAGGACGACGACAATTAATGCCCTTTCCTCTTCTATCCGAATAGAGATGCAGAGCATGGCATCGTACATCTGCGCTGTTGACATTTTTGGCCAAATAAAAGAAACTTTGTGGAATGGCTAGGGCAAGAGCTCATAAAAGGAAAAAGAGAAAGGGACTTTTGCCCTTTTACACTCATCACTGTGGGCTTGGGCCGAGTTTGGGGCCTTTTGTCCTTGGGCTGGGCCGAGTTTGGGGCCTTTTGTCCTTGGGCTCGGCCGAGAATAAAAGAAAATAGGGCCCAATGTATTTTAAAAGGAATAAGATTTAGCAGAAATGAACATTTTGTAAATGTTGTTATAATCTAAATTGCAAATTAACTAAATATCTTCAAATATAACCTATTTAGGTCAAGTGCTTCAATTAAAGTCCAAATTTGACACTAATTAGGAATCAAAATATTAAATCAACACCAAATTCCTTTAATTAAAAACAAGCTTTAAAACTAAGGTGTAATTTTCCTATCATATTTAATTAGACAATTTCTCAATTTTGATGGAGCGGAACATTAATTCTTCAATTTTGAGATTTCTTTTAAAAACAATTACATTTAATTGTAAGTTAAAATTCCAAAATTATAATTAAGGATCAAATCATGTAAGATTAGGTCATGATATACAATATGTGTACCAAGTGATATTTTATCAAATGAAATGACATAATACTCTCGGAATAGTTTTGTAAAATTATATTCGCCTTGTGATAAGTGTATTTCACTCCCTCTATGACTCAGAAACTTGGAATAATAAAATAAAATTACTAGAGGGTAAATATTAGGTGACAACAACTGCCTGTTCATTGTTCGGGGATGGCAAAACCATCCATGAGCAGCAAAATTTGATTGACCTAGTTTTTAGCCTACCAATAGGAAAATACTTCTTGTTTTTATGCAATATTTGAAAAGTGTAGCCGAACCCTAGTTTATGGGTTTCCTACATATCTCAGGTTACATGAGAATTCAGGACACTTGTAGTCCGTCTCAATTAGACTACTAAAAAGCCGATAAAGCAAAAGCATCAAACCAGAAATTTCCAACATATTGTGTTGGAATGTGACCGATCCTCGAAGATTGAGTGGCCTACATGATGAAAAGAAGATCGTGAACTTAGGTTACTAACATAATCCGCGAGGTTATTTAATAGGAGTGTCGAAGATTGCTAACCATCCGATCTTAACTCTCTGACCTACTTGTGTAAAATAACCACAGACTCCTCCTCGAACTCCAAATTTTGATCAAGCAATATAGAGTCCCACTGGATAATATAAGAACTACCAGCATGATACTTCTTCAGCATAGACACATAGAAAACTGTATGAACGCTGGACAAACCTGGTGGTAGAGCCAACTCATACGCCACATCCTCAACTCTCTGAAGAACCTCAAATGGTCTGATATACCTATAACTCAACTTCTCTCTCTTCAGAAGAACCTTATCACCATACCCTTTATGGGTGAAACCTTCAGAAGAATATTATCACCAACCATAAATTCTAAGTCTCGGACCTTCCGGTTCGCATACTCCTTCTGCCTGCTCTGCGCTTCCAGGAGCTTATCTTGGATCACCCTAACTCTCTCCAATGAATCCCTGAACAAATTAGTACCCCAAGGACGTACCTCGAATGTATCAAACCAACCAATAAGAGATCGACATCTCCTACCATACAAGGCCTCGAATGGTGCCATGTCGATACTAGAGTGATAAATATTGTTGTACGCAAACTCTACTAAGGGTAAATGCTGGACCCAATAATCACTAAAATTAATCACACAAGCTCGTAACATGTCCTCTAATACCTGAATAGTCTGCTCAAACTGACCGTCGGTCTGAGGGTGAAACATTATACTAAGATCTAAGAGAGTACCCAACTCTCTCCAAAAAGTCTGCCAGAAATGCAAAGTAAACTGAGTATCCCGATCCAAGATGATAGAAATAAGAACCTCATGAAGATGAACAATCTCCCAAATATAGATCTTAGCCAACGTTTCTGCATTATACGTCATCTACACCAGAATGAAATGCACGGACTTAGTCAATCAATTAACAATAACCCAAATAGCATCAAACTTGCCTAAGGTCTTGGGTAATACCACAACAAAATCCATAGCGATCCTCTCCCACTTGATGAAATAAAGGCCACGAGCTTAAGCTCCCAACATGGGCAGAGAGGAGAATTGCTAGGAGTGCCAAAGATTACCAATTATCCTATGGTGATGTGCGTAATATGTCATGGAATATGGAGTGGAGTTAAAGATTGGACGTGAATATTCAAAAGGGGAAATATTTATTTTCGGCTTTTATGTAGGTCTTGACCGAGACCATTTTCTTTTAGCTTGTGTTTAATTCTTCGCTTAACTATTAGCTCTTCTTAGGACATAGTGTGACATGTGATAAGGTATGGTGACAAAGCCAAGAACCATCTAGAAGATGAGGCTTCCAAGGAGTTCATGAACTTAACTATTTCTTGTACTTAGCTACATAGAAGACACCAAGAATGGCCTAGGGAACATGAAGGGTTGGCTGAGTATTCTCTCATTTCCATTCAGCCAAGGAACATGCTACAAATGGAAGCTTCCAAACTTATTCCAGGGGGATGAATCATGAGTGGACTAAGTTCATACATTCATCTACATGAAAGATACAAAGGAATGACCTAGAGAACCTCAAGAGTTGGCCGAATACCATCCCTTTTCCATTCGGCCAAACTCCCTTTCCTATTGTGGCCGAAAAGGTTTAAGTTTGTCTCTTTTGTTACCCTTCTAGAAGAGTCTAAGTCTTAGTATAAATAGGGCATGAAGTTGATGTAAAAAGGTATGGAAGATTTATGAAAAATATTTGAGTTTTACTCATTTTGCTAGGTTATTCAACTTTTGTGTTGTTTATCTTACTTGGTCCTTTTGTGGGCCATCGGTCCTTTTGTGGTCCGAACCTCGATCCTTTTGTGGGTCAAACCCTTGGTGCAAGTTTGGTTAGAACTTTTGTGATGTATTTAAACCTAAGATAAGGTTTCCTTTGGTGTAAGTTTAGTTAGAACTTGTGTGATCTAACTACACCCAAGCCAAAGGTCCCCCTCGGTGCAAGTGGAAGTTCAAACTTTTGTGATCCATCTAAACTCAAGCCAATGGTCTATTTGGTTACTATCATAAGGTCATCGGCCTCCCTCACTTGGTTTGTTCTCAAGCTTGTACTTAGAAACCTCGGTCAAGACTTTTCCAATTGGAGTACCTCACTTAGTGTCGACCCTCGCTTGTCCATAGCAACGTTGCATCTCTATCCTTGTTCATTTCGACCGACCCTCGCTTGGTTTGTACCCAAGCTTGCACTTAGCAACCTCGTGTTCATTCCTCATGCAAACAACCCAATTCTTCTCACCACCATACACCACAATACTTCCCAAACAACGACACCAAAGGCCATCAACCGAAACCACCCATACATACCCGTTCAATCCCGACAACACCAAACAGTCCATAAAATACCTCTTACCGAGAACCTACTGTCCAGATCAGTTTTTGACACCTTGCCACCATCTAAGAACCAAACCACAATCATCAATACAACCCTCAACGTATTTAGAAAACCCCCAGAAAATGCCTATGCCCGAGCCCCCCTGAATCTACCCGTCTACCCCACAAAACACCCTACTTCTTGGCAGAAACGTCCCACCCGACAACCTACTTTCGATCACATTTTTGTGTCAACCCGTGTCCAAACAAACTATGACCAACTCACCTTCACTCACCCCTCCTTATATATATATTAGATTGGCATCAGAGTAAGGAAATTCCTTCCCACGCCTTGACGTTATGGCTTATACAAAAGAAGAACTTCGGAGGTCCGTAAGTGAACTTATAGGGACCCGGAAGAGTTTCTTGAATGGTTAAGAGCCATTGAGAGGCTTTTCAAATACAATTAATATGATGATCATATATGTTTTAAGGTTGCTACATTGAAGTTGAAGTCATTCGCTTCCGTGTGGTATGAAAACCTCAAAACAGGTCGAAGGAGAAATGGCAAGACCAAGATTGACACTTGGGACAAATTAAAGAAACACCTGAAGAAGAAATTCTTCCCATGGGAGTATGAACAAGACCTATACCTTAAGCTGGCCAAACTTCATCAAGGAGTTCTTAAGGTTGAGGAATACATCCGAGAGTTCAATAAAGTCACCATGCTTTGTGACTGAGAAGAAAATGAGACTCAAATAATTGCACGATTCATTAGAGGCTTGAATGTGGCAATCCGTGAGAAGGTTGAAGTGGTAACATACAACATATTTGAAGATGTATGCCACTTAGCGCTCAAGTTTGAAAAACAAAAGAAGGTTACCCCAAAACCCTATGTAAAGCCAACTAGTGTGAAGGAAAAAGGCAGTACCTCTTTTTCCAACCCATTGTATTGCCAAGAAAGTGTAAAGGTTACAAAGGGGGTAGATAAAAGAAGAAAAAGGTATTTTCAATGTCAAGGATTGGGACACTTTGCAAATGAATGTCCTAACCCTCGGGTAATGACTAATGAAGATTGTGGGGATTCCTTTATTATTGAGGAACTCGAGGTCAAGGAAAAATCTGAGGCCCCCTTGCTTAATGAACCAGAGATAGAAGAGGAGTTGAAGAAGGGGAGTTCCCTACATGCATTGGTGTGCAAGAAGAAGGAGAGTCTTGTGGAAGATGCGGTTAAAAATGCCGACTTGAAGGAACTCTTGGAAGATGTACTTTTGGATGATATTGCACCCGGATTACCCTCAACCAAAAGGAGTGAACATACTATTGATGTTATTCCAAGAAGTTCATTCCCTAATCATCCATACGATAGTTGCAATCTGGAAGAGGCTAAGGAGTTGCAAGAATAACGAGACAGAGGCTTTGTCCAAGAGAGCCTTAGTCCATGTGCGGTACCTGCCTTGTTTGTGCCATAGAAAGATGAAACTTGACATATGGTACTAACAGCCGAGCGGTCAATAACATCATCGTGGAGTGCAAGTTTCTTATGCCGATATTGAATGATCTTTTGGATGAATTGAGTGGGGCCAAGTTGATCGCCAAGGTAGATTGGAGGAGCGACTATCATAAAATGAGGAGCCGAGAAGGAGGTGAATGGAAGATGGCTTTCAAAGCCAAGTGTGGTTTGTACGAATGACTCATGATGCCATTTGGATTGTATAATGCTCTAAGCTTTTTCTTGAGTCCAAAACCTTTAGTCTTATATTCAGACTATGAATCCTTGAAGGATTTCCATGGGCAAAGAAGGTTGAATCCAAGGTATGCTAAGTAGGTGGCATACTTGTAAAGTTTCACATTCTCTACAAGGCACAAAAATGGTAAGTCCGACATAGTGGCGGATGCACTTCCCCGAAGGAACGTAATGCTGACCGTATTTGAAAAAACACTTGTGGGATTTGAAATGCTAAAAGAATTCTATGAACGAGATCCCGAGTTCAAGGATGTAATGATAGAATTCAATAGTGGAGTTCATGGGTCTTATTCCCTAGTGGAAGGTTTCCTTTTCAAAGGGAACAGAGTATGTGTGCCCAAATGTTCTATGAGCAAATTACTTGTACATAAAGTGCATTCGGGTGGACTAGCGGGACGTCTTGTAGACCTATCCAAGGTGGTAACTTTTTGAAGTTGGCCCGAGCTTACGGGTGTAATTGCGGTAAGTAACTTCCTTGGTTTGGCTTCTTTTTTTAATAGTCTCATGCGGGATTGTTGTACCCTTGCTGCCCCTATCAATGAACTAATAAGAATGGATGAGTATGAATGGTCCCAATGAACGGAAAGAACATCGAAAACCTTGGAGGGGAGGATATGTGAAGCACCAGCTATAGCTTGGCCAAATCGTGAAAGGCTACTTGAAGTGGGATGTGATGCTAGTAGAATTGGTGTTGGTACCGTTCTAATGCAAGACAAAGATCCATTGTTCTCTTTAGTAGAAAATTGGGTGTTACACTGCTCGATTATTCTATTTACGACAAGGACTTTGATATGGTAGGATCCTTGATTCCATGGGAAAACTACTTAGAGCCGAAACCCTTTATCTTGTATATGGATCCTTTCTATGAGAAAGAACTTCCGAACGGATACGGGAGTATTAGTTCCACGTTTCATGTTGGAAACTTATCACCCTACATAGATGACGAGAATTTGAGGGAAAATTCTTTTAAAGAAGGGGAGATTGATGAAAGAAAGGCCACGAGCTTAAGCTCCCAATATGAGCCGAGTGGAGAGTTGCTAGGAGTGCCAAAGATTACCAATTATCCTATGGTGATGTGCGTAATATGGAGTGGAATTGAAGATTGGACGTGAAGATCCAAAAGAGGACATGTGTATTTTCAGCTTTTATGTAGGTCTTTGCCGAGACCATTTTCTTTTAGCTTGTCTTTAATTCCTAGCTTAAATATTTGCTCTCTTTAGGACATAGTGTTCCATGTAATAACCATTATCTATCCTTAGGACACAATCAATGCGCCATGTAATGGAAGAAGATGACTAGGCTGTGTGATAAGGTATGGTGACCAGGCCAAGAACCATCTAGAAGATGAGGCTTCCAAGGAGTTCATGAACTTAACTAGTTCATGTACTTAGATATGTAGAAGACACCAAGAATGGCCTAGGGAAGATGCAGGGTTGGATGAGTATTCTCCTCTTTCCATTCGGCCAAGGAACATGCTAAAGATGGAAGCTTCCAAACTTATTCCAAGGGGATGATTCATGAGTGGCCCAAGTTCATACATTCATCTACATGAAAGATACAAAGGAATGGCCTAGAGAACCTCAAGAGTTGGCCAAATCCCATCCCTTTCCCATTCAGCTAAACTCTCTTTCCCATTGTGGCCGAAGTGGTTCAAGTTTGTGTCTCTTTTGTTACCCTTCTAGAAGAGTCTAAGTATTAGTATAAATAGGGCATGAAGTTGATGTATAAAGGTGTGGAAGATTTATGAAAAATATTTGAGTTTTACTCATTTTGGTAGGTTATTCAACTTTTGTGTTGTTTATCTTAGTTGGTCCTTTTGTGGGCCATCTGTCATTTTATAGTCCGAACCTCGATCCTTTTGTGGTTCAAACCCTTGGTGCAAGTTTGGTTAGAACTTTCGTGATCTTTCTAAACCCAAGATAAGATTTCTTTCGGTGTATGTTTAGTTAGAACTTGTGTGATCTAACTATTCCCAAGCCAAAGGTCCCCCTCGGTGCAAGTGGAAGTTGAAACTTTTGTGTTCCAACCAAACCCAAGCCAAGTGTAGACTATGGCAGAAAGGTAAGGGAATCCGGAATCATTGGTCACCAGACGCTCACTAATGAGTACCGCACCCTGCTCCTGCTACGACATTTGCATATTTAGATGCTACTACCATACTATCAAGAGTATTGACTGCCACCTTCATTCTTGCAGATGCAAATCATAGATGACCTAGTGGCATTTATGCCAGACCAGAGCATTCTTCTCAAGAAAAGATAGCGGAGAGGGTGACTGAATTTCATTATTTATCATTCCTTACTACTCCTCAATTCCCATCAACAAGAGCCCTTAGGCAGGCAGTGGAAATGGTAAATGTCGTTGTAGAGAATTGAGAATTTAAAGTTTTTTGAATTCTTTGAATTGGAATGGCGTCGATAGAAATTCAGTATTTTGCAACGAAACTAATGTAAAAAACTAGAGTCAATTTTATATCACCCTTCAATTCGAATTAGCAAAAGCAATGTCTCCTTACATAATATGGATTCCAAACATTCATGATCTGGATGTGAATGAATCGAATGACTTGACCGCGAGAGTTATTTATTTTGATCTCCATCTTTTTACCCGTAATAGGTATTGGTATATACCCGGATTTCATTATTCTCGAGCTTGTACTTAGCAACCTCAGTCAAGTCTTGGTCCAATTGTCCTACCTCACTTGGTGTCGACTCGAGCATGTCCATAGCAACCTCGCGTTTCTATCCTTGTTCATTTCGATCGACCCTCACTTGGTTTGTACCCGAGCTTGCACTTAGTAACCCCGTGTTCATTCCTCATGAAAACAACCTGATTCTTCTCACCAGCATACACCACAACACTTCCCAAACAACCACACCAAAGGCCATGAACCGAAACCACCCATACACACCCGTTCAATCTCGACAACACCAAACAGTCCACAAAACACCTCTTATCGAGAACCTACTATCCAAATCAGTTTCCGACACCTTGCCACCATCCAACCATCAATACAACCCTCAATGTATCTATAACACCCCCATAACATGCCTAAGCCCGAGCCCCCCTGAATTTACCTGTCTACCCCACAAAACACCCCACTGCCCGACAGAAACGTTCCACCCAATAGCCTACTTTCGATCCCATTTTCATGTCAACCCGTGTCCAACCAAACTCCAACCAACTCACTCTCACTCACCCCTCCTTATATACATCACCACTTCTACTCAGGAATGGGCCTCTTCTGAGACACACCACCTGGTCGCTGGTGTTCATACTTAACCTACTGACAATTCTAACATTGAGACACTAAATTAGCAATGTCTTTCTTCATACACCCCTACCATTAGTGCTACCTCAAATCACCGTACATATTAGTAGCATATGGATGATCGAATACCTAGAGATGTGGGCCTCATCCATAATCAATCTAGTCAAATCTCTTACACGATGCACACACACTCTACCCTTGATCCTCAGAACCCCCTCACTATCGATTATGGCCTCTTTGGCCTCACCACTAATCACCTTATCTCAAATCTTGCACAACCCCACATCCTCATACTGGTATTATCATATCTGATCCAAAAGAGATGACCTCGCCTATACATAAGCCCGGATCCTACCCAAATTCAAAATATCGAGTCTCACAAAATGATTGGCTAGATACTGGACCTTTAATGCCAAAGGACGCTCAGAAATAGCCAAATAAGCTAAACTCCACATACTGACTGGCTTTTAGCTCAAGGTATCCACCACCACATTGGCCTTGCTTGGATGTTATAGAATGGCCATGTCATAATCCTTCAATATCTCCATCCGCTGACACTGCCTAGAATTCAAGTCTCTTTAATTAAACATATGCTAAAGACTACGGTGGTTGATATACACCTCACAATGGACACCATAAAGATAATGCCTCCTAATATTCAAAGCAAACACAACAACAACCAACTCCAAATCATGAACAAGGTAATTCTTCTCGTGCACCTTCTACTGCCTCAATGCATAAGAAATAACCTTACCCTCCTGCATCAACACACAACCCAACTCACTCCTAGAAGCATCATAATACACAGTAAAGTCCTTTCTCTCCATTAAAAGGGATAAATTTGGGGCTGTAGTCAATAGAGTATTAAGCTTTTGGAAGCTTTGCTCACACTCATCGGACCACTAGAATGGAACCTCCTTCTGAGTCAAATGCGTCAGATGAGAAGCAATAGAAGAGAATCCCTTGAGCTAGGAGTTATTTACACGTTACATCAAGTCCTAAGGAGAACTACAAGTTAAGCTAGGAATTAAAGATAAGCTAAAAGAAACAAAATGGTCTTTGGCAAAGACCTACATACAAAGACGAAATAAACATACTTCTCGGATATTCACGTGTCTCCAACTCCACTTCATTTTCCATGCCACATTAGACATATCACCATAGGTCAATCAATAATCTTTGGAACTCTGAGCATAATACCTTGAGGATCAAATTGTAACTTTAAGCTCACGGGGATTTTTGCATCAGACTCCCCTTCTTCAAAATAATTTGCCTTCAAATTCTCATCGTTTAAATGCATTGATAAGTTTCCAATATGCAATGTTGAACTCCCATCATCGTCCGAAAGTCCTTCCTTGGATGAGCTTTCTCTGAACCTATCCAATATCTTGAAGGGCCACACTTCAAATAATTTTCCTATTGGAGTAAGAAATCATAGGTAGAAGAAGTGAGTTGTGTGCTACCAAATTCCTCACTAGAGGGGTCCATGGGTTCCTTGTCTTGAGTTAACATGGAACCAATTTCACCAACCTCACGTTTAACCTCCAATAACACCTCATCATTCGGACTATGGGCAGCAAGGGTGTTACAACCTTGAATGAAATGATGACAAAAGGAAGCCAAGTGATGTAAGCCTCTTACCGCCCTTACATTAATATACTCGGGCCAACGTCGGGTGGCTTCTTCCTTGGATGGATTGTTATGAATATCCTCAGATGATGCTAAGTATCCCAAGGACGGTCGTAATGCCTCGTGTATGGAAGAGCTTGGGGCATCACATAGTTCCAATGGCATTGCACCCCTTTCGTACAAATCATGCTCGACCTTGAAGTCCAATATCTTGCAAGGTCTATCCGTCCTTGGAATTCGATTGTCCCTTTCTTCCTTAAGTGTAGTCAAGCCCAATGATCTGAACATAAGCCAAGTTAAACGTTCCCAATAGACCAAGGGTCCCGTGATGCAAAATTTCTTGTATGAAAATAATGGACTAGAGAAAGCAATGGACTTTGGTCTTGAATTAAGACGGGACCAACACCGATTCCTCTAGCATCATGCTCAACTTCAATTAATAATTCCATGGTCGGAATAGGGGTAATAAGGGAACCATTATCTCGGATCAAACGCCGGCAAAAAAAAGGCAAGTCATGGAAGTTTCCTACCACACTTCTATTTACATTCTTGGAACAATTCCGGGCAGTTCCTACCGTTGAGAGGCTCTTATGCATGCCTTTGGTTAATGCCATGTAACCCATGGATTGCTATGTTATCTCGTGCATGAAACTTTTGGGAGAACTTGGAGCGTTACATTCTCTAAATGACATCATATGCTCCTCGTACACATCATGCTTGGCCTTGGTTGCCACCCCCCATGTATCTCATTCTTGGGTTCCCCTTTGATGGTATCCTCTCCTTGAGTCTATCATGTAGAACCATTTGGCTCCACTGATTCCTTAAAAGAAATTTTCCACCTCGGCATAGGAAACTTGCATTTCATGTTCTTGCCGATCGCTTGGATGAGAACATATGTGTGCCAAGCCTCATTTCCCTTTTGCACTAACAAGGTGGATGTTGTCTCCCTTTTCGGATGGTGTCTATAAGAATGGTGGTTAGGAATAAACTTCTTGGAAATAAACCAAGAGCATGTCCAATACCCTCCATCGATAGAGACTCGGTTGTAAGATCACCCGATAACATATCTTCAAGTTTCTTCGTGGGTTCTTTAGGGCCAACATTTCCAACTGTGTCCTCAACGAGGCTTTCCTTGCTCACCAATGTAACTAGAGGACTCCCCTTCTTAAATTTCTCTTCTATATTTTATGCATCAAGTAAGAGAGCCTCGGTCTTTCGCTTCTCGACACTTCAGATTTTTATTTCTTTCACCTTACTCAGTGACAATTGCAGCAATCAAATTTTGTTGTCATCCTTTCGAAAAGAATAGGTATTCTTTTATTTATCATGTTTCACCTTCCGATCAAGTTTCCAAGGTCGTCCCAATAAAATATGACACGCATCCATATGGAGGATGTCACACCATATTTTATCTTCATACTTTCCAATCCGAAAGCTAACAAGAGTTTGTTTTTCTACTCTTAGCCTTTCGCCTTGGTTTTGTCATTGGAGAGTATACGGTGTAGGATGGTTGCAGGAAGGTAGGTGCAATTTGTTCACCATCTCTATGGAATCCGCGTTGATACAACTGTTTCTATCAATGATCATGTTGCACACTTTGTCTTTTACTTTGCATCGGGTGCAAAAGAATTGTTCAATTTGTGTCTCATCGTATTCTTCAATTTGAACAGTCAACACATGTTGGAGAACTAAATTTTCACACACTTTCGCAAGATCATTATCTCCCCCCACATTTTCTTGATCATACAATGGATTAATGAAGGAGGTACTGCCCTTTTCTTCAACATGATACAATGGATTAGTGAAAAGGGTACGACTTTGTTTTTTCTCTAGGATCTCCTCGATTTCGGTTTCCCTTTCATATCTTGGGCTGTTTTGCACATCCTTGAATTCAGCTTTATTCCTCGTAGCATGCTCCACAAGTTCCTTTCTCAATGCTTGTGCACGTTCTGCAAGAATATCACTTACGTTCCTCCTTAGTCTTTTTTTTTTACGAGAGCCATAGCGTCAAAGCGTGGGACGGGATGGCCTCTCTCTGATACCAATCTGATGTTTATAAGTAGGGGTGAGTGAGGGTAAGTGGGTTGGAGTTTTTTTGAACATGGGTTGACACGAAAAAGGATGCAAAGTTGGGGTTCTCGATTTCTACCAGAAAGTGGGGTATTGTGGGACTTGGACGGGTCGTTTAGGGAGAAGTTGGGTTAAGGAGTTATATGGGGGTGTTCTAGACATGTTAAGCATTGTATTGATGGTCAGGGTTTAGTAGTTGGGTAGTGGCAAGGTGAAGGCAACTGGCTGGAACAATGAGGTTATCGGTAAAGGGTATTTTGTGGACTGTTTGGTGTTGTCGGGATTGGACGGGTATTTGTGGACTGTTTTGGGTGGTGACCCTTAATGTGGAGGTTAGGGAAGTATTGTGGGATGTGGTAGTGGAAGGAATTAAGTGTTTTGGTCAAGGAATGAACATGGGATTCTAGGTGCAAACCCGAGTACAAACTAAGCGATGGACGGTCGCTATAACAAGGATAGAGACACAAGGGTTTTAATGCTCGAGTCGACACTAAGATGAGTTTGGCCAATTGGACAAGGAATAGACCGAGGTTGCTAAGTACAAGCTCGAGTACTACCCAAATTAGGGTGGCCAGTAACCTTAAGTTAGACCCTAGGCTTGGGTTTGGTTGAATCACACAAGTTTCAACGCCCACTCGCACCAAGGGGGTTCCTTAAGCTTGGGCTCAGCTAGGTCACACAAGTCCTAACCAAACTTACACCGAAAGGAACTTAGTTTGGGTTTAACTAGGTCACACAAGTGATAGCTTCAACTTACACTAAGGGGTTGGTTCACACATGAATCGAAGGCCCACACAAGGACCAACTAAGGTAGAAACACACAAGTTGAATACTTTAGCAATTGAGTAAAACTCAAATAATTTTCATTAATCAACTATGATTTTTACAACATCCTAAGAGTCCTATTTATAGTAATACATGGACTATTCTAGAAGAATAATAAAAGACACAAACTATATGGCCTAGGTGGGGACAAATGGGGAAGGGTTCAGGTTTACTTGGTGATCAAGGAACTTCTCGGCCATTGTGGGAACAATGGGAAATATTTTGGTTTTACTTGGAGACAAGGATGAACCCAATCTCTTTCACACCCTTTTGTGGTCCCCATATAGAAGAATGCATGAACTTGGTTCTCCCAAAAATCTCATCTTTTTGGAATATGTTTGGAAGCTTCCATTCTTTGTATATGCTTTGATGAATCATTCGGCCAACTCTTGATCTTCCCCTTGGCCGATTTTGATGTCTTAAAGTAGCCAAATTCATGAACTAGTTTGTTACCTTCTAGGAAGCCTTATCTTCTAGATCATTCTTGTCCTTGCCACTTTGTCCTTAACCTCTCGGCGTAGTCATCCCTTGGAAGACTTTTCATCCTTGTCATTTACTTCCCTATTACATGTCTTATTAATTGTGTCCTAATGGGAGCTAGAAGTTATTTACACGTTACATCATGTCCTCAGGAGAACTACAAGCTAATCTAGGAATTAAAGATAAGCTAAAAGAAACAAAATGGTCTTCGGCCAAGACCTAAATACAAAGCTAAATAAATATACTTCTCGGATCATCACGTGAAAACTCCAACTCCACTCCATTTTCCATGCCACATTAGGCATGTTACCGTAGGTCGATCGATAATCTTTGGAACTCCGAGCATATTACCTTGAGGATCAAATTATAACTTTAAGCTTATGGGGATTTTTATATCACTATCTCTATCTTCTTTGGGTCAACCATAATCCCATCCTTGGACACCATGTGCCTCAAGAATGCCACAGAAATTAACAAAAACTCACATTTTGAGAACTTATCATACAACTCTTTCTCTTTTAAAATCCAAAGGACTACTCTCAGATGCTACTCGTGGTCCTCCCGACTCTCGAATATATTAGGATGTCTTTTTTACTCTAGATCCCACCCCGTTTAGGTCCAATTTCGCACTCTTCTAATTGCTTAGAAGTAGAAGCGCTTATGCCCTTTTACATCTAGGGCTCATCTAAATAAACATAATAACAAAAGAATCTAAGTACAGTTTAAATATCCCATTCATCAAATCCATGAATGATGTGGGGGCATTGGTAAGCCTATATGACATCACTAAAAGCTCATAATGCCTATGACGAGTCTAGAAAGCCATCTTGGGAACATCCTCGGCTCGGATCTTCAAATGATGATACCCGAACTTCAAATCAATCTTTGAAAATATAGAAGCACCCTGAAGCTGGTCGAATAACTCATCAATATGTGGAATCAGATACTTGTTTGTGATGATGACCTTGTTCAACTATCGGTAATTAATACACATACGCATAGTGCCATCATTCTTCTTCACGAACAAAATAAGAGCTCCCTATAGAGATACACTCGGTTGAATGAAGCCTTACTCAACAAATCCTGAAGCTACTCCTTTAACTCTCTCAACTCTACTAGAGCCATATAGTACAGAGGAATATAAATAAGCTGAGTACCCGGCTCAAGATCAATACAGAAGTCGATGTCTCTGTATCGTGACATACCCGATAAATCTAAAGGAAAGACCTTCAAGAACTCACTACCTACCAAAACCAAATCAAGAGAAGGAGTCTCCGCACTCGTATCCCGAATATGAGCAAGATAAGACAAATCAAAGGAAGGAGTCTTCGCACTCGTATCCCGAATATGAGCAAGATAAGACAAAAAACCCCGATCGACTAACTTCCTATCCCGAATATAAGAAATAACCTTCCTATGAGCCTGGATGGGAGTGCCTCTCCACTATAACTTTGGAATACTAGGCATAGCTAGTGTGACCGTCTTGGAATAGTAGTCCAAAATCGCATGATATGGTGATAACCAATCCACATCCAAGATAACATCAAAATCCACCATATCTAAGATAACCAAGTTTACCCAAGTGTTGTACCCCATGAAAGTAACTACACACATGTGATATACTCTATATAAAATCACAAAATCACCGATTGGTGTAGACACATGAATAGGAATATCAAGAATATCACACCATATCTCTAATTTAGCAGAAAAGTAGACAAACACATAAGAGAATGTAGACCTTGGATTAAATAACACAGTAGCAAAGTGATGATTGACTAAGATGATATATATGATGACTGCATCGGATGCCTCAACCTCGATCCTACCAGGGAATGCATAGTAATGTGTGTGTCCTACCTTAGACTGAGTACCCTGATATCCACCTTATCCCAATTGAGCTCCCTCTCTCACTAACTAGGATCAACCATGCCAAGACTGATAACAACCCTAGCCCGAATAAGTTCCTCCCCAGTTACTCTGACTACCACCTCTGGATAGCTGTGTTGGGATACTAAGTGCATGGGATACACTTGATGCAAGTCTAGGGAAATCCCTCTTAAAATGCCCAACCTCTCAATACCCAAAATAGGTCCTGGTCGTTGAAGGCTGATGAATAGAGATCGAATGACCCGAGCCACCATGGTCAAAATATCTAGACTAAGAACCCCTGGATGACTAACCCCTACTATAACCATCAAAAATATGTAGAGCTACTTGAATCGGTTGACTGACATATGACTATTTTTATCTCCCCTGATACCCATAACTACGAGAAGTGTTACATCTCGTACTTCTATATATTAAGTTAAGCCATAAGTTGGTTTAAATAATCTTGAAGTACACAGTTATCTTTGAGGTTATAAGTTCTTATTTTATGTTGAAAAAGTTTAAGTAAGTGTCTTGAAGACTAGAGGTTAAATGAATTGAAAAGTATATGTTTCATCAATGTAATAACCCGGGCTTTCGGACTATGGTTTGAACCACTCAACATATGTAAATTTACATGAGCTCAAGAAATTTTGGTCAAATTTAAGTATGTAATAAGAACTCATTATATACATGAAGTGTGATGATGATGGTTGAAAATAATATGTTGTGTGTGGCAAAGGCGGACATGGACTAGTACCATATTAAATTATCATGATAATAAGTACATGAAGTGTGTCTAAAATAAGTCATTACTTAAGCGAATTGAATCAAGAAATTAATTCTTAGGAGTAAGTAGTGAAATCCATGTGAATTGAGAAACTGGACAGCAAGTGCCACATATATATATATATATTCATAAAGTAGGAGTGACACCTTTAGGATTAAGTGGAAAGAGGTTGCTCTTTGTAAGACACATGTAAAGACATCAAATTGTAAAGCATATATCTTATTTACTCTATTGGATAAAGGAATAAAAGGGACAATATATGCAGCATATTTGTAGCAACAAAACAACATGACTTTGAGTTGTATTAGCAGAAACACTACTTGGTATTTATGGAAGAAAAGTGTTATTTTTTTCTCAAGAACAAGATGCGGGTTTTGCTCACTAATTCGATCTCGTTGTTCCATTTTGTCGTGTTGTTGAATCCGGGATTTCTTTAAAGTAAAGTAAGGTGGAAGAATAGTAGTTCTTGCACATAAGGTAAGATTTCTCCTCTCCCAGATATATTTAAGTTTTTCGAGGTCATAGCTAAATTGTGTAATGAAACATACGAAATTAATGGCGGAAAATCATATTTTGATGTTCTTGTTGTATGTAATTTTTGGTGATATTAAAAGTAGTGTTATGCATGTAATTTGGTGGATTTAGTATGGTTCTTGTTGTTTTGAACTTGGGGTAAGTAGAAGAAATAAGGGAGATGTTGTTCGATTCATTATAGAATGAGTTTTCCAGTCGATATACATGACATACTAGCACTTCCATAGCATAACGAAAGTGTGATTGTTATATTGTAGATTGAAGTAATATACGGGCTGCATTAGATGGGTTGTCAAGTGAATCGATACATGTATGTTAAGGCTCACTCTTTCATTCTTTTGGCATGATCTACGAATAAGCATAACTATAACAAAGTCCCTTCAAAAGGAACTTTATTTTTAAAGTTTAAGCTTGCGATTACTTTCGTATCATATTATTATAGTGCATAACTCTTATGTTCTTCTTTAGGAGTATTTTCCCGACTTGATAGTAACTTGAATCTTATGCCTTCTTATGTCTTTTGTTATTTCTTAGCCCATTGATATAGACACAGTTAGATAACGATAGTCGGAGGATAACGATCATGAGTCAGTCCGATCAGATTCATAAGACCCTTTAGAGTCATTGCATTAATTATATATATATATATATTAATCTATTTTAAGATACCGCATCGTGCTATAGTCAGCCGAGTAGGCACTTATATGTGCATACCACTGCAGTTGGGAAGTTTATGATGATGATAGCCTCAAAAAGTGGCTTAATGATGATGAGATAGCCCGATATGTGGCATATATATACTTATATATGTATACAAAGAGTTTTAAAGTAAAGTATGCATATCCCTGGACCATAGAGTTATATAGAGTACAATTTGATTCTCCATGACTCTATTACAGTCTCGCACTTAGTTACAGTTTCAGTCTCATACTTCATTCACAGTATTGCATTTTTTTACAATTTCAACCTTGCATATTCAGTACATCGTTTGCATTGACAACCCCTTACTAGGGCGCTTTGTCTAGATCCCTTCTTTTAGAGTTGTCTAGTGAGCCGATAGGTATGGTGGTTGAATATAGGTATATAGTTGGGTATAGCAGGGCCCTGTCCCGACCAAATGTTATTGATATACTCTCTAGAGGCTTGTAGATAACCATCTTATATATAGTAATCTTGTGTGTCCTTGTCGGCCTACTAAGTGGACATGTTGTGTTTATATCACCCTTGTTGGCCTTGCTATATATATATATCTAATTATTGGGCCATTTATGTGTGCAGGTGGTTGTGTCTCTTGATCAGGTAATCACTCGTTAGAGGCCTTGTCAGCCCCTATGTTATGGAGTATGTTAGAAGTATCAGGATTAGTAAGCTAGGGCCCTATGGCACCGGGTGCCGGCCACACCCCTAATGGTGAGGTGTGACAAACTTGGTATCAGAGCAGGCCTGTCCTAGGGATGTCTACAAGCCATGTCAGGTAGAGTCCTGTTTATAGGTATGTAGTACACAACGCTTATAAGTTGGAGGCTACGAAGCATTTAGGATTGTCATATTTCTTTCTCATTCTTGATTGTGCAATAAAGCTGAGTCGTAAGAATTCAATTCATAATATTCCTTGTTCGTGATACAGTGAATCAACCTACGATTAGAAAGAAGATGACAAATAAGAAATTGGATGTGGCGGCGACAGAACTGAGTTATGGAGACCCAATTTTAACTCGTGTTCATAATAAGTAAATACGAGGTCTCCACTAGAGCATGTGTGCACTAGAGGTGCAAATATGATACTAGAACTTTAATGTTCACCTTTATCTTATTTGTGCGGGGAGAAGGTTATAAGGGTATCAAAAGGTAAAGCATAAGGTCAAAAGGCAAGGAGGTAAGATGAAGATGGCACAAGGTACCTGAATAGAGAAGATTGTAAAGTAGTTGATGTTCAGACGGAGCAATGTGAGTGTTATGATTTTTCTTTCGACGATGACAAAAACATAATTAGTAGCACCCATCCCAACTTACGATCAATCGTCTTCAACAGACGTAGCTTTAGAAAGGAGTGGCATTTCAGGATCTAGTAAGGGTTAGAATAATCCTTAGAATTGGATAGATTATTGGGACTGGACGACATCACTAAGAATATTATGAGCATGTATATAGTTCCTCATTAGGCGATATATATGTGGGGCATGCCTAGGAATTGTACCTTGAAGTATGACTTCTTACATGTTTAGAAGATTCAGGGGAGTAAGTAGTTGAACCTTTAACCATATGATAAGCACTTACTTCTGTGTAGCTCCTTTTTCTAGTGAAGAATAATATTAAACAACCAAAGGTTAAGACGATTGAGTAAGGGAGAAACTAAAAGCGAAATAACATTTTGTTGGAGTTCCCCAAAATAAGGTGAGATGGTGAAGTTAGATAAAGATTGGTAGAATAAGTAAAGTGTCAAGAGCAAATATGAGAAACGAATAAATCTTGTAAAGCTGAGTATGGCAGTGTGACGGGATTTGTGGCCAAGTAGAAGAAAAAGGAAAGAGGAAGAAAATGTTGGGAGTATAAAGAGATACAAGTAACAAGCTTATACCTTCATTTTAAAAGGCAAAATTTGCCACTTCAGTAACAATTATCAGCAGACCGATTTATCTCCCCGACTTGGGAGATAATAGCGTTGATTAAGTTACACTGTATGCGAACTAGAACCTTGAAAGATTTCTGTAGTAATGGACATTGAAACATTCGAAAGTGAGCGGTTAGGAAGCAAGGGGATGTACGACAAAAGAGCAACCTTTGAGGGTCATTAAAAGGTGGTCACCCTAAGACAAACATCATCAGTAGAAGTTAAGTTCATTGTGATAGAGCATGCTTGTTCAAGATAAGTGACACGATGCGCGTGGCGGATCCCGTTGTTCCCAGCAAGAGAAGATTGTAGTAAGGCTAGCTAAAAGTTATCAAAAGTATGAAGAAGTGGGAAAGTGTCAGTAACAATTTGACTTTGCAGGAATGAAATCTTTGAGCATCAGGTATTGAAAATTATCCTAGGGTGGGTGGGGAGTGGAGATAATGTGGTGAAGCATCGACGTCGAATTATGCATTTGCTTAATAATAGAATGACAAGAAATATTACAACAACAGGGTTGGAAACAAATGAGATGGTGCTAATTCAAACTCTACAAATGTGTTGCAACTCTAGAACAATACATAAGTACAAACACTAGGAGGGAGATGGTAACAACCACCTGGATATCGGTGCCAACCGATAGTAAGTGCATTCAGGCATTTGAGACTTAGACAGTTAGTATGCGGTGTAAGTGAAGGCAGAAGAGCATAGCCCCAAAAGAAGTTATTCAGAATTAACGTATGGAAAATAATTTGATCTGAACAAGTGGTAATTGGCATGTGAAGGGCCTAGGTATGTCAAGACAAAAAGCCACAAACGAGTCACTAAATTATACAGAATTACATAGGGGATTCAAGTGTAATGAAGTTTCAATTTGTAGAGCACAATTGCTAACCTCGGAGAGTATTTCAGACAGAAGAGATAGCAGCTAAAGTTTAGTATAAACATTTTAAAGTACAAAGGGGACCATTGAGTCTAGGATACGAGGATAGCATTTAAAGGTTATGTTTGAAGGTAACACTATTAGAATAAAGTTGGGAGTGCAAGTAATCAGGTGATTGCGGCCACTTCTAAAATTGCATAAGATTCCACAAGGCTACGTGACATGAATAAGAGAATCCTTATCAGGAAAGTTAGTCAAGATATGAAGAAGGAGAGTTAATTCCAGTTATAGTAATCTAACTTAGGATTATAGTAAAGTTGCCCTGTAATGTCAATTCTTTGGAATGTTTTTTTGTACGTACCCAATGAGGAGGTATGCTAATGACTCATGTATTATGTCCATTGAGTGGAGAGCTGGTATTAAGAGTAATGTTAGAAATAATGTATATGGAAATTTCCAAGATATGTGGGAACTAAGATAAGTTGACGCATTTGTGCTGCAATTGTCTAACGAATGAGGAAAATAGATTGTTATGTAGGGAAGAAGTTGAGGAAGAGTGAAAGAAAAATACTCGACCCATGATCTAGAGCTAGCAATGGTTGTATACGCAGGAGAGGATTGTGACACTATGTATATGGTGCTCTTTATCTGTCATAAGACTATTTTGTATAACCACAAGTAGAAGAAATGGAATCGCGGGATAAATGAGGACTCAAGTTTCTAACAGATTACAATATTGATATCCTAAACAATCCGTAAGGCATATGTAAAAACTGACTTCCTCAGTCACAGATCCACAAGCAACCTAGCATACTCAAGACCAAGAGAAAACGTTAGCCCGAGAGTACATCAGCTAGCCAGTTGAATTATAGTGGGACTATGATAACAAATTATGGCAAGGACACATTACTCTCATTATTCTATTCATCCATTATCAACCAAGATGTACCATGTCATCAAGGAAATAAATCTTATAGATAGTCATTGGAAGATTGCCATCGGTATAAATCCCCTACTTAAATGAATTGTATGGTTGGCGTGATTGTTAAAATGAGGTATAGTTTAAGAGGAACCCATCAAGTAGTATTGCGGATTGAGTCATAGACGAGTTTAGAGTCTCGCTAATGGATTCTAGATCATCACCGAAAGGTATATTCTGCCAATGACATTAGGTAACCATTCTTGACCTATAGTTCTCAACATAAGGTGAAACGTGCTGATGGTATTTGGATCATCATTATTGGATTGTAGAACGTCCCTCAAGATAAATTATATCAGCATAGACGAATGTAAGTTCCAACGAGGGTAGGATAACTCAAGGACTAGAGTATTAGGTTTAAAGATACCAATGAGGATCATAAAATAGTATGTACTAGTGTCATCATGTCTAGATATTAACAGTTTGCAAAGTAAAGCTTATTCAGGAGAAATTATGGACAAACTCAAAGTAGTTAGGAGTCATATTCAGATTCATAATGATGAGTTATGGAGTTCTAGGTTGGTGATTGGGACTTCATAAATATTTCGCTTATGAAGGGAGTGATTAGGATCGGTAAGAAGGGCAAGCTCAGCATGAAGTATACCGGACCATATCAGATCATTCAAAAAATAGGGCAAGTGGCTATGAGCTAGAGTCTATCCATGTATCGATGCTATGAAAATATATTGTAGATCCTCCTAGGATTGTGTCAATTGTGGACGGACACATTACAGAGGACTTATCATACGAATAGGTTCTAGTTGCTATTCTAGACCGATGGGTTCGTAAGTTGAAAACAAAGAATGTTGCTTCCGTGAAGGTGTTATGGAAGAACAAGAACACTAAGGAGATGACATGGGGATTCAAAGAGGAAATGAAGCATATATATACCCATTTATTCCAACCAAAGGTGAGGTCTGATAGTGTCAAAAATACAAAATTACTTACATACAAGGAGAGTTGTGGTAATATAGGATGTCCATGTAAGGTCTGACATGTATATATATATATGATATTTGTATGGACATTCGAGCCATGTAGGTTGGGTTTTTGACTCTTTGCAGGTGTTGGATAGTTCCTAATTATAGGGGAAACTCTGTCAAAATTTTTGTGGGATCCCTAATAAGTTTACCCACCCTATACACCTCCACATTCGAGGTCGAATGATCCTAAGGGGGGAGGATGTTATATCTCATACTTCTATATATTAAGTTGTTCCATAAGTTGGTTGAAATAAGATTGAAATACAAGGTTATCTTTGAGGTTATAAGTGCTTATTTTATGTTGAACATGTTTAAGCAAGTGCTTCACTAGAGGTTAAACGAATTAAAAAGTATAAGTTTCATCAATGTAATAACCCATCTTTTGGACTATGGTTTGAACCACTCGACATATGTAAATTTACCCTAGCCCGAGAAATTATAGTCATATTCAAGTATTCAATAAGAGCTCATTGTATAAGATGATGAAGCCTCAAAATAATTTTAGACTAAGAATTGTGATGAAGATGGTTGAAAATAATATGTTGTGTGTGGTAAAGGCGGACATGGACTAGTACCATATTAAATTATCATGATAATAAGTACATGAAGTGTGTCTAAAATAAGTCATTACTTAAGCGAATTGAATCAAGAAATTAATCATGTATGTAATTGGTTAAGTGGGGGGATCATAGTAGAAGACAAGAAATTAATTCTTAGGAGTAAGTAGTGAAATCCATGTGAATTGAGAAACTGGACAGCAAGTGCCACATATATATATATATATTCATAAAGTAGGAGTGACACCTTTAGGATTAAGTGGAAAGAGGTTGCTCTTTGTAAGACACATGTAAAGACATCAAATTGTAAAGCATATATCTTATTTACTCTATTGGATAAAGGAATAAAAGGGACAATTTATGCAGCATATTTGTAGCAACAAAACAACATGACTTTGAGTTGTATTAGCAGCAACACTACTTGGTATTTATGGAAGAAAAGTGTTATTTTTTTCTGAAGAACAAGATGCGGGTTTTGCTCACTACTTCGATCTCGTTGTTCTGTTTTATCGTGTTGTTGAATCTGAGATTTCTTCAAAGTGAAGTAAGGTGGAAGAAGAGTAGTTCCTGGCACATAAGGTAAGAGTTCTCCTCTCCTAGATATATTTATGTTTTTCGAGGTCATATCTAAATTGTGGGATGAAAAATGTGGAATTAATGGCGGGAACTCGTATTTTGATAATCTTGTTGTTGTATGGAATGTTTGGTGATTTTCTAAGTGGTGTTATGGCTAGAATTTGGTGGATTTAGTATGGTTCTTGTTGTTTTGAACTTGGGGGAAGTATAAAAAATAAGGGATATGTTGTCTGATTCATTATAGAATGAGTTTTCCAGTCGATATACGTGATATACTAACGTTTCCATAGCATAACAAAAGTGTGATTGTCATATTGTAGATTGAAGTAATATACGGGTTGCATTGGATGGGTTGTCAAGTGAATCGACATAGGTTTGTTAAGGCTCTCTCTTTCATTCTTTTGGCATGATCTACGAATAAGCGTAACCATAACGACGTCCCTTCAAAAGGACCTATATTCTTAAAATTTAATCTTGCGATTACTTTTGTATCATATTGTTATAGTTCATGACGATTATGTTCTGTTGCGGGAGTATTTTATGTACTTGATATTAACTTTAATTTTATGACTTCTTATGGAGGGATGATGGCATTGCTCTGGCCATATGTATCCATGGTCTTCTTAGTAGGAGATTGTAGTTGGCACTGATGTCCATAACCTGAAATTCAGTGGTGAACTTAGTAGGCCCCATTTTTATATTGAGGTCGACCTCCCCTTAGGGATCACGATGTGCCTCGTCAAAGGCTCTTACATTGGTATGACTCTGGCATATTTTTCCAATGTCATTGCCCAATTGCTTCAATGTGGACTCGGGGCATATATTAAGTCCATCCCCATTATTGACAAGCACTCGGAGATAATATTACGTATACATTTGATGGTGATGTAGAGGGCCTTGTTATGGGTCATCCCCTCTCTTGGCAGCTCATTAGTAGTGAATGAAATTTGATGTGCTCTAATGATGTGTCCTACTATGTCAGCTAATATTTCACTACTTGTCCCTGCTGGGACGTGGACTTCGCCTAGCACCCTCATTAGGACCTAACGATGTTGTGAAGAGCTCAGAAGCACTAAAATCACTGATATTCTGGCTTATGATTTCTGCAAGTGTTCAATAATAGAGTACTCTTTTGGCTGTATCCTTTGCCAAAAGTCCTCGGCTTCCCCATCAGTGATGGGTCTCTTTTGATTTAATGCTTTATGGGCGCTCCTTATGCCAGTTCTTCGGGCATGTAACATCTTCCCAAACTTGTCATACCTTGGGCTACGGCCGCGAGCTCTTTTCTTGGAGTCGAAATGACCACTTGTGGCACCTAGACAATATACAGTTTTTTTTGTGCTGGGATCAACACAATGGAATTGGGACGCTCTTGCAGTGTGAGGGAGGAAACAATGCGCACTAAGCTTTCAATACCCTCTTGGGCCAATGGTTTGCCTACAACCCAATCTTCCTATCATTCTATCATGTGGATATGGTTAGTACCATGGTTCGATAGAGGGTTTGTATTTACATTTGGCGCTACAGCCTCCAAAATTATCTCTTCATTTATCAATCAAATCTTGAAACTTATGCTTTAGATTAATTCAATCTTCCATTGTATTCCCATTCCCCCCAGAATGGTATTCACAAGTTTGGTCAGCTCTGTAAAAGCGAGTTCCTGGGTTGACAGGATTTGGCGGTATGATTTTGATGATACCGGCGGTATTTAATTTGGCAAACAAACTTGTTCGCGTTTCTAGAAGTGGAGTGAACGTCTGGAGAGGCTTTCTCTCAAAACATGGATGTGGCAACTCGTATGTAGTCATTGATGGTTGATTATAATAGTTTTGCTAGTTTTGAGGCGCCTGATATACTGGTGCAGGAACATGATAACTTGGAGATGGAGGATGGTAGGTGGGTACATGTGTTTGGTAGTTCGTTGGTGGAGCTTGGTAGTTTGGCTATGCGTAATATACTAGCACAGGGCTGTAGGGTGAAAACATGTAGTTTCTCGGAGGAGGAGATTGGTATACATTGAAAGATGATTGTGTTCCTTCCCTTATATGACTCATCGGGCTGAGGGTGTGAGAGATATTTGCCATGTCCTTTTTTTTCTTCCTTGTGGCTCCGGTGGAGCTTGTTGTGCCAGATTTATTGATAATGCTGACGATCTTTCCAGTTTTGAGGAAATCTTCTATTGCCTTTCCCATTTTGTCTAAATCATCAAATGGCCTCCCAGCCATAACCAACATTCAGTCGTAACAATCCAACTCCTAAGATCTGATAAATGCTGAAACCAGTTCCTCCTCGCTCATCGGATGTTGTACTCGGGCGGCTTCGACCATCCACCTACTTGTATAATTATGGTAGGTTTCTGTTGACTTTTGTCTAATTTTTTTCCGAAGAATAGCGATTAGACATGTTTTCTACATTAAAGCATAATCTACTGATGAAGGCCTTTGCCATTTTTTCCCATGAGTCCCTACAACGAATATCTTATGCTATGAACTATTCAGATGCTTTGCCTGTGAGGCTTCGGCTGAAGAGCATCATTATTAGTGGCATATTTCCCTTGGCACCAACAAGTTGGTCACAATAAGCTCTCAGATGAGATTTGGGGTTTCCCGGGCCATTGAATAATTCAAATTTGGGCACCTTAAAGCCCTATGGAAAATCCAACTCTGGATACATGCATAAATCATCGTAACTCAAGCTCGTTTCTTTGCGGGAGCTTTTGTTAGATCATGGGAGTGATTGGAGTATGAAAGGATACATTGGAGTGCACGGGGAGACTTTTGGGAGTGCCCGCAACTCTGGGTGTAATATAGGTAGTAGCATTTTGATGGATGCTAGGATTAGCATAAGCAGGTGGTGCCTGAAAAGTAGGAGCAGAGTTAGATGTTTCGACCATATGGGTGCCATTTACTGGAGGTGGTGTTTTATACGAAGTACCAGCATGATTGTTTGTAAAGTGTTCGGGTATAGGTGAGTATAAAGACAGAAAAAGTGGTGGAGGCCTTCTTACCATAGTAGCATCTGCTTCTCTGGCAGCATTGATGACTTAATTCTTTGCTACCTACTCTTGCCGATCTTCATCTTTTTGAATCGCAAGATAATTATGTCCTCGGTGTGTGAGGCATTTTAGAGATCTTAAGGAACAACGTCCTCAATAGTTAGAGCATTCTTGTTGTGTACCTATCCGGGAGTATCAATCATTTATTATTTGTCTTGTTGAGTTAGGGATGTTGTTGCAGCATTAGATTTGGTGAAGTATGACAGTGTAACGCAACGTATCGACCCGTTTTTATAAAAAAGAAAAATAACTCAAAAGCAAACGACGTTAGTACATTAGTTGGAAATCATAAATACAAGATATCGCACATAAGTTGCAAATAAATCATATAGACTCATGTATTTAATCTGAACTCTTGATTGATTTTTCCATTTCGGAGGTATTTTGGTCATTTTGGCCAATTTAATTTATTTAGGGTTTTGGTTGAAAGGGCTATGGTTAATTTTCCATGACGCCGTCATTGAATCCAGAAACTATCCTATAAATAGGGTCGATTATAATTTATATAATATAGGGGTCAAGTCTTATATCGACTGCATATGTATTTCTCCTTGGGAAATTAGGCCCTTCCATAGTTCGGGTTACATAGAAATTATATCCTAATTTATTCTACCCGAATCTTAATCTTACGCTAACTAGGCCCGATATGGGCTTCCCATGTATCCCTCCTCAGGACATCAGGTCGGACGCGGTTTCATTTACAAAAATGTGGGAGGGGGATATCATTTGATTGAAAAAGAAAAGGGGATGCCTAAACTACCCAAAATATGACTTCTTGAATCGCTAAATCCAGATGTTTCAGGCCAACACAAAAAGGATAGCCTTTATTAAGATATTGTGGGAAAGTACTAGTATGGAAAGAATGACATGATGAATCAAGAAAGATATGAAGTTCAAATATTCTCCCTTGCTTCAGAGTACGAATTTAAGTTATCACTCGTGCGATGCGATTTCCATTATTTTTATCATATATATCAGCTTATCTTGCGTGCATGTATAGGTAATATTTTTTAGGCAGATGTGGCAAACGCATCCCAGAGTTCCGACAGTTGAGGTGAGTTATGGTTAACCCCCTTTTTATTTCTGAATAGATCAATGGTAATGTGAAGCCAATATTATTATGTTCTGGTTACTTATGGCCCTGTGTGGTATTGGATATATGTTTCGGGCTGCTTGATAGGTTGGATGGTTCTGTTTATAGAGAAAACTCTTGCAAAATTTCCAGAAAACCCTTAAGAGTTAAGATTCTAAAGACATGTTATCCCTACATTCGAGGATGAATATTCCTAAGGGGGGAAGGATGTTACACCTCGTAGTTTCACGTCTAGTCATGCCGTCGATTAACACTGGTATCTAGAAAAGATATGAGACCTTACAGAAGGGTAATGAGGGTTTAAATCATGTTTATAGAAGTATCAGGGTGTGTAGAAGTTAAAAGAATCGAAGGGAATACATTTCGATAAAAATTCATAAATTTCTAGTTGTACCCTACAATGTACAGACCTTACCTGTCATACCCCAACCTTAGGAGGTGTGGCCGGCACCCAGCATAGGAAGGCCTGAGTAAACCGTGATAGTATCGGGAACCTGTAACACAAGACTTATGCCGACAAGGCTTCCTGAATACTGCGTAAGACAATAATACATAACAACCTGCACGCGGAAAAGTCCCAACATATATATACATATAAACCAAGGCCGATAGGGCAATAAGAAGAGTACATGATTGACAAGGGGGCCGACGAGGCCACTACATACACAAGCCCACTACACACAAGTATGCAAGCTTCTAAAAGTGATATAATACGTCAACAGGTCAGTACATGACTCTGCCATACCCAAAATGCTAGTAACATATATACAATAGTACCTAAAGGCTCTTGTAAGAAACTCCGAGAGAGAGGAGTGCAACAACCATAGCTGAACAGGCAACCTACTGAGGAGAAGCGTCGTTCTGTCTATCTGTACCTGTGGGCATGAACACAGTGCCCCATAGATGGAGCATCAGTATGAAAAATGTACTGAATATATAAGACATGTAACATATGTAAACATGAGATATAACAAGAGAGGTATAGAGATAAGAGTCAACCTGAAACTCGTACCAACCTCTGGGGCCTATGCTGTAAAAATAAGAATTATGTATATATGCATGTCTATAAGAATCATGTGAAACTGTGGGGCAAGTCATACCATAACGTATCTATATATCATACCCAACCTCGAAGAACACTCGATCGTACCCTGTGCAAATATGGGACTCGGTAAGAAAATAAATACATATATATAAGTGCAATGCAAGACCGACTCCCAAGGACATCACAAGCAGAGCCGAAGTGATGTATCGTCATTATCCTTCGACTATAGTTATTGGTCCTACATTCAGGGAATTTAATACAATCATTTTGGGACGTATAAAGTCTTAAAAATGTGTAGGAATGGAACTACAAGAGGAATATGATCAACTTTATCAAAAAAGGTATACCAATAGTAATCACACAAGATAGAATTCATTTCCAATTTAATGATTTGTTAAGTCATGTTGAGAAAGAAAGTTTGCCCTACATACCTTGTCATTAATGCTGGTTATGTCTGGTGGAGCCTCGCACGTGGTGTAAACGATTGTCTACATTAAACCAGGGAATTTTATTAATATCGAACAAGCGATTTCTTTTAGGAATTTCATCGAATAACTTATGTGCGTGAAGTTCTAGAGTTACACCGCCATGGGTTCTTATTCAATTTAGCACCACCCTCATCCCTATCTCATTTCCTTAACTTTACAACGTCAGCAACATGATTAAGTACCAATATTTACTCTTTAACCTCAACTAACAATACCAAACAACAAGTTACTATAGCTTTATACAACAAGGGGTGTTTCTTCCAAGTTTACATCACCAACTTCCTATAATTTCTATGTTATATCCATCAATCCACCAAACCAAGTTAAGAAAAGCTAAAGGACACGATAGGATGGTAATACCTTACCTTAACACAAAATTTTCACGATGAGACATAATTCCAATACTTGTGTAAACCCTTTACCAAGGTAGAAACAAATTTGTAAGGATGGAACTTGCATTACGAACTTCCTTGCGAGAGTTTTACATGATTTCTCCTTCTGATTTATTCTTGTACAAGTGTGGAATACTTAGGGAGCTTGTGGGAGATTACAGGGTTGTTTTGAGGTGAGAAATGAAATAAAATAAGCTCCCATCGATTTAAATATGCTTTGCACCGCCTCACTGTCCAACTTTCACAGTGGGTTTTACGGTGGCTGTTCCGACTATAAAATATTTTACGGGCCATAAAAGGCAACTGTAAATACCTCTGCCTTAACCAACTTTCTGTTAAGTTTTACAGTGGAGGTCTTAGAGTTTTACAGACCGTAAAACACATTTACAACCATAATTCTCATCGTAAAACATGGGAATCCTCTAAAATGCAACGAACTTATTTCCTTTGATTGGATTTACCTTTATGCCTATTGATACTTATATAAACAAACTATGGACGTTGATTACCCTTTCATAAAAATCACAAGTCTCCCTAGGAGGTCGGTGTTCAATCGATGGTACGACTAGACGTGAAGTTACGAGGCGTAACATCCTCCCCCCCTTAGGAACATTCATCCTCGAATGTTGAATATTGCTATAACGCTTAGGGTTTTAGAAAAGTTTGGAAGAATTTCCTCTATAAATAGGGTATCCGAACCTGTCAACAACCCAAACAGATAACCAATTCCATGCAGGGCTACAAAATAGTATAACAATATCCAATTTTCCTCACACAACCATCTATGTATGTAAGAATCAAAGAGGGTTAGCCATAACTCACCTTAACAATCATTTGCAGTACTCTGGGCTGCGCCTGCTGTATCTGCTTCAACATTAGCACCTAAACACGGTATACGAATCAAGATCAGGGGGTGTAATAGGAACAAGTGAATTGTATCACATGAATATCAGCATATACCTGAAGTCTGGAATAGGTAGGGGTATTTGGATCACATATCCTCTTTGGCTTCCCAAGTCATTTATTCCACATTATTGTTTCTTCAGAGTACTTTAACCGAAGAAACTTCCTTGGTTCGCAACTTACATATTTGGAGATCTAGTTAGCAATTGGAACTTTTTCGTATGATAAGTTTTCCGTTACTTGAAAATCTTCAATAAGAGTTATGCGGGAGTGATCGCCCAGACATTTACGAACCATAGGTACATGAAACACGGGATGAACAACTTCTAATTTAGGGGGAAACTCAAGCTTATAGGCTACTTGACCTATTCTCTGAATAATTTGATAGGGTTCGACATACCTAGGGATAAGCTTGCCCTTTTTGGTGAACCTCATCACACCTTTCATAGGTGATACCTTTAAGAATACCCAGTCTCCGATAGCGAACTCTAATTCTCAACGTCAATTATATGAATAGGACTTTTGTCGACTTTGAGCTGTCAACAATCGCTCCTGAAGAATTCACTTTCTCCAGGGCTTATTGGACCAAGTAGGGTCCTAACAACTTTGTCTCGCCAACATTGAACCACCCAATAGAGAACCTATATTTCCGTCCATACAGAGCCTCGTACGGTGCTATCTGAATGCTAGAATGATATCTGTTATTGTAAGTGAACTCAATAAGCGTTAGATGATCTTCAGAACTTCCTTTGAAGTCTAAAACACAAGCTTGCAACATATCTTTGAGCGTCTGAATAATGTGCTCGACTTGTCCATCGGTTTCTGGATGAAAAGTTGTACTAAGGCTAATCTGAGTACCCAAACCTTTCTAAAAGGATCTCTAAAAGTTAGTTATAAACTGGGCACCTCTGTCAGATATAATAGACACCTGAACTCCATAAAGTCGGACTATCTCTTTGATATATAATCGAGCATAATCTTTGGCTGAAAAAGTAGTCCTAATGGGTAGAAAATGAGTAGACTTTGTCAATCTATCCACAATAACCCATATAGAGTTGAACTTTCGATGAGAATTAGGTAACCCTGTAATGAAATCCATATTGATTACTTCCCATTTTCATGTCGGGATTTCTCTATTTTGTAGCAATCCACAAGTTTCTGATGCTCAACCTTAACTTGTTGACAATTCAGACATTGAGCAACAAATTCAGCGATATTCTTCCTCATATCATTTCACTAGTATAGCTGTCGAAGGTCATGGTACATCTTAGTGGAACTAGGGTGAATGGAGTACCTGGACTGATGAATCTCTGCTATAATCTTCCCTCAAAGTCCCGCAATGTCGGGCACATATAATAGACACCTATACATAAGAACTCCGTCTTGAGATAATTCAAATAATCGCTTATTTTGAGAGGGAATGAATTCCTTAATCAATACCAAGGTTGGATCGTCAAATTGATGTGCTTTCACTTATGCTATTAAGGAGGATTCAACGATATTCTAAATTATGGCACCCCCGTCGCCTAAATTAATCAATCGTATGCTCAGACTGGCCAACTGATACAAATCCTTTGCCATCTCAAACTTATCAACTCCATATGCTTTAGGATGCCCATATACTTTCGACTTAATGCGTCGGCCACAACATTTTCCTTTCCCGGATGGTATAGAATTTCCATATCATAGTCTTTTAGCAGCTCAAGCCATCTTCGCTGCCTCAAATTCAACTCATTCTGCTTGAATATATATTGTAAGCTCTTATGATATGTAAATATATTAACATGAACTCCATACAGATAGTGATGTCATATCTTAAGAGCAAATATAACAGCCGCCAACTCAAGATCATAAGTCGGGTAATTCTGCTCATGTTTCCTTAATTGCCTTGAAGGGTATGCAATGACCTAACCATGTTGCATTAGAACATAGCCCAACCATACTCGGGAAGCGTCATGGTACACCACATAGCCCTCTGAGCACTAATGAAGTGTTAGAACATGTGTTGATGTTAACTGCTCTTCAACTCCTGGAAACTCTTCTCACAAGCATCCGACCACTGAAATTTAGCTATCTTATACATTAGCTTTGTCAGTGAAGTGGCAATAGAAGAGAAGTTTTCTTCAAATCTACGGTAATAACTCGCCAAGCCAAAGTAACTTCGCACCTCGGTAGGAGTTGTGGGCCTCGACCAATTCTTTACAACTTCAATCTTCTTACTATCGGCCTTAATACCTTCGTCTGATATTATATGTCCCAGAAAAGCCACCATGTTCAACCAGAATAGACATTTAGAGAATTTAGCATACAACTTGCGATCTTGGAGCATCTGTAATACCGCTCATAAGTGATCGGCGTGCTCTGCTTCTGAGAGAGAATATACAAAGATGTCATTAATAAAAAATATCTAGAAACGGCTTAAACACCTGATTCATCAAGTCCATAAAAGCCGCCGGTGCATTGGTTAGACCGAAGGACATAACCAGAAACTCATATTGGCCATATTTGGTCAGGAAGGCTATATTGGGAATATCTTTCTCCTTAACTCTCAGCTGATGATATCTAGATCTGAGATCAATATTTGAAAAGTACTTGACACCTTACAATTGGTCAAATAGATCATCATTCTTGGAAAACAGTTATTTATTCGTAATAGTTACCTTGTTTAGTTGACGGTAATTGATACACGTTCTCAAAAAACCATCCTTCTTACGAACACAAACACCGGTGCACCCCATGGGAAAGTGCTGGGCCTAATAAAGCCATTCTCTAGGAGATCTTTCAGCTGAGCTTTCAATTATTTCAGCTCGGCGGGAGCCATTCGATACGGAGGAATAGATATAGGCTGGGTATCTGGGAGCACCTCGATAGAGAAATCAATTTCTCTTTCAGGAGGAAAACCAAGAAGTTCATCTGGAAATACCTCAGGAAATTTATTAACGACAGAAACTGACTGTAGGGTCAGAGGCTTTACCTTCCCGTCCTTAACTTGCATGAGGTGATAGATATATCATTTTGAGATCATTTTTCGAGCCTTAAGGTAGGAAATAAACCTCCCTTTAGGTGCTGCAACATTTCCCTTCCATTCCAGGATCGGATTATCTAGAAAATTAAAACGAATGATTTTTGTCCAATATTCCACATTAGCATAAGAATAAGCTAGCCAATCCATGCCCACGATAATGTCATATTTCACCATTTCTAGCTCATTTAAATCGGCTACAGTATGTCAGTCATAGATCTTTACATCAAAATTCCTATACACTCGCCTAACAACTACAGGCTCACCCACGGGCGCAAATACTTCAAATGACTTACTTAACAATTCAAGCTCTTTTCCACACTTACCAGCAACAAAGGGTGTAATATATGACAAAGTGGAACCTGGATATATCAAAGCATATATTTCAACAGAGGAGATGCATAATATACCTGTAACCACATCCGGAGATGACTCAAGGTCCTGTCGACCTGACAAATCATATATGCAGTTCTGAGGACTGCATGAGCTAGACGTTATGCTGCTACTCTACCTTTACCAGCCGATGTTTGTATACCTTGACCTGGAGGGCATACTGATGAAGAAGAAGCTGCTACATACACTGTTGGATGGGCCATACCACCTCTACCCTTCATTGGGAAAAACCACATAATATGACTAGGCAGCACACACAAATAACATGCATCCGAACCTTGGCAGCACTTCCCTAAGTGAGTCTTACCACATCGACCACAATATGGTATCGGTGGTCTTTCTTGATTGGACTCTCCTCTAAGTTAGGAGCCTGATGCTCATGAACTCTGATCCTAACCAGAATACACATCACGATGCTGGCCCAGAAACTATGATGGTGTACTAGTCATTGGATAAGATAGATGCCTATAAAACTGAGGCCTAAATCCACCTCGAAACTCCCTTGGATCACATGTAGACCGGGACTTCTTATGATGACCCCTATCATGTTCTCAACTGGATGCCTCTTACGACCTTGTAGATTTTATGCATAGGCCTGGATGCGTGAGATATCCATAATCGGGTTCAGAGAACCTGTAGTCCATTCATTTACCAAGTGTGGCCCCAAACCATTAACGAATTGGGGTACCCAGTCGCTCATATCGGCAACAATCATGGGAGCGTACCTGGAAAAGGAATTGAACTGCAAGCTATACTCCCGGACACTCATATTACCCTGCTCCAAGTGTAAGTACCTGTCTGGACTAGTTCGTCGAAGTTCAACCGGCAAATACTATTGTTAAAATGCCTCGGAGAACTCCATCCAGTCAAAGGTGGGGCTTGGGGTCCCCGAGTTTGCTCCCAAGTCTCAAACGAGGTCGCAACCACATCTCGTTGTACATAGGAAGCCAACTCTATTGTCTTAGTATTTGCAGCGTGTATAACTCATAAGGTCCACTGCATTCGATCCAGAAAATCATATGGATATGTATTAGGATCAATCCTTCTTAATAATAGAGGGTCTAGGTTAATGAAGTATGGAATTCTCACACTCATAACCCTATCAGCAATACCGAGAGTCTGACGCTGGGCCTAAGAGACCACAAGTTGAGTCAACAGTTGAACCACACTCCACATATCTAGATCTTTATCAAGGGAAACCAAAAGAGAAATTGGAGGCACGTCCACTCCCCTATGCCCATGTGGAGGTGGTGGTAGATGTGGAGTCCTGGAGGCCCGAGATACAACCTCATCCTAGTGCTTCTATCTCCTCGGTCAGCGGGTGGTACTTGACTGTCACCCTATCATGCCTTCTCATCCAATCTCCGCTAAGCTTCTTGTCGCCTAGTAGTAGCTGGCATGGCTGAGAACATAACAAAGATAAAGATTAGGAGTGGACACTTGCGATTCAACACTATTGCACAATGTAGATCAGAAAAAATAGTAACTATCCTAAATATCATGTAGCCTCCTGCTTATAAGTGTGGTGCACAATATACCCATAAATAAGACTCTATTAGATACGACTTGCAGACTCCCTAGGACAGACTTTGATTTGATACCAAGTTTGTCACACCCCAATCTTGGGGGGTGTGGTCGGCACCCAGTACCCGAAGGCCTGAGCGAACTGTCATAGTATTGAGAACCTGTAACACAAGACATGAACCAGTAAGGCCTCCATAATACTACGTAAGACAAGAATAGATAAAAACCTGCACGCAGAAAAGTCCTAGCATATTTATACAGATAACCAAGACCGACAAGGCCACAAGAAGAGTACATGACTGACAAGGGGGCCGACGAGGCCACTACATACACAAAACCACTACACACAAGTTTGCAAGCCTCTAAGAGTGATATAATACGTCAACAGGTCGGTACAGGACCCTGCCATACCCAAAATGCTAGTAACATATATACAATAGTACCTAAAGACTGTTGTAAGAAACTCTGAGAGAGAGGAGTGCGCCAACCATAGCTGAACATGCAACCTACTGTGGGTTAAGTCATACCATAACGTATCTGTATATCATACCCGGCCTCGAAGAGGACTCGATCATACCCGGTGCAAATATGGGACTGGGTAATATAAGACCAACTACAGCTGCGTGCACATTTACGTGCCATACCCGAACTACTATAGTGCGGCTCAGTAAGAAAATAAATACAAATATATAAGTGCAATGCAAGACCGACTCCCAAGGACATCACAAGCAGAGCCGAATTGACGTATCATCATTATCCTTCTACTATAGTTATTGGTCCTACGTTCAGGGAATTTAATACAACTATTTTCGGACGTATAGAGTCTTAAAAATGTGTAGGAATAGAACTACAAGAGGAATATGATCAACTTTATCAAAGAAGGTATACCAATAGTAGTCACACAAGATAGAATTCATTTCCAATTTAATGATTTGTTAAGTCATGTTGAGAAAGAAAGTTTGCCCTATATTCCTTGTCGTTAATGCTGGTTATGTCCGGTGGAGCCTCGCACGTGGTGTGAACGATTGTCTACATTAAACAAGGGAATTTTATTAATATCGAACAAGAGTTTTCATTTAGGAATTTCATCGAATAACTTATGTGCGTGAAGTTCTAGAGTTACACCGCCATGGTTTCTCATTAAATTTAGCACCACCCTGATCCCTATCTCATTTCCTTAACTTCACAACGTCACAAATATGATTCAGTATCAATATTTACTCTTTAACCTCAACTAACAATACCAAACAACAAGTTACTATAGCTTTATACTACAAGGGGTGTTTCTTCCAAGTATACATCACCAACCTCCTATAATTTCCATGTTATCTGCATTAATCCACCAAACCAAGTTAAGAGAAGCTAAAGGACACGATAGGATGGTAAAACCTTACCTTAACATGAAGTTTTCACGATGAGACACAATTCCAATATGTCACGACACAAATTACTAAGTTGTGCGGGCACCTACCATTCCCTACCTTTATAGGCGAACCCGTCCCTTAAAAGATTCACCCAACAACATAAATAAATAAGAAGAACAATAGAAGTCCAAAAACATAGATATATAACGAAAGTGCAGAACAGAACAACTACCCAAGGAATCTGGTCTGAATAGTACAAGAGCTTCTAAGTATACAACTGGAATAAGAATTACAATCACAACTTGAATACAACTTCCGTTTAGAATGAGAATTAAGCAGACAAGTCTAGATGAACTACATGAGATCCTTGAAGGCTAATTGAACCTTCCTCATGTATCTGCAACAATTCTACACCCCAAAAATGGTGTAGCAAGAGTAGTATCAGTACAAACACTATGTACTGGTAGGTATCATAGGCCGACAACAGTTAGCTAACATATATATAAGAAATAAACTGAAGAATAGACATGCTCACAATCAAGTATAAGTAATATCACAGTCCAAGAATAATCAACCCAAGTATAGAGAATCCAGTCAGAATCCAAGAGATGCGAAAATGAAGTAATTACTAAGCATACCCATGTGAGACTTGCAGTAAAGTGAATTACACTAGATCTCAATAGTCTACAGTCATAGCCTAGGTGAAATCTCTAGTCCTCGAATCCATCAAGTGTCTATGTAAGAGATTAACAATTAAGGAATCAAGGCTGAATCGCATCACGCAATACAATAAAAAAATAACCAAAATCAGAGATATGAGTGGATGTAATGTGAATGTATATGTGATGCAATCCAATGCACTGGCCTACTGTCTCCTATCAGTTTATTCTCACTTTCAATCTTAGAACTCAAACAAACCCTAACGAGGTTGAACTCATCTTTCTCAACTAGATTCCAGGTTAATTCCATCATTAAATCAACATATGGAAGCTAAGTGAAGCTAATCCAAGGTTAAGCTTAAAAATGCTAAGTGAAGGTAATCCAAGAAATCACTTAAAATGCTTGGAATATCCTCAATGGTGCTCTGGAGAAGTGTTTTCAAAATGGAAGAAGTGTAGGGTTTTTAACCCACTTAAAAATATTCTAAAATTCCATTGTCCACTGCATCGGGCAGCGAACCTGTACCCATGGACAAGACACGCTGCAGCGAACCCGTGCCCGCGGTAAACCTGTTCGCGCCCACAAAGCCTGCCCAAAATCCCAACCTTTCACTGTAGCAGATTGTCATCTATTGTAGCGGTCTCGGTCTGCTGGGGACCACTGAGGCTCGCCCTAGTAAGAACACCAGAAACCATAAATTCCTATACTTATACAATTTCAACCTGAAATCTGATAATCACTCGATACCTCCCCAACACAAACCAAATATGTACACATATGTAAAAACAGGATACGGACTTACTCGTGGTCTCGTAATTTCCACCGGAGGTCTAATTCATCAGGTCAACCCCCAATAACCTAAACTAACTTTCTAATCAAAAACCTAAAACACCATTGAGGGCCTCGGGAATCAAACCAACTATCCCACCAAGTCATAAACTACCCTCCGGACCTCACGAAATCAGTGGAATTCCAAAAACATTCCGTTTACACAAAGTCAATTATTGGTCAAGACTTTCACTCGTCAAGGTTCTAGTTTCTCATTTCTCCTAGAATCGTTTGATAACTTTGGAAATCAAGTCAACAGGGGTAAAATAGTCAAAATGCATATAATGATGGAATAGGTCATTACACAATACTTGGGAAATCCTTTATCATGATAGAAACAAGTTAGTAAGGATAGAATTTGTATTACGAACTTCCTTGTGAGTGTTTTACGTGATTTCTCTTTCCGATTTACTCTTATACAAGTGTGGGGAGTTTTGGGAGCTTATAGAGCTTGTTTTGAGGTGAGAAATGAAATAAAATAAGCTCCCATCAATTTAAAGAAGCCTTGCACTGCCTCACCTTCCAACTTTCACGGTGGGTGTTATGGTGGCTTTTCCCACCGTAAAATATTTTACAGGTCGTAAAAGGCCACCGTGAAACTCATCTGCCTCCACCAGCTTTCTGTTAAGTGTTACAGTGGATGCCTTAGAGTTTTACGGACCGTAAAACACAGTTACAACCATAATTCTCACCATAAGACAAGGGAATTCTCCTACTTGTGACGAACTTATTTCCTTTGATTGGATTTATCTTTATGCCTCTTGATACTTATATAAAAAAACTATGGACCTTGATTACCCTTTCATAAAAATCACACGTCTCCCTGGGAGGTCACTGTTCAATCGATGGTACGGCTAGACGTGAAATTACGAGGCATAACAGTACCTTTTTGTACGGATTGTACATTTCACCTTGAGGGACCGTATTTATTTTTGTTGGCAGAGGTTTTGAGGTAAGGACCAAATGTATGGTCCATAAATATGGGCTATGTATTAGGTCGGCAAAAAATTTTCGAGCTCCTATTTAAGTGGTTTGCTCGACCAAATTCCATATTTCTCTCATCTCTCAAACCCAAAAGGCTCCTAAAATATTTCATAAAGTTTATCAATGATTCCAAGCTTGAATCAAAGATAACATACGTAAGTTTGACGTGAAACATCTCGTGAACACCATTAGATCATCTTCTTCCTTGTTGTGATGATTTTGGAGATAGATTGGTGATGATGTAAGCTGAGAATTGAGGAATTTCTTGTGAATTAAGGTAAGCTTCATCTTCTTTATCTTACTCTTAGGTTGTACAAGTGCTTGAGTTAAGATTATTGGAAAATTCTTGAAGGAACTTGTGTTCATGAACCTTGAAGCTAGGTTGTGTGGTATGTGTTATTTTTATGTGATTTAAGTTGCTAATGAAGAGGTAAGGATAGGGATAGAGATGTGGTGAAGAGTAGGAATGTTAATGGATGATGTTGTGATGAGATGTATAGGATTTGAACTACAAATAATCTTATAAAGTTACACACACACTAGTTGTTCGACGAAATTTCTAAGCGAACTTCTCCATAAGTAATGGATTTGATATTGAAACAACTCACTCGTATAATATAGATAATCGTTCATAGAGCTTACAAGGACCCGTGGAACTTAAATAACATTGATTATAAGTTATGTAAGTCTTTTCCTTTTCTTGGAATGATCTTGATATAGACCAAAAGTGAAATGAAGTATCGTCGAACGATTATATTCTTATAAGCTTGATTATCATGTATTTCCCTTCCATTATTGATTATGATTATAGTATGTTCCTTGTCGGAATTCTTTTCATATCTATTGGTACTCCTCATGATATGATTGATTTAGAGAACTATGGTTGGCTTATAACGTTTGCTGTATATGATTCCATAAAGATAGTCAGAAGATAATGACCATAGGTCATAAGTCACAAATAGTCAAACTACAAGTCCAGCATTTTCAAAGAGACAACAAATCATAAACAGTCAACAGTATCCAACCTAAGTAATCCATCCCAGCTTCATACCCGGTATCTAACTATACATATGCTTCGCTAACAGAAGACTAACCAGAAGGTAAACCATAACTTCTTGGAATGCCAAGCGGGAGTCACAATGAACCACTCTTGTGCCTTGCCCTTTCGAGGATCATAGTCATACTCGAAGTCTAATATTATCAAAATCTAAGTTTTAGCATGAAATTAACAACACCCATAACATTAAACTATCCTTCAAACCCAACCTAACTATGGGAGAAAAGGGTGGAAATATGCTTATAAGGGTAAAATGGTCATTTCAAAAATGGAATATGAAGTTCAACAATCTAGGTATTTAATACTACTCGTGAATCGGTAAATTAAGTCAAGACTAGGTTAATTTCATCATACAGAAAAACCCCCCAAATTTGGGTATGAACCATAATTTTCCAACCCTCAATTTCATCACATAAATGGAAGATTCAAGCTTAACAATTATTAATTAGTGGAATCCATACTCAGATTGACAAAATCCATCAATTTATTCTCACTTTCAATCTTAGAACTTAAGAAAACCCTAACTAGGTTGAACTCATCTTTCTCAACTAGATTCTATGTTAATTCCATCATTAAATCAACATAAGGAAGCTAAGTGATGCTAATCCAAGGTTAAGAAAGCATACCACAAGAAGAAATCACTTAAAGATTCTTGGAATCGCCTCAATGGTGCTTTGGAGAAGTGTTTTCAAAATGGATGAAGTGTAGAATTTTTAACCCACTTAAAAAGATTCTAAAATCCCGTCATCCACTACAATGGCCAACCCATTCGCGCCTGCAAAGCCTGCCCAAAATCCCAACCTTTCACTGTAGCAGATTGTCGTATTCTGTAGCGGTCTCGGTCTTCTTAAGCACACTGAGGCTCGCCCCAATGAGAACAGTAGAAACCATAAATTCCTATACTTATAAAATTTCAACCCGAAATCAGATAACCACCCGAGACCTCCCCAACACAAACTAAATATGTACACATATGTAAAAACATGCTACAGACTCACTCACAGTCTTAAAATTTCCATCAGAGGTCTAATTTATCAGGTCAACCCCCAATGGCCTAAACTAACTTTCTAATCAATAGCCTAAAACACACCCGAGGGCCTGGGAAATCAAACCAACTATCCCACCAAATCATAAATGACCCTCCAGACCTCACGAAATAGACGGAATTCCTAAAAAGATCCATTTACAAAAAGTTAACTATTGGTCAACACTTTCACTCCTCAAGGTTCTAATTTCTCACTTCTCCTAGAATCGTCTGATAACTTCAGAAATCAAGTCAACGGTGGTAAAATACTCAAAATGCACATAACGACGGAATAGGTCATTACACAATACTTGGGAAATACTTTACCAAGATAGAAACAAGTTAGTAAGGATGGAACTTGTATTACGAACTTCCTTGCCAATGTTTTACGTGATTTCTCTTTCGATTTACTCTTGTACAAGTGTGGAACACTTAGAGAACTTGTGGCAGCTTATACGGTTTGTTTTGAGGTGAGAAATGAAATAAAAGGAGCTCCCATCAATTTAAAGAAGCCTTGCACCGCCTCACCATCCAACTTTCACAGTGAATTTTATGGTGGATCTTCCCATCGTAAAATATTTTATATGCCGTAAAAGGCCATCGTGAAACAACTCTGCCTCCACCAACTTTTTGTTAAGTATTATGGTGGAGCTCTAAGAGTTACGGACCATAAAAAACAATTATGGCTTTAATTCTCAACGTAAAACAAGGGAATCCTCCAACTTGTGATGAACTTATTTCTTTTGATTACCTTTATGCCTCTTGATACATATATAAAAAAATTGTAGACCTTGATTACCTTTTGATAAAAATCACACGTCTCCCTGGGAGGTCGGTGTTCAATCGATGGTATGACTAGACATGAAATTATGAGGCATAACAGTACCTTTGTATAGACCGTACATTGCACATTGTGGGACCATATCTTTTTATGTTGGCAGAGGTTTGGAGCTATGGATCAGATGTGTGTCTATATAAATGTTATATAAGGCTTTTCCTTGTCTTGGAATGATCTTGATATAGACCAAAAGTGAAATGAAGTATCGTCGAACGATTATATTCTTAGAAGCTTGATTATCCTGTATTTCCCTTCCATTATTGATTATGATTATAGTATGTTCCTTGTCGGAATTCTTTTCACATCTATTGATATTCCCCGTGATACGATTGATTTATAGAACTATGGTTGGCTTATAACGTTTGTTGTATATGATTCCATAATGATAGTCGGAGGATAACGACCATAGGTAACAAGTCACAAATACTCAAACTATAAGTCCAACAATTTCAAAGAGACAACAAGTCACAAACAATCAACAGTATCCAACTTAAGTAATCCATCCCAACTTCATACCCGAAGGCTTACATGCTTTCTCCAACAGTATCTAACTATACATACGTTTTGCTAACCGAAGTCTAACCAGAAGGTAAGCCGTAACCTACCTAGAATGCCGAGCGAGAGTCACAATGAATCACACTTGTGCCGTGCCCTTTTGAGGATCACGGTCGTACTTGAAGTCTAATATTATCGAAATCTAAGTTAGAGCATGAAATTAACAAAACCCATAACATTAAACTATCCTTCGAACCCAATCTAATTATGGGAGAAAGGGGGGAACACATGCTTATAGGGATAAAATGGTCATTTCAAAAGTGAAATATGAAATTCAACATTCTAGGTGTTCAATACTACTCATCAATCGCTAAATTAATTCAAGACTAGGTCAATTTCATCATACATGCAAACCCCTCAAATTTGGGTATGAACCCTAATTTTCCAACCCTCAATTTCATCACATAAATGGAAGATTCAAGCTTAACAATTACTAATGAGTGGAATCCATACTTGGATTAACAAAACCCATCAATTTATTCTCATATTCAATCTTAGAACTCAAACAAACCCTAACTAGGTTGAACTAATATTTCTCAACTAGATTCTAGGTTAATTACATCATTAAATCAACATATGAAAGCTAAGTGAAGGTAATCCAAGGTTAAGAAAGCATACCACAAGAAGATATCACATAAAGATGCTTGGAATCGCCTTAATGGTGCTTTGGAGAAGTGTTTTCGAAATGAAAGAAGTGTAGGATTTTTAACCCACGTAAAAACATTCTGGAATCTTGTCGTCCGGCCGCAATGACCAAGGATCGCAATGAACTCAAGCACTCACTACAAATGCCAAGGCGTCTGCAAAGATACTCGCACCCACGGTCAATCCGTCTACGCTCGCAAATCCTGCCTAAAATCCCAACCTTTCGTTGCAGCGGATTGCCATCCATTTTAGCAGTCTAGGTCTGCTAGGGCACAATGAGGCTCGCCCAATGAGAACACCAGAAACCAAAAATTCCTATACTTATACAATTTCAATCCGAAATCTGATAATCACCCGAGACCTTCACGACACAAACCAAATATGTACACATATGTAAAAACACGCTACAAACTCACTCGCTATTTTAAAATTTCCATTAGAGGTCTAATTCTTTGGGTCAACCTCTAACGGCCTAAACTAACTTTCCAATCAATAGCCAAAAACACTCCCGATGGTCTCGAAAACTGAACCAAGTATCCCACGAAGTCATAAACGACCCTCCGGACCTCACGAAATCAATGGAATTCCAAAAAGATCTGTTTACACAAAGTCAATTATTGGTCAACACTTTCACTACTCAAGGTTCTAATTTCTCACTTCTCTTAGAATTGTTTGATAACTTTGGAAATCAAGTCAACAGGGGTAAAATAGTCAAAATGCACATAATAATGGAATATGTCATTACATCAGATACTAATTAAACAATTGCTCATCCTCCAACGATAAGAGAGAGTGAAAGATGATGGTAACCAAAGAATCTTTAATATAACAACATGGAATCCTCTACAACACGAAATACGCCAAAAACACTACTCTCTCTCCTTATCAGTCGGAACTCCCTCTAACTTAGTTAACAACCCAATTTCCATACTCGAATTTCTCTCATCATTGATTCTCGAATATAAGAACTGCTTTTGCTGAAAGTTTCTAATCCAATATAACCATACCTATGAATGCTATCGATAGGTCCCACAATATTCCTCAAGACAACACAAACCTGACTTAAAGACACCGTCATAGCCTACACTGAACAGGTAAAATATTTTGATCCCGCTAACTTTTATTTCACCCTTCTCGAGACGTTCTTCATACCACGGTTTCTTAGAAACACACAAAGAAAAAACCTGAACCATGACTTACTCTTGTAAGAAAAGAATCTTCGCTTTATCGGAGAAACCCTAAGCAATTCCATCAAACTGATCTTACTCATAGCCAACTTTGCTAGTTCCACGTCTTTTTAAACTTTCAAATCACAATACATTAAGCATACCACTGAATACCTCATGGAGCTAAGCCCATAGGACACCATCTGATCATTCAATAGACCTCTCGCGACCATAGTACCTCCTTGAATCAATACAAAGTACTGACGTAATCCATTATATCGGTCTGAGTAGTTGCTCTTGGAAAAATATCATCAGTCCACTCGCAAACCCTGATAAAGCTCGATAAACCTGTCATACTTCAATCTGAACTGAAACTCATCGAATATGTGAAGGTAATTTACTGGGACCCATAAGTTCTCCTAGTAATAAAAACATAGTCCATCAAGCTTCAACCGAACAATTTCTGACCCGGAATGAATGCACAACCCCTGAATACTACCAATAGACACTCGAACTGACTCCAACCTTCTAAACCCAATCACATCCCTACCACACATCTGTGGTGGCCAATTCAAATATTTTCCTTATGTAAAATCGATCATGTCTATCACTCTTGACTCCAAAAGTTGAGTCCTATACAAGCTATCCACTAAGTACCAATAAACTATATCTTATGATTGCAATCTTCATGTTTTTCAAAATCTACTCGATATGCAAATCTAATACAACCTTGAACTTTTTCGATGCAAAACCTGTAGCCTCATATAATATCCCATTAACCATCGAATCCCCTATTGTAACACCTTGATATGTCCTTAACAATTCCGAAAGTATCAAATCTTACAACTACCACTCTAAATCTCATGCAACTACTCCCAAGTCCTTAATATCCAAAAGTGCTCACCCAAGCTATCCATCCAATATTACTTGCAATATAATGAAATACCACGAATATAGTCTTATCTCGAAAATATAAATCTAGCCTTCACATAACATAGATTTCCACAACTCCTTTCCCTTAAATCACACTAACTCCTCCACGGGAGAGTGGACTCCCTTCATTAAGAATACTCAACAATCACCCTCATCTGAAATAAGAAGGACAACAACACCACAACCCATAATGACCAAAGTAATCCTGAAGATGTACCTTATTTTTATCGATTCTCGATTAACTATACTTTTTCTTGACTACTCAATTCCCTAATTCCAATCAAATCACAATCATCATCACCGTCTAACCATTTCTCGAACCCACTCAAATCCAAAACTGAATACTTTCCAAATCAAGCGTATCACATACACAGTCCTACTAATGTCCACATGCATCTCTGCCATGGTGCCTTTGCTCAAATTCCCTTAACTCAAATTCCGAAATGTTCTCTATACCTTGAATTAATTCAAACATCATTATTGATTTACTACTTCAAATGTCCTAATTGTTGAACCAGAACACCTCTAACCATTCACGTGATTATCACTTTCATCCGATCAACTCAACTGAATAGTACACCAGTAGTAGCAGAAACTAGCCGAAACTCACACAATAGGAATAAGGCTCTCAACCCTAATCCATTATTATATGCAACACTCGTTAGCTCATTCAGTACTAAAATGTTGCACTTGTCAAACACTAAAGTCATTCTTACTAGTCAACCATTTGCTCCTATTGGCCCACGTCATAACCAAATGTACCAACTCAACACTGAACCCTTAAGTCTACTCTACCATGTATGACCACAAAATAACTCTCAAATCAACTAGATCTTGATCTCACGATATCCTTATCACTCTTCTAAACACTAAGACCCGGTGCACATACCCTTTACTAAAGGAATAGGACCACAACTGCCCAACATTTTAAGTCTCCACTCATCCTAAGTAGCATTGCATCCCGATCTAGAACTGATAATCACTTTCTTGAAGAACTCACAAACCAGTACCATGTAGTCACGTCGAAGTCCAACTTAACATTTCACAACCGAAGAAGAAATCCACTCTCACACCAATTTCAACCTTATCTGGACAAACATGTCAGATACCAATTTTTCCCTTTCTAATATCGGATTACTCTATCAAAATCCTCTTTCATACGCATCCGTCCCATTAACCCAAAAAGTACTCATACCAAAACACCCTAAGAAATATTACTTTGCTACATGTTTTCCGCAAAGTTGTCCTTAATATCCTTATTCTCAACTGCTCCTCTTTATTACACGCGGTCACTATACTTTTGCCAAATCTGATGATCCTTACTGAACTTATACTCACCCCGCATATCGACATCTAACACCCTTCCACTAACGAATCATAGACCTACCATTGGTACACCTAAGCCACACAAACCATCATAATACCATGATGATATTGAAACTTTTCCCAACCAATCATACCATCGAACAAATCACTATTATCAAGACATAATTGCACTTTTGCCACTTCCCAGCAACCCAACACTGAAAACATGGAGATCGTGTGACCTCTATACTGTCTCTCCCAATTCTCAAGGGAACCACCACAATGAATAAGTCTAAACACAACCCCACACAACTAAATTCTCAAGCCATAGCTAGAAACTAACTTGGTCACGTGTTTGAATCAGGATAACACATCTCACACCATACCACAACACATCATAGACAATTGTTTGCATAAGAATTTAAGGACGAGTTCCCACCTTCTGTGGGTTATTAAAACAAGGAAATTCATATACCATTTGGAATCAACTAGATACCAATTTGAATGAAGTAGCATGAAATAATGAAAAAATTCAAAGTTCCCTAAATGTCCTATAGCCTCCCAATTATAAGTGTGGCGTGCAACACACCTATAAGTAGGACTCTACTAGACATTGCTCTTGTACTTATAGACCGGATAACCTAGGGCTCTGATACCAACTTGTCATGACCCAAATTACTAAGCTATGTGGGCAGTTACCATTCCCAACCTTAGTAGGCGAACCCGTCCATTAAAATATTCATCCAATAACATAAATAAATAAGAAGAATAGTAGAAGTCCAAAAACATAAATATATAAAGAAAGTGTAGAACACAACAGCTACCCAAGGAATCTGGTCTGAATAGTACAAGAGCTTCTAAGTATACAAATAGAATATGAATTACAACCAAACCTGAATACAACTTTCATTTAGAATGATAATTAAATAGAGAAGTCTAGATGAACTCCATGAGATCCTTGAAGGCTAATCTAACCTTGCTCATATATCTGCAATAATTCTACACCCCGAAAAGGGTATAACAAGAGTAGTATCAGTACAAACACTATGTACTGGTAGGTATCATATGCCGACAACATTTAGCTAACATATATATAAGAAAGAAACTGAAGAAAAGACATGCTCGCAATCAAGTACAAGTAATATCACAATCCAATAATAATCAACCCAAGTATAAAGAATTCAGTCATAATCCAAGAGATACAAATAAGAAGTAATTACGAAGCACACCCATGTGAGACTTGCAATAAGGTGAATTACACTAGATCTCAGTAGTCTACAGTCATAGCCTAGGCGAAATCTCTAGTCCTCGAATCCATCAGGTGTCTATGTAAGAGATTAACAATTAAGCAATCAAAGTTGAACTGCATCACGCAATACAATTAAAAAATAACTAGAATCAGAGATATGAGTAGATGTAATGTGAATGTAAATATGATGAAATGCAATGCACTGGCCAACTGTCTTTTGTCGTACATACATGCTCCGGGCAGAATATATCATCATCCCAGCAGTCATGACCTATGGGGGACCCGCGAAGTTCATATACAAGTCACTCCATATCACATAGCCTAGAGTGACTCTTCCACCCACCATTCCGCTAACCATTCTGTATCACTCACCATAGAAGAGCTACGCAATCAATATGTCATAAGAATCAATGTTGTTTCTTTCTCACTTATTACCATCACGCCAATCACAAGTAATATCAATGTATCGTGGCATCACCATCACACCACTCATATGTAATGTCAATGTATCATTGAAATGTGGATGAATGCACGTATGAAGGTCAAATTTAACACTAATAATGAGATGAATAAACCTAACAACATCTATAAATAAATTACCAATTTGACCTGATTCCCAAATCTGTACAATGACACGTCCGAAATATTTTCCCTTCGGACCACATCGGTAATAACAATTATACATACGATAGAGGCCATACAAAATAAGCATGTAGCAAACACTATAATAGGAAGCCTTCAGATGTTTCACTTTCCCTCTTTCCCTCTTTCCATTATTAATGTAAAATCATAGTTCACAACAATGATTCAGGAAGAATGTGCATGAATGATATGCATATATCAATCTCAAATGTAAATCATAATCAAATTGCAATCATGCCACACATGAACACATCTCACAATATCAGTATCAAATCAAGTCTGTTTCTCTATCCATGATATACCAAGATGAATGACAGATAAATATATCACAAGAATGGTATGTCAACTACGTACAAGTCCAACAGTCAGAAAGAGGCAACAAGTCACAAACAGTCAATCGTATCCAATCTATGTAATCAATCCCAACTTCATACCCGAAGACTTACATGTTTTCTCCAACATTATCTAACTATACATACGCTTAGCTAACCGAAGTCTAACCAGAAGGTAAGCCGTAACTACTTGGAATGCCAAGCGGGAGTTACAATGAACCACACTTGCGCCTTGCCCTTTCGAGGATCATAGTCATACTCGAAGTTTAATATTATCAAAATCTAAGTTAGAGCATGAAATTAACAACATACATAACATTAAACTATCCTTCAAACCCAACCTAACTATGGGAGAAAAAGGTGAAAATAGGCTTATAAGGGTAAAATGGTCATTTCAAAAATAGAAAATGAAGTTCAACAGCCTAGGTATTTAATAATACTCATGAATCGGTAAATTAACTCAAGAATAGGTTAATTTCATCATACAAGAAAACCCCCCAAATTTGGGTATGAACCATAATTTTTCAATCCTCAATTTCATCACTTAAATGGAAGATTCAAGCTTAACAATTATTAATTAGTGAAATCCATACTTAGATCGACAAAACCCATCAATTTATTCTCACTTTCAATCTTAGAACTCAAGAAAACCCTAACTAGGTTGAACTCATCTTTCTCAACTAGATTCTATGTTAATTCCATCACTAAATCAACATAAGGAAGCTAAGTGATACTAATCCAAGGTTAAGAAAGCATACCACAAGAAAAAATCACTTAAAGATGCTTGGAATCGCCTCAATGGTGCTTTGGAGAAGTGTTTTCAAAATGGATGAAGTGTAGAATTTTTAACCCACTGAAAAACATTTTGAAATCTCATCGTCCACTACAACAACCAACCCATTCGCGCCTGCAAAGCCTACCTAAAATCCCAACCTTTCACTGTAGCAAATTTTCCTATTCTGTAGCGGTCTTGGTCTTCTTAGGCACACTGAGGCTCGCCCCAGTGAGAACAGTAGAAACCATAAATTCCTATACTTATACAATTTCAACCGGAAATCTGATAACCACCTGAGATCCCCAACACAAACTAAATATGTACACATATGTAAAAACATACTACAAACTCACTCACATTCTTGAAATTTCCATCAGAGGTCTAATTTATCAGGTCGACCCCCAATGGCCTAAACTAATTTTCTAATCAATAGCCTAAAACACACCCGAGGGCATGGAAAATCAAACCAACTATCCCACCAAATCATAAATGGCCGTCTGGACCTCACAAAATCGACGGAATTCCTAAACAACTCCATTTACAAAAAGTCAACTATTGGTCAACACTTTCACTCCTCAAGGTTCTAATTTTTCACTTCTCCTAGAATCGTCTGATAACTTCAGAAATCAAGTCAACGGTGGTAAAATAGTCAAAATGCACATAATGATGGAATAGGTCATTACACAATACTTGGGAAATACTTTACCAAGATAGAAACAAGTTAGTAATGATGGAACTTGTATTATGAACTTCCTTGCGAGTGTTTTACGTGATTTCTCTTTCGATTTACTCTTGTTTGTGTGTAACACTTAGGGAACTTGTGGAAGATTATAGGGTTTGTTTTGAGGTGAGAAATGAAATAAAAGGGGCTCCCATCAATTTAAAGAAGCCTTGCACCGCCTCACCATCCAACTGTCACGGTGGGTTTTATGGTGGCTCTTCCCACCGTAAAATATTTTACAGGCCGTAAAAGGCCATCGTGAAACAACTCTGTGTGCACCAACTTTCTGTTAAGTATTATGGTGGAGCTCTCAGAGTTACGGAACATAAAACACAATTATGGCTTTAATTCTTACCGTAAAATATGGGAATCCTCCAAGTTGTGATGAGCTTATTTCTTTTGATTACCTTTATGCCTCTTGATACATATATAAAAATACTGTTGACCCTGATTACCTTTTGATAAAAATCACACGGCTCCCTAGAGTTCGGTGTTCAATCGATGGTACGACTAGACTTGAAATTACGAGGCATAACAGTACCTTTGTATGGACCATACATTGCACATTGTGGGACCATATCTTTTTCTATTGGCAGAGGTTTGGAAGTATAGACCAGATGTGCGGTCCATATAAATGGGCTATGCATTAGGTCAGCATAAATGTTTCTAGCTCCTATTTAAGTGGTTTGCTCGACCAAATTCCATATTTCTCTCATCTCTCAAATCCTAAAGGCTCCTAAAATATTTCATAAATTTCTCCAATGATTCCAAGCTTGAATCAACGATAAATTACGCAAGTTCGATGTACAAAATCTCGTGAACACCATTAGATCCTCTTCTTCCTTGTTGTGACGATTTCAGAGATAGTTTGGTGATGATGTAAGCTGAGAATTGAGGAATTTCTTTTGAATTAAGGTAAGCTTCATCATATTTATCTTACTCTTAGGTTGTGCAAGTGCCTGAGTTAAGATTATTGGAAAATTCTTGAAGGAACTTGTGTTCATGAACCTTGAAGCTAAGTTGTGTGGTATGGGTTGTTTTTATGTGATTTAAGTTGATAATGAAGTGGTAAGGATAGGGATAGAATTGTGGTGAAGAGTAGTAATGTTTATGGATTATGTTGTGATGAGATGTATAGGATTTGAACTTCAAATAATCTTATAACGTTACACACACTGTAGTTGTTCGACAAAATATCTAAGTGAACTTCTCCATAAGTAATGGATTTGATATTGATACAAGTCACTCGTATAATATAGATAATCATTCGTAGAGCTTACAAGGACCCGTGGAACTTAAATGACTTCGATAATAAGTTATGTAAGGCTTTTCCTTTTCTTGGCATGATCTTGTTATATACCAAAAGTGAAATGAAGTATCGTCGAACGATTCTATTCTTAGTACATTGTTATAGACCAAAAGTGAAATGAAGTTCGGGTGGTTTTGTGATGTTTCGGATTAAGGCATTTGGGGTGTAAATTGTGGAAGTATTGTAGGATATTGCGGTGAAAAGAATGAAGAAATTTGGACAAGGATTGGATACGAGGTTGCTAAGACAACCTCGGGTGCAAACCAAGTGAGGTAGGCCGAAAGGCCGAATAGAATCTTGGCTTGGGCATAGTTAGATCACAAATATTCTAACTAAATTTACACCGAAGGAAACCTTAGCTTGGGTTTAGCTAGATCACAAAAGTTCTAACTAGACTTGAACCAAGGGTTTGACCCACAAAAGGATCGAGGTTCGGACCACAAAAGGACTGATGGCCCACAAAAGGACAAACTAAATTAACCAACACAAAAGTTAAATAACTTAGCAAAGTTGAATAAAACTCAAATATATTTCATATATCTTCAATTTTAATTTACATCAACTACATGTCCTATTTATACTAGTACTTAGACCTTTCTAGAAGACAACTAGATAGACACAATACAAGAACCATTCGGCCACAATAGGAAGGGGGAAAGGGGAAAGGGGTTTGGCCGACCTTTGGGGAGGGGATGGATCTAACTTTTCATGTGTTCTAGACCACCCTTTTGTATTACCCATGTAGATAAGTGCATGGACTAGTTAGTTCATGAATCTCGTCCAAATGTGAATGGGGAAAGGGGTTCGGCGCCGAATGGAGAAGGGAAAAAACCAACCCTTTATATTTTCTAGGACACCCTTTTGTCGAACCCCGAATGGAGAAGGGAAAAAACCAACCCTTTATATTTTCTAGGACACCCTTTTGTGTCATCTAGGTAGATAAGTTCATGAACTATCTCCTTGGGACACAGATTGAAACTTCCATTTCTAGATTGCTCTTTGGCCTAGTCACCTTATCCTCTTACATGGCCTAGTTATCACAGCCTAGTCAACTCCTTCTATTACAAGGTGTATTAATTATGTCCTAAAGAGATCTAGTAGTTAATCTAGAAATAAAAATAAGCTAAAAGAAAGAGGTCTCGGCCAAGACCTACATAAAGGCCGAAATAAATGTATCTTTCTTAGATCTTCAAGTTATGTCTTCAACTCCACTACACATTCCATTCCATTTTAAGCATGTCACCATATGACGAATGGCAATATTTGGTATTCCTCACAAGTCACCTCGCGGATCATGTTGGGATCTTAAGCTCGTGGTACCTCGGGCATGAGATTCACGGAATAGATTAGAGCGTCACACAATCCAAATGGCATCACAAGCCATTCGTACAAACCACATTTGATCTTGAAAACTATACTCCATTCAACCTCTTCTCGTAACCTCATTTGATGGTAGCCACTCCTCAAGTCTATCTTGGAGAATGACTTGGCCCCACTCAATCCACCCAAATAATCATCCATCCACGACATGGGAGACTTGTACTTTACGGTGATGCTGTAGACCGCTCGGCTATTAATACAAATATGCCAAATTTCATTTTTATTGGCACTAACAATGTGGGTGCCGCACATGGTCTAAGGCTCTCTTGGACAAAGCCTTTGTCTAACAACTCTTGCTCTTGCCCTTGCAACTCATTAGTCTCCTCTGGGTTGCATCCACAGTTTTGATGGTTAGGTAACAAACTACTTGGAAATAAATCAATAGCATGTTCAATACCTCTCCTCGGTGGTGATTCGGGTGTAAGATCATTCAGAAATACACTTTTCAAGAGTTCGGTATTTTCAACTGTATTTCCCACAAGACTCTCTTTCTCCTTGCACGCCAATGCATCTATAGAGCTCCCCTTCTTCGACTCTTCTTCTATCTTCCGTGCATCAAGTAAGAGGGCCTCGGCCTTGCATTTCTTGGCATTCTGGATCTTCATTTCCTTCACCTCACTAGGTGATAATGGCATCAATCGGATCTACTTATCATCTTTTTGAAAAAAAGTATGTATTCTTCTCTCCATCATGTTTTTCTTTCCTATCATATTGCCATGGTCGACCCAACAAAATATGGCAAGCATCCATAAGTAGGATGTCCCACCATATTTCATATTCGTACTTACCAACCCGAAAGCTAACAAAAGCTTGTTTTACTACCTTGAGCCAGTTGTCTTTGTTCACCCATCGGAGAGTATAGGGCTTAGGATGGTTGCGGGTAGGCAATCACAATTTGTCCATCATTTCTACGAAGGCCATATTGGCACAGTTTCTTCCATCAATGATCGTATTGCACATATTATTGCTTACTTTGCACCGAGTGTAAAATATTTTCCCTCTTTGTGTCTCCTTGTGTTCTTCAAGTTGAACACTCAACACATGTTGGAGTACCAAACTTACACCCTCCTCCGCATGAGCAACATCTTCCTCTTAGGCCTTCTCGATTTTGGGTTCATCAATAGCGAAGGAATTCACACCCTCTTGATACTCTTCAATGGTCATGGGTTAGGACATTCGTTTGCAAAGTGTCCTAGTCCTTGACATTTGAAACACCTCTTCCTACTTCTATCTACCCCCTTCACAACCTCTACTTTCTTCCCTTTATCTTTTTATACATTTTCTTGGTTATACAAAGGATTAGAATAAGAGGTATTGCCCTTTTCTCTAAAACTAGCGGGGTTTACATAGGATTTTGGGGTACCCTTCTTTTGTTTCCTTTCAAACTTGAGTGCTAAGTGGCAACTTCTTCAAATGTGTTGTAAGTTGCCACTTCAACCTTCTCTTGAATTGCCACGTTCAAGACTCCAATGAATCGTGCAATTCTTTGCGTCTCCTTTTCTTCCAAGCCACAAAGTATGGTGACCTTCTCGAATTCTCAAATATATTCCTCAACCTTAAGAACTCCTTGACGAAGTTTGGTGAGCTGAAGGTATAGGTCTTGTTCATACTCTCTTGGCAAGAACTTCTTCTTCAAATGTTTCTTTAATTTGTCCCAAGAATCAATCTTGGTTTTTTCATTCCTCCCCCGGCTTGTCTTGATGTTTTCATACTACACGAAAGTGAATTCCTACAACTTCAATGTAGCAACCTTAAAACATTTGTGATCATCATATTTCTTGTATTCGAAAAGTCTCTCAATGGCCCTTAGCCATTCTCAATGGCCCTTAGCCATTCTCAATGGCCCTTAGCCATTCAAGAGATTCTTCCAGATCTATATTACCTTCAAAGGTTGGAAGTTCAAGCCGTAGGCTTCGGTCATCCTCCCTAACATGACCCGAGTTGTTTTGGACATCTTCCTCGGCATACACTGTGAAACCTCCTCTCCAGACTCAGCATCATTAGTCATAACACATTCCATAAACTCTTTTCTCAAGAGTTGCATTTGTTCCGCAATAAGGTCACTTATGGCCCTCCGAAGATCTTCATTTAGGTTAGCCATAGTGTTAAAGCGTGGGACGGGAAAGCCTTTCTCTGATACCAAACTGATGTATATAAGGAGGGGTTTATGAGGGTAGGTTGGTTGAAGTTTAGTTGGACACGGGTTGACACAAAATTGGACTCAAAAGGTGGGGTGTTGGGTTCTCGATTCACCAGACAGTGTAGTGTTGTGGAGCTTGCATGGGTAGTTTAGGATGGAATTAGGTTAAGACGTTTTTGGGGATATTCTAAACACATTGAGGGTTATATTGGTGGTCGGGGTTTAGTGGTTAGATGGTGGTAAGGTGGAAGAAAATGATCGGGATAGTAGGTTGACGATATAGGGATTCGACCAAGACGGTGAGAGAAATGATCGGGGTGTTCGGGTGGTTTTGTGATGTTTCGGTTTAAGGCCTTTGGGGTGTGAATTGGGAATTGTTGTAGGATGTTGTGGTGAAAATAATGAAGAAATTTGGACAAGGATTAGACACCGAGGATGCTAAGGACAAGCTCGGGTGCAAACCAACTGAGGTAGGCCAAAAGGCCGGATAGAACCTTGGCTTGGGCATAGTTAGAACACAAAAGTTCTAACTAAACTTACACCAAAGGAAACCTTAGATTAGTTTAGCTAGATCACCAAAGTTCTAACTAGAATTGCACCAAGGGTTTGACCCACAAAAGGATCGAGGTTCAGACCACAAAAGGACCAATGGCCCATAAAAGGACCAACTAAATTAACCAACACAAAAGTTGAATAACTTAGCAAAGTTGAGTAAAACTCAAATATATTTCATATATATTCAATGTTTATTTACATCAACTACATGTCCTATTTATACTAGTACTTAGACATTTCTAGAAGGCAACTAGATAGACACAATACATGAACCATTCGGCCATAATGGGAAAGGGGAAAGAGGTTCGGCGGACCTTGGGGGAGGGGATGGATCCAACCATTCATGTGTTCTAGACCACCATTTTGTATTACCCATGTAGATATGTGCATGAACTAGTTAGTTCATGAATCTCATACAAATGGGAAAGGGGAAAGGGGTTTGGCCGAATGGAGAAGGGAAAGAACCAACCCTTTATGTTTTCTAGGCCACCCTTTTGTGTCATCTATGTAGATAAGTCTATGAACCAGCTAGTTCATGAACTATATCCTTGGGGCACGATTGGAAACTTCCATTTCTAGATTGTTATTTTGCCTAGTCACCTTATCCTCTTACACGGCCTAGTCATCATGGCCTATTCATCTCCTTCTATTACAAGGTCTATTAATTATGTCCTAAGGAGAGCTAGTAGTTAAGCTAGAAATAAAAACAATCTAAAATAAAGTGGTCTCGGCCAAGACCTACATAAAGGCCAAAATAAATGTGTCTTTCTTGGATTTTCAAGTTGTCTTCAACTCCACTCCACATTCCATTCCATTTTAAGCATATCACCATATGACGGATGGCAATCTTTGGTATTCCTCGCAAGTTACCTCACGGATCATGTTGGGAGCTTAAGCTCGTGGCCTTTCTTTCATCAAGCATGTTCCTTGTTGGAACTCTTTTTCACATATATTGATAATCCTTATGATACGATTGATTTAGAGAACTATAGTTACCTTGTAACATTTGTTGTATATGATTCCATAATGATAGTCAGAGGATAACGACCATAGGTCACTCTAATTCTATTCATGGTGCCCCCTGAGGTCTATCTGGCATTGCACTTATATATATATATATATATATATGTGTGTGTGTGTGTGTGTGTGTGTGTGTGTGTGTGTGTGTGTGTGTGTGTGTGTGTGTTTATTTTCTTACAGCACCGGGTTATAGTCGGATGGGCAGGCACTTATATGTGCATACCACCGATTAAGCAGTTATGTATCGTTATTTACTACTAGTTGGGCAGTTACTGCTGATCAGTTGGGCAGATATTACCGCGTCCTATATGGCCGAGCAGTTTATATTTTATGGACCCATAGAGTGGTCCAATATATATGTACATGCATGTATTTATGGTTATGACAGTTGTATGCCCTTGGTGGCTTTTCTAAGTTTCAGGTGGATTTTTATACCCTTCTCTTGTATTATATTATTATACATGTTTCTATGCCTTACCGATTCAGTACATCTTTCGTACTGACATCCCTTTTTATCGGGGGACACTGTGTTCATGCCCGCAGGTGCATATAGATGATTTGACGAGCCTCCTCAGTAGGACCATTATTCAACTTGAGTTGGAGCACTCCTCTTCTTACAGAGTTGCTTTCTGAGTTTTGGTGTATGCATTTATGAATATATTATGGGTATGGTAGGGTCCTGTCCCGACCTAGTTGTTTGTTTTATGATTTTTAGAGGCTTGTAGAGTAGCGGGGTATGTATGGTACTATTTTTATGGCCTTGTCAGCCTTCTGATATCAGTTGTGGCCTTGTCGACCTTATTGTATATATTCACATGTTGGTTATGCTGTCATTGGTCTAGATTGCTATATTTCCAACTTCTCTTGCGATTGTCATTTTGAGGCCTTATCGACACATATAGTTATATGTTCATGCTATGATATAGAGGTGATATGCTCGGGCCATTCAAGCTCCGGGTGACGGCCACACCCCACAAAATTGGGGTGTGACATCATAATTCAGTATCCAATTAAAAAAGAAATGTTGAAGTGACGTCCAAGCCCGTGGTCGCTGTTGACACCCAATTTTGTCCCATCTTTTATGATTTTATTTGCAATTTTTAATATTTTTGACACTTTAAAATAATTTTAAAATATAGGCATATATATGTATATATATCATTTATTATTAGTATTATTTGTATTTTTTATTCGTCATTTGCATTTTTATCTCACAAGCATACTTTTATCCTAATATTATATGTTATTTTTTTTATTTTCGCAAAACGGCATTGCATTTTTATTTTTTATTTAAGCATCAAGCATTTCGTAAATATTATATTTTTATCATATTATCATCTTTACAATTTATAAATTTTACAAAGCTTTCTTTTTATATAATAAAACCCTTTTTATATTTTTAAACCCATAACCCATTTCAACCTTTTTTTATCTTAACCCAAAACAATTTTACCCAAAACCCTAACCCTCAATTTTCCAAGCCCAACTGAAACCCAATTAGTCGGCCCAATGACCCTTTTCCTTTTGTTTTCCCACCCAACACCCTCATTTCTTATTTCCTAATTCCCTAACCAAACCCCCCAATTTTCGGCTCACACCAAAACAAGCCCAAAACCAAATTCCCTTTTATTCAAACTCATTTCCCTTCCCATTTATTTCACCCAATTCCCACAACCAAAGCCCAACCTTTTAACTCACCCTTCCGACCCAACTCGCCCGACCCAACCCAAAAAAAATGACCCGGTCGGCCCTTTTAATTCCACCAAACGCCCCCAACCCCTTTTTACCCAGGAATCACCCCATACGTCTGTGCTCCGCTTTGACCCGAGCAGGTCAAAATAGGGCGCGACAGCATGGCGACTCCACTGGGGAGCATCAGGTTCTTAAACCATAGCAAGTTCGGATTAATTATTGCTTTACTTTTGTTTTTTTGTTTTTTTTTATTTTTTTTTATTTTTTTATTTATTTGATTTAGTGCTTTGATGTGTTTCATTTATGAGATTTTTTGCATAAACTGCTTTAATTGCTATATTGTCTTACTGCTTTCCTTAAATTGGCATTCCGCTCATATTTCTTCCACTCTGGAAAATTGACACTATCACACACTACACGCGAGGTGTGTTTCGCGCACCCGCAAATTTCTTTCAATCTACCAAATTTTAGGAGAGTTGGCGTATAGCGGAGTGACCGGACCATCCGGTGGCGGCGTAGCCTTCTCACTCGAGTAGTCCGCTCGGGAACCTTGTGTCTAGTCAGCCAAATCTTAGAAAATTTAAGATAGAGCTATACCACCCTTTATTTTAAGTCATGCATGCATACATCTTAGGTGGGTTGATCCTTGGCATCAACTTCACAAATAAGAAAACCACCAAATTGTCGACGGGTCTCACAACCCAACGACCAATCAGCATATTATGTGTAGCAGGATATTGATGGACGGATCCAAGCCTAAACAGTATGCCAAAAATCGGAAAATGTATATTTTTTTTTATTTTATTTTTTTGTTATAGATGGAGTGCGTGCGCAAGTCGGGATGGTGAGTGGGATTCGAACAAACTGAAAATATGGTGGACAAACTTTGACCTTGGCAGCCAAATGGCAATTAGGAGAAGATTAGGTTGCCTCATTTCGTTGTTCGACATCTTCCCGATCAACATTTGGTCGAGCACTGATCCATTTTGGGATCGGATCGGGTTGTCTTGATTCGGAGATTTTGAGATGACTCCTACTTTGGAAGAAATCAACTATTTCACCAATTTGATCTACCAGGGTAGAGGACAAATTATCCCGCACTGTCAATCCGGAAAGAAATTTCTCCGCTACTTAGGGCTAAAAAACACTAAGAAACTCCTATGCTTTGAAAACAACTGGGTCTCAATGGATTATCTTTATGAGAGGTACGGTTGTCGAGACGGTTACAAGACATTCAAAAATGAATTTTCTTGCACCCCCGATCATTGGCGGACCAAACGGCCCATTGCATTCTTGTCGCCTTTCTAGGGTCTCACGATATTCCCGCTTGAGTATGGAAAGATCAGTACCTGCATATGTTCCGTAGCACGGGCACTTTTCGAAGGAGCAAACGGAGCACAACTCACTTTGGCCCCTATGATCTTGGCAGAAATATTTCGGGCTTTAGGGAAATGTAAAAGAGGTGAAACAGGTTTCTTCGAAGGCTGCAACCTTATTTTGCAGATGTGGGCAATGGAACACTTCTATCAACGCCCGAATATGGTCGACATATGCTTCAGCGAGTCGAACAAAATCGTCAGCTTTTACGACAGAACGAAGCAGTTCATATCGCCTGTCGGCATGAATGATTGGTATGGGTTTTTGGCGTCCCGCACCTATGAACAGATCCAATGGAAATACCCTCTGCTCCCGAATGCCAAAAAAGCCTACATAAGATGCAAAAGGCTTTATTATATTGAGCTTATCGGGTTGAAAGGCCTCCAACCTTACGCTCCACTCCGCGTACTCAAGCGGTTGGGACAAGAGCGAGATAATTCCCCTCAGGGCAAATATGAGGATTTACGAAATTCCATTCGGGCCGAATTTCATTGTCCCAGAGCTAGGCAAGTCTTCGATGAATGGAGCGATATTGACACAATAGACATTGGAGGTAGTCAGGCGGAGGTACCCCAGAATATCAAGCGTGGCTACGAGAGGATTGCGATGGTACGGACCATAGTCACGATGGCGAGCAAGGTTTTGAAGATATCGGCACGACAATTTGGATAAGGAATTTCGGCTCAGACACAGTCGTTACCCCCGAGATGTGGCAGCAAATGCAAAATATAGTGCAATATCTAGAGGACGCAGGAGTCGGACCCAGCAATGTTAGGGTCCCATCTTCATCTCGGTGATCAAAAGCAAGATTTAGAACCTGAGCATAAATATCTTATGTTATCAGCTTTATTATTGTACGCATTATTATTTCAGTAAAATTCAACCTTTATTTCCGACAAAAGGCATCACAATCTTTGGCTTGGATCAATTTATCAGTATCTTGCATATTTTTGCGTTTAAGCTCACCTCCGGCATAAAGGAGGCCCCATGCACATTAGAACGCGCGTTTAATTTCCATATAATCTGTCTGCTACTTGTTTACTGTTTTCCACTCTATACATGTTATTCAAAGCAATAATTATTCGTCTCATACTAACTTGGTTTGTTTCATTTTTTTTTTAGAGAAGGTTTATTTTGCCTGCTTTATTTTCCAAAAGTTGATTCGCGTTGATTGAAACTGGCGGAACACCATTACTTCACGAGATCCAAGGCACAATCATCCGACAAAATGATCGATTCGAGCGTAGAACAAACCGGTTTGGGCCTTCTCACCCTTCCGGGAGATGAACCAGAGACATCGGAAAGGAGAAATACTTCCGTCCCGGATGAATACCTCGCCCAACTACTGCAGCAAATGGCAACCATGCAAACTGAGATCGAACGGCTCCGGAATCTTACCAATCTTTCCATCAGCATCAACACTCCACTGCCTGAACAAGAGACGAGCGCAATCGCTCACACACCTTTCCATCTCACGAACCATCATTCCCCATAACCTTCCCGAAATCCCTTACCAAGCGTAACCAATCCTCAATTCGCCACCACAACGTACCAATCCAAATCCTATCAAGCGCGAGCAGTCCACAACAAAGCCCGCTACAAAATGACCCAGTATCCTTCACGGCTCCATATATACATCAAGCTCCACTTACCCAAACTACCCCACTTGTCCAAAATATCCCTCCCACACTAAATTACCAGGCAACCCAACAAATACCAATGGCACACATCACTAACAAGCAGTATGTGCCACCGGTATATGCAACGGAAGCCCAACCTTCCACTTCTACCATACCAAACATACATCATCAGGAGATAGACCAATATGAAGAGATGGAAAGGCAAGCAAGGATTAGAAATGATGAAAGTATGGCAAGGGAAATTCATAGCCTAAAAGAAGCATTTAAAAACATTCAAACCAGCAAGGGGCATGAAGGACTCGAGTATGAAGATCTCTGCATGCATCCCGACGTTCAGTTGCCTATCGGGTATAAGGTACCAAAATTTGATTTATTCGATGGAAAGGGAAATCCTCGCGCTCATTTGAGATCATATTGTGACAAGCTGGTTGGAGTGGGTAAGGACCAGGCCATAATAATGAAGTTGTTCATAAGAAGTTTGACAGGAGAAGCGCTCGGCGGTACACAAGCCAGGACATGAAAATGGCATAAGGGGGGCCCAATGGCACAGGATTTTGTGGATAGGTTCAGGTTTACCACCGACACAGTCTTGGATAGATTTTATTTAATGAAATTGGAGAAAAAATCTACAGAGACTTTCAGAGAAAATGCCATGAGATGGAGGCGGAGCGACAAAGTTCAGCCCCAATGGCGGAAAGTGAGATGACCACGCTCTTTGTGCAATCTATGAAGGATGCAACTTATTACGAAAAAATGATAAGCGTCATTGGGCGAATTTCTCTGAAGTGGTCGAATGGGAGATTTCATAGAAGAAGGTATCAAAACAGGGAGAATCACGAACTTAGCAGCATTGCAGGCGACGAGTAAGGCCATTCAGTCAGACTCATTCGGGGGAGCAATTAAGAAGAGGAGGGATGGAGCGTCCCCTGTCATGGCGGTCCAGGAACATAGGTCCAACCAAATGCCAACCTACCAAAGCCCGTCATCCCAACCTCCCTACTATAATCAAAGCACCCAAAATCATCAGCCCTCCTACTATAGCCAAAGCACACAAAGCCCTCAGCCTTATTATCAACACTCGCCTATTCCCTACCCTGTCTATCATACCCAACCAATATATAGCCCACCACGAGCACCTACCTACAGAAATTCCCCACAGTATCAACCCACACATCCACCTCAGCCGCAAGCCCATCCACCAAATACTCCCAGACCCCGGGCAAATTACGAAAGAAGGCCAGTCAAGACATATACACCTTTAGTCGAACCTCTAGCCCAACTATACGAAAGATTGAGGACCGCAGGAATACTCCAACCCATCCCAGGGCATATCCCCAATCCTATTCCCAGGTCGTATGATGAAACTAAGCATTGTGCGTACCACTCGGGGATCACCGGACATGACACTGGAGTTTGCTTTGCCCTCAAAGACAAGATCGAGGTTTTGATCAAAGAGGGAATTATCCAACTGAAAGGACCTCCCCCTAATGTAAATAATAACCCTCTGCCAAATCATGACAATGCCAATATAAACATGATTACCGTTGGTGAAGAAAATAGTTTGGAAGGGACCATTGTGCCGGTCCGAACAGAAGAAAGGGTTGAATCATCGGCTTTGATCACCCCTATAATTACAGTTCAAGTGAGGGCACCGTTTGAAGTGGAAGTACTTCCTCCGAAATCGCGGATGGTGACGAGTCTGTTGATACCAAAAGCGCCCCTTGGAGCTATTCGATTGGGGAAAGGAGCGGGGAAAGGAGAAACAAATTGTAGAAGTTGTCGTCATTTGGTATGACAAGATCCGGACGATGTTATGCCCTGCAGACAATCCAAAAAGGTTGTAACAGAGGTGAAGTAGAAGAGTTACGGAGGAAGATGCCAACCAAGGAGTATTCCGTTGTAGAGCAATTGAAGAAAACACCGCTCAGATTTCTTTGCTATCATTGTTGATGAATTCTCGGACCATGGACGCGCTTTATTGGAAGTACTCAAAGAAGCTTATGTGCGAGAGAGACCACAGGCGAAACTCTCGGCCTTGGTGGGACAGATTTTAGAGGCCCATAAAGTCTCTTTTCATGACAAAGAATTGCCACCTGAGGGTTTGTGCCACAACAAAGCTTTGAACATAACGATAAAGTGCATGAACAAGTTCATTTCTAATGTATTGATTGATGGAGGCTCGGTAGTCAATATTTGTCCCCGGCGACTCTCCGAGCCTTGGGAATTAGCATTGGAAAGATTCGCGAAAGTCATCCGAGAGTTAAAGGTTTTGATGGAGCCCAAAGGAGGCGTTATGGGAGAAATGGATTTGACATTACAAGTGGGGCCCGTGGAGTTCGTCGTGGAATTCCAAGTGTTAGACATATCTACCAGCTATAACTTACTAATGGGAAGACCTTGGATCCATGTGGCTGGTGCAGTTCCTTCTACCCTACATCAGAGTTTGAAGTTTGTTTGGGATCATCACGAGGTCGTGGTACACGGAGAAGGGAGAAATTCAATATGTCCCGAAGGCGGATCCCTATTTGTTGAAAGCGTGAATCTATTTGGATGGGTCTGTCTTCCATGTCAGAGAAATTACATGTGCCTCCAAAGCTGAAATATTGAAGTTACCCCGGGTCCTCACAATGGTGGCCCAGGAAATGTTGAAGAATGGCTTTAAGCCCGGTCGAGGCCTCATATTGAATTTAGAAGGTATGGTGGAGCCTGTTCACTTGCTCAGTAAGAAGGATACTTTCGGTCTCGGATACAAACCCACTTCTAAAGAAGTCTTATCAGTCAACCTCCGAAAGAAAAGGGACACTCCCTTGCCAAAGCCTGTTCCACCCTTGAATCAGTCATTTGTCAAAGCATATGCCGCTCAGGAGTCGAATGAAGATGATGCAGACGACCTCGCAGAAGGACTCAAAAGCCTTTTATTGCGAGAAGAAGAAATGGAATGCCATGTAATTACGGATGATTTTGATGAAGGCCCAACTATTTGGGATGCGAGCGTGGAGATATTTTGAAAAATTGGACTGTGCCCGACCTGTTTCTCAGGAAGCTTGGTAGAAATTACCTTAGTACTTTTTGAAACAATGCGATTCTAATTGAGGCTTGAATCGCATCTATGCATTAATCGTTTGCCTCCATCTTTTGAAAGCTTAAATGACAAATCCACATTTCTTTTGCTATTTAAAAATTTGTTTTGTTTACTAATTTTCTTTTCTCTTTCGACATGCAAACTAATAAATCATCGATAATGTGAATGTGACATGTAATGAAACAAACAAACAAAATCCAAGCGATGAACAGGACTTGAAGAGTATGAGGAAGACTTCATGACGGAAGAATTGTGAGAGGAATTGGAACATTTTGAGAATAAAACAAAGCCAAATTTAGATGAAACCGAGGCAATAAATTTGGGGGATGCAGAAAATGTGAAAGAAACAAGAATCGGCGTCCATCCGAACGCCCCACAAAGGAAAGAAGCGACGGATCTTTTGAGGCAATATATCGACGTATTTGCTTGGTCTTATGACGAGATGCCAGGATTGAGCACGGATATTGTTTCGCATAGATTGCCTATCGATCCATCTTACCCTCCGGTGAAACAAAAACCAAGGAAAATCAAGCCCGATTTGAGTTTAAGGGTCAAGGAAGAGGTGTCCAAGCAATTGACGCCAAAGGTCATTCGGTCACAAGATACCCGACTTGGTTGGCCAACATTGTACCTGTGCCAAAGAAAGATGGAAAGATCACGAGTGTCGTGGATTATCGGGATCTCAACAAGGCCAGCCAGAAGGATGACTTCCCTCTTCCAAATATTCACATACTCATTGATAATCGTGCGAAGCATGAATTGCGATCATTTGTTGATTGCTTTCTTTGGTTACCACCAGATCTTGATGGATGAAGAAGACGCAGAAAAGACAGCATTCACTACACCTTGGGGGGTATACTGTTACCGGGTAATGCCGTTCGGACTCAAGAATGCAGGTGCCACCTACATGAGGGCCATGACTACCATTTTCCATGATATGATCCACAAAGAAATTGAGGTCTACGTGGATGACGTTATTATCAAGTCGCGAAGGACTTCAGATCACTTGACAGATTTAGAGAAGTTTTTTGACCGACTGAGGCGGTATAACCTGAAACTAAATCCCGCAAAGTGCGCATTTGGTGTCCCTGCTGGGAAGCTGTTAGGTTTTATCGTAAGTAGAAGAGGTATTGAATTGGACCCCTCGAAGGTAAAAGCTATTCAAGACTTGCCTCCTCCAAAGAGTCGAAAGGACGTGATGAGTTTCCTTGGTCGCCTCAACTACATCAGCAGGTTCATAGCCCAATCAACAGTGATATGTGAGCCAATATTCAAGCTACTGAAGAAAGACGCTGCTACCAAGTGGACCACGGATTGCCAACGAGCTTTTGACAGAATCAAAGAATATTTGTCAAACCCACCTGTCTTAGTGCCTCCAGAACCCGGAAGGCCATTGCTGTTATATCTGTCTGTGTTAGAAAATGCATTTGGATGCGTGCTGGGACAACATGATGAAACAGGAAAAAAGGAGCAAGCCATATACTACTTAAGCAAGAAGTTCACACCGTATGAAGCTCGGTATACTTTGCTGGAACGCACTTGTTGTGCCTTAACGTGGATTGCACAAAAGTTTAGACATTATCTATCTGCATATACCACTTATCTCATCTCAAGGATGGACCCGCTCAAATACATCTTTCAGAAGCCCATGCCCACTGGGAAGCTAGCAAAGTGGCAAATCTTGCTAAGTGAGTTCGATATCATATATGTCACCCAAAAGGCTATCAAAGGACAAGCACTAGCCGACCATCTTGCTGAAAACCCCGTGGATGAAGAATACATGCCTCTCCGAACTTATTTTCCGGACGAGGAGGTACTATTTGTTGGAGAAGACATCTCAGAAGAATACCCGGGTTGGAGAATGTTCTTCGACGGAGCCGCAAACTTCAAAGGAGTTGGTATCGGAGCAGTTTTGATTTCAGAATCAGGCCAACACTACCCAATCTCGGCGAAGCTCCGATTTCCGTGCACCAACAATATGGCGGAATATGAAGCTTGTATACTCGGACTTAGAATGGCCGTTGATATGAACATTCAAGAATTATTGGTTATAGGTGATTCAGACTTATTGATTCACCAGGTGCAAGGCGAATGGGCCACCAAGAACGTTAAGATACTTCCTTACCTGCATTGCGTGAAAGAATTATGCAAAAGGTTCAGCGAAATAGAATTCAAGCATATCCCACGAACTCAAAATGAGTTCGCCGATGCTCTGGCAACTCTGTCCTCCATGATTCAACATCCGGATAAGAATTACATTGATCCCATCAAGGTGAACTTATCGGATCAGCCAGCCTATTGTTTCCATATAGATGAAGAGTTGGATGGGAAGCCCTGGTACCACGACATTAAGAGGTATCTCGAAGCAGGCGAATATCCAGAAAGCATAACCAGCACCCAAAAGAAGACACTTCGGAGGTTAGCAACCCATTTCTTCATAAACGGAGAAATCCTTTATCGGAGGACTCCAGATCTAGGTTTGTTAAGATGTGTCGATGCCCGAGAGGCGAGCAGTTTAGTTGAAGAGATACACGGAGGCACGTGCGGGCCTCATATGAATGGTTTCACTTTAGCAAAGAAGATTCTAAGAGCAGGATACTTTTGGATGACCATGGAAACCGATTGCATTCACTTTGTGCAAAAATGCCATCAATGTCAAATTCATGGCGATTTAATTAGGGTACCTCCTAACAAACTCAATGTGACGAGCTCTCCTTGGCCATTCGCAGCTTGGGGCATGGATGTCATTGGCCCTATTGAACCTGCTGCATCAAATGGACACCGATTCATTCTAGTGGCAATTGACTATTTCACAAAGTGGGTAGAAGCATCGTCCCACAAGTCAGTGACAAAGAAGGTGGTAGTTGATTTTGTCCGCAATAACATCATTTGTCGATTTGGAATCCCTGAGTCGATTATAACAGACAATGGAGCTAATCTCAATAGTAATTTGATGAATGAGATATGCGGAAAGTTTAAGATCAATCACCGCAATTCCACTCCATACCGGCCTCAGATGAACGGAGCAGTCGAAGCAGCCAACAAAAATATCAAAAGAATACTGCGAAAGATGATCGATAACTACAAACACTGGCACGAGCATTTGTCCTTTGCACTTTTGGGATATCGCACTACAATCAGGACTTCTACTGGGGCAACGCCGTATCTATTGGTCTATGGAACAGAAGCTGTGTTACCAGCAGAAGTGGAAATACCATCCTTAAGAATTATCCAAGAAGCCGAGCTGAGCGAAGCGAAATGGATACAGAATCGGTACGAACAATTGATCTTTGATTGATGGCGATTGAACGCGATGCATCACGGACAACTTTATCAAAACAGAATGGCCAAAGCTTTCAACAGGAAAGTAAAACCAAGGACTTTCGAACCGGGGCAATTGGTGCTAAAACGCATATTCCCGCACCAAAATGAAGCTAAAGGAAAATTCGCACCTAACTGGCAATGGCCTTATATGGTTCACCGGGTGTTGACTGGAGGAGCATTAATTCTAGCTGAAATGGATGGTGAAGTATGGCCAAAAGCTATCAATGCAGATGCAGTGAAAAGATACTACATTTAGGATTTTTCTATGTAATGCACTTCTTATGTTGTAAAAGTCGCGCTCCCTGGCGGGATACGCAAAGAACCCATGTCGGGTTCCGTTTCTAAGATTACAAATTTCCCCAAAAAACACATTTCTTTGTAACATGAACTACGTTATGACCTGATTCCTTCGGAGGGATACGTAGGCGGCCACATCGGCTTCGGTCCCATCTTTAGAAATCCTTACAATCCCCTTTTGTTTGTAATGAACTACGTTATGACCTGATTCCCTCATGGGGATACGTAGGCGGCCTAAATCGGCTTCGGTCCCACCATTAGGAAATATTTTCTCCTTCATCTCACAAATGACAAAATGCACCCATCTGATCACCCTGATAGGACAGGCAAGCAAACCACACAAGACTCGGTGGTCGGTTCGAAAGATCATCATCTTCACATATCGGAAACTGGGGCATTTTTTTTTAGGGATCACTACCAGAGGACGCCGTCAAACATGGAAAAGCATCGGCAAAATAAGTCTTCAGCCAGAAGAATTTTGGATAAGACGTTTGTTTTGTTTCACCGCATGTCACTGCTCGACAGACATTTATATATATGCATACCTTTTTATAAGCAAATTATTTTCAACAAAACATTTTCATTAGAGTTCAACAGAACATACTTGTTACAAACAAATTGTTTTCAACAAATATTTTCATTAATAACTATCCAATACGGGGTACCAGAGAGGGGCTACAGGTCCGAATCAGCAGGACATACAAGTATCAAGACCAAAGCTACAAAGGCAACGCGAATCAACTCCCCCTCCCCAAACTCATAAATTTATTTGAGTACAGGCTCTTCAGGTGGAAAGCAGCAGGGAAGCTGCAATATTTATGAGCAAATTCGCAAGGGATCTCCGCATCGCAGCTCACCACAAGGATCACTTTCCTATTTGGAGACTATACAAAGACTACATGCTAAATTACATGTTCCCAACCGTATTGTGTCCACGCAAAGAACGGTATTTTGACTTACAGGGTCGCATTCTCATCTACTCAACTTTTGCATCGCTTTTATTATGGCATAGCAGTTCGACCATAGGGTCACACTTTACATTACGTCAACACGACGACATAAATCAGGCGCCCACCTTCAAATGCGGGTATGTTTAAATCAGGCACCCACCTTCAAATGCGGGTATGTTTAAATCAGGCACCCACCTTCAAATGCGGGTATGTTTTAAATCAGGCGCCCACCTCCAAATGCGGGTATGTTTTAAATCAGGCGCCCACCTCCTAATGCGGGTATGTTTTAAATCAGGCGCCCACCTTCTAATGCGGGTATGTTTTAAATCAGGCGCCCACCTTCTAATGCGGGTATGTTTTAAATCAGGCGCCCACCTTCTAATGCGGGTATGTTTTAAATCAGGCGCCCACCTTCTAATGCGGGTATGTTTTAAATCAGGCGCCCACCTTCTAATGCGGGTATGTTTTAAATCAGGCGCCCACCTTCTAATGCGGGTATATTTTAAATCAGGCGCCCACCTCCTAATGCGGGTATGCTTTAAATCAGGCGCCCACCTCCTAATGCGGGTATATTTTAAATCAGGCGCCCACCTCCTAATGCGGGTATGTTTTAAATCAGGCGCCCACCTCCTAATGCGGGTATATTTTAAATCAGGCGCCCATCTTCAAATGCGGGTATTGTTTTAAATCAGGCGCCCACCTTCAAATGCGGGTATGTTTTAAATCAGGCGCCCACCTCCTAATGCGGGTATGTTTTAAATCAGGCGCCCACCTCCTAATGCGGGTATGTTTTAAATCAGGCGCCCACCTTCTAATGCGGGTATGTTTTAAATCAGGCGCCCACCTTCTAATGCGGGTATGTTTTAAATCAGGCGCCCACCTTCTAATGCGGGTATGTTTTAAATCAGGCGCCCACCTTCAAATGCGGGTATGTTTAAAATCAGGCGCCCACCTCATAATGCGGGTATGTTTTAAATCAGGCGCCCACCTCCTAATGCGGGTATGTTTTAAATCAGGCGCCCACCTCCTAATGCGGGTATGTTTAAATCAGGCGCCCACCTTCTAATGCGGGTATGTTTAAATCAGGCGCCCACCTTCTAATGCGGGTATTTTATTTTAAATCAGGCGCCCACCTTCTAATGCGGGTATGTTTTAAATCAGGCGCCCACCTTCTAATGCGGGTACATTATTTTAAAGTATGAACCGGCGCCCACCAATGGCGTCATCTGCACAATATTAAGCAACGACATCATTTCAACTTACCAAAGTCATTTCTCACAATACATATCTTATGCAACAGTTATGCACTAACTTTTATCTTAGCTCTAATCCACAGGAATTTGAATCGGCGGGAGCTTTCAGCATAACGTGGAATTATATCTTACGGCGAACCGAGGCAATTTGGTCAACGACCTACTTCGAACGTCGATCCGCTCTTTCCCAATGTGTTGCCACACCTTCAACCAGTGTCATCATAATTCGACACTGGGGCAATATTTCTTGGATCTGCACCAACTTTTTCAATACCTTCTCCCTCGAAATTCTGTTTCTACCATACATTCCTAATCTTCCGTCGAGTCCCAATGATCAGAACAAAATTGGCTACTCGGTCAACTTCTTTGTCCGAAAACTCTTTCATCGTCTCCGACCAAAGAGGGGCATCTGTTGACACCCAATTTTGTCCCATCTTTTATGATTTTATTTGCAATTTTTAATATTTTTGACACTTTAAAACAATTTTAAAATATAGGCATATATATGTATATATATCATTTATTATTAGTATTATTTGCATTTTTTATTCGTCATTTGCATTTTTATCTCACAAGCATACTTTTATCCTAATATTATATGTTATTTTTTTTATTTTCGCAAAACGGCATTGCATTTTTATTTTTTATTTAAGCATCAAGCATTTCGTAAATATTATATTTTTATCATATTATCATCTTTACAATTTATAAATTTTACAAAGCTTTCTTTTTATATAATAAAACCCTTTTTATATTTTTAAACCCATAACCCATTTCAACCTTTTTATATCTTAACCCAAAACAATTTACCCAAAACCCAAACCCTCAATTTTCCAAGCCCAACCGAAACCCAATTCGGTCGGCCCAACAGCCCTTTTCCCTTTTGTTTTCCAACCCAACACCCTAATTTCTTATTTCCTAATTCCCTAACCAAACCCCCAATTTTCGCCCACACCAAAACAAGCCCAAAACCAAATTCCCTTTTATTCAAACCCATTTCCCTTCCCCTTTATTTCCCCCAATTCCCACAACCAAAGCCCAACCTTTTAACTCACCCTTCCGACCCAACTCGCCCGACCCAACCCAAAAAAAATGACCCGGTCGGCCCCCCTTTTAATTCCACCAAAACGCCCCCCAACCCCTTTTTACCCAGGAATCACCCCATACGTCTGTGCTCCGCTTTGACCCGAGCAGGTCAAAATAGGGCGCGACAGTCGCAATGCCGCCTCCACGCAATCCCTCGGTCACCGAGCCATAGAATGAATAGGTCCAGGGTTCTTCCTATATCAATTAGTTGGAAAGGTGGATTCATACTCTTACTTGATATCCAATTAAAAAATTCATATCCATATCCGATATCCAATTAAAATGAATGCTTTACTCCCTTCTTGTTCTTCGGAGATCCTCCTGGCTTAGAAGAACATCAACAACATGATTCAATTTGAGACCAACTCAACTTGGGAGTCACTGAGTACACTCTTTACCATTTCAAAAGCAAGATTGGTAAGAACAAAACAACAGGACCATTGAATTGCGGACATTTTTGTAAAATTTGACGAAACAGGAACCATAGAAATTATTTCTTGAAATGGAATTCAAAATTCAAGACACATAACTATGAGAATAAACTGCTCAATTACTATACACAAGATCACCTAAGAAAAGCAGAAAAAAGAAAACTGAAAGGGACAACATGAAACCACGCTATATGTCATAAGGACACACTATCTAGATCATGTTGTTGATCTTCTTCTTAGACATGAAGGAATCTGCGAAGAAGAATAAAGGAATAAATCTTTCATTTTAATTGGATATGGGTATGGGTATGAGTCTTTTAATTAAATATCGGGTTATGGGTTGGATTTTAATTAATTAAGAATATTTTAAAATAGACCAATCGGACGATGACACGTATCCCTCCGTTAAAATAAGGGGTATATATGTCCCAAAGTATAATGGTAGGAGAGTTTGGACTCAAAGTGTAACGAGGGGAATATTTGGCCCCTTTCTGATAGTACATGGGTATATTTGGAGCTTTTTATGAAAAAAATGTTGGTGCTTTTTAATATCTTCCTATGTAACAAAAAAATGAGTAAATATGGGAGGAAAAGGCTTTTGGTAATTACTGGAGAGCAATATAGAATTGCAATCCATTAGGGTTGTTTCGTTATCAGTTAGAAGGGACTTATTGATATATAAAACTTAGCATATTTAATATTATGTTATGTAGCATTTTAGTTAGTTTAAATAAAATTTAGCATATCAAGTATGGTATTTATTTATCATTTTACAATCTCACATAAATAATAGATGTTCTCTCTACGTCCAAATAAATGTGAAAGTGGTTGACTGGGCATAAAGTTTAAAAAAGAAAGGAAGATTTTTGAAATTTGATGTCCAAAATAAGTTATAGATAAATTTGTGGTTATAAATCATGTAATTAAGGGTAAAATGGGCATTGTCAAGTCAAAATTTTAATTGGATATGGGTATGGGTATGAGTCTTTTAATTAAATATCGGGTTATGGGTTGGATTTTAATTAATTAAGAATATTTTAAAATAGACCAATCGGACGATGACACGTATCCCTCCGTTAAAATAAGGGGTATATATGTCCCAAAGTATAATGGTAGGAGAGTTTGGACTCAAAGTGTAACGAGGGGAATATTTGGCCCCTTTCTGATAGTACATGGGTATATTTGGAGCTTTTTATGAAAAAAATGTTGGTGCTTTTTAATATCTTCCTATGTAACAAAAAAATGAGTAAATATGGGAGGAAAAGGCTTTTGGTAATTACTGGAGAGCAATATAGAATTGCAATCCATTAGGGTTGTTTCGTTATCAGTTAGAAGGGACTTATTGATATATAAAACTTAGCATATTTAATATTATGTTATGTAGCATTTTAGTTAGTTTAAATAAAATTTAGCATATCAAGTATGGTATTTATTTATCATTTTACAATCTCACATAAATAATAGATGTTCTCTCTACGTCCAAATAAATGTGAAAGTGGTTGACTGGGCATAAAGTTTAAAAAAGAAAGGAAGATTTTTGAAATTTGATGTCCAAAATAAGTTATAGATAAATTTGTGGTTATAAATCATGTAATTAAGGGTAAAATGGGCATTGTCAAGTCAAAATTTACTAAATATAGAAAAGTATTATATTTTTTAGACTAACTAAAAAGAACAGAGCGCCACATAAATTGGGACAAATGAGTTTAATTTATGAGTTACTTTATGTGAGGTAGAAAATGAAATAACTAATACATAAATTAGTAATACATGGATAAAATAACTAAAATGACAAATTTACTGTTACACCTAGTAGTTTTATGCACAAGCAAGAGCGTAGTTAGTCGACTTAAGTTCTGGCAACTCGAGACCCTTTCTGTAACAACCCGTCCGGTTGTTTTTAGCTAAAGACTCTTATTTGACTAAATTACCCTTCTCATAGACTCTATGTGGGGTTTGTGATGAATGAGGATGGGTGGCACAGATCCCGAGGTCCATTTATGTAGGTTTCAGAAGGAAAACCCAAAATAAGAATCTTAGAGTTGATTAATTTGACTCAAAGTTGACTTTCGAGTATATGGGTTTGTTTATGGGTTTCGTCGCTTCCGGTAGTTCTGGAAGGTCATTTATGACTTAGTCGAGTCATTGGTTCTGTCACGGCCCCTTTTCAGGAATCGTGGTGGCACCTACAAAATCCCACCAGTAGGTGAACCACTTTCCAAATCATTCGCAAGATATGATATAAATAAAAGTGGAAGAATACAAATACGAAAATCTCTATATCATAATATAATATAACGCAGGAGAAAATGATAGTATGAAACATCCAAAAACACCCCCAAGAGATCTAGTCCAGGCATACAAGAGCACTAATTAAAACAATACAAGTCTGGGTAAATGGGCATGCAGGCCAAAACCAAATAAATAGTCTAAATATGTCTCTCCAATACGAACAAAAGAAAATAAGTAGAGATAGAGTATCCAAGGGCATGCTGGAAAGAGCATCCTCACCCTATATACTGAGGATCACAGCTCTAACTAAGCCACATGGTCCTGCGGAGGTAGTAGGTACTTAATCTTCATCCAAAGAGAATGTAACAAGTGTAGCATGAGTACACAACATACCCCCATAGATATCACAGGCCGACAACCACGGAAGATACATAATCAGAGATAAATATCGAGTTGACACCAAATAATCATGTGCTAACAGTGTAATAAACCAAGTACGTCTCAAGTCAACATGTTGTTCACAAAGTTCCACATTATATCAAATATCAATAACAATAAATAACATTTCAAGTTCAGAAATCCAACCACAGTGCTCAAAATCACTTAGAGAAAAGTTTCAATCACAGTTTATCAATGATATGTCATAAATATTTTCTGATATGAATGCAATGCATATGCAAGGTACATTTCTCAACCTGGTATATAGTACATCAAGGTATAGTTATGATCCGTACACCTATAGGGGACCCGCAAAGTCCATATATCGCTCCTAGCCAACTAGAATTCCATACCCGAATCTGACTCTAGCCCATGACTCATTTGTCGAGTCTCAATAATGTTGCAGGCGTGCAACTTCGCTCCCCGCGTATCAATATCATCCCAAGTGCGATAATATCATATTACTCTTACATTTTCGGTCTCTTGCACCACAGCATAGCCATACTACTCTCACATCAAGTCACAAAACCATGAGGGTATGTATGTAATGACAACACAAGGCAAGACATCATGATATGATGAGATGCAATCAAGTATAGAGATGATGTACACATGCTTTCAAAAGTTCAACAACACATAGGAAAATTCAAGTCAAATCAGGATATCAATCGAAAGCATGTGTGATGAGTAAAAAAACAATAGCAAATATGGCGGTAACCCTACATAGGGCGGCAAGCCCAAATAAATAGCAATCAGAACCATCATAAGGGTGATTCCCCAAATCATTCCATCATCACAGTTCGACATCGGTACCCACTTAGACGTTCATCACAATTGCCTGAATGAGACCCCCAAACACGCCCAATACTCCTCAATATTTATGACTAATTATGTACATCTATCGGAGTCTCGAAAAGATAAATTGTAGCCTACCTCAAAATCGAGCAGGTGCGCTGCCAAATCAAGCCTCTGTGATAGCCTTGCCATTCCTTTGCGCCTCGTGATAATCGAAGTCTATTCACGCATATTACATCATTAATATGAAGTTAACACAATAAAAATAATACTTTAAATATCTATCCTAGACTCATGTTACCAAGACGCGAACTTTAATACTTAAAACCCTCTATTACATACAAGGTAGTCACAACTTTAAATTAATTACAAATCTAAACACAATTGAACCTCCAATTGAACAATAATCTAAAAGCCCCAATTTAAACCCTATATTTTCCCCCTTTTAGAAAATAAACTTCTATAATCAAATTAAGCTTAAAAACATAAAAATCTAACATTACCCAATCCTAATTCACAATAATATCACCTTTTAATCCATAAACCTCCATTAAGATCCACCATACAACTCTCTTATTCTCACAACATGCATAACTCATCTTCCCCAACTCAAACAATATGTTAAACCATCATTAAAAAGCTTAGAATCATAAGCTTTAACCAAATAATGAAAAAAACTATACAACTCTCTTAAGGCTCTGGTTTTTCTCTCAAATGGCGCTGGTATCGAGATAGACTATTTTGGGAAAGAAATTTCTGACCTAGGAATATTTATAGGACACATAAACAGTGATCCACCCCAGTGGAATCGACTCTGATAAAGTGCTCCCGCTGCGACAGAAAACCTTCCGCTAGGGCGAGAGTCAATCACTTGACACCTCACCTATAGCGGACTCGACTCGGCTGTGGCAGAACTCCCTCATCTCTGAGATTCTGCTTCGGTGAGTCAACCTCACGCTGAGGCAGACCCACCCGCCAGAGCGAATGCTAGTGCTACTGTGGCAGACACCAGACACCAGACACCAGCAAAGGAAAATAGCTAAATCCTCTATTGAACACCCGAAACCCCCAGACACAAACCAGGCATTCTCGTCTAAGGTAAACAGTGCTACGAACTCGCTCGTTCCCTCGGATTTCATAAAAAACTAAGCTAAGGCATATTTTTCTAAAGAATCATCTGGAGAAAACTAAAATCCTAACTTAGAAAATAATGCCACAAAATACATTTGATTGCCTCGAAAAGTGAACCAGTGACTGGACTAAGTCATAAATGACCCTTTGGAACTACTAGAAATGACGGAAACTGGAAATAAACTCATGTAGCCAAAAGTTAACTTTGAGTAAAACTAATCAACTCTAAATTTCCATACTTGGGCTTTTTCATTTGAAACTCATAAAAATAGACCTCGGGATCTGTGTCACCCATCTCCACGCATTATGAACCCCACGTAGAGCCTACAGGAAGGGTAAAATAGGCATATAAGGGCCTTTAGCTAAAAAAACTGAACATGTCGTTATATCATATACTAATTAAAACAACATTCATCCTCGAACAGAGAGGAACAAATAGGAAAACATACCGGAAGAAGTAAACAAGCCAAGATATCTGCTCGACATATCAGACTCGATCTCCGAAGTCTCTTCCTCGATAGGATGATGCCTCCGCTGAACCTTTACTGAAGCTATCTCCTTCGATCACAACTTCCTCACCTACCTGTCTAAAATAGCCACAGGCTCCAACTCAAACTCTAGATTCTAATCAAGCAATACTGAGTCCCAATGGATAATGTAAGAACCATCAGCATGATACTTCTTCAGCAAGGATACATGAAAGACTGGATGAACGTCTGAAAGACCTGGTGGCAGAGCCAATGCATATGCCACATCTCCTACTCTCTGAAGAACCTCAAATGGTCCGATATACCTTGGACTCAACTTCTCTTTCTTACTGAAACTCATCACACCCTTCATGGGTAAAACCTTCAGAAGAACTTTGTTAGCCCCCATGAACTCTATATCTCGGACATTCCGGTCCTTCAATTGACATCTCCTACCATACAAGGCCTCGAATGGTGCCATATCGATACTGGAGTGATAACTATTATTGTGCGCAAACTTTACCACGGATAAGAACTGGTCCCACTGACCACCGAAATTAATCATGCTCATAACATGTCCTCTAATACATGAATAGTCCACTTGGACTGATCATTGGTTTGAGGTGAAACGTTGTACTGCGATCGAAGTAAGTACCCAACTCTCTCTACAAAGTCCACCAGAAGTGCGAAGTAAACTGAGTACCCCGATCCGAGATGATTGAAATAGGAACCCTATGAAGATGAACAATCTCCTGGATGTAGATCTTAGCCAACTTCTATGCATTATAAGTCGTCTGAACTGGAATGAAATGCGCGAACTTGGTCAATCTATCAACAATAACCCAAATCGCATCAAACTTGCCCGAGGTGTTGGGAAATCCTACAACAAAATCCATAGAGATCCTATCCCACTTCTACTCAGGAATGGGCATCCTCTAATACACAATATTGGGACACTTGTGCTCATACTTGACATGTTGGCAATTCTAACACCGAAACACAAAATCACCAATGTCTCTCTTCATCCTCCCCCACCAGTAGTGCTTACTCAAATCATGATATATCTTAGTAGCACACGGATGAATTGAATACCTAGAGTTGTGGGACTCCTCCATAATCAATCTAGTCAAATTTCCCACATGAGGCACATATACTCTTCCCTTAATTCTCAAAATGCCCTCACTATCAATCATGGCCTCCTTGGCCTCACCACTCATCACCTTATCTCAAATCTTGCACAACCCCACATCATCATACTGGTGCACCCGAATCTTATCCAAAAGAGACAACCTCGCCTCCACACAAGCCAGAATCCTACCCGGATTCGAAAGATCAAGCCTCATAAAACAGTTGGCTAGAGACTAGACGTCTAATGCCAATGGACACTCAGAAATAGTCAAACAAGATAAACTCCCCATACTAACTGCCTTTCGGCTCAAAGCATCTGCCACCTTATTGGCCTTGCCCAGATGATGTAGAATGGTCATGTCGTAGTCCTTCAAAACCTCCATCTATCGACGTTGCATAGAGTTCAAGTCCCTCTAGTTAAACACATTATGCATCTTGCGGTGATCAATATACACCTCACAATGAGCACCACATATATAATGCCTCCAGATCATCAACGCAAACACAATGGCAGCCAACTCCAAATCATGAACAAGATAGTTATTTTCATGCACCTTCAACTGAATGCATAAACAATAACCCTACCCTTCTGCATCAACACACAACCCAATATAATCCTAGAAGCATCGCAATACAAAGAAGCCCTCTGAAGATGGTCGAACAGGTCATTAATATGTTGAATCGGATACATGTTTCTGATAGTGACCTTGTTCAACGGTTTATAATCAATGCACATACGCATAGTGCAATCCTTCATCTTCACGAACAAGATAAGAGCACCCCGTGGAGATACACTCAGTTGAATTAAGCCCTTACTCAATAAATCTTGAAGCTGATCCTTCAACACTGTTGAACCCATACGGTATGGAGGAATAGAAATGGGTCGAGTACCCGACTCGAGGTCAATGCAGAAATCAATATCTTTATCTGGAGGCATACCCCGTAAATCTGAAGGAAAGACCTCCATGAACTCACTAACAATCAGAACAAAATCAAGGGGAGGACTCTTTGTACTCGTATCCCGAATATGATAAAGATAAGCTACATAATCCCGATCCACTAACTTCCTAGCCCGAATGTAAGAAATCACCTTCCTAGGAGCAGGGCTAGGAGAGCCTCTCCACTCTAACCTCGGAAGACCATGCATAGCTAGCGTGACCATCTTGGAATATCAATCGGGAATCACATGGTATGGTGACATCCAATCCATACCCAAGTGTCGTAACCCATGACAGTAACTACACAAATGCGATATACTCCATCAACAATCACAAAATCACTGACTGGTGTAGACACACAAATAAGAATATCAAGAACATCACACCGCATCTCCAATTTAGCATAATAGTAGGCAGACACATAAGAAAACGTAGACCCTAGATTAAATAACACAGTAGTAGATGAATGATCGACTGATATCATACTTGAAATGACTGCGTCTGATGCCTCGGCCTTAATTCTACCAGAGAATGTATAGAAATGAGTGCACCCTACCTCAGACTGAATACTCTACTGGCCAACTCGGCCTGAATAAGCTTCATCTCTTCCTAATTGGGATCCACCATGACCAGACTGATGGCTACCACAGCCCAACTAAGATCCTCCCCAGCTAGCCTGACTACCACCTCTAGATGTATGTGTTGGGGTCCTAGGTGTCGAGAGCCACTCAAAAACTGCTTGGTGCAATTTCTCCTGAAGTGCCCAACCTCTCCACAAGTACAACAAGCTCTGGCAGTTGAATATTGCAAAACAGAGATTGGAGAAAATGAGTTATCATGGTTTGAATATCAAGACTGAGAACCCTCGATGGCTGGCCCACACTACGTCCATCGATAATTTGAAGAGCTACCTGAACCGGTCGACAAGGCTTCAATTGCTGATATCTCCCCTGATAACCATAACCACATAAAGTAGAACCACTAAACTATCCAATGCGCCTAACCCTCTTATTAGGATCATGTCTGGGAACCTTCCCCTCACTGACTCTACCATCCTAGCATGCTCAACAATAGTCTCAAAAGAAGCTCCTGAAGCCACCAACTGCAATGTGGAAACCTAGAGTGGAAGAGACAACCCTCAAATAAAAAATCTCACTCGCTCTACATCAGTAGGGCGCAGCAGTGCTGCATATCTTGATAAGACATGAAAGTGAGTCTCATACCTTGCAATTGTAGAAAGGCACTGACCAATCTTCTGAAACTCATCTCGCTTGCTCAAACTCAAACTCAAGGGTACATACTTTTAAAGAAACACTCTGTAGAACTGAACGCATGTCAACAGAGGCATCCCTGCGAGCAAACAATCAACATATGCCCTCCACCACTGCTTCACATCACCTCTAAGCTGAAGGGCTACAAAACTGACTCTATGAGTCTCAATAATACCAAGTGTATGTAACCACTCATGGCTGCTCACTATGAACTCATATGTGTCCTCAGGCTAATCAAAGAACTTTGGAGGCTTCATGTTCAAAATGTGCTCCCAAATCTTCCGCTCATTGCGGGTCATAGCTGTCCACCAATAGACTAGAGACCAAACTCTAGAGAAGGAACCTTATCAATAGGGGGCACTGACATCACTGATGCATAAACACCAGGCATATGAAACTCAGGAGTCTGAGTCTGCCCCCTCCCCCACGAGCCTGAGAACCACTTGGAGTAGTAGGATGTAGACCTATCTGAGCAAAATCATCTAAAACACTCAATAATCAAACCAATATATCCTGTAGCACCAGTGTAGAAATAAATCCCAGCTGATCCTAGGCTAGTCCCACCTCATCCTCTAGCTTATCATCATGAGGCTCAATATATGGTTCTGGGGACTCTGATCTAGCACAAGCCTGACTGGCCATCTGTGCTCCTCCCCAAACTAGTGTTGATACTCTGAATCTATCCTAGCTCCAAGCGCGTGCTCTCCATATCCACGTACGGTCGGTGCTGGTGCCTCCTCTGTCACCACATCGACACGAGTCCTCACTATATGTGAGAGAATAGAAACAAATGTCAGATACTAATTTGATTAACATTCGTACGAAAGTAATGAATGATATGAAATTTCATAAATGTCCCATAGCCTCTTGAAGATATGTACAGACGTCTCCACACTGATCCACGAGACTTTATTAGACATTTCTCTTGTATTTAAGGCTATTTAACCTAGTGCTCTGATACCAACTTTGTCATGCCCTACTTTTCAGGAATCATAGTGGCACCTACATAATCCCACTAGTAGGCGAACCACTTCACAAATCATTCGCAAGATATGATACAAATAAAATTAGAAGAATACAAATACTAAAATCTCTATCTCATAATATAATGCGGAAGAAATTGATAGTCTGAAACATCCAAAAACACCCCCAAGAGATCTAGTTTGGGCATACAACATCACTAATCAAAATAGTAAAAGTCTGAGTAAATGGGCATGCAGGACAAAACCAAATAAATAGTCTAAATATGTCTCTTTAATATGAAAAAAATAAAATAAGTAGAGATAGAGTATCCAAGGGCATGCTGGAAGGAGCATCCTCACCCTATATACTGAGGATCACAACACTAACTCAACCATGTGGTCCTACGGAGGTGGTTGGTACTGAATCTGCATCAAAAATTAATGCTGCAAGTTTAGCATGAGTACACAACATACCCCCATAGAGATCATAGGTCGACAACGATGGAAGATAAATAATTAGAGATAAATACCAAGTTGACTCCAAATAATCCTATGCTAAAAGTGTAATAAACCAAGTACATCTCAAGTCAACATGTTAGAGTTCCACAGTATATCAAATATCGATAACAATGAAAAACCTTTCAAATTCAGAAATCCAAACATGGTGTTCATAATCACTCAAAGATAAGTTTCAATCACAGTTAATCAATGATATGTCATAAATATGTGTGATATAAATGCAATGCATATGCAAGGTACCTTTATCAACCTAGTATATAGTATGTCAGGTTTAATTATGATCCGCACACCCACGGGGGACCTGTGAAGTCCATATATCGCTCCTAGCCAGCCGGAATTCACACACGAATCTGACTAGAACACATGACTCATTTGACGAGTCTCAATCATGTTGCAGGGATGTAACTCTGCTCCCCACGTATCAATATCATCTCAAGTGCCATAATCTCATATTAATCTTACCTTTCTAGTCTCTTGGACCACAACATATCCATACCACTCTCACATCAAGTCATAGAACCATGAGTGTATGTATGCAATGATAAAACAAGGCAAGATATCATGATATAATGAGATGCAATCAAGTATAGATATGATGTACACATGATTTCATGAGTTCAACAACACATAGGCAAATCCAAGTCATATTAGGATATCAATCGAAAGCATGTGTGATGTAAAAAACAATTGCAAACATAGCAACAACCCCACAAATGGCGACAAGCCCACAAATGGCGACAAGCCCAAATAAACAGCAATCCGAACCAGTATAAGGCTAATTCCCCAAATCATCCTATCATCACAGTTCAACACCGGTACACGCTTAGACGTTCATCACAATCGTCTGAGTAGGACCCCCAAACACGCCCAATACCTCTCAATATTTATAACTAATTATGTACTTCTATCGGAGTCTCAAAAAGCTAAATCGTAGCCTACCTCAAAGCCGCACAGGTACAGTACAAAATCAAGCCTTTGTGATAGCCTTGTCTTTCCTTGCGCCTCCTGATAATCGATGTCTATTCATGTATATTATATTGTTAATATAAAGATAACAAAATGAAAACAAGACTTTAAATACCCATTCCAAGCCCACATTACCAAGACTTGAACATTAATACTTAAAAACCTCTATTACATACAAGGTAGTCACATCCTTAAATTAATTGCAAATCTAAACACAATTGAACCTCCAATTGAACAATAATCTAAAAGACCCAATTTGCAACCCTAGATTTTCCCCCTTTTAGAAAACAAAATTCTATAATCAAATTAATCTTAAAAACATGATAATCTAACATTACCCAATCCTAAGTCATAATAATATCACCTTTAAAACCATAAACCTCAATTAAAATCCACCATACAACTCTCTTATTATCAAAACATGCATAACTCATCTTACCCAACTCAAATAATATGCTAAACCACCATTACTAAGCTTATAATCATAAACTTCAACCAAATAATGAAGGAAACTCTTACCCATGGGTTAAAATTGCTCGTAAGGCCATGATTTTCTCCCAAATAGCGATGATGTCAAGATAGACTATTTTGGGAAATAAATTTCTAACCTAAGAATATTTATAGGACACCTGAACAGTAATCTGCCCTAGTGGAATCGACTCCGCTGCTGCATAAAACCTTTCACTGGAGCAAGAGTCATTTGATAGCTCACCCCTCTCCACAGCGGACCCGACTCCATTGTGGCAGAACTCCCTTTTCTCCCAGATTCCGCTTTGGTGAGCCAACCGTATGCTAAGGCAAACCTATCAGAGCGAATACTAGTACCACCGCAGTAGACACCATACACCAATAAAGGAAAATAGCTAAATCCTCTATTAAACACCTAAAACACTCCCGGAACCCCCCCAGACAAAACATACATTTGTGTCTAAAATAAACAGTGCTACGAACTCGCTCGCACCCTTGGATTTCACAAATAACCGAGCTAAGGTATATTTTTTTAAGGAATCATCCAGAGCAAACCAAAATCCAAACTTAGCAAATAATGACACAAAATACATCTGATTGCCTAAGGAAGCAAAACCAATAACTCGACTAAGTCATAAATGACCCTCGGGAATTACCAGAAGTTACGGAACCCATAAATAAACTCATCTATCCAAAAGTAAACTTTGAGTCAAACTAACCAACCCTAAGTTTCTAGTCCTGGGCTTTTTAATCCAAAACTCATAAAAATAAACCTCTGGATCTGTTCCACCCATCCACACACATCCCGAACCCTACATAAATACTATGTGAAGGATAAAATAGGAAAATAAGTGTCTTTATCTAAAAACGACTGGATGAGTCATTACAAATTCACTTCCTAAGATGATCAGATGTACTTTATGGCTTTATTTGTGAAATTTGGTTATTTTGGTCGATTCGTTAGAAAAGTATATTTTAGCTCGATTAAATGGGAAATATGAGGTTGCGAGTGTGCTCGTAGCACTGTTTACCTTTGGGGAGATTGTCTGGTTTGTGTCTGGGTGGTCTCATGAGTGTTTTAGGTGTTTGGTGGAAGTTTGCAGTAAAATCCATTTTTGTTGGTGTCTAGTGTCCGCCCCAGCGGTCTAGAGCTACCTAAGGGGAGAAATCTAAAGTTTGTGCTTGAGTTCTACTTGGGAGGTAATTTCTTAAACCCTCTTGTTTCTAATCCACATTTTTTATTTAGGGGAAATTCTAGGATTTATAAATTGGGGTTATTCCTAAATTATGCGATCTAAGGTCCTAATGAGCTTAGGTTTCTAATTAACTTAATGATAAAATTATATAGTGTGTGTTTATGCTTTTGGGGTAATAAAGTTTGGATCTTGATACCGTGGGCCCGGGGTTAGTTTTGAAAGTCTTGGTATGTTAAAGGACTAAGTCCATGTATCATATGTTAGTTTTATTTTAACGTATAGTATATACGTGTTAGAATTCGATTACCACGTGGCCCTTTGGAAGGGAAAGGATTGCATGGAGGGTTGACCGTTCGAGGCTCCTGTTCAGCCTAGAGGTAGGCTACAATTTACTTTTACTAGACTCCGATAGAAGTATGTAATTAGTTATAAATATTAAGGGGTATTGGGCTTGTTTAGGGGTCCCACTCAAATGATTGTGATGAATGTTTGAGTAGGTATCAGTGTTGAATTGTGATGATGGGTGATTTAGGGCATTTTCCTTAAGCTGGTTTCGACTGCTGATTTACTGGGCTTATCACCATTATGTGGGCTCGTCGCCATATTTGTTTTCTTTGTGCTTAATCATCACACATGATTTGATATGATATTCGGATTGTACTTGGATTATTTTTGAAATCATGTGGTATTCATCTCTATACTTGGTTGTATCTCCTTACATATTGATTATTTCCTTGAATTGTCATTTGCATTCATACACTCATGGTTCTGATGATATTAATATTGGAGTGGTATGAAAATATTGTGGGTCTAAGAGACCAAGAAGGTAAGAACACTTATGAGATTTATTGGCAACATTGAGATGATAATAACATTACGGATGCCTCAGGTTGCATTCCACAACGGATATGATGATACGCGGGGGAATGGGTTGTATGCCTGCAATAATTATTCAGGCAAGAGTTGGTCTTTGTTGAGAAATTTTGGAGGGTATGTGGACTTCACAGGTCCCTATGGGTGTGTAGTCCATAGAATTAGGATGCTTGTAAATGGGCGATTAAAGGTAGCTGGAATATGCATTGCATTCATAACTATCACACCCAGCCTTGGGGGGGTGGCCGTCACCCGGCGCTTGGATGGCCCAAGCGTACCCCCTGAATATCATCACCCAAACATACAAATGTCTAGGCCCACAATGACGTAGAATGATAGATTTAAATGACCCAACAAAATATCCTGCAAACATAAGAACCAGACCTGTACATATATACATACTAAGGCCAACAAGGCCAACATAATCTCTAACCAACATCCAGGCCCACAAAGCCCTACTGAAAAAATTGTACAGCATATGACAAGTCTACAAAGCCTCTAAAATAAAATATTGCCATAGTACATAGGTCGGGATAGGGCACCGGACATACCCACAGTACCCAAAAGGATATAAAAATGACTTTGACTCGGTAATACTCCAAGAGGAAATGGTGCTCACCAACCAAAGTTGATATCTTGAGGCAACCTATGATGAAGAATCCTCTCATTGTCTACCTGAATATGCGCGGCATGAAATACAGCATCCCCAGGCAAAGGGACATCAGTACAAATAATGTACTAAATACGTAAGGCAAAAATAAAACACATTACTAAGTAATCATAAAATTGAGAGACATACGAAGCAATCTGAACTCCTGAAATTCCATTAAGACCCACAATATACATAATGATCAGTCTTTTCTTATAACCTTATTTTATACCGCTATATCGACATCATAAATCTAACTGCCCGACTGTCCAACTAATCAGTGGTAACTGCCTGACCGACCATAGCTCGATGGTAAATACACGTCTGCCCGACCAGTGCTAAATACAATATATAACTACCCAACTGATGGTAACTGCCCGACTGATTGTAGCCCAATGGTAAATATGTGTCTGCCCAACCGATGGTAAATATGATATATAACTGCCCTTCCAGTGGTAACTACAAAGAGTAGAACCATTTATTGGATAACATTACGTTTACTTTTCATTACTTGAATCATGCCAAAAGAAGGAAAGATTAGCCTTAACATACTTTGATTTATGACTTTTTGAACAATTACGATGGATCAACCATTCTTTAAAACATTATCTTGAACAAACTGGAACCACTCCGCTCGTCCCCAAACTTTTTGAAATAAGAGACTACGACATCTTATGTTCTAGCCAACGTTTTCTACTTTAAAGATAATTCATTCCATAGGTAATTAATTAAGTTGCTGGACATTTATTTCTAGTGAATAAAATACTATGTTGCTAGACGTATCTTTGATGCATAATAGATTTGTTGCTAGACATTGTTTGGTGAATAAAAGAGAGTACATAAAGTGAAATGTTAATTCTCAAAGTGAGATAATGACTTATCCACTATGAATGTGTAAGTGGCACATTTTAGTTACACATGATTTCCCATTAACACCTAACCCCCCCTTAGTTTACTAATAATTTGGATAAGTTTGCAATATGTTCTAAGTGACAATGAATTCTACACGTAGCCAATCTTAGCACCAAACATTAATATTTATCCGACAATTATTTATAATAGCGACCAATGCATTATGGGGCCCACGTCTAAATGTATTACCCACATTATTTATTTTTTGATTTAAATTTACTTAAATATTAACCACTCTTAACACACTCAATTTATTCATTATCATGATCATGTGATATTAAACTAGTCCATACCTTCTATTGCCACACTCAAATATTATTTCCAATCGTCATAGTCCAACTTGTTAAGTCCTAAATTATTTTGGGACTTCGTCACTTTTATACATTAATCTATTTATTTGCATACTTGAATATGATGAAAATTCTTCGAGCTTATGTTAATTAACTCACAACGAAATCAATGTCAAAAGTACGAGGTGTAACAATATCATACATTCATCATGCATTGATTACTATGGTTTGGTAATGTGATATGGTTTGGAATTGGAAGATACCTTGATTAAATGGATTGGATTGATTGTATTGGACTGGATTGATCGCCATCATCGGCTTTCTCTCTATGCAATGGATTTGTGTGGCTATACCTTTATGAGTCTGAGTACTCATTGTTGAACTATGTTATGGTCAATGTATCTTATTGATAGAACTATCATGTTGGTCATTAGAGAACTGGGTAGGTCTTGTTTTTCCTGATAATTGATAACACTATTTTGATAGAGAACCTAGTAAAAAACTAGTCAGAATATTGTGTTGTAGTTAAATGACGTATGTGTTGAGCATGTTTAGATCCTTCCCTAATGATAAACGACGCAGATTTCTACTTAGAGTATAATAAAGACATTAAATGAACAATTACATATTCCATCCTTACTATGTAAAACATAAATTAGGCCACGGGTCAGAGAGAATAAGAAGCTAGTAGTGTTATGATTAGACTAGTCGTGATACTCTTGAGAATGATTGTGATTTGATGTGTGTACTAGGGTCAACCAGTGTTAATTGATTATTTGATAACTTGGTAGGTGGTGAAACATGTATATGACTTAAATAGAGGTGGTTGGCAAAGTGGGTCTTAAGTGTAAGATTCTCTGGGTGCAACATGATTTGGAAATATTCTTAACTGTGGCTGAAATCTTACGTGAATAAGGTTACTTGTTTGATTCATTGAACATTATGTGGACAATATGACTTACATGGATTATTGAACTGTCTAGTATAGGATTAATTGGTATCAACTTGATATTTATCTTTTTTTGCATATCTTCCATCGTTGTCGGCCTATGATGCCTACAGGGGTACGTTGTGTACTCATACTACACTTGTTGTATTCTTTCTGGATGCAGATACAACTTCTTATACCAGTTCGGGACCTCAAGGTTGAGTACGAGCAGGTTGACTTCCAGTATTTAGGGTGAGGATGCTAGTTCTGGCATGCCTTAGATGCTTATTCTTTTACTATGTCTTTAAATTTGGATACGAGAGACATATTTAGACATTTAGACTATGTTATTCAGTTTTGGCCTATGTTTCCTTCATTGAGACTTGTATCCGCTATTTAGAGCTCTTGTATTGTTGATTAGATCATTGAGGAATTTTGTTATGACTATTTGACTTGTTTCCGCTTTTATGTTATATTCAACGGTTATTCAAGGGTTTTGTTATATTTCCGTATTTCATTCTTATATCCTGTTAACTAAGTTGGGAGTGGTTTGCCTACTGGTGGGAATGTGTAGGTGCCACTACGATTCCTAAAAGGGGTCGTGAAAGAGTTAGTATCAGACATTTAGGTTAAATTGTCTTACAGATCGGTGTAGAGACGTCCGTACTTATCTTCGAGAGGTTATGGGACATTTAAGAAACTTTGATTTCTTTATTCCATTCATGATAAGGTTAATCAAATTAGTATCTGAAACTTCTTCTTCTTATTCTATCACTGATGGTGGTAACACACTCTTAAATTCATGCATACGTGGTTCGTTATGGAATCACGTGGTAGGATATGAGATATGTTACCATGGTATAGACGTGTGACCAAGTTCAGTCTTCAGCTATGATTTAAAGGTGCAGTTGATTGAGGTTATGGTTGGAGACCTCTTAGTTTGGTGATACCTCGGGGAAGTGGAAATGGGAATGCAGAGGCGCACGAAGGACTAATTGGATGGATCCCGGCTATAAGAAGGGAACAATTAGTATCTGACGTGCTCGTTAGGATAAGTTGCAAGTTGTATGAGGTTGGACGTTGTATGAGTTATGAAATATTTAGTTTGGCTTCGACTTGACAAAATTATGGTAGTAGAGTAATAACTAGTGGTTGTAGGTTCCTTCAGAGAATGACTATATGTTCTAGGTTAGGTGACAAGGTTACCTATGGTGAGTGAAGCTTATGAAAATAGACAGTCGCATTTCTCTAAATAAGGAGTGTGTTGGTAGAGTCACTTGGTGTTCGAAGTTGGTGATAATAAAAGATGGATGAAACTAAGATATTGTTTGTTTGGGAGTTATTTCGCAGCGATTTAGCATAGATTAAGTGTAAGTGTTTGCATCTGAGTTGGTACGTTAGACTACATCGAAGGCTAATGGGAGCCAGTGATCGACTAATATGAATGACTATAGCGTTGGACAAGTGTGGAGTTCTACTTAAGGAATTATCGGGTTGCATCTAATTCTTGGATAAGATTTGTGGGCATGGTATATAAAGATTAATACATGAGAATGTTCTATAATTACTGGCATAAAGACATTGAATTCGATCAAAGGACAGGGGAATTTGCACGGTTAGTTGGATATGTGTTGGTTCAACAAATAAGGTTAGGGTTGGTTCTTCACAGGCAAGCATCGTATAAGACTCTCTGACAAGGTATTGGTCAATGGGGATATTTAAGATAAAGATTGATGACAATGTGATTAATTCTTATTGTGAAAAGCTTCAGGTATCGATGATCGGGTCAGTTTATGTATGAATCAATATAAGAGAAGGATTATTAGGGTTATAGATTTTTGGCAAGAGAAATTCGATGGAACGACATGAGAATGTTAGCAGGAGTATATGATTAATAATTATGGATCAAATTTCATATTATGGACCAGTTGATTAATGGTTTGGGTTATCGCTTAGGTACTAAATAATGGTTGGTCGGAGTAGCCAGAGTGGGTCGATACCTTTCTAGTCAAGGAAAGTTATAAAGGATAGTGCATGGAATGTGCCGTATTTTGGAAGGAGCTTCCCGTTTAAAGGTTTGAGTGAGGCGAGGGAAACTCTCTGTGATGGATATGCAGTGTTCTACTACTCCAGGATTGGTTCAGTTATTTTTTAGGCCTATGAAATTTCAGTACACTCTGGGATGGGCTTGAATAATGATCGGTTGTTAGTGGGAAATGTGATTGAAAGGAAAGGTGGATTTAAGGATTCGATAATTGCTTGTTTGAGCTAATTCAGAATGAGTGAGGTGTCTCTTTGAGATAAGGGAGGATTTAGATTTGAAACAGTAGAGACTCTTAGGTTAGTTATGGATTATGTTTGCATTATCTTCTCATCTTTTAGATTTGGTGAATTTTTTTAGTACACTCAGAGGAGTAGGTTTATGGAAGTTTACTAAGTGTTATGACAAAAGCTCCATGGGTTCGTGATTTTTGACTGGTAGTAGAATGTGTTGAAGCGTGTTGATTAAAAAAATAGATGAGTAATTTAAGGATTAAGGACTTGTAAGTGATTGAAAAAGGTAAAGAGCAAGAATCTTAAGGCTGATATTTTAGGATTTGGTAAGGCGCGAGGGTTGCGGGATTTGATACCATCAGGTCTTACTATTAGAGACTCGATGAGTGGAGGTGTTGTAAATGAGGCCACAGGCTTTCATCAAAATGGTCAACGTTATGGGCGAGTTAAGAGAAAGTACAAAGAGGATTTAATGTGTTTAGAGTTCATGGGTTTCTATCAGATTTGTGTATCTAGTGTAAGTTGGAGTCGTGGGTGACGGTATATGTTTGATTATTCACAAGAAAATATATTTAAGAGGTCATTACTGGCGTATGGAAAGCGTACTAGTTATCTTGGAATCAATTCGGGTGACTATCGATGATTTAGAAATTTGAGCACTTATTTACATGTCAGATTAGTTCATTTAGGGTTAGGTAGCCCGTGTGTATATTTCCTAAAGGACTTATGGTATTGTAGTAAACCACTGACAAGGGTTCAATGGATTTCAATTCAGAATGGAGGTATGACAGTGTTACTAGTTCTCACTAAAGTTTGCAAGTAGGATTGCTGATATTTCTCGGATGACAATGATTCAGATAATTCTAATGGTTTACATGGGTACTTGGTATGTATTGGGCAAGTACAACTGGTTATGTGAAGTCTTAGAATGGTCAGTTGAGTTTCTACAGAATTGGCATGGCAGGGTAACCAGTAGGTATGCTTATTAGTATGGTGATTCGAAGATTCATGAAGAATTGGGCAATGGGTTTTGAGTAAATAGTTTTGACTTCGGGATACAAACTAACGAGAATGCAAGTTGCACAATAGGCCATGTATTAGATCAATTTTTGAATGGAATTACTTGGAATGTTCTCAGATAAAGCAAGGATTCTGTTCTAGAGAAAGGAAGCCATGATTTGGACTTATGGCATGCATTTATGTGTTACTAAGGAATCTTGGTGTGAAGGACGGTATTGACAGTTGGGAAGGAAGACTAGTAGAATTAGACTATGTTATCGGTACAACGATAATGGTTTGTGGCTACACTAATGGGATGATGGTAATTATTGTGATAATGGTGGATTCTATCAAACGCGTAGAGAGGTATGGTTATAATCAAGTCAGGGAATTCGAACAGAGTCAGTTGTTACATTTAAAGATCAAATGTGAAAGAAATTTCGAGTATGAAGAAATGGAAAGTTGGGTTTTTGAGCTCAGTTAAAAGAAATCTTGACAGATACAATGAATAAGTGGTACTACAAGAATAATTCTAGCATGTTGGGGCTTCTTAAGGTTATGACGGGGATTCCTTGGTTAGTCATCATCTTTTGTACATTCTCTCTCCGTTTGAGGATGAACATTTGTTTAATTGGTATATGATGTAATGCCTTATCCGGTTGTTTTGTCTAATGACCCCTATTTAACTAAATTACCCTTCCCATAGACTCTATGTGGGGTTTGTGATGTGCGGGAATGGGTGGCATAGATCCCAAGGTCCATTTATGTAGATTTTGGAAGAAAAATCCAAAATAAGAATCTTAGAGTTGATTAGTTTGACTCAAAGTTTACTTTCAAGTATATGGGTTTGTTTCCAGATTTTGTCTCTTCTGGTTGTTTCGGAGGGTCATTTATGACTTAGTCGAGTCATTGGTTTGCTTCTCGAGACTATTAAATGTACCTTGTGACCTTATTTGTGAAATTTGGATATTCGGTTATTTTGGGCGATTCTTTAGGAAAGTATGTTTTAGCTCGGTTAAATGGGAAATCTGAGGGCGCTAGTGAGCTCAAAGCACTGTTTACCTTGGGGGAGCATGTCTGGTTTGTGTCCGAGGGTCTCTAAGTATTTTCAGTGTTTAGTGGAAATTTGGGGTAGAATCCATTTTTGCTGGTGTCTGGTGTCTATCCCAATGGGACTATTGTCTGCTCTTGCGTGTCCGCCTATGAAGAGGTTGGCTCACAGAAGTGGGTTTTGAGATTTGTGGGAGTTCCTCCCCAGCGAGTGTTTCCACGCTGAGGCAAATGCGCCCCGACAGGGTCATGTCCTGTTCTGTGCTGAGGCGAGCTGTCAAGTGACTCTGCCTCAGCGAGCCTTTTGTCTGCTGGAGTGAGACCGCCCCTGTGGATTCGATTCTAAAGAAGCGGGAATGCTGGATCAGGCAGTGTATTTGGTCAAATCACTTTACCAAAAATACCTCATCTCGATTCTAGAGCTACCTAAAGGGAGAAATCTAAAGTTTGTGCTTGAGTTCTACTTGGGAGGTAATTTCTTAAACCTTCTTGTTTCTACTCCATGTTTTTAAGGTTCATAATGACTAGTTTAATCTCTATTTGGAGAAGGTGAATTGTAATTTTTATGATAGATTAAGAGAGGTTGAATCTTTGATTTAAGAGTGTAATATGGTTTAGTTTTCCTTAATATTGTGAATTAGTAATGGAATATGTTAGATGATCATGTTGTAGCCTTTAATTGGAATGTAGAAACTGTTTTTGATTTGGGGGAAATTCTGGGGTTTATAAATTGGGGCTTTTCCTAAATTGTGCAATTGAAGGTCTTAATGACCATATATTTCTAATTAACTTAAAAATATGATTTTATGTATGTATTTATGCTTTTTTGGGTAATAAAGTTTGGATCTTTATACCGTGGACCCAGGGTTGGTTTTGGAAGTCTTGGTATGTTTAAGGACTAAGTTCGTGTATCATGTGTTATATTTATTTTAATGTATATTATACGCGTGTTAGACTTTGATTACCACGAGGTGCTCTGGAAGGGCAAGGCTTGCATGGAGGGTTGACCGTTCGAGGCTCATGTTCGGCCCAGAGGTACGCTATGATTTACTTTCACTAGACTCCAATAGAAGTACATAATTAGCTATAAATAATTGAAGGGTATTGAGCGTGTTTGGGGGTCCTACTCAAAAGGTTGTGATGAACGTTTGAGTAGGTACCGGTGTTGAACTGTGATGATGGGTGATTTGGGGAATCAACCTTAAGCTGGTTCCGACTACTGATTGACTGGGCTTGTTGCCATTATGTGGTCTTGTCGCCATATTTATTGTTGTTGTGCTTAATCATCACACATGCTTTGATATGATATCCTGATTGTACTTGGATTGTATGTTATTGAATTTTTGAAAGTCTGTGGTATTTATCTCTATACTTGGTTGCATCTTATTACATATTGATTCTTTCCTTGAATTGTCATTTGCATTCAGACACTCATGGTTTGATTATATTAATATTGGAGTGGTATGAAAATGTTGTGGGTCCAAGATACCGGGAAGGTAAGAACACTTATGAGATTATTGGCAATATTGAGATGATGATAATATTATGAATGGATCGGGTTTCACGCCGCAACAGTTATGACAAAAGGTGGGGGAACAGGTTGCACGCCTGCAACAGTTATTCAACCAAGAGCTGGGCTTCGTTGAGAAATTTCGGAGGGTATATGGACTTCACGGGTCCCCCATGGGTGTGCAATCCATAGAATTTGGATGCCGATATACGGGAGATGAAAGGTACCTGGCATATGCATTTCATTAATATCATACATTCATTATGCATTGATTATTATGGTTTGGTAATGTGATATGGCTTTGTTATTGGAATTGGAAGATACCCTGATTAAATGGATTGGATTGATTAAATTGGACCGAATTGGTCATCATGATTGGCTTGTTCTCTATGCAATGGATTTTGTGCCTATACCTTTATTTGTCTGATGTTAAACCCTGTAGTTTCGCACACAAACGAGAGCACAGTTAGCCGACTTGAGTCTTTAGAACTTGAGGTTGTTTCTGAGGGTATGGCATATAGGTACGTTAGGGAAGGATTTTGGAAGGTTGGAGGTCACATAGGAATAAAGGAAACACAACTCGACGAAGACTGACAAAGATTTAGCAATACACTAAGCATTTCGCATCACGGATGCCATTCCACCTTGTTGATCTGGCTGCAGATCTAGGCCACCTTTCCACCACCTCACTGCCACCATATGCGGTGGCATATGTGGCTGTATATGGGTCTATGCGCCATATATGCAGCAATATATGTGAGACGGTGGGGTGGCTTATTTAAGCCAACTTTGAGGCAGCTCATTTTCTTTATATTTCGACCCCTTGAGCTCCAAAAACCTCCCACACTCTCCAAAGTATTATCCATCATTGAAGAACATTTTCTATATGTATCTAAGGTGATTTCTCCTTTAAAAGATCAAGAGAAACTTGAAATCATCTCTTATCATCTTAGCAAAGTTGTGAGCTTCTTTGAGATTGAGTTGAAGCTTGTTGTGGAAGACTTCTTGGCTAGTTAAGGTAAGGATTTCACCACCATTATGTATTCTTTGGTTCATCCTATCTTGGATTGATTGATTAGTGAAAAATATCTTGTAAGTTATGGAGGTGTTGTAAGCATGAGTTTGAGGAATCCACTCTTATAGCATGAAGTTATGTTACCCTATTGTTTGGGGTTGTTGATTGATATTGAGAGTAAATACAAGTGTTGAGTCTTGTTGGTGAAGTTGTAAGGTTAAGGAAAAGAGTTATGAAAAATGGTGGTGTTAATTTGAATGAAAATCCATGGTAGAATAGCTCAAGAACTTTATGTACTTAAGTTGTTCGACAGAACGTCTAAATGAATTTCCTTATAAGATATGAGCTTGTTATTGATACAACTCCCCCATATAATGTAGATAATCATTTGTAGAAGGTGCGAGGGTTCGTGGAATGTAGCTAGCTTCATCGACTGGTATGTAAGGAAATTTTTTGGAATGACTCGATGTAAACATTTCTTTGAAATAATCTTCATATTGTAAGATTGAATAACCCTAAGCCTTCCTTGATGAAATGGATCATGTTTGTTGTGAATTCCCTATCAATAGTATTTTTTTTGGAGTCGATATGTCTCAGAATGATGATCTTAAGGTTGAAGAACATAGCGACAATAACGATAGTTGGAGGATAACGACAATAGGTCACTTCAACTTTGATTGTAATATCTCTTGTGATTGATCTTGTATTACACTTATATATGTATCTAGTTTCTTACCGAGCCATGCTATAGTCGGTAGGGTATGGCACATATATGTGTGAACCACTACAGTTGGTTTTGACATTACCAAGTCCTATTCAGGCCGGGTACAACCGAGTCCTTTCTAGGCCGGGTACAACCGAGTCCTTTCTAGGCCGGGTACATTATGATATGATATGATTTTCTCTACATGGCGCTTGATCCTGTATTATATGGCCCCATTGAGTGGCTTGATTTCTACAGACATACATATACATATAAATATCTATGGTTGAGTGTCAGGTTGACTTTTGTACCCATATCTTTTGTTTTACATTTCTTGTTTACATACATTACCTGCCTTACATATTCAGTACATCTTTCATATTGATGCCCCTTGCTGGGGCACTGTGTTCATTCCTGCAAGTACAGATAGGCAGGGCGATGTACCTCCTCAGGAGGGTGCCTGTATTAGCTGCTGGTTATCGCACTCCACTCTTCCGGAGTTGCACTACAGGAGTCGATAGGTATTATTGTACATATTCCTAGCATTTTGGGTATGGAGGGGCCCTCTCCCAACCTCTTGATGTATTATAGTACTCTTAGAGTCTTGCAGAGTACTGTTCAGTGTGTATAGATTATGTTATGGCCTTGTCGTCTCTCTTGTTAGTTGGTGGTACTCTTTTTGCGGCCTTGTCGGCCTTGGTTATCTGTATATATTGTATTGGGACTCTTCTGCTTACAGATTGTTGTACATTCTAGTTTTGTTAATATTATTTGGAGGCCTTGTGGGCCTAGGTTTCATGTTAGAGTCACTGAGTATATTCTTTACCATTTCAAAAGCAAGATTGGTAAAAACAACATAGTAGGACCATTGTATTGCGGACATGATTCCCATTGAATCATGTTGTTGATGTTCTTCTAAGCCATTGAGGAATTTGCAAAGAAAAAGAAGGGAGTAAAACTTTCACTTTAATTGGATATCGGATATGGATATGAATTTTTAATTGGATACCGAGTATGAGTATGGATCTTTTAATTAAATACAGAATTATGATGTCACAACCCAGCTTCGAGGGTGAGTGACCGGGACCCGACGCCTGAATGACCCGAGCATGACACATGTGTATCGTAGCATGAACATATAACTATCTGGGCCAACAAGACCTCAGAATGAAAATCACATGAGAAGCTAGAAATATAGCAATTTGGACCAATGACAATATAACCAACAGGTGAATATATATAATAAGGTCGACAAGGCCACAACTAACATCAAAAGGCCGACAAATCCATAACATTAATACCATATATAACCAACTAGTCTAAAAGCCTCTAAGAGTCATAAAACAAACAACCAGATGGGATAGAGCCCCACCATACCCATAATATGTACATAAATGCATACCCTAAAACTCAGACAACAACTCCAGAAGAAGAGAAGTTCTCCAAATCGTGTATTTGCACCTACGGGCATGAACAACGTCCCCCAAAAAAAGGGACGTCAGTATGAAAGATGTACTAATTATGTAAGGCAAGGAAACATGTATAAGAATATAATATAAGAGAAAGGTATATAAATCAACCTGAAACATAGAAAAGCCTCTGAGGGCATACAACTATCATAACCATGAATACATGCATGTACATAAAAATTGGGCCACTCTATGGCACCATATTATATTTATTTTTCGGCCATATCGGATGCGGTAATATCTGCCCAACTGATCAGTGGTAACTACCCAATCGGTGGTAAATAACGATACATAACTTCCCAACTGGTGGTATGCACATATAAGTGCCTGCCCGACCGACTATAGCGTGGCGTGATAAGAAAATAGATATATATGTATATAAGTGAAATGCAAGGCTGACCATAGGGGGCACCATGAATAGAGTCAGAGTGAACTATGTTCATCCTTCGGCTATCATTATGGAATCATCTACAGTAAACGTTACAATCCATCCATAGTTCTCTAAATCAATCGTATCATGAGAAATATCAATAGATGTGAAAAAGTGTTCCGACAAGGAACATAATATAATTATAAGAAATAATGGAAGGAAAACACAAGATAATTAAGCTTCTAAGAATAGAATTGTTCGTTGATATTTCATTTCACATTTGGTCTATAACAAGATCATGCCAAGAAAAGGAAAATCCTTACATACCTTGTCGTCGAAGTTATTTAAGTTTCACGGGTCCTTGTAAGCTCTACGAACGATTATCTATATTATACGAGTAAATTGTATTAATATCAAATACATTACTTATGGAGAAGTTCACTTAGACATTTTGTTGAACAACTAGTGTGTGTAACTTTATAAGATCATTTGTAGTTCAAATCCTATACATCTCATCACAAAAACCACCATTAACATTCCTACTCTTCACCACAACTCTATCCCTATCCTTACCACTTCATTAGCAGCTTAAATCATATAAAAACAACATATACCACACAACTTAGCTTCAAGGTTCATGAACACAAGTTCCTTCAAGAATTTTCCAATAATATTAACTCAAGCACTTTCACAACCTAAGAGTAAGATAAAGAAGATAAAGCTTACTTAATTCACAAGAAAATCCTCAAGGAAGAAGAGGATCTAACAGTGTTCACAGGATTCTCTACGTCGAACTTGCATATTTTATCTTTGATTCAAGCTTGGAATCATTGGAGAACTTTATGAAATGTTTTAGGAGCCTTTAGGGTTTGAGATATGAGAGAAATATGAAATTTGGTCGAGCAAACCACTTAAATAGGAGCTATAAAAATTTATGCCGACCTAATGTACGGACCGTACAAAATTGTACAGACCGTACATATGGTCCGTACCTCCTAACCTCTGCCAATAGAAAAATATATAGTCCCACAAGGTGGAATGTACGATCCGTACATTGTAGGGTACAATTGGAAAGTTATGAAATTTCATCAAAATTTATTCTCTTCGATCTGTTTGACTTCTACGCACTCCGATACTTCTATAAACAAGTTTTAAACCCTAATTACCATTCCATAAGGTCTCATATCTTTTCGGGATATCGGTGTTAATCGATGGCTTGGTACAGGGAAGGTCTATGCTAGGGAGTCTACAAGCTTTGTCCAGTAGAGTCTTGTTTATGGGTATATTATGCATCACACTTATAAACAGGAGGCTACAGGGCATTTAGGATGGTTACCTTTCTTCTTGATTTAGAATTGTGATATAGAGATGAGTTATATGTTCTTTCCATAACCCTTATCGAGTTTAAAACTTACAGGAATACCTTCTTCCAGCAGAATTATGACTAGCAGAAAGATTAAGGATGAGTTGAGAAGGGATGCGAATAACTCACCCTGTATTAAGACAGGTCCTTCAGAGGACACAGGTGAGTCACCTTTTCAGGTATTTTTGACACCAATAGAACCAGAGCAGCTGAGGGAAGCTCCCACTTTACCAGTTCCACCGCCGGCTCATTCTGCTGAGGATATTAGGAGGGCGATGTAGGTGTTGATTCAGTTGGTTGCCTCCTAGGCATGGAACCATCCCAGAGTATCTTATATCGATAGACCCCTTGGAGGGTTAGGAAGTTCACAGCCTAGGGAGATTTTCGGTTAGGGACCGCTGATGGTTATCGGATTTGACCCAATTAAGGGTGATGAGAGGGCCAAGAGAGCCAGGATAGTTGGTGAGTGTAGTGGAACACCGTATGGACATGATTTATAGTTGTATGACCCACATGTTGGACCTTCACAATAGATTGAGTATAGTCAGATTTCTTGGATAAGACCGAGGCAAGGTTCACAAACTTAGTATCATAGGGACAAAGGAGTACAGGTCAAGTGAGGCTATCCTGGCCAACTTGCAGGTAGTGTGGTCGGATGCATGTGGGACTGGGCTGGAAAGGTACGGGGGTTTGTTATTGGTGTGGCAGATAGGGCCACAAAGTGCGCGAGTGTTTGGAGAGGATCGGTAAAGGTAAAGGTAAGGATAAGGGAATGGATGAAGCCTTGAGGCCCTATTCCATTTGAGGTATGCTATTATTATATTATTGTTGTCGACATTTTTACCTCTTATAAATTTAGCATTGATCCGTTTGTGTTGAAAGTATTGATTTTCCCCTTATTTTAGGGATTAGTTGTGTGACATTACTTGGGAATTAGATACTCTGACGAGAATAGGTTATGACTATAAGAGTGAGACGCTAGTTAAATTCCCATATATATGTTGGTAGACTAGAAGAAAATGAAATCCCACTGATTTAGTAATGGAATAGGTAGTGTGATCCTCCCTTTCAGTAGATTCCAAATTTATGATGTTACATTACCTTGATAATAGTACGAAAGCCCGTGTTTTGTGAATGGAAGGGTGAACCAATAAATAGCTATGGAAGTGGGAGGTGAGGAACGTTGCTTGAAGGTTTAAGAAGGTTATAAAAACTCATGTATTTCACAGTAATTTTCATCAATATAGACAAGAAAGCGTTTTATGAACCTGTGATCCAAATAGTCACACCTTGCTTAAGAAATTAGAAATGACCCTAGGGTGTTGAATATGTGAATAGATTATTTCAAATGAATTATATTGAGAGTGGAGGGGGAGACGTTTGAGGGAAATGCGTAGAATGATACATCCAGAATAATGACCCCAAGTTATATAAGGACTAGTTACCCGTGATAATAGAAGGCGGCACAAGTCGTTTGTCTAGTCATAAAGAAATTATATTGCCTATTGTTGAAAGTTACTTATCAGGATGTTAGTAAGCCAGACATGCTATAAATGACGAAGTGAAGAGCCCTTCAAATTTATTAGAAAAGGTGTCATAATTCTAGATTCCTTGAGATAAGAATAGTTTGTTGAAACCAAAGATGTCAAGAACCTGGAGATGACTGAGGAATGAATAAAGAAAAGAAGAAATATTTAATTAATATGAATGAACTAACTTGAAAAAATGTTGAGACAGAGGTAGGTATGCCAACGACACAAAGATGAATTGTAACGAAAAAAAAGAAGATAAATATAAAAGTGAACGAATTTATGACTATAAAGGTTTCATTAAGGTGTGACTACGCCAATGTAATGTAAGAACCCATTGTGAGAAAGGGTCAGTAATGATTTCATTGACTAGATGTGTTAGACACTCGATGTTTGAGAAGATCAGTATGAGAAGTATATCAAGGACAAGAACACCCCAATAACCTAAAATGGAGAAGTAAGATTAAGATGATTGAGTAATTAGACGATGAAAGGCCTGATTATGGCAAAATAAGAATATTTGGGAGAGCCATTAGACTATGTAACGCCGCAAATCAAATCAAATTGTATGATGACTCACAGGAAGTAGGTAGACGAGAGTAAGTATGGGCAAGGCATGAGATATTCATATAAGGAAATAAGAAAAGGGGCCGATAATCCTAAGAATATCAAGAAGGCGTTAGAAAGGTACGTTAAGGGGTAGCGATCCGATAAGAAATGTGAAATGTCATGCAAGCAAGGATAACTGTGAGCATATTCCAATCGACTAAAGGCTATTTTGCATAATATAAATGGAGTAGGAGGCTACAACTCAGTATGATTAAGAAATCCCTTCCTAAGCGCTATTGATAGAAAATTTTTAGTCCTAGCATAAGTGCTAAAGAGAAAACAGTAGCAACCCCGGACTATAAATGCCAATTAATGGTAAGTATAACTGAACATTTAAGACTCAAAAGACTAGTGTGAGGTATGAATAAAGACAGGAGGACAAAGACCCCAAGAGGAGTTACTCAAAGCTAAGGTATAAAAGAGGAATTGATTTAGGAAATCAATAATGGACCACTTATATATATCATGGTGTTTCAAAATGAATAATATGCAGTGAGTAAGCGAAGGGAAAATGGAAAGTGTTAAGAAGAGTAAGAAAAGGAAGTCGCTTATAACTGTGAGTAATGAGAAAATACGATAAGATTTTGTTTCCAGATCCTGAAAAAGTTTCAATGATTATATCTGTGGGATATTAGTGGTGGGGATAATATAAACCATAAGAATCCAATACATTGATCATTGAGTGAGGCTAAGTTTATGGAAGAAAGGAGGGCTTAATGAATTTTAAAAGATCTTATGTATCGATAATCCTATCGTTGGAATTAAATAGTATGGTACCAGCCATATAACCACAAGCGGATTGACTAGTGCAGACGTCAAAAGGGCAAGAATTAGTCTCAAGAATGTATCAGTAAATCATATGGACGTCTGACTAATAATTTAGAAAATGACACTCTTAAGATTCACAACCTGATAGAGTCATCCTTTGGATGGAATGATAAGGGATGTCATGGCCAAGATTCCACTTTTAAGAAAGAAATTGGAAAAAGTACTTAACAAAAAGGGATCGTCAGATGCCATAGCTATTGGTGTATTCTCGATGTGATAGAGCCATGAGGCAAGGCTTTAACAGAAATCTATCATCTGCAATACTCTATCTACCTGGGATGTACCAAGAGATTGAATGGGTATACTAAGAAAACAATATGAGAAGGAACATTATAGATGATGTAGCCACAATGTTAATTATCATCAAGTATGGTTGAGCACTAGGAGCCAAGGGGTAAATTCAGGACAGTAAAGATCCGATGAGAATGGCAGACAGTTAATATGAGATTTTTATTTAAGGATTTCCTCACCATTATCATGAATTAGTTTAATAATTAGGGCTACTTATGCAGCTAAGGATTATGCAAGATTGTATGGTTAAAACGATGGTCCACCTATATGGTGTCTCTGGTTATATAACTTTTGACAAGGATACTCAATATATAAATAAGTTCAGAAGATTACTCGTAATGAGTTTTGGGCACTTCGGTAAGCCCCATCCCTAAGAAGGTATTCAAATTGGGTATTTGATTTAGATGCTCGAGGGCATGCTATGAAATTGCACAGTAGATGCTACAGGGAGTCTGGATGACCATTAGAATTATATCATATGAAGCTCTAAAGTTGTGAAGACATAGGACCTCTACTAGATGATTAGAAATAAACAAACCAAAGTCAACAAGATCAGATTTAAAGTATCAAGTCATAAGGGAGATAAAGTCACATGACAAAAGATATCAATTGCCTAGGATCGTCATTAATTGGTGTGTAAATGGATGGCGACTGAACTTAGAATTTCAAGTTAGTGCTACTTGAGAAAATGTTATCTCTGAAAGACGTGATGAAAATAGGCAAGCCTAACCTCATGTACGTTAGACCATATAAGATTGTTCAGAAAAAATTGTTAGGTGGCATATAAACTTGAACTACCTCGGGAAATTAGAGCAGTTCGTCCAATAATCCATAAGCCCGACCACTTCAGAAATGAATGAGAAATCTATTTCGTGTTACCCTTGTAAAGGATTATTAGATTACATAAGACTCACCGTGCGAAGGAATCTCAGTTACCATCTTGAATCGCTAAATCCAGAAGTTTCAGGCCAACACAAAAGGGATAGCCTTTATTAAGATATTGTTGAAAAGTACTAGTATGGAAAGGATGACATGATGAATCAAGAAAGATATGAAGTTCAAATATTCTCGCCTACTTCAGAGTGCGAATTTAAGTTATCACTCGTGCGATGTGATTTCCATTATTTTTATCATATATATCAGCTTATCTTGCGTGCATGTATAGGTAATGTTTTTGGGGTAGATGTGGCAGATGCATCCAAGAGTTCCGACAGTTGAGGTGAGTTATAGTTAACCCCTTTATATTTTTTTAATAGATCAATGGTCGTATGAAGCCAATATTTATATGTTCTGGTTACTTATGGCCCTGTGTGGCATTGGATATGTGTTTCGGGCTGCTTGATAGGTTGCATGGTTCTGTTTATAGAGGAAACTCTTGCAAACTTTCCAGAAAACCCTTAAGAGTTAGGATTCTAAAGACATGTTATCCCTACATTCGAGGACGAATATTCCTAAAAGGGGAAGGATGTTACACCTCGTAATTTCACGTCTAGTCATGTCATCCATTAACACCGGTATCTTAAAAAGATATGAGACTTTACAGAAGGGTAATGAGGGTTTAAATCATGTTTATAGAAGTATCGGGGTGTGTAGAAGTTAAAAGAATCGAAGGGAATACATTTAAATGAAATTTCATAACTTTCCAATTATACCCTACAATGTACGGACTGTACCTGTCATACCCCAACCTTGGGGGGTGGCCGGCACCCAGCACCCGAAGATATAAGCAAATCGTCATAGTATGGGGAACCTGTAACACAAGACTTGTGCCGACAAGGCCTCCTTAATACTACGTAAGACAATAATACATAACAACCTTCACGCAGAAAAGTTCCAACATATATATACATATAACCAAGGCCATAAGAAGAGTACATGACTGACAAGGGGGCCGACAAGGCCACTACATACACAAACCCACTACATATAAGTACGAAAGTCTCTAAGCGTGATGCAATATGTCCACAGGTCGGGATAGGTCCCCGCCATACCAAAAATGCTAGTAACATATATACAACAGTACCTAAAGACTCTTGTAAGAAACTCCGAGAGAGAGAAGTGCGACAACCACAACTGAATAGGAAACCTACTGAGAAGGAGCACCGTTCTGTCTATCTGTACATGCGGGCATAAACACAGTGCCCCAGAGAGGGGGCATCAATACGAAAAATGTATTGAATATATAAGACAGGTAACATATGTAAACATGAGATATAACAAGAGAGGTATAGAGATAAGATTCAACCTGAAACTCATACCAACCTCTGGGCCTATGTTGTAAAAATAACAATTATGTATGTATGCATGTCGATAAGAATCATGTGAATCTGTGGGGCAAGTCATACCATAATGTATCTATATATCATACCCAACCTCGAAGAGCACTCGGTCGTACCTTGTGCAAATATGGACTCGGTAATATCAGACTAACTACAACTGTGTGCACATCTACGTGCCATACCCGGCCTACTATAGTGCAACTTAGTAAGAAAATAAATACATATATATAAGTGTAATGCAGACCGATTCCCAAGGACATCACAAGTAGAGCCGATATGACCTATCGTCATTATCCTTCAACTATAGTTATTGGTCCTACATTTAGGGAATTTAATACAACCATTTTGGGACGTATGGAGTTTTAAAAATGTGTAGGAATGGAACAACAAAAGGAATATGATCAACATTATCAAAGAAGGTATACCAATAGTAATAACACAAGATAGAATTCATTTCCAAGTTAATGCTTTGTTAAGTCATGCTGAGAAAGAAAGTTTGCCCTACATACTTTGTCTTTACTGTTGGTTATGTCCGGTAGAGCCTCGCACGTGGTGTGAATGATTGTCTACACTAAATGAGGGATTTGTATTAATATCAAACTCATATCGAACAAGAGATTTCATTTAGGAATTTCATCAAAAAACTTATGTGCATGAAGTTCTAGAGTTACACCGCCATGGGTTCTCATTCAATTTAGCACCACCCTCAGCTCTAGCTCATTTCCTTAAAACACAGTTACAACCGTAATTCTCACCGTAAAACATGGGAATCCTCCAACTTGCGACCAAGTTATTTCCTTTGATTGGATTTATCTTTATTCCTCTTCATACTTATATAAACAAACTATGGACCTTGATCACCCTTCATAAAAATCACACATCTTCTTGGGAGGTCGTTGTTCAATCGATGGTACGGCTAAACGTGTAATTACGAGGCATAACAACACCTTTTTGTATGCACCGTACATTGCACCTTGTGGGACCATATATTTTTTTGTTGGCAGAGGTTTGGAGGTACGGACCGTATGTATGGTCCGTAAAAATAGGCTATGCATTAGGTCGGCAGAAATTTTTCAAGCCCCTATTTAAGTGGTTTGCTCGACCAAATTCCATATTTCTCTCATCTCTCAAACCCTAAAGGCTCCTAAAACATTTCATAAAGTTTAGCAATGATTCCAAGCTTGAATCAAAGATAAAATATAGAAGTTTGACGTAGAACATCTCGTGAACACCATTAGATCATCTTCTTCCTTGTTGCGATGATTTCAGAGATAGCTTAATGATGATGTAAGCTGAGAATTGAGGAATTTCATGTGAATTAAGGTAAGCTTCATATTCTTTATCTTACTCTTAGGTTGTGCAAGTGCCTGAGTTAAGATTATTGGAAAATTCTTGAAGGAACTTGTGTTCATGAACCTTGAAGCTAGGTTGTGGGGTATGTGTTGTTTTTATGTAATTTAAGCTGCTAATGAAGTAGTAAGGATAGGGATAGAGATGTCGTAAATAGTAGGATTGTTAATGGATGATGTTGTGATGAGATGTATAGGATTTGAACTACAAATAATCTTATAAAGTGACACACACACTAGTTGTTCGACAAAATTTCTAAGTGAACTTCGATGAAATTTCTAAGTGAACTTCTCCATAAGTAATGGATTGGATATTGATACAAGTCACTCATATAATATAGATAATCGTTCGTAGAGCTTACAAGGATCCGTGGAACTTAAATAACTTCGATGATAAGTTATGTAAGGCTTTTCCTTTTCTTGGAATGATCTTGTTTTAGACCAAAAGTGAAATGAAGTATCGTCGAACAATTATATTCTTAGAAGATTGATTATCCTATAATTCCCTTCCATTATTGATTATGATTCTAGTATGTTCCTTGTCGGAATTCTTTTCACATCTATTGATATTCCTCGTGATACGATTGATTTAGAGAACTATGGTTCGCTTATAATGTTTGCTGTATATGATTCCATAATGATAGTCAGAGGATAACGACCATAGGTCACAAGTCACAAATAGTCAAACTATAAGTCCAGCAATTTCAAAGAGACAACAAGTCACAAACAATCAAAAATATCCAACCGAAGTAATCCATCCCAACTTCATACATGAGGCTTACATGATTTCTCCAACATTATCTAACTATACATACGCTTCGCTAACCGAAGTCTAACAAGAAGGTAAGCCGTAACCTACCTAGAATGCCGAACGGGAGTCCCAATAAATCATATTTGTGCCTTTCCCTTTCGAGGATCACTGTCGTACTCGAATTCTAATATTATCGAAATCTAAGTTAGAGCATGAAATTAACAAAACCCATAACATTAAACTATCCTTCGAACCCAATCTAACTATGGGAGAAAGGGGGGAAACGTGCTTAAAGGGGTAAAATGATCATTTCAAAAGTGAAATATGAAATTCCACGTTCTAGGTGTTCAATACTACTCATCAATCGCTAAATTAACTCAAAACTATGTCAATTTCATCAGGCAAACCCCTCAAATTTGGGTATGAACCCTAGTTTTTCAACCCTCAATTTCATCACATAAATGGAAGATTCAAGCTTAACAATTACTAATTACTGGAATCCATACTTAAATTAACAAAACCCATCAATTTATTCTCACATTCAATCTTAGAACTCAAGCAAACCCTAACTAGGTTGAACTCATCTTTCTCAACTAGATTCTAGGTTAATTCCGTCATTAAATCAACATATGGAAGCTAAGTGAAGGTAATCCAAGGTTAAGAAAGCATACCACAAGAAGAAATCACTTAAAGATGCTTGGAATCGCCTCAATGGTGCTTTGGAGAAGTGTTTTTGAAATGAAAGAAGTGTAGGGTTTTTAACCCACTTAAAAACATTCTGGAATCCTGTCGTCCGCTGCAGTGGACAAGGCCCACTGCAGCGAACCCGAACCCACTGCAGCCGCCAAGGCCCGTTGTAGCAAACTCACGCCCACGGTCAACCCGTCTACGCTCGCAAATCCTGCGCATAATCCCAACCTTTCGCTGCAGCGGATTGCCATCCGTTGTAGCATTTTAGGTCTGCTGGGGCACACTGAGGCTCGCCCCAGTAAGAACACCAGAAACCAGAAATTCCTATACTAATACAATTTCAATCCGAAATCTGATAATCACCCGAGACCTCCCCGACACAAACCAAATATGTACACATACGTAAAAACACTCTACAAACTCACTCGCTATCTCAGAATTTCCATCAAAGGTCTAATTCTTCGGGTCAACCTCCAACGGCCTAAACTAACTTTCTAATCAATAGCCAAACACACTCCTGAGGGCCTCGAGAACCGAAACAACTATCCCAGCAAGTCATAAACGATCCTCCGAACCTCATGAAATCAATGGAACTCCAAAAAAGATTCGTTTACACAAAGTCAATTATTGGTCAACACTTTCACTCCTCAAGGTTCTAATTTCTCATTTCTCCTAGAATCGTTCGATAACTTTGGAAATCAAGTCAACAGGGGTAAAATAGTCAAAATGCACATAACAATGGACACATGTCGTTACATCAGATACTAATTAAACAATTGCTCGTCCTCCAGTGACAAGAGAGAATGAAAGATGACGGTAACCAAATAATCTTTAATATAACAACATGGAGTACTATACGGCATGGAATGCACCAAAAACACTACTCTCTCTCTCCTTATTAGTTGAAACTCCCTCTAACTTAGCTAACAACCTAATTTCCATACTCGCATTTCTCTCATCATTGATTCTCGAATATAAGAACTGCTTTTGCTGAAATTTTCTAATCCAATATAACCATACCTATGAATGCGATCGATAGGTCCGACAATATTCCTCAAGACAACACAAACCTTACATAAAGACATTGTCATAGCCCATGCTGAACTGGTAAAATATTTTGATCCCGCTAACTTTTCTTTCACCCTTCTAGAGACGTTCTTCATACCACTATTTCTTAGAAACACACAAAGAAAAAACCTGAACCATGACTTACTCTTGCAAGAAAAGAATCCTCACTTTATCAGAGAAACCCTAAGCAATTCCATCAAACTGATCTTACTCATAGCCAACTTCGCTAGTTCCAAGTCATTTTAAACTTTCAAATCATAATACATGAAGCATACCACTGAATACCTCATCGAGCCAAGCCCATAGGACACCATCTGATCATTCTATAGACCTCTCGCGACCATATTACCTCTTTGAATCAATACCAAGACTCATGATTTAATTTATATTTTTAAATTATGAAGAAGTCATCAATTTGAAGAAAATTAGTATGTTTTAATTTTCTTTGATTGTTATAGTCTATTATTAATTTATATAAGCTTATTCGAGTTTATAATACATAAAAAGTTCAACAATTCACAATTTTATAGAAAACCAAAATAAATTAGTACATAAAATGTGTCGATTACATAATACATTAAAAACATAGAAAATACATAATACATGAAAATGTGGAACCGCTAAAAACAAAATACATAAAAATAACAAATTAAACTGAAAATACATAGAAATAATAAACTTAATGAACAAAATACGTAGAAATAATAAACAACAACACGATAGCACAAATAATCTTCTAAAATTTCAATTTCTCTTTCAAAGCATTTTTCTCGTGTTGAGTGTCTCTAAGGTTATGCTTGAAAATCCTTTGTTTTTCTTCGGATTCTTTTACCACGCCCTCCAGAAGGTTAATTTTTTCTTCAGCTTCTATAAGTCTAAACTGCAAATCAAACTTTACGATATCTCTACTGATACGTGGAGTCGCGGTATCTCTATCAACATGAGGCTTTTTAAACTTCGCCACTGTTTTATCCACGGAAATGTCATCTTCCCATTGAAAATGTTTGCAACCATTCATACCCTATAAACATTATAAGAAAATCGGTTTTTGAAAGTAAAATATGTAGATAATGTGAAAAAACTCTAAATCCTAAAAACTTATAAAAACATTTACTTCAGGCACTTTACAACGCCAAAAATGACGATCTTGATTATCTTGGGTCCTTCTTAGCTTACAATAATAATCACATTCACAAACATTGGATTCTATAGAAAAGTTTGACGTTTCGGAACTCTGGGACATGATTTTTGGGGGCCTAAAGTATGGTAAAAGAGATAAAATGAAGAAGGTGAAGAGTGACTTGAAAATGGCTAACTCTTTAGGGTTTATATTAATCCCTATTGCACAAGAAATTCCTGTTCAATACGACTTAACGGTGACGTTACTATTAAGTCCAATTACGCAAGAATTTGCTGGCAAAAGGTACTATTCTAATTTATTTTTGGGGGAAAAGGTCATAATTGCCCTCCAACTATGATTTATAGCTTAACGCCCTCCGTCAAACATTGATATCAAATATACTCTTCCCGTTAGAAAACTTGTTGAATTTGCCCTCGGATTGACGGATTTGTGAGTTAGACGCCATGTCGGATCCACGTCGGCCACCACAACCACGTAGACTCATGATTTAATTTATATTTTTAATTTATGAAGAAGTCATCAATTTGAAGAAAATTTGTTTGTTTTAATTTTCTTTGATTGCTATAGTCTATTATTAATTTATATAAGCTTATTCGAGTTAATAATACATAAAAAGTTCAGCAATTCACAATTTTAAAGAAAACACAAATAAATTAGTACATAAAATGTGCCGATTACATAATACATTAAAAACATAGAAAATACATAATACATGAAAATGTGGAACTGCTAAAAACAAAATACATAAAAATAACAAATTAAACTGAAAATACATAAAAATAAAATACAAAGAAATAATAAACCTAATGAACAAAATACGTAGAAATAATAAACAACAACACGATAGCACAAATAATCTTCTAAAATTTCAATTTCTCTTTCAAAGCATTTTTCTCGTGTTGAGTGTCTCTAAGGTTATGCTTGAAAATCCTTTGTTTTTCTTCGGATTCTTTTAGCAAGCCCTCCAGAAGGACAATTTTTTGTTGAGCTTCCATAAGTCTGAACTGCAAGTCAAACTTCACGGTATCTCTAGCGATACGTGAAGTCGCGGTATCTCTATCAACATGAGGCTTTTTAAACTTCGCCGCCACTGTTTTATCCACGGAAATGTCATCTTCCCATTGAAAATGTTTGCAACCATTCATACCCTATAAACATTATAAGAAAATCGGTTTTTGAAAGTAAAATATGTAGATAATGTGAAAAAACTCTAAATCCTAAAAACTTATAAAAACATTTACTTCAGGCACTTTACAATGCCAAAAATGACGATCTTGATTATCTTGGGTCTTTCTTAGCTTACAATAATAATCGCATTCACAAATATTGGATTCTATAGCAAAGTTTGACGTTTCGGAACTCCGGGACATGATTTTCGGGGGCTAAAGTGTGGTAAAAGAGATAAAATGAAGAAGGTGAAGAGTGACTTGAAAATGGCTAACTCTTTTGGGTTTATATTAACCCCTATTGCACAAGAAATTCCTGCTCAATAGGACTTAACGGTGGCGTTACTATTAAGTCCAATTGCGCAGGAATTTCCTGGCAAAAAGTACTATTGTAATTTATTTTTGGGGAAAAGGGTCATATTTGCCCTCCAACTATGATTTATAGTTTAACGCCCTCCGTCAAACATTGATATCAAATATACTCTTCCCGTTAGAAAACTTGTTGAATTTGCCCTCGGATGGACGGATTTGTGAGTTAGACGCCATGTCGGATCCACGTCGGCCACCACAACCACGTAGACTCATGATTTAATTTATATTTTTAATTTATGAAGAAGTCATCAATTTGAAGAAAATTTGTTTGTTTTAATTTGCTTTGATTGTTATAGTCTATTATTAATTTATATAAGCTTATTCGAGTTAATAATACATAAAAAGTTCAACAATTCACAATTTTATAGAAAACCAAAATAAATTAGTACATAAAATGTGTCGATTACATAATACATTAAAAACATAGAAAATACATAATACATGAAAATGTGGAACTGCTAAAAACAAAATACATAAAAATAACAAATTAAACTGAAAATACATAAAAATAAAATACAAAGAAATAATAAACCTAATGAACAAAATACGTAGAAATAATAAACAACAACACGATAGCACAAATAATCTTCTAAAATTTCAATTTCTCTTTAAAATCATTTTTCTCGTGTTTAGTGTCTCTAAGGTTATGCTTGAAAATCCTTTGTTTTTCTTCGTATTCTATTAGCAAGCCCTCCAGAAGGTCAATTTTTTGTTGAGCTTCCATAAGTCTAAACTGCAAGTCAAACCTCACGGTATCTCTAGTGATACGTGAAGTCGCGGTATCTCTATCAACATGAGGCTTTTTAAACTTCGCCGCCACTGTTTTATCCACAGAAATGTCATCTTCCCTTTGAAAATGTTTGCAACCATTCATACCCTATAAACAATATAAGAAAATCGGTTTTTGAAAGTAAAATATGTAGATAATGTGAAAAAACTCTAAATCCTAAAAACTTATTAAAACATTTACTTGAGGCACTTTACAACGCCAAAATGGACGATCTTGATTATCTTGGGTCCTTCTTAGCTTATAATAATAATCGCATTCACAAACATTGGATTCTATAGCAAAGTTTGACGTTTCAGAACTCTGGGACATGATTTTCGGGGGGCTAAAGTATGGTAAAAGAGATAAAATGAAGAAGGTGAAGAGTGACTTGAAAATGGCTAACTCTTTAGGGTTTATATTAACCCCTATTGCACAAGAAATTTCTGCTCAATAGGACTTAACGGTGACGTTACTATTAAGTCCAATTATTGAGAATTTCCTGGCAAAAAGTACTATTGTAATTTATTTTTGGGGAAAAGGGTCATATTTGCCCTCCAACTATGATTTATAGTTTAACGCCCTCCGTCAAACATTGATATCAAATATACTCTTCCCGTTAGAAAACTTGTTGAATTTGCCCTCGGATGGACGGGTTTGTGAGTTAGACGCCATGTCGGATCCACGTCGGCCACCACAACCACGTAGACTCATGATTTAATTTATATTTTTAATTTATGAAGAAGTCATCAATTTGAAGAAAATTTGTTTGTTTTAATTTGCTTTGATTGTTATAGTCTATTATTAATTTATATAAGCTTATTCGAGTTAATAATATAAAAAAAGTTCAACAATTCCCAATTTTAAAGAAAACCCAAATAAATTAGTACATAAAATGTGCCGATTACATAATACATTAAAAACATAGAAAATACATAATACATGAAAATGTGGAACTGCTAAAAACAAAATACATAAAAATAACAAATTAAACTGAAAATACATAAAAATAAAATACAAAGAAATAATAAACCTAATGAACAAAATACGTAGAAATAATAAACAACAACACGATAGCACAAATAATCTTCTAAAATTTCAATTTCTCTTTCAAATCATTTTTCTCGTGTTGAGTGTCTCTAAGGTTATGCTTGAAAATCCTTTGTTTTTCTTCAGATTCTTTAGCAAGCCCTCCGTAAGGTCAATTTTTCTTGACTTCTATAAGTCTAAGCTGCAAATCAAACTTTACCACATCTCTAGTAATACGTGAAGCCGCGGTATCTTTTACAACATGAGCCTTTTTAAAGTTCACGCCCACTCTTTTATCCACGGAAATGTCATCTTCCCATTGAAAATGTTTGCAACCATTCATACCCTATAAACATTATAAGAAAATCGGTTTTGAAAGTAAAATATGTAGATAATGTGAAAAAACTCTAAATCCTAAAAACTTATAAAAACATTTACTTGAGGCACTTTACAACGCCAAAAATAGCGATCTTGATTATCTTGGGTCCTTCTTAGCTTACAATAATAATCGCATTCACAAACATTGGATTCTATAGCAAAGTTTGACGCTTCTAACTCTGGGACATGATTTTCTGGGGCTAAAGTATGGTAAAAGAGATAAAATGAAGAAGGTGAAGAGTGACTTGAAAATGGCTAACTCTTTAGGGTTTATATTAATCCCTATTGCACAAGAAATTCCTGCTCAATAGGACTTAACGGTGACGTTCCTATTAAGTCCAATTGCGCAGGGATTTCCTGGCAAAAGGTACTATTGTAATTTATTTTTGGGGAAAAGGGTCATATTTGCCCTCCAACTATGATTTATAGTTTAACGCCCTCCGTCAAACATTGATATCAAATATACTCTTCCCGTTAGAAAACTTGTTAAATTTGCCCTCGGATGGACGGATTTGTGAGTTAGACGCCATGTCGGATCCACGTCGGCCACCACAACCACGTAGACTCATGATTTAATTTATATTTTTAATTTATGAAGAAGTCATCAATTTGAAGAAAATTTGTTTGTTTTAATTTGCTTTGATTGTTATAGTCTATTATTAATTTATATAAGCTTATTCGAGTTAATAATACATAAAAAGTTCAACAATTCACAATTTTAAAGAAAACCCAAATAAATTAGTACATAAAATGTGCCGATTACATAATACATTAAAAACATAGAAAATACATAATACATGAAAATGTGGAACTGCTAAAAACAAAATACATAAAAATAACAAATTAAACTGAAAATACATAAAAATAAAATACAAAGAAATAATAAACCTAATGAACAAAATACGTAGAAATAATAAACAACAACACGATAGCACAAATAATCTTCTAAAATTTCAATTTCTCTTTCAAATCATTTTTCTCGTGTTGAGTGTCTCTAAGGTTATGCTTGAAAATCCTTTGTTTTTCTTCGGATTCTTTTAGCACGCCCTCCAGAAGGTCAAGTTTTTCTTCAGCTTCTATAAGTCTAAACTGCAAATCAAACTTTACGATATCTCTAGTGATACGTGAAGTCGCGGTATCTCTATCAACATGAGGCTTTTTAAACTTCGCCGCCACTGTTTTATCCACGGAAATGTCATCTTCCCATTGAAAATGTTTGCAACCATTCATACCCTATAAACATTATAAGAAAATCGGTTTTTGAAAGTAAAATATGTAGATAATGTGAAAAAACTCTAAATCCTAAAAACTTATAAAAACATTTACTTCAGGCACTTTACAACGCCAAAAATGACGATCTTGATTATCTTGGGTCCTTCTTAGCTTACAATAATAATCGCATTCACCAACATTGGATTCTATAGCAAAGTTTGACGTTTCGGAACTCTGGGACATTATTTTCGGGGGCTAAAGTATGGTAAAAGAGATAAAATGAAGAAGGTGAAGAGTGACTTGAAAATGGCTAACTCTTTTGGGTTTATATTAACCCCTATTGCATAAGAAATTCCTGCTCAATAGGACTTAACGGTGACGTTACTATTTAGTCCAATTGCGCAGGAATTTCCTGGCAAAAAGTACTATTGTAATTTATTTTTGGGGAAAAGGGTCATATTTCCCTCCAACTATGATTTATAGTTTAACGCCCTCCGTCAAACATTGATATCAAATATACTCTTCCCGTTAGAAAACTTGTTGAATTTGCCCTCGGATGGACGGATTTGTGAGTTAGACGCCATGTCGGATCCACGTCGGCCACCACAACCACGTAGACTCATGATTTAATTTATATTTTTAATTTATGAAGAAGTCATCAATTTGAAGAAAATTTGTTTGTTTTAATTTGCTTTGATTGTTATAGTCTATTATTAATTTATATAAGCTTATTCGAGTTAATAATACATAAAAAGTTCAACAATTCACAATTTTAAAGAAAACACAAATAAATTAGTACATAAAATGTGCCGATTACATAATACATTAAAAACATAGAAAATACATAATACATGAAAATGTGGAACTGCTAAAAACAAAATACATAAAAATAACAAATTAAACTGAAAATACATAAAAATAAAATACAAAGAAATAATAAACCTAATGAACAAAATACGTAGAAATAATAAACAACAACACGATAGCACAAATAATCTTCTAAAATTTCAATTTCTCTTTCAAATCATTTTTCTCGTGTTGAGTGTCTCTAAGGTTATGCTTGAAAATCCTTTGTTTTTCTTCTGATTCTTTTAGCAAGCCCTCCAGAAGGTCAATTTTTCTTGACTTCTATAAGTCTAAGCTGCAACTCAACCCTTACCATATCTCTAGTGATACGTGAAGTCGCGGTATCTCTATCAACATGAGGCTTTTTAAACTTCGCCGCCACTGTTTTATCCACGGAAATGTCATCTTCCCATTGAAAATGTTTGCAACCATTCATACCCTATAAACATTATAAGAAAATCGGTTTCTGAAGGTAAAATATGTAGATAATGTGAAAAAATTCTAAATCCTAAAACCTTATAAAAACATTTACTTCAGGCACTTTACAACGCCAAAAATGACGATCTTGATTATCTTGGGTCCTTCTTAGCTTACAATAATAATCGCATTCACAAACATTGGATTCTATAGCAAAGTTTGACGTTTCAGAACTCTGGGACATGATTTTCGGGGGGCTAAAGTATGGTAAAAGAGATAAAATGAAGAAGGAGAAGACTGAGTTAAAAATGTCTAACTCTTTAGGGTTTATATTAACCGCTATTGCACAAGAAATTCTGCTCAATAGGACTTAACGGTGGCGTTACTATTAAGTCCAATTGCTTGAGAATTTCTAACAAAAGTACTATTGTAATTTATTTTTGGGGAAAAGGGTCATATTTGCCCTCCAACTATGATTTATAGTTTAACGCCCTCCGTCAAACATTGATATCAAATATACTCTTCCCGTTAGAAAACTTGTTTAATTTGCCCTCGGATGGACGATTTGTGAGTTAGACGCCATGTCGGATCCACGTCGGCCACCACAACCACGTAGACTCATGATTTAATTTATATTTTTAATTTATGAAGAAGTCATCAATTTGAAGAAAATTTGTTTGTTTTAATTTGCTTTGATTGTTATAGTCTATTATTAATTTATATAAGCTTATTCGAGTTAATAATACATAAAAAGTTCAGCAATTCACAATTTTAAAGAAAACACAAATAAATTAGTACATAAAATGTGCCGATTACATAATACATTAAAAACATAGAAAATACATAATACATGAAAATGTGGAACTGCTAAAAACAAAATACATAAAAATAACAAATTAAACTGAAAATACATAAAAATAAAATACAAAGAAATAATAAACCTAATGAACAAAATACGTAGAAATAATAAACAACAACACGATAGCACAAATAATCTTCTAAAATTTCAATTTCTCTTTCAAATCATTTTTCTCGTGGTGGGTGGCTCTAGGGTTGTGCTTGAAAGTCCGTTGTTTTTCTTTCTGATTCTTTTAGCAAGCCCTCCAGAAGGACACTTTTTCCTTCAGCTTCTATAAGTCTAACCTGCAAATCAAACTTTACGATATCTCTAGTGATACGTGAAGTCGCGGTATCTCTATCAACATGAGGCTTTTTAAACTTCGCCGCCACTGTTTTATCCACGGAAATGTCATCTTCCCATTGAAAATGTTTGCAACCATTCATACCCTATAAACATTATAAGAAAATCGGTTTTTGAAAGTAAAATATGTAGATAATGTGAAAAAACTCTAAATCCTAAAAACTTATAAAAACATTTACTTCAGGCACTTTACAACGCCAAAAATGACGATCTTGATTATCTTGGGTCCTTCTTAGCTTACAATAATAATCGCATTTACAAACATTGGATTCTATAGCAAAGTTTGACGTTTCGGAACTTTGGGACATTATTTTCGGGGGCTAAAGTATGGTAAAAGAGATAAAATGAAGAAGGTGGAGAGTGACTTGAAAATGGCTAACTCTTTAGGGTTTATATTAACCCTTATTGCACAAGAAATTCCTGCTCAATAGGACTTAACGGTGACGTTACTATTAAGTCCAATTGCGCAGGAATTTCCTGGCAAAAAGTACTATTGTAATTTATTTTTGGGGAAAAGGGTCATATTTGCCCTCCAACTATGATTTATAGTTTAACGCCCTCCGTCAAACATTGATATCAAATATACTCTTCCCGTTAGCAAACTTGTTGAATTTTCCCTCGGATGGACGGATTTGTGAGTTAGACGCCATGTCGGATCCACGTCGGCCACCACAACCACGTAGACTCATGATTTAATTTATATTTTTAATTTATGAAGAAGTCATCAATTTGAAGAAAATTTGTTTGTTTTAATTTGCTTTGATTGTTATAGTCTATTATTAATTTATATAAGCTTATTCGAGTTAATAATACATAAAAAGTTCAGCAATTCACAATTTTAAAGAAAACACAAATAAATTAGTACATAAAATGTGCCGATTACATAATACATTAAAAACATAGAAAATACATAATACATGAAAATGTGGAACTGCTAAAAACAAAATACATAAAAATAACAAATTAAACTGAAAATACATAAAAATAAAATACAAAGAAATAATAAACCTAATGAACAAAATACGTAGAAATAATAAACAACAACACGATAGCACAAATAATCTTCTAAAATTTCAATTTCTCTTTCAAATCATTTTTCTCGTGTTGAGTGTCTCTAAGGTTATGCTTGAAAATCCTTTGTTTTTCTTCGGATTCTTTTAGCAAGCCCTCCAGAAGGTCAAGTTTTTCTTCAGCTTCTATAAGTCTAAACTGCAAATCAAACTTTACGATATCTCTAGTGATACGTGAAGTCGCGGTATCTCTATCAACATGAGGCTTTTTAAACTTCGCCGCCACTGTTTTATCCACGGAAATGTCATCTTCCCATTGAAAATGTTTGCAACCATTCATACCCTATAAACATTATAAGAAAATCTGGTTTTGAAAGTAAAATATGTAGATAATGTGAAAAAACTCTAAATCCTAAAAACTTATAAAAACATTTACTTCAGGCACTTTACAACGCCAAAAATGACGATCTTGATTATCTTGGGTCCTTCTTAGCTTACAATAATAATCGCATTCACAAACATTGGATTCTATAGCAAAGTTTGACGTTTCGGAACTCTGGGACATGATTTTCGGGGGGCTAAAGTATGGTAAAAGAGATAAAATGAAGAAGGTGAAGAGTGACTTGAAAATGGCTAACTCTTTAGGGTTTACATTAACCCCTATTGCACAAGAAATTCATGCGCAATAGGACTTAACGGTGGCGTTACTATTAAGTCCAATTGCGCAGCAATTTCCTGGCAAAAGGTACTATTGTAATTTATTTTTGGGGAAAAGGGTCATAATTGCCCTCCAACTATGATTTATAGTTTAACGCCCTCCGTCAAACATTGATATCAAATATACTCTTCCCGTTAGAAAACTTGTTGAATTTGCCCTCGGATTGACGGATTTGTGAGTTAGACGCCATGTCGGATCCACGTCGGCCACCACAACCACGTAGACTCATGATTTAATTTATATTTTTAATTTATGAAGAAGTCATCAATTTGAAGAAAATTTGTTTGTTTTAATTTGCTTTGATTGTTATAGTCTATTATTAATTTATATAAGCTTATTCGAGTTAATAATACATAAAAAGTTCAGCAATTCACAATTTTAAAGAAAACACAAATAAATTAGTACATAAAATGTGCCGATTACATAATACATTAAAAACATAGAAAATACATAATACATGAAAATGTGGAACTGCTAAAAACAAAATACATAAAAATAACAAATTAAACTGAAAATACATAAAAATAAAATACAAAGAAATAATAAACCTAATGAACAAAATACGTAGAAATAATAAACAACAACACGATAGCACAAATAATCTTCTAAAATTTCAATTTCTCTTTCAAATCATTTTTCTCGTGTTGAGTGTCTCTAAGGTTATGCTTGAAAATCCTTTGTTTTTCTTCGGATTCTTTTAGCAAGCCCTCCAGAAGGCCAATTTTTTTCTTCAGCTTCTATAAGTCTAAACTGCAAATCAAACTTTACGATATCTCTAGTGATACGTGAAGTCGCGGTATCTCTATCAACATGAGGCTTTTTAAACTTCGCCGCCACTGTTTTATCCACGGAAATGTCATCTTCCCATTGAAAATGTTTGCAACCATTCATACCCTATAAACATTATAAGAAAATCGGTTTTTGAAAGTAAAATATGTAGATAATGTGAAAAAACTCTAAATCCTAAAAACTTATAAAAACATTTACTTCAGGCACTTTACAACGCCAAAAATGACGATCTTGATTATCTTGGGTCCTTCTTAGCTTACAATAATAATCGCATTCACAAACATTGGATTCTATAGCAAAGTTTGACGTTTCGGAACTCTGGGACATGATTTTTGAGGGGCTAAAGTATGGTAAAAGAGATAAAATGAAGAAGGTGAACAGTGACTTGAAAATGGCTAACTCTTTAGGGTTTATATTAACCCCTATTGCACATGAAATTCCTGCTCAGTAGGACTTAACGGTGACGTTACTATTAAGTCCAATTGCGCAGGAATTTCCTGGCAAAAGGTACTATTGTAATTTATTTTTGGGGAAAAGGGTCATATTTGCCCTCCAACTATGATTTATAGTTTAACGCCCTCCGTCAAACATTGATATCAAATATACTCTTCCCGTTAGAAAACTTGTTGAATTTGCCCTCGGATGGACGGATTTGTGAGTTAGACGCCATGTCGGATCCACGTCGGCCACCACAACCACGTAGACTCATGATTTAATTTATATTTTTAATTTATGAAGAAGTCATCAATTTGAAGAAAATTTGTTTGTTTTAATTTGCTTTGATTGTTATAGTCTATTATTAATTTATATAAGCTTATTCGAGTTAATAATACATAAAAAGTTCAGCAATTCACAATTTTAAAGAAAACACAAATAAATTAGTACATAAAATGTGCCGATTACATAATACATTAAAAACATAGAAAATACATAATACATGAAAATGTGGAACTGCTAAAAACAAAATACATAAAAATAACAAATTAAACTGAAAATACATAAAAATAAAATACAAAGAAATAATAAACCTAATGAACAAAATACGTAGAAATAATAAACAACAACACGATAGCACAAATAATCTTCTAAAATTTCAATTTCTCTTTCAAATCATTTTTCTCGTGTTGAGTGTCTCTAAGGTTATGCTTGAAAATCCTTTGTTTTTCTTCGGATTCTTTTAGCAAGCCCTCCAGAAGGTCAATTTTTTCTTCAGCTTCTATAAGTCTAAACTGCAAATCAAACTTTACGATATCTCTAGTGATACGTGAAGTCGCGGTATCTCTATCAACATGAGGCTTTTTAAACTTCGTCGCCACTGTTTTATCCACGGAAATGTCAACTTCCCATTGAAAATGTTTGCAACCATTCATACCCTATAAACATTATAAGAAAATCAGTTTTTGAAAGTAAAATATGTAGATAATGTGAAAAAACTCTAAATCCTAAAAACTTATAAAAACATTTACTTCAGGCACTTTACAACGCCAAAAATGACGATCTTGATTATCTTGGATCCTTCTTAGCTTACAATAATAATCGCATTCACAAACATTGGATTCTATAGAACATGATTTTCGGGGGGCTAAAGTATGGTAAAAGAGATAAAATGAAGAAGGTGAAGAGTGACTTGAAAATGGCTAACTCTTTACTGTTTATATTAGTCCCTATTGCACAAGAAATTCCTGCTCAATAGGACTTAACGGTGACGTTACTATTAAGTCCAATTGCGCAGGAATTTTCTGGCAAAAAGTACTATTGTAATTTATTTTTGGGGAAAAGGGTCATATTTGCCCTCCAACTATGATTTATAGTTTAACGCCCTCCGTCAAACATTGATATCAAATATACTCTTCCCGTTAGAAAACTTGTTGAATTTGCCCTCGGATGGACGGATTTGTGAGTTAGACGCCATGTCGGATCCACGTCGGCCACCACAACCACGTAGACTCATGATTTAATTTATATTTTTAATTTATGAAGAAGTCATCAATTTGAAGAAAATTTGTTTGTTTTAATTTGCTTTGATTGTTATAGTCTATTATTAATTTATATAAGCTTATTCGAGTTAATAATACATAAAAAGTTCAGCAATTCACAATTTTAAAGAAAACACAAATAAATTAGTACATAAAATGTGCCGATTACATAATACATTAAAAACATAGAAAATACATAATACATGAAAATGTGGAACTGCTAAAAACAAAATACATAAAAATAACAAATTAAACTGAAAATACATAAAAATAAAATACAAAGAAATAATAAACCTAATGAACAAAATACGTAGAAATAATAAACAACAACACGATAGCACAAATAATCTTCTAAAATTTCAATTTCTCTTTCAAATCATTTTTCTCGTGTTGAGTGTCTCTAAGGTTATGCTTGAAAATCGTTTGATTTTCTTGAGATTCTTTTAGCAAGCCCTCCAGAAGGTCAATTTTTCTTCAGCTTCTATAAGTCTAAACTGCAAATCAAACTTTACGATATCTCTAGTGATACGTGAAGTCGCGGTATCTCTATCAACATGAGGCTTTTTAAAACTTCGCGCCTTTGTTTTATCCACGAAAATGTCTTCTTCCCATTGAAAATGTTTGCAACCATTCATACCCTATAAACGTTATAAGAAAATCAGTTTTTGAAAGTAAAATATGTAGATAATGTGAAAATACTCTAAATCCTAAAAACTTATAAAAGTATTTACTACAGGCACTTTACAACGCCAAAAATGGCGATCTTGATTATCTTGGGTCCTTCTTAGCTTACAATAATAATCGCATTCACAAACATTGGATTCTATAGCAAAGTTTGACGTTTCGGAACTCTGGGACATGATTTTTGGGGGGCTAAAGTATGGTAAAAGAGATAAAATGAAGAAGGTGAAGAGTGACTTGAAAATGGCTAACTCTTTAGGGTTTACATTAACCCCTATTGCACAAGAAATTCTGCGCAATAGGACTTAACGGTGACGTTACTATTAAGTCCAATTGCGCAGGAATTTTCTAGCAGAAAGTACTATTGTAATTTATTTTTGGGGAAAAGAGTCATATTTTCCCTCCAACTATGATTTATAGTTTAACGCCCTCCGTCAAACATTGATATCAAATATACTCTTCCCGTTAGCAAACTTATTGAATTTGCCCTCGGATGGACGGATTTGTGAGTTAGACGCCATGTCGGATCCACGTCGGCCACCACAACCACGTAGACTCATGATTTAATTTATATTTTTAATTTATGAAGAAGTCATCAATTTGAAGAAAATTTGTTTGTTTTAATTTGCTTTGATTGTTATAGTCTATTATTAATTTATATAAGCTTATTCGAGTTAATAATACATAAAAAGTTCAGCAATTCACAATTTTAAAGAAAACACAAATAAATTAGTACATAAAATGTGCCGATTACATAATACATTAAAAACATAGAAAATACATAATACATGAAAATGTGGAACTGCTAAAAACAAAATACATAAAAATAACAAATTAAACTGAAAATACATAAAAATAAAATACAAAGAAATAATAAACCTAATGAACAAAATACGTAGAAATAATAAACAACAACACGATAGCACAAATAATCTTCTAAAATTTCAATTTCTCTTTCAAATCATTTTTCTCGTGTTGAGTGTCTCTAAGGTTATGCTTGAAAATCCTTTGTTTTTCTTCGGATTCTTTTAGCAAGCCCTCCAGAAGGTCAATTTTTTCTTCAGCTTCTATAAGTCTAAACTGCAAATCAAACTTTACGATATCTCTAGTGATACGTGAAGTCGTTGTTTCTCTATCAACATGAGGCTTTTTAAACTTCCCCGCCACTGTTTTATCCACGGAAATGTCATCTTCCCATTGAAAATGTTTGCAACCATTCATACCCTATAAACATTATAAGAAAATCAGTTTTTGAAAGTAAAATATGTAGATAATGTGAAAAAACTCTAAATCCTAAAAACTTATAAAAACATTTACTTCAGGCACTTTACAACGCCACAAATGGCGATCTTGATTATCTTGGGTCCTTCTTAGCTTACAATAATAATCGCATTCACAAACATTGGATTCTATAGCAAAGTTTGACGTTTCGGAACTCTGGACATGATTTTCGGGGGCTAAAGTGTGGTAAAAGAGATAAAATGAAGAAGGTGAAGAGTGACTTGAAAATGGCTAACTCTTTTGGGTTTATATTAACCCCTATTGCACAAGAAATTCCTGCTCAATAGGACTTAACGGTGGCGTTACTATTAAGTCCAATTCTTGAGGAATTTCCTGGCAAAAGTACTATTGTAATTTATTTTTGGGGAAAAGGGTCATATTTGCCCTCCAACTATGATTTATAGTTTAACGCCCTCCGTCAAACATTGATATCAAATATACTCTTCCCGTTAGAAAACTTGTTGAATTTGCCCTCGGATGGACGTATTTGTGAGTTAGACGCCATGTCGGATCCACGTCGGCCACCACAACCACGTAGACTCATGATTTAAATTATATTTTTAATTTATGAAGAAGTCATCAATTTGAAGAAAATTTGTTTGTTTTAATTTGCTTTGATTGTTATAGTCTATTATTAATTTATATAAGCTTATTCGAGTTAATAATACATAAAATGTTCAGCAATTCACAATTTTAAAGAAAACACAAATAAATTAGTACATAAAATGTGCCGATTACATAATACATTAAAAACATAGAAAATACATAATACATGAAAATGTGGAACTGCTAATAACAAAATACATAAAAATAACAAATTAAACTGAAAATACATAAAAATAAAATACAAAGAAATAATAAACCTAATGAACAAAATACGTAGAAATAATAAACAACAACACGATAGCACAAATAATCTTCTAAAATTTCAATTTCTCTTTCAAAGCATTTTTCTCGTGTTGAGTGTCTCTAAGGTTATGCTTGAAAATCCTTTGTTTTTCTTCGGATTCTTTTACCACGCCCTCCAGAAGGTTAATTTTTTCTTCAGCTTCTATAAGTCTAAACTGCAAATCAAACTTTACGATATCCCTAGTGATACGTGAAGCCGCGGTATCTCTATCAACTGGAGGCTTTTTAAACTTCGCCGCCATTGTTTTATCCACGGAAATGTCATCTTCCCATTGAAAATGTTTGCAACCATTCATACCCTATAAACATTATAAGAAAATCAGTTTTTGAAAGTAAAATATGTAGATAATGTGAAAAAACTCTAAATCCTAAAAACTTATAAAAACATTTACTTCAGGCACTTTACAACGCCAAAAATGACGATCTTGATTATCTTGGGTCTTTCTTAGCTTACAATAATAATCGCATTCACAAATATTGGATTCTATAGCAAAGTTTGACGTTTCGGAACTCCGGGACATGATTTTCGGGGGCTAAAGTGTGGTAAAAGAGATAAAATGAAGAAGGTGAAGAGTGACTTGAAAATGGCTAACTCTTTAGGGTTTATATTAACCCCTATTGCACAAGAAATTCCTGCTCAATAGGACTTAACGGTGACGTTACTATTAAGTCCAATTGCGCAGGAATTTCCTGGCAAAAGGTACTATTGTAATTTATTTTTGGGGAAAAGGGTCATAATTGCCTCCAACTATGATTTATAGTTTAACGCCCTCCGTCAAACATTGATATCAAATATACTCTTCCCGTTAGAAAACTTGTTGAATTTGCCCTCGGATGGACGTATTTGTGAGTTAGACGCCATGTCGGATCCACGTCGGCCACCACAACCACGTAGACTCATGATTTAAATTATATTTTTAATTTATGAAGAAGTCATCAATTTGAAGAAAATTTGTTTGTTTTAATTTGCTTTGATTGTTATAGTCTATTATTAATTTATATAAGCTTATTCGAGTTAATAATACATAAAATGTTCAGCAATTCACAATTTTAAAGAAAACACAAATAAATTAGTACATAAAATGTGCCGATTACATAATACATTAAAAACATAGAAAATACATAATACATGAAAATGTGGAACTGCTAATAACAAAATACATAAAAATAACAAATTAAACTGAAAATACATAAAAATAAAATACAAAGAAATAATAAACCTAATGAACAAAATACGTAGAAATAATAAACACCAACACGATAGCACAAATAATCTTCTAAAATTTCAATATCTCTTTCAAATCATTTTTCTCGTGTTGAGTGTCTCTAAGGTTATGCTTGAAAATCCTTTGTTTTTCTTCGGATTCTTTTAGCATGCCCTCCAAAAGGTCAATTTTTTCTTCAGCTTCTATAAGTCTAAACTGCAAATCAAACTTTACGATATCTCTAGTGATACGTGAAGTCGCAGTATCTCTATCAACATGAGGCTTTTTAAACTTCGCCGCCACTATTTTATCCACGGAAATGTCATCTTCCCATTGAAAATGTTTGCAACCATTCATACCCTAAAAACATTATAAGAAAATTAGTTTTTGAAAGTAAAATATGTAGATAATGTGAAAAAACTCTAAATCCTAAAAACTTATAAAAACATTTACTTCAGGCACTTTACAACGCCAAAAATGACGATCTTGATTATCTTGGGTCCTTCTTAGCTTACAATAATAATCGCATTCACAAACATTGGATTCTATAGCAAAGTTTGACGTTTCGGAACTCCGGGACATTATTTTCGGGGGCTAAAGTATGGTAAAAGAGATAAAATGAAGAAGGTGAAGAGTGACTTGAAAATGGCTAACTCTTTAGGGTTTATATTAACCCCTATTTCACAAGAAATTCCTGCTCAATAGGACTTAACGGTGACGTTACTATTAAGTCCAATTGCGCAGGAGTTTCCTGGCAAAACGTACTATTGTAATTTATTTACGGGGGAAAGGGTCATATTTGCCCTCCAACTATGATTTATAGTTTAACGCCCTCCGTCAAACATTGATATCAAATATACTCTTCCCGTTAGCAAACTTGTTGAATTTGCCCTCGGATGGACGGATTTGTGAGTTTGACGCCATGTCGGATCCACGTCGGCCACCACAACCACGTAGACTCATGATTTAATTTATATTTTTAATTTATGAAGAAGTCATCAATTTGAAGAAAATTTGTTTGTTTTAATTTGCTTTGATTGTTATAGTCTATTATTAATTTATATAAGCTTATTCGAGTTAATAATACATAAAAAGTTCAGCAATTCACAATTTTAAAGAAAACACAAATAAATTAGTACATAAAATGTGCCGATTACATAATACATTAAAAACATAGAAAATACATAATACATGAAAATGTGGAACTGCTAAAAACAAAATACATAAAAATAACAAATTAAACTGAAAATACATAAAAATAAAATACAAAGAAATAATAAACCTAATGAACAAAATACGTAGAAATAATAAACAACAACACGATAGCACAAATAATCTTCTAAAATTTCAATTTCTCTTTCAAATCATTTTTCTCGTGTTGAGTGTCTCTAAGGTTATGCTTGAAAATCCTTTGTTTTTCTTCGGATTCTTTTAGCAAGCCCTCCAGAAGGTCAATTTTTTCTTCAGCTTCTATAAGTCTAAACTGCAAATCAAACTTTACGATATCTCTAGTGATACGTGAAGTCGCGGTATCTCTATCAACATGAGGCTTTTTAAACTTCGCCGCCACTGTTTTATCCACGGAAATGTCATCTTCCCATTGAAAATGTTTGCAACCATTCATACCCTATAAACATTATAAGAAAATCGGTTTTTGAAGGTAAAATATGTAGATAATGTGAAAAAACTCTAAATCCTAAAAACTTATAAAAACATTTACTTCAGGCACTTTACAACGCCAAAAATGACGATCTTGATTATCTTGGGTCCTTCTTAGCTTACAATAATAATCGCATTCACAAACATTGGATTCTATAGCAAAGTTTGACGTTTCGGAACTCCGGGACATGATTTTCGGGGGGCTAAAGTATGGTAAAAGAGATAAAATGAAGAAGGTGAAGAGTGACTTGAAAATGGCTAACTCTTTAGGGTTTATATTAACCCCTATTGCACAAGAAATTCCTGCTCAATAGGACTTAACGGTGACGTTACTATTAAGTCCAATTGCGCAGGAATTTCCTGGCAAAAGGACTATTGTAATTTATTTTTGGGGAAAAGGGTCATAATTTCCCTCCAACTATGATTTATAGTTTAACGCCCTCCGTCAAACATTGATATCAAATATACTCTTCCCGTTAGAAAACTTGTTGAATTTGCCCTCGGATGGACGGATTTGTGAGTTAGACGCCATGTCGGATCCACGTCGGCCACCACAACCACGTAGACTCATGATTTAATTTATATTTTTAATTTATGAAGAAGTCATCAATTTGAAGAAAATTTGTTTGTTTTAATTTGCTTTGATTGTTATAGTCTATTATTAATTTATATAAGCTTATTCGAGTTAATAATACATAAAAAGTTCAGCAATTCACAATTTTAAAGAAAACACAAATAAATTAGTACATAAAATGTGCCGATTACATAATACATTAAAAACATAGAAAATACATAATACATGAAAATGTGGAACTGCTAAAAACAAAATACATAAAAATAACAAATTAAACTGAAAATACATAAAAATAAAATACAAAGAAATAATAAACCTAATGAACAAAATACGTAGAAATAATAAACAACAACACGATAGCACAAATAATCTTCTAAAATTTCAATCTCTTTCAAAGCATTTTTCTCGTGTTGAGTGTCTCTAAGGTTATGCTTGAAAATCCTTTGTTTTTCTTCGGATTCTTTTAGCAAGCCCTCCAGAAGGTCAAGTTTTTCTTCAGCTTCTATAAGTCTAAACTGCAAATCAAACTTTACGATATCTCTAGTGATACGTGAAGTCGCGGTATCTCTATCAACATGAGGCTTTTTAAACTTCGCCGCCACTGTTTTATCCACGAAAATGTCATCTTCCCATTGAAAATGTTTGCAACCATTCATACCCTATAAACATTATAAGAAAATCAGTTTTTGAAAGTAAAATATGTAGATAATGTGAAAAAACTCTAAATCCTAAAAACTTATAAAACATTTACTTCAGGCACTTTACAACGCCGAAAATGACGATCTTGATTATGTTAGGTCCTTCTTAGCTTACGATAATAATCGCATTCACAAACATTGGATTCTATAGCAAAGTTTGACGTTTTGGAACACTGGGACATGATTTTCAGGGCTCTAAAGTATGGTAAAAGAGATAAAATGAAGAAGGTGAACAGTGACTTGAAAATGGCCAACTCTTTAGGGTTTATATTAATCCCTATTGCACAAGAAATTCCTGCTCAATAGGACTTAACGGTGACGTTACTATTAAGTCCAATTGCGCAGGAATTTGCTGGCAAAAGGTACTATTGTAATTTATTTTTGGGGAAAAAGGTCTTATTTGCTCTATAACTATGATTTATAGTTTAACGCCCTCCGTCAAACATTGATATCAAATATACTCTTCCCGTTAGCAAACTTGTTGAATTTGCCCTCGGATGGACGGATTTGTGAGTTAGACGCCATGTCGGATCCACGTCGGCCACCACAACCACGTAGACTCATGATTTAATTTATATTTTTAATTTATGAAGAAGTCATCAATTTGAAGAAAATTTGTTTGTTTTAATTTGCTTTGATTGTTATAGTCTATTATTAATTTATATAAGCTTATTCGAGTTAATAATACATAAAAAGTTCAGCAATTCACAATTTTAAAGAAAACACAAATAAATTAGTACATAAAATGTGCCGATTACATAATACATTAAAAACATAGAAAATACATAATACATGAAAATGTGGAACTGCTAAAAACAAAATACATAAAAATAACAAATTAAACTGAAAATACATAAAAATAAAATACAAAGAAATAATAAACCTAATGAACAAAATACGTAGAAATAATAAACAACAACACGATAGCACAAATAATCTTCTAAAATTTCAATTTCTCTTTCAAATCATTTTTCTCGTGTTGAGTGTCTCTAAGGTTATGCTTGAAAATCCTTTGTTTTTCTTCGGATTCTTTTAGCAAGCCCTCGAGAAGGACAATTTTTTGTTGAGCTTCCATAAGTCTAAACTGCAAATCAAACTTTACGATATCTCTAGTGATACGTGAAGTCGCGGTATCTCTATCAACATGAGGCTTTTTAAACTTCGCCGCCACTGTTTTATCCACGGAAATGTCATCTTCCCATTGAAAATGTTTGCAACCATTCATACCCTATAAACATTATAAGAAAATCAGTTTTTGAAAGTAAAATATGTAGATAATGTGAAAAAACTCTAAATCCTAAAAACTTATAAAAACATTTACTTCAGGCACTTTACAACGCCAAAAATGACGATCTTGATTATCTTGGGTCCTTCTTAGCTTACAATAATAATCGCATTCACAAACATTGGATTCTATAGCAAAGTTTGACGTTTCGGAACTCCGGGACATTATTTTCGGGGGCTAAAGTATGGTAAAAGAGATAAAATGAAGAAGGTGAAGAGTGACTTGAAAATGGCTAACTCTTTAGGGTTTATATTAACCCCTATTGCACAAGAAATTCCTGCTCAATAGGACTTAACGGTGACGTTACTATTAAGTCCAATTGCGCAGGAATTTCCTGGCAAAAAGTACTATTGTAATTTATTTTTGGGGAAAAGGGTCATATTTGCCCTCCAACTATGATTTATAGTTTAACGCCCTCCGTCAAACATTGATATCAAATATACTCTTCCCGTTAGAAAACTTGTTGAATTTGCCCTCGGATGGGCGGATTTGTGAGTTAGACGCCATGTCGGATCCACGTCGGCCACCACAACCACGTAGACTCATGATTTAATTTATATTTTTAATTTATGAAGAAGTCATCAATTTGAAGAAAATTTGTTTGTTTTAATTTGCTTTGATTGTTATAGTCTATTATTAATTTATATAAGCTTATTCGAGTTAATAATACATAAAAAGTTCAGCAATTCACAATTTTAAAGAAAACACAAATAAATTAGTACATAAAATGTGCCGATTACATAATACATTAAAAACATAGAAAATACATAATACATGAAAATGTGGAACTGCTAAAAACAAAATACATAAAAATAACAAATTAAACTGAAAATACATAAAAATAAAATACAAAGAAATAATAAACCTAATGAACAAAATACGTAGAAATAATAAACAACAACACGATAGCACAAATAATCTTCTAAAATTTCAATTTCTCTTTCAAAGCATTTTTCTCGTGTTGAGTGTCTCTAAGGTTATGCTTGAAAATCCTTTGTTTTTCTTCGGATTCTTTTAGCAAGCCCTCCAGAAGGTCAATTTTTTCTTCAGCTTCTATAAGTCTAAACTGCAAATCAAACTTTACGATATCTCTAGTGATACGTGAAGTCGCGGTATCTCTATCAACATGAGGCTTTTTAAACTTCGCCACTGTTTTATCCACGAAAATGTCATCTTCCCATTGAAAATGTTTGCAACCATTCATACCCTATAAACATTATAAGAAAATCAGTTTTTGAAAGTAAAATATGTAGATAATGTGAAAAAACTCTAAATCCTAAAAACTTATAAAAACATTTACTTCAGGCACTTTACAACGCCAAAAATGACGATCTTGATTATCTTGGGTCCTTCTTAGCTTACAATAATAATCGCATTCACAAACATTGGATTCTATAGCAAAGTTTGACGTTTCGGAACTTTGGGACATTATTTTCGGGGGCTAAAGTATGGTAAAAGAGATAAAATGAAGAAGGTGAAGAGTGACTTGAAAATGGCTAACTCTTTAGGGTTTATATTAACCCCTATTGCACAAGAAATTCCTGCTCAATAGGACTTAACGGTGACGTTACTATTAAGTCCAATTGCGCAGGAATTTACTATTGTAATTTATTTTTGGGGAAAAGGGTCATATTTGCCCTCCAACTATGATTTATAGTTTAACGCCCTCCGTCAAACATTGATATCAAATATACTCTTCCCGTTAGAAAACTTGTTGAATTTGCCCTCGGATGGACGGATTTGTGAGTTAGACGCCATGTCGGATCCACGTCGGCCACCACAACCACGTAGACTCATGATTTAATTTATATTTTTAATTTATGAAGAAGTCATCAATTTGAAGAAAATTTGTTTGTTTTAATTTGCTTTGATTGTTATAGTCTATTATTAATTTATATAAGCTTATTCGAGTTAATAATACATAAAAAGTTCAGCAATTCACAATTTTAAAGAAAACACAAATAAATTAGTACATAAAATGTGCCGATTACATAATACATTAAAAACATAGAAAATACATAATACATGAAAATGTGGAACTGCTAAAAACAAAATACATAAAAATAACAAATTAAACTGAAAATACATAAAAATAAAATACAAAGAAATAATAAACCTAATGAACAAAATACGTAGAAATAATAAACAACAACACGATAGCACAAATAATCTTCTAAAATTTCAATTTCTCTTTCAAATCATTTTTCTCGTGTTGAGTGTCTCTAAGGTTATGCTTGAAAATCCTTTGTTTTTCTTCGGATTCTTTTAGCAAGCCCTCCAGAAGGTCAAGTTTTTCTTCAGCTTCTATAAGTCTAAACTGCAAATCAAACTTTACGATATCTCTAGTGATACGTGAAGTCGCGGTATCTCTATCAACATGAGGCTTTTTAAACTTCGCCGCCACTGTTTTATCCACGGAAATGTCATCTTCCCATTGAAAATGTTTGCAACCATTCATACCCTATAAACATTATAAGAAAATCGGTTTTTGAAAGTAAAATATGTAGATAATGTGAAAAAACTCTAAATCCTAAAAACTTATAAAAACATTTACTTCAGGCACTTTACAACGCCAAAAATGACGATCTTGATTATCTTGGGTCCTTCTTAGCTTACAATAATAATCGCATTCACAAACATTGGATTCTATAGCAAAGTTTGACGTTTCGGAACTCCGGGACATTATTTTCGGGGGCTAAAGTATGGTAAAAGAGATAAAATGAAGAAGGTGAAGAGTGACTTGAAAATGGCTAACTCTTTAGGGTTTATATTAACCCCTATTGCACAAGAAATTCCTGCTCAATAGGACTTAACGGTGACGTTACTATTAAGTCCAATTCTTGCAGGAATTTCCTGCAAAAAGTACTATTGTAATTTATTTTTGGGGAAAAGGGTCATATTTGCCCTCCAACTATGATTTATAGTTTAACGCCCTCCGTCAAACATTGATATCAAATATACTCTTCCCGTTAGAAAACTTGTTGAATTTGCCCTCGGATGGACGGATTTGTGAGTTAGACGCCATGTCGGATCCACGTCGGCCACCACAACCACGTAGACTCATGATTTAATTTATATTTTTAATTTATGAAGAAGTCATCAATTTGAAGAAAATTTGTTTGTTTTAATTTGCTTTGATTGTTATAGTCTATTATTAATTTATATAAGCTTATTCGAGTTAATAATACATAAAAAGTTCAGCAATTCACAATTTTAAAGAAAACACAAATAAATTAGTACATAAAATGTGCCGATTACATAATACATTAAAAAACATAGAAAATACATAATACATGAAAATGTGGAACCGCTAAAAACAAAATACAAAAAATTAACAAATTAAACTGAAAATACATAAAAATAAAATACAAAGAAATAATAAACCTAATGAACAAAATACGTAGAAATAATAAACAACAACACGATAGCACAAATAATCTTCTAAAATTTCAATTTCTCTTTCAAATCATTTTTCTCGTGTTGAGTGTCTCTAAGGTTATGCTTGAAAATCCTTTGTTTTTCTTTGGATTCTTTTAGCAAGCCCTCCAGAAGGTCAATTTTTTCTTCAGCTTCTATAAGTCTAAACTGCAAATCAAACTTTACGATATCTCTAGTGATACGTGAAGTCGCGGTATCTCTATCAACATGAGGCTTTTTAAACTTCGCCGCCACTGTTTTATCCACGGAAATGTCATCTTCCCATTGAAAATGTTTGCAACCATTCATACCCTATAAACATTATAAGAAAATCAGTTTTTGAAAGTAAAATATGTAGATAATGTGAAAAAACTCTAAATCCTAAAAACTTATAAAACATTTACTTCAGGCAATTTACAACGCCAAAAATGACGATCTTGATTATCTTGGGTCCTTCTTATCTTACAATAATAATCTCATTCACAAACATTGGATTCTATAGCAAAGTTTGACGTTTCGGAACTCTGGGACGTGATTTTCTGGGGCTAAAGTATTGTAAAAGAGATAAAATGAAGAAGGTGAAGAGTGACTTGAAAATGGCTAACTCTTTAGGGTTTATATTAACCCCTATTGCACAAGAAGTTCCTGCTCAATAGGACTTAACGGTGACGTTACTATTAAGTCCAGTTGCGCAGGAATTTCCTGGCAAAAGGTACTATTGTAATTTATTTTTGGGGAAAAGGGTCATATTTGCCCTCCAACTATGATTTATAGTTTAACATTTTCCTCCGTCAAACATTGATATCAAATATACTCTTCCCGTTAGCAAACTTGTTAAATTTGCCCTCGGATGGACGGATTTGTGAGTTAGACGCCATATCGGATCCACGTCGGCCACCACAACCACGTAGACTCATGATTTAATTTATATTTTTAAATTATGAAGAAGTCATCAATTTGAAGAAAATTAGTATGTTTTAATTTGCTTTGATTGTTATAGTCTATTATTAATTTATATAAGCTTATTCGAGTTAATAATACATAAAAAGTTCAGCAATTCACAATTTTAAAGAAAACACAAATAAATTAGTACATAAAATGTGCCGATTACATAATACATTAAAAACATAGAAAATACATAATACATGAAAATGTGGAACTGCTAAAAACAAAAATACATAAAAATAACAAATTAAACTGAAAATACATAAAAATAAAATACATAGAAATAATAAACTTAATGAACAAAATACGTAGAAATAATAAACAACAACACGATAGCACAAATAATCTTCTAAAATTTCAATTTCTCTTTCAAAGCATTTTTCTCGTGTTGAGTGTCTCTAAGGTTATGCTTGAAAATCCTTTGTTTTTCTTCGGATTCTTTTAGCAAGCCCTCCAGAAGGTCAATTTTTTCTTCAGCTTCTATAAGTCTAAACTGCAAATCAAACTTTACGATATCTCTAGTGATACGTGAAGTCGTGGTTTCTCTATCAACAGGAGGCTTTTTAAACTTCGCCGCCACTGTTTTATCCACGGAAATGTCATCTTCCCATTGAAAATGTTTGCAACCATTCATACCCTATAAACATTATAAGAAAATCAGTTTTTGAAAGTAAAATATGTAGATAATGTGAAGAGACTCTAAATCCTAAAAACTTATAAAAACATTTACTTTAGGCACTTTACAACGCCGAAAATGACGATCTTGATTATCTTGGGTCCTTCTTAGCTTACAATAATAATCGCATTCACAAACATTGGATTCTATAGCAAAGTTTGACGTTTCGGAACTCCGGGACATGATTTTCGGGGGCTAAAGTATGGTAAAAGAGATAAAATGAAGAAGGTGAAGAGTGACTTGAAAATGGCTAACTCTTTAGGGTTTATATTAACCCCTATTGCACAAGAAATTCCTGCTCAATAGGACTTAACGGTGACGTTACTATTAAGTCCAATTGCGCAGGAATTTCCTGCAAAAAGTACTATTGTAATTTATTTTTGGGGAAAAGGGTCATATTTGCCCTCCAACTATGATTTATAGTTTAACGCCCTCCGTCAAACATTGATATCAAATATACTCTTCCCGTTAGAAAACTTGTTGAATTTGCCCTCGGATGGACGGATTTGTGAGTTAGACGCCATGTCGGATCCACGTCGGCCACCACAACCACGTAGACTCATGATTTAATTTATATTTTTAATTTATGAAGAAGTCATCAATTTGAAGAAAATTTGTTTGTTTTAATTTGCTTTGATTGTTATAGTCTATTATTAATTTATATAAGCTTATTCGAGTTAATAATACATAAAAAGTTCAGCAATTCACAATTTTAAAGAAAACACAAATAAATTAGTACATAAAATGTGCCGATTACATAATACATTAAAAACATAGAAAATACATAATACATGAAAATGTGGAACTGCTAAAAACAAAATACATAAAAATAACAAATTAAACTGAAAATACATAAAAATAAAATACAAAGAAATAATAAACCTAATGAACAAAATACGTAGAAATAATAAACAACAACACGATAGCACAAATAATCTTCTAAAATTTCAATTTCTCTTTCAAATCATTTTTCTCGTGTTGAGTGTCTCTAAGGTTATGCTTGAAAATCCTTTGTTTTTCTTCGGATTCTTTTAGCAAGCCCTCCAGAAGGTCAATTTTTTCTTCAGCTTCTATAAGTCTAAACTGCAAATCAAACTTTACGATATCTCTAGTGATACGTGAAGTCGCGGTATCTCTATCAACATGAGGCTTTTTAAACTTCGCCGCCACTGTTTTATCCACGGAAATGTCATCTTCCCATTGAAAATGTTTGCAACCATTCATACCCTATAAACATTATAAGAAAATCAGTTTTTGAAAGTAAAATATGTAGATAATGTGAAAAAACTCTAAATCCTAAAAACTTATAAAAACATTTACTTCAGGCACTTTACAACGCCAAAAATGACGATCTTGATTATCTTGGGTCCTTCTTAGCTTACAATAATAATCGCATTCACAAACATTGGATTCTATAGCAAAGTTTGACGTTTCGGAACTCCGGGACATGATTTTCGGGGGCTAAAGTATGGTAAAAGAGATAAAATGAAGAAGGTGAAGAGTGACTTGAAAATGGCTAACTCTTTAGGGTTTATATTAACCCCTATTGCACAAGAAATTCCTGCTCAATAGGACTTAACGGTGACGTTACTATTAAGTCCAATTGCGCAGGAATTTCCTGGCAAAAGGTACTATTGTAATTTATTTTTGGGGAAAAGGGTCATAATTGCCCTCCAACTATGATTTATAGTTTAACGCCCTCCGTCAAACATTGATATCAAATATACTCTTCCCGTTAGAAAACTTGTTGAATTTGCCCTCGGATTGACGGATTTGTGAGTTAGACGCCATGTCGGATCCACGTCGGCCACCACAACCACGTAGACTCATGATTTAATTTATATTTTTAATTTATGAAGAAGTCATCAATTTGAAGAAAATTTGTTTGTTTTAATTTGCTTTGATTGTTATAGTCTATTATTAATTTATATAAGCTTGTTCGAGTTAATAATACATAAAATGTTCAGCAATTCACAATTTTAAAGAAAACACAAATAAATTAGTACATAAAATGTGCCGATTACATAATACATTCAAAACATAGAAAATACATAATACATGAAAATGTGGAACTGCTAAAAACAAAATACATAAAAATAACAAATTAAACTGAAAATACATAAAAATAAAATACAAAGAAATAATAAACCTAATGAACAAAATACGTAGAAATAATAAACAACAACACGATAGCACAAATAATCTTCTAAAATTTCAATTTCTCTTTCAAATCATTTTTCTCGTGTTGAGTGTCTCTAAGGTTATGCTTGAAAATCCTTTGTTTTTCTTCGGATTCTTTTAGCAAGCCCTCCAGAAGGTCAAGTTTTTCTTCAGCTTCTATAAGTCTAAACTGCAAATCAAACTTTACGATATCTCTAGTGATACGTGAAGTCGCGGTATCTCTATCAACATGAGGCTTTTTAAACTTCGCCGCCACTGTTTTATCCACGGAAATGTCATCTTCCCATTGAAAATGTTTGCAACCATTCATACCCTATAAACATTATAAGAAAATCAGTTTTTGAAAGTAAAATATGTAGATAATGTGAAAAAACTGCACTTTACAACGCCAAAAATGACGATCTTGATTATCTTGGGTCCTTCTTAGCTTACAATAATAATCGCATTCACAAACATTGGATTCTATAGCAAAGTTTGACGTTTCGAAACTCTGGGACATGATTTTCGGGGGGCTAAAGTATGGTAAAAGAGATAAAATGAAGAAGGTGAAGAGTGACTTGAAAATGGCTAACTCTTTAGGGTTTATATTAACCCCTATTGCACAAGAAATTCCTGCTCAATAGGACTTAACGGTGACGTTACTATTAAGTCCAATTGCGCAGGAATTTCCTGGCAAAAAGTACTATTGTAATTTATTTTTGGGGAAAAGGGTCATAATTGCCCTCCAACTATGATTTATAGTTTAACATGGTCCCCCGTCAAACATTGATATCAAATATACTCTTCCCGTTAGAAAACTTGTTGAATTTGCCCTCGGATGGACGGATTTGTGAGTTAGACGCCATGTCGGATCCACGTCGGCCACCACAACCACGTAGACTCATGATTTAATTTATATTTTTAATTTATGAAGAAGTCATCAATTTGAAGAAAATTTGTTTGTTTTAATTTGCTTTGATTGTTATAGTCTATTATTAATTTATATAAGCTTATTCGAGTTAATAATACATAAAAAGTTCAGCAATTCACAATTTTAAAGAAAACACAAATAAATTAGTACATAAAATGTGCCGATTACATAATACATTAAAAAACATAGAAAATACATAATACATGAAAATGTGGAACCGCTAAAAACAAAATACAAAAAATTAACAAATTAAACTGAAAATACATAAAAATAAAATACAAAGAAATAATAAACCTAATGAACAAAATACGTAGAAATAATAAACAACAACACGATAGCACAAATAATCTTCTAAAATTTCAATTTCTCTTTCAAATCATTTTTCTCGTGTTGAGTGTCTCTAAGGTTATGCTTGAAAATCCTTTGTTTTTCTTCGGATTCTTTTAGCAAGCCCTCCAGAAGGTCAAGTTTTTCTTCAGCTTCTATAAGTCTAAACTGCAAATCAAACTTTACGATATCTCTAGTGATACGTGAAGTCGCGGTATCTCTATCAACATGAGGCTTTTTAAACTTCGCCGCCACTGTTTTATCCACGGAAATGTCATCTTCCCATTGAAAATGTTTGCAACCATTCATACCCTATAAACATTATAAGAAAATCGGTTTTTGAAGGTAAAATATGTAGATAATGTGAAAAAACTCTAAATCCTAAAAACTTATGACGATCTTGATTATCTTGGGTCCTTCTTAGCTTACAATAATATTCGCATTCACAAACATTGGATTCTATAGCAAAGTTTGACGTTTCGAAACTCCGGGACATTATTTTCAGGGGCTAAAGTATGGTAAAAGAGATAAAATGAAGAAGGTGAAGAGTGACTTGAAAATGGCTAACTCTTTAGGGTTTATATTAACCCCTATTGCACAAGAAATTCCTGCTCAATAGGACTTAACGGTGACGTTACTATTAAGTCCAATTGCGCAGGAATTTCCTGGCAAAAAGTACTATTGTAATTTATTTTTGGGGAAAAGGGTCATATTTGCCCTCCAACTATGATTTATAGTTTAACGCCCTCCGTCAAACATTGATATCAAATATACTCTTCCCGTTAGACAACTTGTTTAATTTGCCCTCGGATGGACGGATTTGTGAGTTAGACGCCATGTCGGATCCACGTCGGCCACCACAACCACGTAGACTCATGATTTAATTTATATTTTTAATTTATGAAGAAGTCATCAATTTGAAGAAAATTTGTTTGTTTTAATTTGCTTTGATGTCTATTATTAATTTATATAAGCTTATTCGAGTTAATAATATAAAAAAAGTTCAACAATTCCCAATTTTAAAGAAAACCCAAATAAATTAGTACATAAAATGTGCCGATTACATAATACATTAAAAACATAGAAAATACATAATACATGAAAATGTGGAACTGCTAAAAACAAAAATACATAAAAATAACAAATTAAACTGAAAATACATAAAAATAAAATACATAGAAATAATAAACTTAATGAACAAAATACGTAGAAATAATAAACAACAACACGATAGCACAAATAATCTTCTAAAATTTCAATTTCTCTTTCAAATCATTTTTCTCGTGTTGAGTGTCTCTAAGGTTATGCTTGAAAATCCTTTGTTTTTCTTCGGATTCTTTTAGCAAGCCCTCCAGAAGGTCAAGTTTTTCTTCAGCTTCTATAAGTCTAAACTGCAAATCAAACTTTACGATATCTCTAGTGATACGTGAAGTCGCGGTATCTCTATCAACATGAGGCTTTTTAAACTTCGCCGCCACTGTTTTATCCACGGAAATGTCATCTTCCCATTGAAAATGTTTGCAACCATTCATACCCTATAAACATTATAAGAAAATCGGTTTTTGAAAGTAAAATATGTAGATAATGTGAAAAAACTCTAAATCCTAAAAACTTATAAAAACATTTACTTCAGGCACTTTACAACGCCAAAAATGACGATCTTGATTATCTTGGGTCCTTCTTAGCTTACAATAATAATCGCATTCACAAACATTGGATTCTATAGCAAAGTTTGACGTTTCGGAACTCTGGGACATGATTTTCGGGGGGCTAAAGTATGGTAAAAGAGATAAAATGAAGAAGGTGAAGAGTGACTTGAAAATGGCTAACTCTTTAGGGTTTATATTAACCCCTATTGCACAAGAAATTCCTGCTCAATAGGACTTAACGGTGACGTTACTATTAAGTCCAATTGCGCAGGAATTTCCTGGCAAAAAGTACTATTGTAATTTATTTTTGGGGAAAAGGGTCATATTTGCCCTCCAACTATGATTTATAGTTTAACGCCCTCCGTCAAACATTGATATCAAATATACTCTTCCCGTTAGAAAACTTGTTGAATTTGCCCTCGGATGGACGGATTTGTGAGTTAGACGCCATGTCGGATCCACGTCGGCCACCACAACCACGTAGACTCATGATTTAATTTATATTTTTAATTTATGAAGAAGTCATCAATTTGAAGAAAATTTGTTTGTTTTAATTTGCTTTGATTGTTATAGTCTATTATTAATTTATATAAGCTTATTCGAGTTAATAATACATAAAAAGTTCAACAATTCACAATTTTATAGAAAACCAAAATAAATTAGTACATAAAATGTGTCGATTACATAATACATTAAAAACATAGAAAATACATAATACATGAAAATGTGGAACTGCTAAAAACAAAATACATAAAAATAACAAATTAAACTGAAAATACATAAAAATAAAATACAAAGAAATAATAAACCTAATGAACAAAATACGTAGAAATAATAAACAACAACACGATAGCACAAATAATCTTCTAAAATTTCAATTTCTCTTTCAAATCATTTTTCTCGTGTTGAGTGTCTCTAAGGTTATGCTTGAAAATCCTTTGTTTTTCTTCGGATTCTTTTAGCAAGCCCTCCAGAAGGTCAAGTTTTTCTTCAGCTTCTATAAGTCTAAACTGCAAATCAAACTTTACGATATCTCTAGTGATACGTGAAGTCGCGGTATCTCTATCAACATGAGGCTTTTTAAACTTCGCCGCCACTGTTTTATCCACGGAAATGTCATCTTCCCATTGAAAATGTTTGCAACCATTCATACCCTATAAACATTATAAGAAAATCGGTTTTTGAAAGTAAAATATGTAGATAATGTGAAAAAACTCTAAATCCTAAAAACTTATAAAAACATTTACTTCAGGCACTTTACAACGCCAAAAATGACGATCTTGATTATCTTGGGTCCTTCTTAGCTTACAATAATAATCGCATTCACAAACATTGGATTCTATAGCAAAGTTTGACGTTTCGGAACTCTGGGACATGATTTTCGGGGGGCTAAAGTATGGTAAAAGAGATAAAATGAAGAAGGTGAAGAGTGACTTGAAAATGGCTAACTCTTTAGGGTTTACATTAACCCCTATTGCACAAGAAATTCCTGCTCAATAGGACTTAACGGTGACGTTACTATTAAGTCCAATTGCGCAGGAATTTCCTGGCAAAAGGTACTATTGTAATTTATTTTTGGGGAAAAGGGTCATAATTGCCCTCCAACTATGATTTATAGTTTAACGCCCTCCGTCAAACATTGATATCAAATATACTCTTCCCGTTAGAAAACTTGTTGAATTTGCCCTCGGATTGACGGATTTGTGAGTTAGACGCCATGTCGGATCCACGTCGGCCACCACAACCACGTAGACTCATGATTTAATTTATATTTTTAATTTATGAAGAAGTCATCAATTTGAAGAAAATTTGTTTGTTTTAATTTGCTTTGATTGTTATAGTCTATTATTAATTTATATAAGCTTATTCGAGTTAATAATACATAAAAAGCTCAACAATTCACAATTTTAAAGAAAACACAAATAAATTAGTACATAAAATGTGCCGATTACATAATACATTAAAAACATAGAAAATACATAATACATGAAAATGTGGAACTGCTAAAAACAAAATACATAAAAATAACAAATTAAACTGAAAATACATAAAAATAAAATACAAAGAAATAATAAACCTAATGAACAAAATACGTAGAAATAATAAACAACAACACGATAGCACAAATAATCTTCTAAAATTTCAATTTCTCTTTCAAATCATTTTTCTCGTGTTGAGTGTCTCTAAGGTTATGCTTGAAAATCCTTTGTTTTTCTTCGGATTCTTTTAGCAAGCCCTCCAGAAGGTCAATTTTTCTTCAGCTTCTATAAGTCTAAACTGCAAATCAAACTTTACGATATCTCTAGTGATACGTGAAGTCGCGGTATCTCTATCAACATGAGGCTTTTTAAACTTCGTCGCCACTGTTTTATCCACGGAAATGTCAACTTCCCATTGAAAATGTTTGCAACCATTCATACCCTATAAACATTATAAGAAAATCAGTTTTTGAAAGTAAAATATGTAGATAATGTGAAAAAACTCTAAATCCTAAAAACTTATAAAAACATTTACTTCAGGCACTTTACAACGCCAAAAATGACGATCTTGATTATCTTGGGTCCTTCTTAGCTTACAATAATAATCGCATTCACAAACATTGGATTCTATAGCAAAGTTTGACGTTTCAGAACTCTGGGACATGATTTTCGGGGGGCTAAAGTATGGTAAAAGAGATAAAATGAAGAAGGTGAAGAGTGACTTGAAAATGGCTAACTCTTTAGGGTTTACATTAACCCCTATTGCACAAGAAATTCCTGCTCAATAGGACTTAACGGTAACGTTACTATTAAGTCCAATTGCGCAGGAATTTCCTGGCAAAAGGTACTATTGTAATTTATTTTATTTCCCTCCAACTATGATTTATAGTTTAACGCCCTCCGTCAAACATTGATATCAAATATACTCTTCCCGTTAGAAAACTTGTTGAATTTGCCCTCGGATTGACGGATTTGTGAGTTAGACGCCATGTCGGATCCACGTCGGCCACCACAACCACGTAGACTCATGATTTAATTTATATTTTTAATTTATGATGAAGTCATCAATTTGAAGAAAATTTGTTTGTTTTAATTTGCTTTGATTGTTATAGTCTATTATTAATTTAAATAAGCTTATTCGAGTTAATAATACATAAAAAGTTCAGCAATTCACAATTTTAAAGAAAACACAAATAAATTAGTACATAAAATGTGCCGATTACATAATACATTAAAAAATATAGAAAATACATAATACCTGAAAATGTGGAACTGCTAAAAACAAAATACATAAAAATAACAAATTAAACTGAAAATACATAAAAATAAAATACAAAGAAATAATAAACCTAATGAACAAAATACGTAGAAATAATAAACAACAACACGATAGCACAAATAATCTTCTAAAATTTCAATTTCTCTTTCAAATCATTTTTCTCGTGTTGAGTGTCTCTAAGGTTATGCTTGAAAATCCTTTGTTTTTCTTCGGATTCTTTTAGCAAGCCCTCCAGAAGGTCAATTTTTTCTTCAGCTTCTATAAGTCTAAACTGCAAATCAAACTTTACGATATCTCTAGTGATACGTGAAGTCGCGGTATCTCTATCAACATGAGGCTTTTTAAACTTCGCCGCCACTGTTTTATCCACGGAAATGTCATCTTCCCATTGAAAATGTTTGCAACCATTCATACCCTATAAACATTATAAGAAAATCGGTTTTTGAAAGTAAAATATGTAGATAATGTGAAAAAACTCTAAATCCTAAAAACTTATAAAAACATTTACTTCAGGCACTTTACAATGCCAAAAATGACCATCTTGATTATCTTGGGTCCTTCTTAGCTTACAATAATAATCGCATTCACAAACATTGGATTCTATAGCAAAGTTTGACGTTTCGGAACTCTGGGACATGATTTTCGGGGGGCTAAAGTATGGTAAAAGAGATAAAATGAAGAAGGTGAAGAGTGACTTGAAAATGGCTAACTCTTTAGGGTTTATATTAACCCCTATTGCACAAGAAATTCCTGCTCAATAGGACTTAACGGTGACGTTACTATTAAGTCCAATTGCGCAGGAATTTCCTGGCAAAAGGTACTATTGTAATTTATTTTTGGGGAAAAGGGTCATAATTGCCTCCAACTATGATTTATAGTTTAACGCCCTCCGTCAAACATTGATATCAAATATATACTTCCCGTTAGCAAACTTGTTAAATTTGCCCTCGGATGGACAAACTTGTGAGTTGGACGCCACGTCGGATCCACGTAGACTCCACGTCGGCCGCTCCAACCACGTAGACTCATGATTTAATTTATATTTTTAATTTATGATGAAGTAATCAATTTGAAGAAAATTAGTATGTTTTAATTTGCTTTGATTGTTATAGTCTATTATTAATTTATATAAGCTTATTCGAGTTAATAATACATAAAAAGTTCAACAATTCACAATTTTAAAGAAAACACAAATAAATTAGTACATAAAATGTGCCGATTACATAATACATTAAAAACATAGAAAATACATAATACATGAAAATGTGGAACTGCTAAAAACAAAATACATAAAAATAACAAATTAAACTGAAAATACATAAAAATAAAATACAAAGAAATAATAAACCTAATGAACAAAATACGTAGAAATAATAAACAACAACACGATAGCACAAATAATCTTCTAAAATTTCAATTTCTCTTTCAAATCATTTTTCTCGTGTTGAGTGTCTCTAAGGTTATGCTTGAAAATCCTTTGTTTTTCGTAAGATTCTTTTAGCAAGCCCTCCAGAAGGTCAAGTTTTTCTTCAGCTTCTATAAGTCTAAACTGCAAATCAAACTTTACGATATCTCTAGTGATACGTGAAGTCGCGGTATCTCTATCAACATGAGGCTTTTTAAACTTCATTGCCACTGTTTTATCCACGGAAATGTCATCTTCCCATTGAAAATGTTTGCAACCATTCATACCCTATAAACATTATAAGAAAATCAGTTTTTGAAAGTAAAATATGTAGATAATGTGAAAAAACTCTAAATCCTAAAAACTTATAAAAACATTTACTTCAACGCCAAAAATGACGATCTTGATTATCTTGGGTCCTTCTTAGCTTACAATAATAATCGCATTCACAAACATTGGATTCTATAGCAAAGTTTGACGTTTCGGAACTCTGCGACATGATTTTCGGGGGCTAAAGTATGGTAAAAGAGATAAAATGAAGAAGGTGAAGAGTGACTTGAAAATGGCTAACTCTTTAGGGTTTATATTAACCCCTATTGCACAAGAAATTCCTGCTCAATAGGACTTAACGGTGACGTTACTATTAAGTCCAATTGCGCAGGAATTTCCTGGCAAAAAGTACTATTGTAATTTATTTTTGGGGAAAAGGGTCATATTTGCCCTCCAACTATGATTTATAGTTTAACGCCCTCCGTCAAACATTGATATCAAATATACTCTTCCCGTTAGAAAACTTGTTGAATTTGCCCTCGGATGGACGAATTTGTGAGTTAGACGCCATGTCGGATCCACGTCGGCCACCACAACCACGTAGACTCATGATTTAATTTATATTTTTAATTTATGAAGAAGTCATCAATTTGAAGAAAATTTGTTTGTTTTAATTTGCTTTGATTGTTATAGTCTATTATTAATTTATATAAGCTTATTCGAGTTAATAATATAAAAAAAGTTCAACAATTCCCAATTTTAAAGAAAACCCAAATAAATTAGTACATAAAATGTGCCGATTACATAATACATTAAAAACATAGAAAATACATAATACATGAAAATGTGGAACTGCTAAAAACAAAATACATAAAAATAACAAATTAAACTGAAAATACATAAAAATAAAATACAAAGAAATAATAAACCTAATGAACAAAATACGTAGAAATAATAAACAACAACACGATAGCACAAATAATCTTCTAAAATTTCAATTTCTCTTTCAAATCATTTTTCTCGTGTTGAGTGTCTCTAAGGTTATGCTTGAAAATCCTTTGTTTTTCTGTGCGTTCTTTTAGCAAGCCCTCCAGAAGGTCAATTTTTCTTCAGCTTCTATAAGTCTAAACTGCAAATCAAACTTTACGATATCTCTAGTGATACGTGAAGTCGCGGTATCTCTATCAACATGAGGCTTTTTAAACTTCGCCGCCACTGTTTTATCCACGGAAATGTCATCTTCCCATTGAAAATGTTTGCAACCATTCATACCCTATAAACATTATAAGAAAATCTGTTTTTGAAAGTAAAATATGTAGATAATGTGAAAAAACTCTAAATCCTAAAAACTTATAAAAACATTTACTTCAGGCACTTTACAACGCCAAAAATGACGATCTTGATTATCTTGGGTCCTTCTTAGCTTACAATAATAATCGCATTCACAAACATTGGATTCTATAGCAAAGTTTGACGTTTCGGAACTCTGGGACATGATTTTTGGGGGGCTAAAGTATGGTAAAAGAGATAAAATGAAGAAGGTGAAGAGTGACTTGAAAATGGCTAAGTCTTCATCACTCGAATTTTTGAATGAAATTGCAACCTATCAGCCGAAATTACATCATTTTGACACATCGAGTGTAGACTGCATCTATTCAACCGGGATTACATCATTCAGACACTTGGATTGAAGACTGCGACCTTTCGACTGAAATTACATCACTCATAATTTTGAATGAAGACTGCAACCTTTAAGCTGGAATTACATTATTCTGACACTTGGAGTGAAGACTACAACGTTTTGGCCATAATTACATCACTCGGACTTCTGAATGAAGAATAAAATATTTCAGCGTAATTACATCATTCTGACTCTAGGAATGGAGATTGCAAACTTTCAATCGGAATTACATCACTCGTACTTTTGAATGAAGATTGCAACCTTTCGGCCATAATTACATCATTCTGACACTTAGAGTGAAGATTGTATCCTTTCGGCTGGAATTACATCACTCGGACTTTTGAATGAACACTGAAACCTTTCGGCGTAAATACATGATTCTAACTCTTGGAATGAAGACTGCAAACTTTCAGCCGAAATTACATCACTCGGACTTTTGAATGAAGATTGCAACCATTCGGCCAGAATTACATCATTCTGACACTTAGAGTGAACCTTGCATCCCTTCGGCTGGAATTACATCACTCAGACTTTTAAATGAAGATTGCATCATTTCTATCAGATTTACATTATTTACATGCTTGGAGTGAAGACTGTGACCTTTCGGTCATAATTACATCACTCAGACTTTTGAATGAAGAATGCAACCTTTTGGGGGGAATTCATTATTTTGATCCTTGGAGTGAAACTACAACCTTTCGGTTGGAATTACATCACATAGACCTTTGAATGAATATTGCAACCTTTTGGCCAAAATTACATCATTCTTACACAGTGAAGACTGCAACCTTTCGACTGAATTACATCACTCGGACTTTTGAATGAAGATTGCAACCTTTCGGCCAGAATTACATCATTCTGACACTTAGAGTGAAGATTGTATCCTTTCGGCTGGAATTACATCACTCAGACATTTTAATTAAGACTACATCATTTCTGTCGGAATTACATTATTTTGATGCTTGGAGTGAAGATTGCGACCTTTCGTCAAGAATTACATCACTCCGACTATTGAATGAAGACTGCAACCTATCGACCGAAATTACATCATTTTGAAACTTGGAGTGAAAAATGCAAACTGCTCAAAGATGAATTACATCACTCATACTTTTGAATGAAACTGCAACCTTTCGGCTGGAATTATATCATTCTGACATTTGAAATGAAGACTGCAACCTTTTGTCCGGAATTACATCACTCAGACATTTCAGTGAAGACTGCAACCTTTCGGCTGAAATTACATCATTTAGATGCTTAAATCGAAGAATGCGCCTTTTGGCCTAATTTACATCACTCGAATTTTTGAATGAAATTGCAACCTATCAGCCAAAATTACATCATTTTGACACATCGAGTGAAGACTGCATCTATTCAATCGGAATTACATCATTCTGACACTTAGAGTGAAGATTGTATCCTTTCGGCTGGAATTACATCACTCAGACTTTTGAATGAAGACTTCAACATTTCAGCTAGAATTACATTATTCTGACACTTGGAGTGAAGACTACAACGTTTTGGCCATAATTACATCACTCGGACTTCTGAATGAAGAATAAAATATTTCAGCGTAATTACATCATTCTGACTCTAGGAATGGAGATTGCAAACTTTCAACCGGAATTACATCACTCGTACTTTTGAATGAAGATTGCAACCTTTCGGCCATAATTACATCATTCTGACACTTAGAGTGAAGATTGTATCCTTTCGGCTGGAATTACATCACTCGGACTTTTGAATGAACACTGAAACCTTTCGGCGTAAATACATGATTCTAACTCTTGGAATGAAGACTGCAAACTTTCAGCCGAAATTACATCACTCAGACTTTTGAATGAAGATTGCAACCATTCGGCCGGAATTACATCATTCTGACACTTAGAGTGAACCTTGCATCCCTTCGGCTGGAATTACATCACTCAGACTTTTAAATGAAGATTGCATCCTTTCTATCGGATTTACATTATTCAGATGCTTGGAGTGAAGACTGTGACCTTTCGGTCGGAATTACATCACTCAGACTTTTGAATGAAGAATGCAACTTTTTGGGGGAATTCATTATTTTGATACTTGGAGTGAAACTACAACCTTTCGGTTGGAATTACATCACATAGACCTTTGAATGAATATTGCAACCTTTTGGCCAAAATTACATCATTCTTACACAGTGAAGACTGCAACCTTTCGACTGAATTACATCACTCGGACTTTTGAATGAAGATTGCAACCTTTCGGCCAGAATTACATCATTCTGACACTTAGAGTGAAGATTGTATCCTTTCGGCTGGAATTACATCACTCAGACATTTTAATTAAGACTACATCATTTCTGTCGGAATTACATTATTTTGATGCTTGGAGTGAAGATTGCGACCTTTCGTCAAGAATTACATCACTCCGACTATTGAATGAAGACTGCAACCTATCGACCGAAATTACATCATTTTGAAACTTGGAGTGAAAAATGCAACCTGCTCAAAGATGAATTACATCACTCATACTTTTGAATGAAACTGCAACCTTTCTACCGAATTATATCATTCTGACATTTGAAATGAAGATCGCAACCTTTGTCCTAATTACATCACTCGACATTTCAATGAAGACTGCAACCTTTCGGCTGAAATTACATCATTTAGATGGTTAAATCGAAGAATGCGCCTTTTGTCCGAATTTACATTACTCGAATTTTTGAATGAAATTGCAACCTATCAGCCGAAATTACATCATTTTGACACATTGAGTGTAGACTGCATCTATTCAACCGGGATTACATCATTCAGACACTTGGATTGAAGTCTGCGACCTTTCGGCTGAAATTACATCACTCATAATTTTGAATGAAGACTGCAAACTTTAAGCTGGAATTACATTATTCTGACACTTGGAGTGAAGACTACAACGTTTTGGCCATAATAACATCACTCGGACTTCTTAATGAAGATTAAAATATTTCAGCGTAATTACATCATTCTGACTCTAGGAATGGAGATTGCAAACTTTCAACCGGAATTACATCACTCGTACTTTTGAATGAAGATTGCAACCTTTCGGCCATAATTACACCATTCTGACACTTAGAGTGAAGATTGTATTCTTTCGGCTGAAATTACATCACTCAGACTTTTGAATGAACACCTAAACCTTTCTACAGAAATACCTGATTCTAACTCTTGGAATGAAGACTGCAAACTTTCAGCCGAAATTACATCACTCGGACTTTTGAATGAAGATTGCAACCATTCGGCCGGAATTACATCATTCTGACACTTAGAGTGAACCTTGCATCCCTTCGGCTGGAATTACATCACTCAGACTTTTAAATGAAGATTGCATCCTTTCTATCGGATTTACATTATTCAGATGCTTGGAGTGAAGACTGTGACCTTTCGGTCATAATTACATCACTCAGACTTTTGAATGAAGAATGCAACTTTTTGGGGGAATTCATTATTTTGATACTTGGAGTGAAACTACAACCTTTCGGTTGGAATTACATCACATAGACCTTTGAATGAATATTGCAACCTTTTGGCCAAAATTACATCATTCTTACACAGTGAAGACTGCAACCTTTCGACTGGAATTACATCACTCGGACTTTTGAATGAAGATTGCAACCTTTCGCCGTAATTACATCATTCGACACTTAGAGTGAAGATTGTATCCTTTCTACCGGAATTACATCACTCAGACATTTTAATTAAGACTACATCATTTCATCGGAATTACATTATTCTGATACTTGGAGTGAAGACTGCGACCTTTAGGGTAGAATTACATCACTCCGACTATTGAATGTAGACTCCAACCTTTCGACCGAAATTACATTATTTTGAAACTTGGACTGAAGAATGCAAACTGCTCAAAGATGAATTACATCACTCATCCTTTTGAATGATATAGTAACCTTTCGCCTGAACTTATATCATTCTGACATTTGAAATGAAGACTGCAACCTTTGTCCTAATTACATCACTGACATTTCATGAAGATCGCAACCTTTCTACTGAAATTACATCATTTAGATGCTTAAATCGAAGAATGCGCCATTTGGCCGAATTTACATCACTCGAATTTTTGAATGAAATTGCAACCTATCAGCTGAAATTACATCATTTTGACACATCGAGTGTAGACTGCATCTATTCAACCGGGATTACATCATTCAGACACTTGGATTGAAGACTGCGACCTTTCGGCTGAAATTACATCACTCATAATTTTGAATGAAGACTGCAACCTTTAAGCTGGAATTACATTATTCTGACACTTGGAGTGAAGACTACAACGTTTTGGCCATAATTACATCACTCGGACTTCTGAATGAAGAATAAAATATTTCAGCGTAATTACATCATTCTGACTCTAGGAATGGAGATTGCAAACTTTCAACCGGAATTACATCACTCGTACTTTTGAATGAAGATTGCAACCTTTCGATCATAATTACATCATTCTGACACTTAGAGAGTGAAGATTGTATCCTTTCGGCTGAAATTACATCACTCAGACTTTTGAATGAATACTGAAACCTTTCGGCGTAAATACATGATTCTAACTCTTGGAATGAAGACTGCAAACTTTCAGCCGGAATTACATCACTCGGACTTTTGAATGAAGATTGCAACCATTCGGCCAGAATTACATCATTCTGACACTTAGAGTGAACCTTGCATCCCTTCGGCTGGAATTACATCACTCAGACTTTTAAATGAAGATTGCATCCTTTCTATCGGATTTACATTATTCACATGCTTGGAGTGAAGACTGTGACCTTTCGGTCATAATTACATCACTCAGACTTTTGAATGAAGAATGCAACCTTTTGGGGGGAATTCATTATTTTGATACTTGGAGTGAAACTACAACCTTTCAGTTGGAATTACATCACATAGACCTTTGAATGAATATTGCAACCTTTTGGCCAAAATTACATCATTCTTACACAGTGAAGACTGCAACCTTTCGACTGGAATTACATCACTCGGACTTTTGAATGAAGATTGCAACCTTTCGGCTAGAATTACATCATTCTGACACTTAGAGTGAAGATTGTATCCTTTCTGCTGGAATTACATCACTCAGACATTTTAATTAAGACTACATCATTTCTGTTGAAATTACATTATTTTGATGCTTGGAGTGAAGATTGCGACCTTTCATCAAGAATTACATCACTCCGACTATTGAATAAAGACTGCAACCTATCGACCGAAATTACATCATTTTGAAACTTTGAGTGAAAAATGCAACCGTTCAGCATGAATTACATCACTCATACTTTTGAATGAAACTGCAACCTTTCGGCTGGATTATATCATTCTGACATTTGAAATGAAGACTGCAACCTTTTGTCCGGAATTACATCACTCAGACATTTCAGTGAAGACTGCAACCTTTCGGCTGAAATTACATCATTTAGATGCTTAAATCGAAGAATGCATCTTTGGCCGAATTTACATCACTCAATTTTTGAATGAAATTGCAACCTATCACCGAAATTACATCATTTTGACACATCGAGTGTAGATCGCATCTATTCAACCGGATTACATCATTCAGACACTTGGATTGAAGACTGCGACCTTCTGAAATTACATCACTCATAATTTTGAATGAAGATCGCAACCTTTAAGTCGAATTACATTATTCGACACTTGGAGTGAAGACTACAACGTTTTGGCCATAATTACATCACTCGGACTTGAATGAAGAATAAAATATTTCAGCGTAATTACATCATTCGACTCTAGGAATGGAGATTGCAAACTTTCAACCTAATTACATCACTGCATTTTTGAATGAAGATTGCAACCTTTCGCCATAATTACATCATTCGACACTTAGAGTGAAGATTGTATCCTTTCTACTGGAATTACATCACTCGGACTTTTGAATGAACACCTAAACCTTTCGGCAGAAATACATGATTCTAACTCTTGGAATGAAGACTGCAAACTTTCAGCCTAATTACATCACTCGGACTTTTGAATGAAGATTGCAACCATTCGCGTAATTACATCATTCGACACTTAGAGTGAACCTTGCATCCCTTCTACCGAATTACATCACTCAGACTTTTAGATGAAGATTGCATCCTTTCTATCGGATTTACATTATTCAGATGCTTGAGTGAAGACTGTGACCTTTCGGTCATAATTACATCACTCAGACTTTTGAATGAAGAATGCAACCTTTGGGGAATTCATTATTTTGATACTTGAGTGAAACTACAACCTTCGGTTGGAATTACATCACATAGACCTTTGAATGAATATTGCAACCTTTGGCCAAAATTACATCATTCTTACACAAAGTGAAGACTGCGACCTTTCGACCGGAAATACATCACTCGGAATTTTGAATGAAGATTGCAATCTTTCGGCCGAAATTACATCATTCAGACACTTCGACTCAAGACTGCATCCTTTCTACCGGAATTACATCATTCATACGTTTTAATAAAGTCTGAATCCCTTCTGTCAAATTATATTATTCTGATGCTTTGAGTGAAGAATGTGACCTTTCAGCTAGAATTACATCACTCTGACTATTGAATCAAGACTGCAACCTTTTGACCGAAATTACATCATTTTGAAGCATGGAGTGAATAATGCAACCTTTCAGCATGAATTACATCACTCGTACTTTTTAATGAAAACTGCAACCTTTCGGCTGGAATTACATCATTCTGACACTTGAAATGAAGACCGCAACCCTTTGTCCGGAATTACATCACTCAGACTTTTCGGTGAAGACTGCAACCTTTCGACTGAAATTGCATCATTCAGATGCTTAAATCAAGAATGCGCCTTTGGCCGAATTTACATCACTCGAATTTTTGAATGAAATTGCAACCTATCAGCCGAAATTACATCATTTTGACACATCGAGTGTAGACTGCATCTATTCAACCGGGATTACATCATTCAGACACTTGGATTGAAGACTGCGACCTTTCGACTGAAATTACATCACTCATAATTTTGAATGAAGACTGCAACCTCTAAGCTGGAATTACATTATTCTGACACTTGGAGTGAAGACTACAACGTTTTGGCCATAATTACATCACTCGGACTTCTGAATGAAGAATAAAATATTTCAGCGTAATTACATCATTCTGACTCTAGGAATGGAGATTGCAAACTTTCAACCGGAATTACATCACTCGTACTTTTGAATGAAGATTGCAACCTTTCGGCCATAATTACATCATTCTGACACTTAGAGTGAAGATTGTATCCTTTCGGCTGGAATTACATCACTCGGACTTTTGAATGAACACTGAAACCTTTCGGCGTAAATACATGATTCTAACTCTTGGAATGAAGACTGCAAACTTTCAGCCGAAATTACATCACTCAGACTTTTGAATGAAGATTGCAACCATTCGGCCGGAATTACATCATTCTGACACTTAGAGTGAACCTTGCATCCCTTCGGTTGAAATTACATCACTCAGACTTTTAAATGAAGATTGCATCCTTTCTATCGGATTTACATTATTCAGATGCTTGGAGTGAAGACTGTGACCTTTCGGTCGGAATTACATCACTCAGACTTTTGAATGAAGAATGCAACCTTTTGGGGGGAATTCATTATTTTGATACTTGGAGTGAAACTACAACCTTTCGGTTGGAATTACATCACATAGACCTTTGAATGAATATTGCAACCTTTTGGCCAAAATTACATCATTCTTACACATGAAGACTACAACCCTTCGACTGGAATTACATCACTCGGACTTTTGAATGAAGATTGCAACCTTTCGGCCAGAATTACATCATTCTGACACTTAGAGTGAAGATTGTATCCTTTCGGCTGGAATTACATCACTCAGACATTTTAATTAAGACTACATCATTTCTGTCGGAAATACATTGTTTTGATGCTTGGAGTGAAGATTGCGACCTTTCATCAAGAAATACATCACTCTGACTATTGAATGAAGACTGCAACCTATCGACCGAAATTACATCATTTTGAAACTTGGAGTGAAAAATGCAACCTGCTCAAAGATGAATTACATCACTCGTACTTTTGAATGAAAACTGCAACCTTTCGGCTGGAATTACATCATTCTGACACATGAAATGAAGACTGCAACCTTTTGTCCGGAATTACATCACTCAGACTTTTCAGTGAAGACTGCAACCTTTCGGCTGAAATTACATCATTCAGATGCTTAAAGTTAAGACTGCGCCTTTTGACCGGAATTACATCACTCAATTTTTGAATGAAATTGCAACCTATCACCGAAATTACATCATTTTGACACATCGAGTGTAGATCGCATCTATTCAACCGGATTACATCATTCAGACGCTTGGAGTGAAGATCGCGACCTTTCTTTGAAATTACATCACTCATAATTTTGAATGAAGACTGCAACCTTTAAGTCGAATTACATTATTCGACACTTGGAGTGAAGACTACAACGCTTTTGGCCATAATTACATCACTCGGACTTCAATGAAGAATAAAATATTTCAGCGTAATTACATCATTCGACTCTAGGAATGGAGATTGCAAACTTTCAACCTAATTACATCACTGCATTTTTGAATGAAGATTGCAACCTTTCGCCATAATTACATCATTCGACACTTAGAGTGAAGATTGTATCCTTTCGACTGGGATTACATTACTCGGACTTTTGAATGAACACTGAAACCTTTCGCAGAAATACATGATTCTAACTCTTGGAATGAAGATCGCAAACTTTCAGCCTAATTACATCACTCGGACTTTTGAATGAAGATTGCAACCATTCGGCCAGAATTACATCATTCTGACACTTAGAGTGAACCTTGCATCCCTTCGGCTGGAATTACATCACTCAGACTTTTAAATGAAGATTGCATCCTTTCTATCGGATTTACATTATTCACATGCTTGGAGTGAAGACTGTGACCTTTCGGTCATAATTACATCACTCAGACTTTTGAATGAAGAATGCAACCTTTTGGGGGGAATTCATTATTTTGATACTTGTAGTGAAACTACAACCTTTCGATTGGAATTACATCACATAGACCTTTGAATGAATATTGCAACCTTTTGGCCAAAATTACATCATTCTTACACAGTGAAGACTGCAACCTTTCGACTGGAATTACATCACTCGGACTTTTGAATGAAGATTGCAACCTTTCAGCCAGAATTACATCATTCTGACACTTAGAGTGAAGATTGTATCCTTTCGGCTGGAATTACATCACTCAGACATTTTAATTAAGACTACATCATTTCGCTTAATTACATTATTTTGATGCTTGGAGTGGAGATTGCGACCTTTTGTCACGAATTACATCACTCCCACCATTGAAGGAAGACTGCAAGCTATCGACCAAATTACATCATTTTGAAACTTGGAGTGAAAAATGCAACCTGCTCAAAGATGAATTACATTACTCATACTTTTGAATGAAACTGCAACCTTTCAGCTGGAATTATATCATTCTGACATTTGAAATGAAGACTGCAACCTTTTGTCCGGAATTACATCACTCAGACATTTCAGTGAAGACTGCAACCTTTCGGCTGAAATTACATCATTTAGATGCTTAAATCGAAGAATGCGCCTTTTGGCCGAATTTACATCACTCGAATTTTTGAATGAAATTGCAACCTATCAGCCGAAATTACATCATTTTGACACATCGAGTGTAGACTGCATCTATTCAACCGGGATAACATCATTCAGACACTTGGATTGAAGTCTGCGACCTTTCGGCTGAAATTACATCACTCATAATTTTGAATGAAGACTGCAACCTTTAAGCTGGAATTACATTATTCTGACACTTGGAGTGAAGACTACAACATTTTTGCCATAATTACATCACTCGGACTTCTGAATGAAGAATAAAATATTTCAGCGTAATTACATCATTCTGACTCTAGGAATGGAGATTGCAAACTTTCAACCGGAATTACATCACTCGTACTTTTGAATGAAGATTGCAACCTTTCGGCCATAATTACACCATTCTGACACTTAGAGTGAAGATTGTATCCTTTCAGCTGGATTACATCACTCAGACTTTTGAATGAAGACTGAAACCTTTCGGCGTAAATACATGATTCTAACTCTTGGAATGAAGACTGCAAACTTTCAGCCGGAATTACATCACTCGGACTTTTGAATGAAGATTGCAACCATTCGGCCAGAATTACATCATTCTGACACTTAGAGTGAACCTTGCATCCCTTCGGCTGGAATTACATCACTCAGACTTTTAAATGAAGATTGCATCCTTTCTATCGGATTTACATTATTCAGATGCTTGGAGTGAAGACTGTGACCTTTCGGTCGGAATTACATCACTCAGACTTTTGAATGAAGAATGCAACTTTTTGGGGGAATTCATTATTTTGATACTTGGAGTGAAACTACAACCTTTCGGTTGGAATTACATCACATAGACCTTTGAATGAATATTGCAACCTTTCGGCCAAAATTACATCATTCTTACACAGTGAAGACTGCAACCTTTCGACTGGAATTACATCACTCGGACTTTTGAATGAAGATTGCAACCTTTCGGCCAGAATTACATCATTCTGACACTTAGAGTGAAGATTGTATCCTTTCTACCGGAATTACATCACTCAGACATTTTAATAAAGACTACATCATTTCGCCGAATTACATTATTTTGCTGCTTGGAGTGAAGATTGCGACCTTTCGTCAAGAATTACATCACTCCGACTATTGAATGAAGACTGCAACCTATCGACCGAAATTACATCATTTTGAAACTTGGAGTGAAAAATGCAACCTGCTCAAAGATGAATTACATCACTCATACTTTTGAATGAAATCGCAACCTTTCTACCGGAATTATATCATTCGACATTTGAAATGAAGATCGCAACCTTTGTCCGAAATTACATCACTCAAACATTTCAGTGAAGACCGCAACCTTTCGGCTGAAATTACATCATTTAGATGTTTAAATAGAAGAATGCGCCTTTTGGCCGAATTTACATCACTCGAATTTTTGAATGAAATTGCAACCTATCAACCGAAATTACATCATTTTGACACATCGAGTGTAGACTGCATCTATTCAACCGGGATTACATCATTCAGACACTTGGATTGAAGACTGCGACCTTTCGGCTGAAATTACATCACTCATAATTTTGAATGAAGACTGCAACCTTTAAGCTGGAATTACATTATTCTGACACTTGGAGTGAAGACTACAACGTTTTGGCCATAATTACATCACTCGGACTTCTGAATGAAGAATAAAATATTTCAGCGTAATTACATCATTCTGACTCTAGGAATGGAGATTGCAAACTTTCAACCGGAATTACATCACTCGTACTTTTGAATGAAGAATGCAACATTTCGGCCATAATTACATCATTCTGACACTTAGAGTGAAGATTGTATCCTTTCGGCTGGAATTACATCACTCGGACTTTTGAATGAACACTGAAACCTTTCGGCGTAAATACATGATTCTAACTCTTGGAATGAAGACTGCAAACTTTCAGCCGGAATTACATCACTCGGACTTTTGAATGAAGATTGCAACCATTCGGCCAGAATTACATCATTCTGACACTTAGAGTGAACCTTGCATCCCTTCGGCTGGAATTACATCACTCAGACTTTTAAATGAAGATTGCATCCTTTCTATCGGATTTACATTATTCACATGCTTGGAGTGAAGACTGTGACCTTTCGGTCATAATTACATCACTCAGACTTTTGAATGAAGAATGCAACCTTTTGGGGGGATTCATTATTTTGATCCTTGGAGTGAAACTACAACCTTTCGGTTGGAATTACATCACATAGACCTTTGAATGAATATTGCAACCTTTTGGCCAAAATTACATCATTCTTACACAGTGAAGACTGCAACCTTTCGACTGAATTACATCACTCGGACTTTTGAATGAAGATTGCAACCTTTCGGCCAGAATTACATCATTCTGACACATAGAGTGAAGATTGTATCCTTTCGGCTGGAATTACATCACTCAGACATTTTAATTAAGACTACATCAATTCGCTTAATTACATTCTTTTGATGCTTGTAGTGAAGATTGCGCCCTTTAGTCAAGAATTACATCACTCCGACTATTGAATGAAGACTGCAACCTATCGAATCGAAATTACATCATTTTGAAACTTGGAGTGAAAAATGCAACCGCTCAAAGATGAATTACATCACTCATACTTTTGAATGAAATCGCAACCTTTCTACCGAATTATATCATTCGACATTTGAAATGAAGATCGCAACCTTTTGTCCTAATTACATCACTCAGACATTTCATGAAGACTGCAACCTTTCTACTGAAATTACATCATTTAGATGCTTAAATCAAGAATGCGCCTTTGGCCGAATTTACATCACTCAATTTTTGAATGAAATTGCAACCTATCACCAAATTACATCATTTTGACACATCGAGTGTAGATCGCATCTATTCAACCGGGATTACATCATTCAGACACTTGGATTGAAGATCGCGACCTTTCTGAAATTACATCACTCATAATTTTGAATGAAGATCTGCAACCTTTAAGTCGAATTACATTATTCGACACTTGGAGTGAAGACTACAACGCTTTTGGCCATAATTACATCACTCGTACTTCTGAATGAAGAATAAAATATTTCAGCGTAATTACATCATTCTGAGTCTAGCAATGGAGAGTGCAAACTTTCAACCTAATTACATCACTGCATTTTTGAATGAAGATTGCAACCTTTCGGCCATAATTACATCATTCTGACACTTAGAGTGAAGATTGTATCCTTTCGGCTGGAATTACATCACTCGGACTTTTGAATGAAAACTGAAGCCTTTCGGCGTAAATACATGATTCTAACTCTTGGAATGAAGACTGCAAACTTTCAAATGAATTACATCACTCGGACTTTTGAATGAAGATTGCAACCATTCGGCCGAAATTACATCATTCTGACACTTAGAGTGAACCTTGCATCCCTTCGGCTGGAATTACATCACTCAGACTTTTAAATGAAGATTGCATCCTTTCTATCGGATTTACATTATTCAGATGCTTGGAGTGAAGACTGTGACCTTTCGGTCATAATTACATCACTCAGACTTTTGAATGAAGAATGCAACCTTTTGGGGGGAATTCATTATTTTGATACTTGGAGTGAAACTACAACCTTTCGGTTGGAATTACATCACATAGACCTTTGAATGAATATTGCAACCTTTTGGCCAAAATTACATCATTCTTACACAGTGAAGACTGCAACCTTTCGACTGAATTACATCACTCGGACTTTTGAATGAAGATTGCAACCTTTCGGCCAGAATTACATCATTCTGACACTTAGAGTGAAGATTGTATCCTTTCGGCTGGAATTACATCACTCAGACATTTTAATTAAGACTACATCATTTCTGTCGGAATTACATTATTCTGATGCTTGGAGTGAAGACTGCGACCTTTCAGCTAGAATTACATCACTCTGACTATTGAATGAAGACTGCAACCTTTCGACCTAAATTACATCATTTTGAAACATGGAGTGAAGAATGCAACCTGCTCAAAGATGAATTACATCACTCATACTTTTGAATGAAACTGAAACCTTTCGGCTGGATTATATCATTCTGACATTTGAAATGAAGACTGCAACCTTTTGTCCGGAATTACATCACTCAGACATTTCATGAAGACTGCAACCTTTCTACTGAAATTACATCATTTAGATGCTTAAATCAAGAATGCGCTTTTGGCCGAATTTACATCACTCAATTTTTGAATGAAATTGCAACCTATCACCGAAATTACATCATTTTGACACATCGAGTGTAGATCGCATCTATTCAACCGGATTACATCATTCAGACACTTGGATTGAAGACTGCGACCTTTCGACTGAAATTACATCACTCATAATTTTGAATGAAGACTGCAACCTTTAAGTCGGAATTACATTATTCGACACTTGGAGTGAAGACTACAACGCTTTTGGCCATAATTACATCACTCGGACTTGAATGAAGAATAAAATATTTCAAACAGTAATTACATCATTCGACTCTAGGAATGGAGATTGCAAACTTTCAACCTAATTACATCACTCGTACTTTTGAATGAAGATTGCAACCTTTCGCCATAATTACATCATTCGACACTTAGAGTGAAGATTGTATCCTTTCTACTGGAATTACATCACTCGGACTTTTGAATGAACACTGAAACCTTTCGCAGAAATACATGATTCTAACTCTTGGAATGAAGACTGCAAACTTTCAAATTAATTACATCACTCGGACTTTTGAATGAAGATTGCAACCATTCGGCCAGAATTACATCATTCTGACACTTAGAGTGAACCTTGCATCCCTTCGGCTGAAATTACATCACTCAGACTTTTAAATGAAGATTGCATCCTTTCTATCGGATTTACATTATTCAGATGCTTGGAGTGAAGACTGTGACCTTTCGGTCGGAATTACATCACTCAGACTTTTGAATGAAGAATGCAACTTTTTGGGGGAATTCATTATTTTGATACTTGGAGTGAAACTACAACCTTTCGGTTGGAATTACATCACATAGACCTTTGAATGAATATTGCAACCTTTTGGCCAAAATTACATCATTCTTACACAGTGAAGACTGCAACCTTTCGACTGGAATTACATCACTCGGACTTTTGAATGAAGATTGCAACCTTTCGGCCAGAATTACATCATTCTGACACTTAGAGTGAAGATTGTATCCTTTCGGCTGGAATTACATCACTCAGACATTTTAATTAAGACTACATCATTTCGGGGAATTACATTATTTTGATGCTTGGAGTGAAGATTGCGACCTTTCACAAGAATTACATCACTCCGACTATTGAATGAAGACTGCAACCTATCGACTAAATTACATCATTTTGAAACTTGGAGTGAAAAATGCAACCTGCTCAAAGATGAATTACATCACTCATACTTTTGAATGAAACTGCAACCTTTCGGCTGGAATTATATCATTCTGACATTTGAAATGAAGACTGCAACCTTTTGTCCGGAATTACATCACTCAGACATTTCAGTGAAGACTGCAACCTTTCGGCTGAAATTACATCATTTAGATGCTTAAATCGAAGAATGCCCCTTTGGCCGAATTTACATCACTCGAATTTTTGAATGAAATTGCAACCTATCAGCCGAAATTACATCATTTTGACACATCGAGTGTAGACTGCATCTATTCAACCGGGATTACATCATTCAGACACTTGGATTGAAGACTGCGACCTTTCGGCTGAAATTACATCACTCATAATTTTGAATGAAGACTGCAACCTTTAAGCTGGAATTACATTATTCTGACACTTGGAGTGAAGACTACAACGTTTTGGCCATAATTACATCACTCGGACTTCTGAATGAAGAATAAAATATTTCAGCGTAATTACATCATTCTGACTCTAGGAATGGAGATTGCAAACTTTCAACCGGAATTACATCACTCGTACTTTTGAATGAAGATTGCAACCTTTCGGCATAATTACACCATTCGACACTTAGAGTGAAGATTGTATCCTTTCTACTGGAATTACATCACTCGGACTTTTGAATGAACCGAAACCTTTCTACAGAAATACATGATTCTAACTCTTGGAATGAAGACTGCAAACTTTCAGCCGGAATTACATCACTCGGACTTTTGAATGAAGATTGCAACCATTCGGCCAGAATTACATCATTCTGACACTTAGAGTGAACCTTGCATCCCTTCGGCTGGAATTACATCACTCAGACTTTTAAATGAAGATTGCATCCTTTCTATCGGATTTACATTATTCACATGCTTGGAGTGAAGACTGTGACCTTTCGGTCATAATTACATCACTCAGACTTTTGAATGAAGAATGCAACCTTTTGGGGGGAATTCATTATTTTGATACTTGGAGTGAAACTACAACCTTTCGGTTGGAATTACATCACATAGACCTTTGAATGAATATTGCAACCTTTTGGCCAAAATTACATCATTCTTACACAGTGAAGACTGCAACCTTTCGACTGAATTACATCACTCGGACTTTTGAATGAAGATTGCAACCTTTCAGCCAGAATTACATCATTCTGACACTTAGAGTGAAGATTGTATCCTTTCGGCTGGAATTACATCACTCAGACATTTTAATTAAGACTACATCATTTCTGTCGGAATTACATTATTTTGATGCTTGGAGTGAAGATTACGACCTTTCTTCAAGAATTACATCACTCCGACTATTGAATGAAGACTGCAACCTATCGACTGAAATTACATCATTTTGAAACTTGGAGTGAAAAATGCAAACTGCTCAAAGATGAATTACATCACTCATACTTTTGAATGAAACCGCAACCTTTCTACCGAATTATATCATTCGACATTTGAAATGAAGATCGCAACCTTTGTCCTAATTACATCACTCGACATTTCAGTGAAGATCGCAACCTTTCGCTGAAATTACATCATTTAGATGCTTAAATCGATTAATGTGCCTTTTGGCCGAATTTACATCACTCGAATTTTTGAATGAAATTGCAACCTATCACCGAAATTACATCATTTTGACACATCGAGTGTAGATCGCATCTATTCAACCGGGATTACATCATTCAGACACTTGGATTGAAGATCGCGACCTTTCTGAAATTACATCACTCATAATTTTGAATGAAGACTGCAACCTTTAAGTCGAATTACATTATTCGACACTTGGAGTGAAGACTACAACGCTTTTGGCCATAATTACATCACTCGGACTTGAATGAAGAATAAAATATTTCACAGTAATTACATCATTCGACTCTAGGAATGGAGATTGCAAACTTTCAACCTAATTACATCACTGCATTTTTGAATGAAGATTGCAACCTTTCGCCATAATTACATCATTCGACACTTAGAGTGAAGATTGTATCCTTTCTACCGAATTACATCACTCGGACTTTTGAATGAATGAAACCTTTCGGCGTAAATACATGATTCTAACTCTTGGAATGAAGACTGCAAACTTTCAGCCGGAATTACATCACTCGGACTTTTGAATGAAGATTGCAACCATTCGGCCAGAATTACATCATTCTGACACTTAGAGTGAACCTTGCATCCCTTCGGCTGAAATTACATCACTCAGACTTTTAAATGAAGATTGCATCCTTTCTATCGGATTTACATTATTCACATGCTTGGAGTGAAGACTGTGACCTTTCGGTCATAATTACATCACTCAGACTTTTGAATGAAGAATGCAACCTTTTGGGGGGAATTCATTATTTTGATACTTGGAGTGAAACTACAACCTTTCGGTTGGAATTACATCACATAGACCTTTGAATGAATATTGCAACCTTTTGGCCAAAATTACATCATTCTTACACAGTGAAGACTGCAACCTTTCGACTGGAATTACATCACTCGGACTTTTGAATGAAGATTGCAACCTTTCAGCCAGAATTACATCATTCTGACACTTAGAGTGAAGATTGTATCCTTTCGGCTGGAATTACATCACTCAGACATTTTAATTAAGACTACATCAATTCGCTTTAATTACATTATTTTGATGCTTGGAGTGAAGATTGCGACCTTTCGTCAAGAATTACATCACTCAGACTATTGAATGAAGACTGCAACCTATCGATCCGAAATTACATCATTTTGAAACTTGGAGTGAAAAATGCAACCGCTCAAAGATGAATTACATCACTCATACTTTTGAATGAAATCGCAACCTTTAATTTGGAATTATATCATTCGACATTTGAAATGAAGATCGCAACCTTTTGTCCTAATTACATCACTCAGACATTTCAGTGAAGACTGCAACCTTTCGGTTGAAATTACATCATTTAGATGCTTAAATCGAAGAATGCGCCTTTTTGGCCGAATTTACATCACTCGAATTTTTGAATGAAATTGCAACCTATCAGCCGAAATTACATCATTTTGACACATCGAGTGTAGACTGCATCTATTCAACCGGATTACATCATTCAGACACTTGGATTGAAGATCGCGACCTTTACTGAAATTACATCACTCATAATTTTGAATGAAGACTGCAACCTTTAAGTCGAATTACATTATTCGACACTTGGAGTGAAGACTACAACGCTTTTGGCCATAATTACATCACTCGGACTTGAATGAAGAATAAAATATTTCAGCGTAATTACATCATTCGACTCTAGGAATGGAGATTGCAAACTTTCAACCGAATTACATCACTCGTACTTTTGAATGAAGATTGCAACCTTTCGCCATAATTACATCATTCGACACTTAGAGTGAAGATTGTATCCTTTCTACTGGAATTACATCACTCGGACTTTTGAATGAACGAAACCTTTCGGCAGAAATACATGATTCTAACTCTTGGAATGAAGATCGCAAACTTTCAGGAATTACATCACTCGGACTTTTGAATGAAGATTGCAACCATTCGGCCGTAATTACATCATTCGACACTTAGAGTGAACCTTGCATCCCTTCTACCGAATTACATCACTCAGACTTTTAAATGAAGATTGCATCCTTTCTATCGGATTTACATTATTCAGATGCTTGAGTGAAGACTGTGACCTTTCGGTCATAATTACATCACTCGGACTTTTGAATGAAGAATGCAACTTTTGGGGAATTCATTATTTTGATCCTTGGAGTGAAACTACAACCTTTCGGTTGGAATTACATCACATAGACCTTTGAATGAATATTGCAACCTTTTGGCCAAAATTACATCATTCTTACACAGTGAAGACTGCAACCTTTCGACTGAATTACATCACTCGGACTTTTGAATGAAGATTGCAACCTTTCGGCCAGAATTACATCATTCTGACACTTAGAGTGAAGATTGTATCCTTTCTGCTGAAATTACATCACTCAGACATTTTAATTAAGACTACATCATTTCTGTCGAAATTACATTATTTTGATGCTTGGAGTGAAGATTGCGACCTTTCGTCAAGAATTACATCACTCCGACTATTGAATGAAGACTGCAACCTATCGACCGAAATTACATCATTTTGAAACTTGGAGTGAAAAATGCAACCGTTCAGCATGAATTACATCACTCATACTTTTGAATGAAACTGCAACCTTTCGGCTGGAATTATATCATTCTGACATTTGAAATGAAGACTGCAACCTTTTGTCCGGAATTACATCACTCAGACATTTCAGTGAAGACTGCAACCTTTCGGCTGAAATTACATCATTTAGATGCTTAAATCGAAGAATGCGCCTTTTGGCCGAATTTACATCACTCGAATTTTTGAATGAAATTGCAACCTATCAGCCGAAATTACATCATTTTGACACATCGAGTGTAGACTGCATCTATTCAATCGGATTACATCATTCAGACACTTGGATTGAAGACTGCGACCTTTCGGCTGAAATTACATCACTCATAATTTTGAATGAAGACTGCAACCTTTAAGCTGGAATTACATTATTCTGACACTTGGAGTGAAGACTACAACGTTTTGGCCATAATTACATCACTCGGACTTCTGAATGAAGAATAAAATATTTCAGCGTAATTACATCATTCTGACTCTAGGAATGGAGATTGCAAACTTTCAACCGGAATTACATCACTCGTACTTTTGAATGAAGATTGCAACCTTTCGGCCATAATTACATCATTCTGACACTTAGAGTGAAGATTGTATCCTTTCGGCTGGAATTACATCACTCGGACTTTTGAATGAACACTGAAACCTTTCGGCGTAAATACATGATTCTAACTCTTGGAATGAAGACTGCAAACTTTCAGCCGAAGTTACATCACTCAGACTTTTGAATGAAGATTGCAACCATTCGGCCGGAATTACATCATTCTGACACTTAGAGTGAACCTTGCATCCCTTCGGCTGGAATTACATCACTCAGACTTTTAAATGAAGATTGCATCATTTCTATCAGATTTACATTATCCAGATGCTTGGAGTGAAGACTGTGACCTTTCGGTCATAATTACATCACTCAGACTTTTGAATGAAGAATGCAACCTTTTGGGGGGAATTCATTATTTTGATACTTGGAGTGAAACTACAACCTTTCGGTTGGAATTACATCACATAGACCTTTGAATGAATATTGCAACCTTTTGGCCAAAATTACATCATTCTTACACAGTGAAGACTGCAACCTTTCGACTGGAATTACATCACTCGGACTTTTGAATGAAGATTGCAACCTTTCAGCCAGAATTACATCATTCTGACACTTAGAGTGAAGATTGTATCCTTTCGGCTGGAATTACATCACTCAGACATTTTAATTAAGACTACATCATTTCTGTCGGAATTACATTATTTTGATGCTTGGAGTGAAGATTGCGACCTTTCGTCAAGAATTACATCACTCCGACTATTGAATGAAGACTGCAACCTATCGACCGAAATTACATCATTTTGAAACTTGGAGTGAAAAATGCAACCGTTCAGCATGAATTACATCACTCATACTTTTGAATGAAACTGCAACCTTTCGGCTGGAATTATATCATTCTGACATTTGAAATGAAGACTGCAACCTTTCGGTCGGAATTACATCACTCAGACATTTCGGTGAAGACTGCAACCTTTCGGCTGAAATTACATCATTTAGATGCTTAAATCGAAGAATGCGCCTTTGGCCGAATTTACATCACTCGAATTTTTGAATGAAATTGCAACCTATCAGCCGAAATTACATCATTTTGACACATCGAGTGTAGACTGCATCTATTCAACCGGGATTACATCATTCAGACACTTGGATTGAAGACTGCGACCTTTCGGCTGAAATTACATCACTCATAATTTTGAATGAAGACTGCAACCTTTAAGCTGGAATTACATTATTCTGACACTTGGAGTGAAGACTACAACGTTTTGGCCATAATTACATCACTCGGACTTCTGAATGAAGAATAAAATATTTCAGCGTAATTACATCATTCTGACTCTAGGAATGGAGATTGCAAACTTTCAACCGGAATTACATCACTCGGACTTTTGAATGAAGATTGCAACCTTTCGGCCAGAATTACATCATTCTGACACTTAGAGTGAAGATTGTATCCTTTCGGCTGGAATTACATCACTCGGACTTTTGAATGAACACTGAAACCTTTCGGCGTAAATACATGATTCTAACTCTTGGAATGAAGACTGCAAACTTTCAGCCGGAATTACATCACTCGGACTTTTGAATGAAGATTGCAACCATTCGGCCAGAATTACATCATTCTGACACTTAGAGTGAACCTTGCATCCCTTCGGCTGGAATTACATCACTCAGACTTTTAAATGAAGATTGCATCCTTTCTATCGGATTTACATTATTCAGATGCTTGGAGTGAAGACTGTGACCTTTTGGTCATAATTACATCACTCAGACTTTTGAATGAAGAATGCAACCTTTTGGGGGGAATTCATTATTTTGATACTTGGAGTGAAACTACAACCTTTCGGTTGGAATTACATCACATAGACCTTTGAATGAATATTGCAACCTTTTGGCCAAAATTACATCATTCTTACACAGTGAAGACTGCAACCTTTCGACTGGAATTACATCACTCGGACTTTTGAATGAAGATTGCAACCTTTCGGCCAGAATTACATCATTCTGACACTTAGAGTGAAGATTGTATCCTTTCGGCTGGAATTACATCACTCAGACATTTTAATTAAGACTACATCATTTCTGTCGGAATTACATTATTTTGATGCTTGGAGTGAAGATTGCGACCTTTCGTCAAGAATTACATCACTCCGACTATTGAATGAAGACTGCAACCTATCGACCGAAATTACATCATTTTGAAACTTGGAGTGAAAAATGCAACCGTTCAGCATGAATTACATCACTCATACTTTTGAATGAAACTGCAACCTTTCGGCTGGAATTATATCATTCTGACATTTGAAATGAAGACTGCAACCTTTTGTCCGGAATTACATCACTCGGACATTTCAGTGAAGACTGCAACCATTCGGTTGAAATTACATCATTTAGATGCTTAAATCGAAGAATGCGCCTTTTGGCCGAATTTACATCACTCGAATTTTTGAATGAAATTGCAACCTATCAGCCGAAATTACATCATTTTGACACATCGAGTGTAGACTGCATCTATTCAACCGGGATTACATCATTCAGACACTTGGATTGAAGACTGCGACCTTTCGGCTGAAATTACATCACTCATAATTTTGAATGAAGACTGCAACCTTTAAGCTGGAATTACATTATTCTGACACTTGGAGTGAAGACTACAACGTTTTGGCCATAATTACATCACTCGGACTTCTGAATGAAGAATAAAATATTTCAGCGTAATTACATCATTCTGACTCTAGGAATGGAGATTGCAAACTTTCAACCGGAATTACATCACTCGTACTTTTGAATGAAGATTGCAACCTTTCGGCCATAATTACATCATTCTGACACTTAGAGTGAAGATTGTATCCTTTCGGCTGGAATTACATCACTCGGACTTTTGAATGAAAACTGAAACATTTCGGCGTAAATACATGATTCTCACTCTTGGAATGAAGACTGCAAACTTTCAGCCGGAATTACATCACTCGGACTTTTGAATGAAGATTGCAACCATTCGGCCGAAATTACATCATTCTGACACTTAGAGTGAACCTTGCATCCCTTCGGCTGGAATTACATCACTCAGACTTTTAAATGAAGATTGCATCCTTTCTATCGGATTTACATTATTCAGATGCTTGGAGTGAAGACTGTGACCTTTTGGTCATAATTACATCACTCAGACTTTTGAATGAAGAATGCAACTTTTTGGGGGAATTCATTATTTTGATACTTGGAGTGAAACTACAACCTTTCGGTTGGAATTACATCACATAGACCTTTGAATGAATATTGCAACCTTTTGGCCAAAATTACATCATTCTTACACAGTGAAGACTGCAACCTTTCGACTGGAATTACATCACTCGGACTTTTGAATGAAGATTGCAACCTTTCGGCCAGAATTACATCATTCTGACACTTAGAGTGAAGATTGTATCCTTTCGGCTGGAATTACATCACTCAGACATTTTAATTAAGACTACATCATTTCTGTCGGAATTACATTATTTTGATGCTTGGAGTGAAGATTGCGACCTTTCGTCAAGAATTACATCACTCCGACTATTGAATGAAGACTGCAACCTATCGACCGAAATTACATCATTTTGAAACTTGGAGTGAAAAATGCAACCGTTCAGCATGAATTACATCACTCATACTTTTGAATGAAACTGCAACCTTTCGGCTGGAATTATATCATTCTGACATTTGAAATGAAGACTGCAACCTTTCGTCCGGAATTATATCATTCTGACATTTGAAATGAAGACTGCAACCTTTCGGCTGAAATTACATCATTTAGATGCTTAAATCGAAGAATGCGCCTTTTGGCCGAATTTACATCACTCGAATTTTTGAATGAAATTGCAACCTATCAGCCGAAATTACATCATTTTGACACATCGAGTGTAGACTGCATCTATTCAACCGGGATTACATCATTCAGACACTTGGATTGAAGACTGCGACCTTTCGGCTGAAATTACATCACTCATAATTTTGAATGAAGACTGCAACCTTTAAGCTGGAATTACATTATTCTGACACTTGGAGTGAAGACTACAACGTTTTGGCCATAATTACATCACTCGGACTTCTGAATGAAGAATAAAATATTTCAGCGTAATTACATCATTCTGACTCTAGGAATGGAGATTGCAAACTTTCAACCGGAATTACATCACTCGTACTTTTGAATGAAGATTGCAACCTTTCGGCCATAATTACATCATTCTGACACTTAGAGTGAAGATTGTATCCTTTCGGCTGGAATTACATCACTCGGACTTTTGAATGAACACTGAAACCTTTCGGCGTAAATACATGATTCTAACTCTTGGAATGAAGACTGCAAACTTTCAGCCGGAATTATATCACTCGGACTTTTGAATGAAGATTGCAACCATTGGGCTAGAATTACATCATTCTGACACTTAGAGTGAACCTTGCATCCCTTCGGCTGGAATTACATCACTCAGACTTTTAAATGAAGATTGCATCCTTTCTATCGGATTTACATTATTCAGATGCTTGGAGTGAAGACTGTGACCTTTCGGTCGGAATTACATCACTCAGACTTTTGAATGAAGAATGCAACTTTTTGGGGGAATTCATTATTTTGATACTTGGAGTGAAACTACAACCTTTCGGTTGGAATTACATCACATAGACCTTTGAATGAATATTGCAACCTTTTGGCCAAAATTACATCATTCTTACACAGTGAAGACTGCAACCTTTCGACTGGAATTACATCACTCGGACTTTTGAATGAAGATTGCAACCTTTCGGCCAGAATTACATCATTCTGACACTTAGAGTGAAGATTGTATCCTTTCGGCTGGAATTACATCACTCAGACATTTTAATTAAGACTACATCATTTCTGTCGGAATTACATTATTTTGATGCTTGGAGTGAAGATTGCGACCTTTCGTCAAGAATTACATCACTCCGACTATTGAATGAAGACTGCAACCTATCGACCGAAATTACATCATTTTGAAACTTGGAGTGAAAAATGCAACCGTTCAGCATGAATTACATCACTCATACTTTTGAATGAAACTGCAACCTTTCGGCTGGAATTATATCATTCTGACATTTGAAATGAAGACTGCAACCTTTCGTCCGGAATTATATCATTCTGACATTTGAAATGAAGACTGCAACCTTTCGGCTGAAATTACATCATTTAGATGCTTAAATCGAAGAATGCGCCTTTTGGCCGAATTTACATCACTCGAATTTTTGAATGAAATTGCAACCTATCAGCCGAAATTACATCATTTTGACACATCGAGTGTAGACTGCATCTATTCAACCGGGATTACATCATTCAGACACTTGGATTGAAGACTGCGACCTTTCGGCTGAAATTACATCACTCATAATTTTGAATGAAGACTGCAACCTTTAAGCTGGAATTACATTATTCTGACACTTGGAGTGAAGACTACAACGTTTTGGCCATAATTACATCACTCGGACTTCTGAATGAAGAATAAAATATTTCAGCGTAATTACATCATTCTGACTCTAGGAATGGAGATTGCAAACTTTCAACCGGAATTACATCACTCGTACTTTTGAATGAAGATTGCAACCTTTCGGCCATAATTATATCATTCTGACACTTAGAGTGAAGATTGTATTCTTTCGGCTGGAATTACATCACTCAGACTTTTGAATGAAGACTGAAACCTTTCGGCGTAAATACATGATTCTAACTCTTGGAATGAAGACTGCAAACTTTCAGCCGGAATTATATCACTCAGACTTTTGAATGAAGATTGCAACCATTCGGCCAGAATTACATCATTCTGACACTTAGAGTGAACCTTGCATCCCTTCGGCTGGAATTACATCACTCAGACTTTTAAATGAAGATTGCATCCTTTCTATCGGATTTACATTATTCAGATGCTTGGAGTGAAGACTGTGACCTTTTGGTCATAATTACATCACTCAGACTTTTGAATGAAGAATGCACCTTTTGGGGGGAATTCATTATTTTGATACTTGGAGTGAAACTACAACCTTTCGGTTGGAATTACATCACATAGACCTTTGAATGAATATTGCAACCTTTTGGCTAAAGTTACATCATTCTTACACAGTGAAGACTGCAACCTTTCGACTGGATTTACATCACTCGGACTTTTGAATGAAGATTGCAACCTTTCGGCCAGAATTACATCATTCTGACACTTAGAGTGAAGATTGTATCCTTTCGGCTGGAATTACATCACTCAGACATTTTAATTAAGACTACATCATTTCTGTCGGAATTACATTATTTTGATGCTTGGAGTGAAGATTGCGACCTTTCGTCAAGAATTACATCACTCCGACTATTGAATGAAGACTGCAACCTATCGACCGAAATTACATCATTTTGAAACTTGGAGTGAAAAATGCAACCGTTCAGCATGAATTACATCACTCATACTTTTGAATGAAACTGCAACCTTTCGGCTGGAATTATATCATTCTGACATTTGAAATGAAGACTGCAACCTTTTGTCCGGAATTACATCACTCAGACATTTCAGTGAAGACTGCAACCTTTCGGCTGAAATTACATCATTTAGATGCTTAAATCGAAGAATGCGCCTTTTGGCCGAATTTACATCACTCGAATTTTTGAATGAAATTGCAACCTATCAGCCGAAATTACATCATTTTGACACATCGAGTGTAGACTGCATCTATTCAACCGGGATTACATCATTCAGACACTTGGATTGAAGACTGCGACCTTTCAACTGAAATTACATCACTCATAATTTTGAATGAAGACTGCAACCTTTAAGCTGGAATTACATTATTCTGACACTTGGAGTGAAGACTACAACGTTTTGGCCATAATTACATCACTCGGACTTCTGAATGAAGAATAAAATATTTCAGCGTAATTACATCATTCTGACTCTAGGAATGGAGATTGCAAACTTTCAACCGGAATTACATCACTCGTACTTTTGAATGAAGATTGCAACCTTTCGGCTGTAAATACATCATTCTGATACTTAGAGTGAAGATTGTATCCTTTCGGCTGGAATTACATCACTCTGACTTTTGAATGAACACTGAAACTTTTTGGCGTAAATACATGATTCTAACTCTTGGAATGAAGACTGCAAACTTTCAGCCAGAATTATATCACTCGGAGTTTTGAATGAAGATTGCAACCATTCGACCATAATTACATCATTCTGACACTTAGAGTGAACCTTGCATCCCTTCCGCTGGAATTACATCACTCAGACTTTTAAATGAAGATGGCATCCTTTCTATCAGATTTACATTATTCAGATGCTTGGAGTGAAGACTGTGACCTTTCGGTCGGAATTACATCACTCAGACTTTTGAATGAAGAATGCAACCTTTTGGGGGGAATTCATTATTTTGATACTTGGAGTGAAACTACAACCTTTCGGTTGGAATTACATCACATAGACCTTTGAATGAATACTGCAACCTTTCGACTGGAATTACATCACTCGGACTTTTGAATGAAGATTGCAACCTTTCGGCCAGAATTACATCATTCTGACACTTAGAGTGAAGATTGTATCCTTTCGGCTGGAATTACATCACTCAGACATTTTAATTAAGACTACATCATTTCTGTCGGAATTACATTATTTTGATGCTTGGAGTGAAGATTGCGACCTTTCGTCAAGAATTACATCACTCCGACTATTGAATGAAGGCGCAACCTATCGATCGAAATTACATCATTTTGAAACTTGGAGTGAAAAATGCAACCGTTCAACATGAATTACATCACTCATACTTTTGAATGAAGCGCAACCTTTAATTTGGAATTATATCATTCGACATTTGAAATGAAGGCGCAACCTTTTGTCAGAATTACATCACTCGGACATTTCGGTGAAAGCGCAACCTTTCGGTTGAAATTACATCATTTAGATGCTTAAATCGAAGAATGCGCCTTTTGGCCGAATTTACATCACTCGAATTTTTGAATGAAATTGCAACCTATCAGCCGAAATTACATCATTTTGACACATCGAGTGTAGACTGCATCTATTCAACCGGGATTACATCATTCAGACACTTGGATTGAAGACTGCGACCTTTCGGCTGAAATTACATCACTCATAATTTTGAATGAAGACTGCAACCTTTAAGCTGGAATTACATTATTCTGACACTTGGAGTGAAGACTACAACGTTTTGGCCATAATTACATCACTCGGACTTCTGAATGAAGAATAAAATATTTCAGCGTAATTACATCATTCTGACTCTAGGAATGGAGATTGCAAACTTTCAATCGGAATTACATCACTCGTACTTTTGAATGAAGATTGCAACCTTTCGGCCATAATTACATCATTCTGACACTTAGAGTGAAGATTGTATCCTTTCGGCTGGAATTACATCACTCGGACTTTTGAATGAACACTGAAACCTTTCGGCGTAAATACATGATTCTAACTCTTGGAATGAAGACTGCAAACTTTCAGCCGGAATTACATCACTCGGACTTTTGAATGAAGATTGCAACCATTCGGCCAGAATTACATCATTCTGACACTTAGAGTGAACCTTGCATCCCTTCGGCTGGAATTACATCACTCAGACTTTTAAATGAAGATTGCATCCTTTCTATCGGATTTACATTATTCACATGCTTGGAGTGAAGACTGTGACCTTTCGGTCATAATTACATCACTCAGACTTTTGAATGAAGAATGCAACCTTTTGGGGGGAATTCATTATTTTGATACTTGGAGTGAAACTACAACCTTTCGGTTGGAATTACATCACATAGACCTTTGAATGAATATTGCAACCTTTTGGCCAAAATTACATCATTCTTACACAGTGAAGACTGCAACCTTTCGACTGGAATTACATCACTCGGACTTTTGAATGAAGATTGCAACCTTTCAGCCAGAATTACATCATTCTGACACTTAGAGTGAAGATTGTATCCTTACATTTGGAATTACATCACTCAGACATTTTAATTAAGACTACATCATTTCTGTCGGAATTACATTATTTTGATGCTTGGAGTGAAGATTGCGACCTTTCGTCAAGAATTACATCACTCCGACTATTGAATGAAGACTGCAACCTATCGACCGAAATTACATCATTTTGAAACTTGGAGTGAAAAATGCAACCGTTCAGCATGAATTACATCACTCATACTTTTGAATGAAACTGCAACCTTTCGTTTGAAATTATATCATTCTGACATTTGAAATGAAGACTGCAACCTTTCGGCTGGAATTATATCATTATGACATTTGAAATGAAGACTGCAACCTTTCGGCTGAAATTACATCATTTAGATGCTTAAATCGAAGAATGCCCCTTTGGCCGAATTTACATCACTCGAATTTTTGAATGAAATTGCAACCTATCAGCCGAAATTACATCATTTTGACACATCGAGTGTAGACTGCATCTATTCAACCGGGATTACATCATTCAGACACTTGGATTGAAGACTGCGACCTTTCGGCTGAAATTACATCACTCATAATTTTGAATGAAGACTGCAACCTTTAATGGAATTACATTATTCTGACACTTGGAGTGAAGACTACAACGTTTTGGCCATAATTACATCACTCGGACTTCTGAATGAAGAATAAAATATTTCAGCGTAATTACATCATTCTGACTCTAGGAATGGAGATTGCAAACTTTCAACCGGAATTACATCACTCGTACTTTTGAATGAAGATTGCAACCTTTCGGCCATAATTACATCATTCTGACACTTAGAGTGAAGATTGTATCCTTTCGGTTGGAATTACATCACTCAGACTTTTGAATGAACACTGAAACCTTTCGGCGTAAATACATGATTCTAACTCTTGGAATGAAGACTGCAAACTTTCAGTCGGAATTACATCACTCGGACTTTTGAATGAAGATTGCAACCATTCGGCCAGAATTACATCATTCTGACACTTAGAGTGAACCTTGCATCCCTTCGGCTGGAATTACATCACTCAGACTTTTAAATGAAGATTGCATCCTTTCTATCGGATTTACATTATTCAGATGCTTGGAGTGAAGACTGTGACCTTTTGGTCATAATTACATCACTCAGACTTTTGAATGTAGAATGCAACCTTTTGGGGGGAATTCATTATTTTGATACTTGGAGTGAAACTACAACCTTTCGGTTGGAATTACATCACATAGACCTTTGAATGAATATTGCAACCTTTTGGCCAAAATTACATCATTCTTACAGTGAAAGCGCAACCTTTCGACTGAATTACATCACTCGGACTTTTGAATGAAGATTGCAACCTTTCGGCCAGAATTACATCATTCTGACACATAGAGTGAAGATTGTATCCTTTCGGCTGGAATTACATCACTCAGACATTTTAATTAAGACTACATCAATTCTGTCGGAATTACATTATTTTGATGCTTGTAGTGAAGATTGCGACCTTTCGTCAAGAATTACATCACTCCGACTATTGAATGAAGACTGCAACCTATCGACCGAAATTACATCATTTTGAAACTTGGAGTGAAAAATGCAACCGTTCAGCATGAATTACATCACCCATACTTTTGAACGAAACTGCAACCTTTCGGTTGGAATTATATCATTCTGACATTTGAAATGAAGACTGCAACCTTTTGTCCGGAATTACATCACTCAGACATTTGATGAAGCGCAACCTTTGGCTGAAATTACATCATTTAGATGCTTAAATCGAAGAATCGCCTTTTGGCGAATTTACATCACTCGAATTTTTGAATGAAATTGCAATCTATCAGCCGAAATTACATCATTTTGACACATCGAGTGTAGACTGGATCTATTCAACCGGGATTACATCATTCAGACACTTGGATTGAAGACTGCGACCTTTCGGCTGAAATTACATCACTCATAATTTTGAATAAAGACTGCAACCTTTAAGCTGGAATTACATTATTCTGACACTTGGAGTGAAGACTACAACGTTTTTGCCATAATTACATCACTCGGACTTCTGAATGAAGAATAAAATATTTCAGCGTAATTACATCATTCTGACTCTAGGAATGGAGATTGCAAACTTTCAACCGGAATTACATCACTCGTACTTTTAAATGAAGATTGCAACCTTTCGGCCATAATTACATCATTCTGACACTTAGAGTGAAGATTGTATCCTTTCGGCTGGAATTACATCACTCAGACTTTTGAATGAAGACTGAAACCTTTCGGCGTAAATACATGATTCTAACTCTTGGAATGAAGACTGCAAACTTTCAGCCGGAATTACATCACTCGGACTTTTGAATGAAGATTGCAACCATTCGGCAAGAATTACATCATTCTGACACTTAGAGTGAACCTTGCATCCCTTCGGCTGGAATTACATCACTAAGACTTTTAAATGAAGATTGCATCCTTTCGGTCGGATTTACATTATCCAGAAGCTTGGAGTGAAGACTATCACCTTTTGGTCATAATTACATCACTCAGACTTTTGAATGAAGAATGCAACTTTTGGGGGGAATTCATTATTTTGATACTTGGAGTGAAACTACAACCTTTCGGTTGGAATTACATCACATAGACCTTTGAATGAATATTGCAACCTGTTGGCCAAATTACATCATTCTTACACAGTGAAGACTGCAACCTTTCGGCTGGAATTACATCACTCGGACTTTTGAATGAAGATTGCAACCTTTCGGCCAGAATTACATCATTCTGACACTTAGAGTGAAGATTGTATCCTTTCGGCTGGAATTACATCACTCAGACATTTTAATTAAGACTACATCATTTCTGTCGGAATTACATTATTTTGATGCTTGGAGTGAAGATTGCGACCTTTCGTCAAGAATTACATCACTCCGACTATTGAATGAAGACTGCAACCTATCGACCGAAATTACATCATTTTGAAACTTGGAGTGAAAAATGCAACCGTTTAGCATGAATTATATCACTCATACTTTTGAATGAAACTGCAACCTTTAATTTGGAATTATACCATTCGGACATTTGAAATGAAGACTGCAACCTTTCGTCAGGAATTATATCATTCTGACATTTGAAATGAAGACTGCAACTTTTCGGCTGAAATTACATCATTTAGATGCTTAAATCGAAGAATCGCCTTTTGGCGAATTTACATCACTCGAATTTTTGAATGAAATTGCAACCTATCAGCCGAAATTACATCATTTTGACACATCAGTGTAGGCGCATCTATTCAACGGGATTACATCATTGAGACACTTGGATTGAAGGCTGCGACCTTTAATTTGAAATTACATCACTCATAATTTTGAATGAAGACTGCAACCTTTAAGCTGGAATTACATTATTCTGACACTTGGAGTGAAGACTACAACGTTTTGGCCATAATTACATCACTCGGACTTCTGAATGAATAATAAAATTTTTCAGCGTAATTACATCATTCTGACTCTAGGAATGGAGATTGCAAACTTTCAACTGGAATTACATCACTCGTACTTTTGAATGAAGATTGCAACCTTTCGGCCATAATTATATCATTCTGACACTTATAATGAAGATTGCATTCTTTCGGCTGGAATTACATCACTCAGACTTTTGAATGAAGACTGAAATCTTTTGGCGTAAATACATGATTCTAACTCTTGGAATGAAGACTGCAAACTTTCAGCCGGAATTATATCACTCAGACTTTTGAATGAAGATTGCAACCATTCGGCCAGAATTACATCATTCTGACACTTAGAGTGAACCTTGCATGTCTTCGGCTGGAATTACATCACTTAGACTTTTAAATGAAGATTGCATCCTTTCTATCGAATTTACATTATTCAGATGCTTGGAGTGAAGACGGTGACCTTTCGGTCGGAATTACATCACTCAGACTTTTGAATGAAGAATGCAACTTTTTGGGGGAATTCATTATTTTGATACTTGAATGAAACTACAACCTTTCGGTTGGAATTACATCACATAGACCTTTGAATGAATATTGCAACATTTTGGCCAAAATTACATCATTCTTACACAGTGAAAGCGCAACCTTTATTTGGAATTAAATCACTCATACTTTTGAATGAAGACTGCATCCGTTCTGTCAGAATTACATTATTCTGATACTTAGAGTGAAGATTATATCCTTCTGTGGAATTACATCACTCGGACATTTTAATGAACACTTCATCCTTTATGTCGAAATTACATTATTCTGATGCTTTGAGTGAAGACTGCGACCTTTCGGCTAGAATTACATCACTCTGACTATTGAATGAAGACTGCAACCTTTCGACCGAAATTACATTATTTTGAAACTAAGAGTGAAGAATGAACCCTTCGACATGAATGATATCACTCTCACTTTTGAATGAAGCGCAACCTTTGTTTGGAATTATATCATTCGACATTTGAAATGAAAGCGCAACCTTTTGTTCAGAATTACATCACTCCGACTTTTGAGTGAAGACTGCAACCTTTCCATTGAAATTGCATCATTCAGGTGCTTAAATCGAAGAATCGCCTTTTGGCGAATTTACATCACTCGAATTTTTGAATGAAATTGCAACCTATCGGCCGAAATTACATCATTTTGACACATCAGTGTAGACTGCATCTATTCAACGGGATTACATCATTCAGACACTTGGATTGAAGGCTGCGACCTTTAATTTGAAATTACATCACTCATAATTTTGAATGAAGACTGCAACCTTTAAGCTGGAATTACATTATTCTGACACTTGGAGTGAAGACTACAACGTTTTGGCCATAATTACATCACTCGGACTTCTGAATGAAGAATAAAATATTTCAGCGTAATTACATCATTCTGACTCTAGGAATGGAGATTGCAAACTTTCAACCGGAATTACATCACTCGTACTTTTGAATGAAGATTGCAACCTTTCGGCCATAATTACACCATTCTGACACTTAGAGTGAAGATTGTATCCTTTCGGCTGGAATTACATCACTCAGACTTTTGAATGAAGACTGAAACCTTTCGGCGTAAATACATGATTCTAACTCTTGGAATGAAGACTGCAAACTTTCAGCCGGAATTACATCACTCGGACTTTTGAATGAAGATTGCAACCATTCGGCAAGAATTACATCATTCTGACACTTAGAGTGAACCTTGCATCCCTTCGGCTGGAATTACATCACTCAGACTTTTGAATGAAGATTGCATCCTTTCGGTCGGATTTACATTATCCAGATGCTTGGAGTGAAGACTGTGACCTTTTGGTCATAATTATATCACTCAGACTTTTGAATGAAGAATGCAACCTTTTGGGGGGAATTCATTATTTTGATACTTGGAGTGAAACTACAACCTTTCGGTTGGAATTACATCACATAGACCTTTGAATGAATATTGCAACCTTTTGGCCAAAATTACATCATTCTTACACAGTGAAGACTGCAACCTTTGGACTGGAATTACATCACTCGGACTTTTGAATGAAGATTGCAACCTTTCGGCCAGAATTACATCATTCTGACACTTAGAGTGAAGATTGTATCCTTTCGGCTGGAATTACATCACTCAGACATTTTAATTAAGACTACATCAATTCTGTCGGAATTACATTATTTTGATGCTTGGAGTGAAGATTGCGACCTTTCGTCAAGAATTACATCACTCCGACTATTGAATGAAGACTGCAACCTATCGACCGAAATTACATCATTTTGAAACTTGGAGTGAAAAATGCAACCGTTCAGCATGAATTACATCACCCATACTTTTGAACGAAACTGCAACCTTTCGGTTGGAATTATATCATTCTGACATTTGAAATGAAGACTGCAACCTTTTGTCCGGAATTACATCACTCAGACATTTCAGTGAAGACTGCAACCTTTCAGCTGAAATTACATCACTTAGATGCTTAAATCGAAGAATGCGCCTTTTGGCCGAATTTACATCACTCGAATTTTTGAATGAAATTGCAACCTATCAGCCGAAATTACATCATTTTGACACATCGAGTGTAGACTGCATCTATTCAATCGGGATTACATCATTCAGACACTTGGATTGAAGACTGCGACCTTTCGGCTGAAATTACATCACTCATAATTTTGAATGAAGACTGCAACCTTTAAGCTGGAATTACATTATTCTGACACTTGGAGTGAAGACTACAACGTTTTGGCCATAATTACATCACTCGGACTTCTGAATGAAGAATAAAATATTTCAGCGTAATTACATCATTCTGACTCTAGGAATGGAGATTGCAAACTTTCAACCGGAATTACATCACTCGTACTTTTGAATGAAGAATGCAACATTTCGGCCATAATTACATCATTCTGACACTTAGAGTGAAGATTGTATCCTTTCGGCTGGAATTACATCACTCGGACTTTTGAATGAACACTGAAACCTTTCGGCGTAAATACATGATTCTAACTCTTGGAATGAAGACTGCAAACTTTCAGCCGGAATTACATCACTCGGACTTTTGAATGAAGATTGCAACCATTCGGCCAGAATTACATCATTCTGACACTTAGAGTGAACCTTGCATCCCTTCGGCTGGAATTACATCACTCAGACTTTTAAATGAAGATTGCATCCTTTCTATCGGATTTACATTATTCAGATGCTTGGAGTGAAGACTGTGACCTTTCGGTCGGAATTACATCACTCAGACTTTTGAATGAAGAATGCAACTTTTTGGGGGAATTCATTATTTTGATACTTGGAGTGAAACTACAACCTTTCGGTTGGAATTACATCACATAGACCTTTGAATGAATATTGCAACCTTTTGGCCAAAATTACATCATTCTTACACAGTGAAAGCGCAACCTTTCATTGGAATTACATCACTCGGACTTTTGAATGAAGATTGCAACCTTTCGGCGAATTACATCATTCGACACTTAGAGTGAAGATTGTATCCTTTAATTTGGAATTACATCACTCGGACATTTTAATTAAGACTACATCATTTCTGTCGAATTACATTATTTTGATGCTTGGAGTGAAGATTGCGACCTTTCGTCAAGAATTACATCACTCCGACTATTGAATGAAGGCGCAACCTATCGACCGAAATTACATCATTTTGAAACTTGGAGTGAAAAATGCAACCGTTCGACATGAATTACATCACTCATACTTTTGAATGAAGCGCAACCTTTAATTTGGAATTATATCATTCTGACATTTGAAATGAAGACTGCAACCTTTCGTCCGGAATTATATCATTCTGACATTTGAAATGAAGACTGCAACCTTTCGGCTGAAATTACATCATTTAGATGCTTAAATCGAAGAATCGCCTTTTGGCGAATTTACATCACTCCAATTTTTGAATGAAATTGCAACCTATCAGCCGAAATTACATCATTTTGACACATGCACTGTAGTGCGGATCTATTCAACCGTGATTACATCATTCGGACACTTGGATTGAAGGCTGCGACCTTTGGTGAAATTACATCACTCATAATTTTGAATGAAGACTGCAACCTTTAAGCTGGAATTACATTATTCTGACACTTGGAGTGAAGACTACAACGTTTTGGCCATAATTACATCACTCGGACTTCTGAATGAAGAATAAAATATTTCAGCGTAATTACATCATTCTGACTCTAGGAATGGAGATTGCAAACTTTCAACCGGAATTACATCACTCGTACTTTTGAATGAAGATTGCAACCTTTCGGCCATAATTACATCATTCGACACTTAGAGTGAAGATTGTATCCTTTAATTTGGAATTACATCACTCGGACTTTTGAATGAACACTGAAACCTTTCGGCGTAAATACATGATTCTAACTCTTGGAATGAAGACTGCAAACTTTCAGCCGGAATTACATCACTCGGACTTTTGAATGAAGATTGCAACCATTCGGTCAGAATTACATCATTCTGACACTTCGGGTGAACCTTGCATCCCTTCGGCTGGAATTACATCACTCAGACTTTTAAATGAAGATTGCATCCTTTCTATCGGATTTACATTATTCAGATGCTTGGAGTGAAGACTGTGACCTTTCGGTCGGAATTACATCACTCAGACTTTTGAATGAAGAATGCAACTTTTGGGGGGAATTCATTATTTTGATACTTGGAGTGAAACTACAACCTTTCGGTTGGAATTACATCACATAGACCTTTGAATGAATATTGCAACCTTTTGGCCAAAATTACATCATTCTTACACAGTGAAGACTGCAACCTTTATTGGAATTACATCACTCGGACTTTTGAATGAAGATTGCAACCTTTCGGCGAATTACATCATTCGACACTTAGAGTGAAGATTGTATCCTTTAATTTGGAATTACATCACTCGGACATTTTAATTAAGACTACATCATTTCTGTCGAATTACATTATTTTGATGCTTGGAGTGAAGATTGCGACCTTTCGTCAAGAATTACATCACTCCGACTATTGAATGAAGGCGCAACCTATCGACCGAAATTACATCATTTTGAAACTTGGAGTGAAAAATGCAACCGTTCGACATGAATTACATCACTCATACTTTTGAATGAAGCGCAACCTTTAATTTGGAATTATATCATTCTGACATTTGAAATGAAGAGTGCAACCTTTCGTCCGGAATTATATCATTCTGACATTTGAAATGAAGACTGCAACCTTTCGGCTGAAATTACATCATTTAGATGCTTAAATCGAAGAATGCGCCTTTTGGCCGAATTTACATCACTCGAATTTTTGAATGAAATTGCAACTTATCTCCGAAATTACATCATTTTGACACATCAGTGTAGTGCATCTATTCAACGGGATTACATCATTGAGACACTTGGATTGAAGGCTGCGACCTTTAATTTGAAATTACATCACTCATAATTTTGAATGAAGACTGCAACCTTTAAGCTGGAATTACATTATTCTGACACTTGGAGTGAAGACTACAACGTTTTGGCCATAATTACATCACTCGGACTTCTGAATGAAGAATAAAATATTTCAGCGTAATTACATCATTCTGACTCTAGGAATGGAGATTGCAAACTTTCAACCGGAATTACATCACTCGTACTTTTGAATGAAGATTGCAACCTTTCGGCCATAATTATATCATTCTGACACTTAGAGTGAAGATTGTATTCTTTCGGCTGGAATTACATCACTCAGACTTTTGAATGAAGACTGAAACCTTTCGGCGTAAATACATTATTCTAACTCTTGGAATGAAGACTACAAACTTTCAGCCGGAATTATATCACTAGGACTTTTGAATGAAGATTGCAACCATTCGGCCAGAATTACATCATTCTGACACTTAGAGTGAACCTTGCATCCCTTCGGCTGGAATTACATCACTCAGACTTTTAAATGAAGATTGCATCCTTTCTATCGGATTTACATTATTCACATGCTTGGAGTGAAGACTGTGACCTTTCGGTCATAATTACATCACTCAGACTTTTGAATGAAGAATGCAACCTTTTGGGGGGAATTCATTATTTTGATACTTGGAGTGAAACTACAACCTTTCGGTTGGAATTACATCACATAGACCTTTGAATGAATATTGCAACCTTTTGGCCAAAATTACATCATTCTTACACAGTGAAGACTGCAACCTTTCGACTGGAATTACATCACTCGGACTTTTGAATGAAGATTGCAACCTTTCGGCCAGAATTACATCATTCTGACACTTAGAGTGAAGATTGTATCCTTTTAACTGGAATTACATCACTCAGACATTTTAATTAAGACTACATCATTTGCCGAATTACATTATTTTGATGCTTCGCGTGAAGATTGCGCCCTTTCGTCAAGAAATCCATCACTCTGACTATTGAATAAAGGCTGCAACCTCTCGATCGAAATTACATCGTTTTGAAACTTGGAGTGAAAAATGCAACCGTTCAACATGAATTACCTCAGCCATACTTTTGAATGAAGCGCAACCTTTAATTGGAATTACATCATTCTGACACTTGAAATGAAGACCGCAACCCTTTGTCCGGAATTACATCACTCAGACTTTTCGGTGAAGACTGCAACCTTTCGACTGAAATTGCATCATTCAGATGCTTCAAGTGAAGACTACGGCTTTTGGCTGGAATTACATCACTCGAATTTTGAATGAAATTGCAACCTATCGGCCGAAATTACATCATTTTGACACATCAGTGTAGATGCATCTATTCAACGGGATTACATCATTCGGACACTTGGATTGAAGGCTGCGACCTTTCGGTGAAATTACATCACTCATAATTTTGAATGAAGGCGCAACCTTTAAGCTGGAATTACATTATTCTGACACTTGGAGTGAAGACTACAACGTTTTGGCCATAATTACATCACTCGGACTTCTGAATGAAGAATAAAATATTTCAGCGTAATTACATCATTCTGACTCTAGGAATGGAGATTGCAAACTTTCAACCGGAATTACATCACTCGTACTTTTGAATGAAGATTGCAACCTTTCGGCCATAATTACATCATTCTGACACTTAGAGTGAAGATTGTATCCTTTCGGCTGGAATTACATCACTCGGACTTTTGAATGAACACTGAAACCTTTCGGCGTAAATACATGATTCTAACTCTTGGAATGAAGACTGCAAACTTTCAGCCGGAATTACATCACTCGGACTTTTGAATGAAGATTGCAACCATTCGGCCAGAATTACATCATTCTGACACTTAGAGTGAACCTTGCATCCCTTCGGCTGGAATTACATCACTCAGACTTTTAAATGAAGATTGCATCCTTTCTATCGGATTTACATTATTCAGATGCTTGGAGTGAAGACTGTGACCTTTCGGTCGGAATTACATCACTCAGACTTTTGAATGAAGAATGCAACTTTTTGGGGGAATTCATTATTTTGATACTTGGAGTGAAACTACAACCTTTCGGTTGGAATTACATCACATAGACCTTTGAATGAATATTGCAACCTTTTGGCCAAAATTACATCATTCTTACACAGTGAAAGCGCAACCTTTATTGGAATTACATCACATAGACCTTTGAATGAATATTGCAACCTTTGGGCCAGAATTACAGCATTCTGACACTTAGAGTGAAGATTGTATCATTTCGGCTGGAATTACATCACTCGGACATTTTAATTAAGACTACATCATTTCGGTCGGAATTACATTATTTTGATGCTTAGAGTGAAGATTGCGACCTTTCGTCAAGAAATACATCACTCCGACTATTGAATGAAGATTGCAACCTATCGACCGAAATTACATCATTTTGAAACTTGGAGTGAAAAATGCAACCGTTCAGCATGAATTACATCACTCATACTTTTGAATGAAACTACAACCTTTCGGCTGGAATTATATCATTCTGACATTTGAAATGAAGACTGCAACCTTTTGTCCGGAATTACATCACTCAGACATTTCGGTGAAGACTGCAACCTTTCGGCTGAAATAACATCATTTAGATGCTTAAATCGAAGAATGCGCCTTTTGGCCGAATTTACATCACTCGAATTTTTGAATGAAATTGCAATCTATCAGCCGAAATTACATCATTTTGACACATCGAGTGTAGACTGGATCTATTCAACCGGGATTACATCATTCAGACACTTGGATTGAAGACTGCGACCTTTCGGCTGAAATTACATCACTCATAATTTTGAACGAAGACTGCAACCTTTAAGCTGGAATTACATTATTCTGACACTTGGAGTGAAGACTACAACGTTTTGGCCATAATTACATCACTCGGACTTCTGAATGAAGAATAAAATATTTCAGCGTAATTACATCATTCTGACTCTAGGAATGGAGATTGCAAACTTTCAACCGGAATTACATCACTCGTACTTTTGAATGAAGATTGCAACCTTTCGGCCATAATTACATCATTCTGACACTTAGAGTGAAGATTGTATCCTTTCGGCTGGAATTACATCACTCGGACTTTTGAATGAAAACTGAAGCCTTTCGGCGTAAATACATGATTCTAACTCTTGGAATGAAGACTGCAAACTTTCAGCCGGAATTACATCACTCGGACTTTTGAATGAAGATTGCAACCATTCGGCCGAAATTACATCATTCTGACACTTAGAGTGAACCTTGCATCCCTTCGGCTGGAATTACATCACTCAGACTTTTAAATGAAGATTGCATCCTTTCTATCGGATTTACATTATTCAGATGCTTGGAGTGAAGACTGTGACCTTTCGGTCGGAATTACATCACTCAGACTTTTGAATGAAGAATGCAACTTTTTGGGGGAATTCATTATTTTGATACTTGGAGTGAAACTACAACCTTTCGGTTGGAATTACATCACATAGACCTTTGAATGAATATTGCAACCTTTTGGCCAAAATTACATCATTCTTACAAAGTGAAGACTGCAACCTTTCGACTGGAATTACATCACTCGGACTTTTGAATGAAGATTGCAACCTTTCGGCCAGAATTACATCATTCTGACACTTAGAGTGAAGATTGTATCCTTTCGGCTGGAATTACATCACTCAGACATTTTAATTAAGACTACATCATTTCTGTCGGAATTACATTATTTTGATGCTTGGAGTGAAGATTGCGACCTTTCGTCAAGAAATACATCACTCTGACTATTGAATGAAGACTGCAACCTATCGACCGAAATTACATCATTTTGAAACTTGGAGTGAAAAATGCAACCGTTCAGCATGAATTACATCACTCATACTTTTGAATGAAACTGCAACCTTTCGGCTGGAATTATATCATTCTGACATTTGAAATGAAGACTGCAACCTTTTGTCCGGAATTACATCACTCAGACATTTCAGTGAAGACTGCAACCTTTCGGCTGAAATTACATCATTTAGATGCTTAAATCGAAGAATGCGCCTTTTGGCCGAATTTACATCACTCGAATTTTTGAATGAAATTGCAACCTATCAGCCGAAATTACATCATTTTGACACATCGAGTGTAGACTGCATCTATTCAACCGGGATTACATCATTCAGACACTTGGATTGAAGACTGCGACCTTTCGGCTGAAATTACATCACTCATAATTTTGAATGAAGACTGCAACCTTTAAGCTGGAATTACATTATTCTGACACTTGGAGTGAAGACTACAACGTTTTGGCCATAATTACATCACTCGGACTTCTGAATGAAGAATAAAATATTTCAGCGTAATTACATCATTCTGACTCTAGGAATGGAGATTGCAAACTTTCAACCGGAATTACATCACTCGTACTTTTGAATGAAGATTGCAACCTTTCGGCCATAATTACATCATTCTGACACTTAGAGTGAAGATTGTATCCTTTCGGCTGGAATTACATCACTCAGACTTTTGAATGAAGACTGAAACCTTTCGGCGTAAATACATGATTCTAACTCTTGGAATGAAGACTGCAAACTATCGCCGAACTACATCATTTTGATGCTTGTAGTGAACACTACGACCATTCGGCCAAATTACATCACTCGGACTTTTGAATGAAGATTGCAACCATTATGGCGTAATTACATCATTCGACACTTAGAGTGAACCTTGCAACCCTTTGGCTGGAATTACATCACTCAGACTTTTAGATGAAGATTGCAACCTTTCACTAATTACATCATTCTCAAACTTGAGTGAAGACTGCCTTTTCCGACTCTTGGAATGAAGACTGCAAACTTTCAGCCGGAATTACATCACTCAGACTTTTGAATGAAGAATGCAACTTTTTGGGGGAATTCATTATTTTGATACTTGGAATGAAACTACAACCTTTCGGTTGGAATTACATCACATAGACCTTTGAATGAATATTGCAACCTTTTGGCCAAAATTACATCACTTAGACTTTTTAATGAAGAATAAAACCTTTTGGCGTAATTTCATCACTCGGACTTTTGAATGAAGATTGCAACCTTTCGGAATGAATTACATCATTCTGACACTTAGAGTGAAGATTGTATCCTTTCGGCTGGAATTACATCACTCAGACATTTTAATTAAGACTACATCATTTCTGTCGGAATTACATTATTTTGATGCTTGGAGTGAAGATTGCGACCTTTCGTCAAGAATTACATCACTCCGACTATTGAATGAAGACTGCAACCTATCGACCGAAATTACATCATTTTGAAACTTGGAGTGAAAAATGCAACCGTTTAGCATGAATTATATCACTCATACTTTTGAATGAAACTGCAACCTTTCGGCTGGAATTATATCATTCTGACATTTGAAATGAAGACTGCAACCTTTCGTCCGGAATTATATCATTCTGACATTTGAAATGAAGACTGCAACCTTTCGGCTGAAATTACATCATTTAGATGCTTAAATCGAAGAATGCGCCTTTTGGCCGAATTTACATCACTCGAATTTTTGAATGAAATTGCAACCTTTAGACCGAATTACATCATTTTGACACATCGTAGTGTAGAATGCATCTATTCAACCGGGATTACATCACTCAAACATTTTAACAAAGACTGCAACCTTTCGGCTGGAATAACATCATTTTGACACACCAACTTTCTGCCAGAATTACATCACTCGGACTTTTGAATGAAGATTGTAACCTTTAGACCGAAAGTATATCCTTTTGACACTTGGAGTGTAGACTGTGACCTTTCTGCCAAAAGTACATCACTCGTACTTTCGAATGAAGACTGCAACCTTTCGGCTGAAATTACATCATTCTGACACTTAAAATGAAGACTGCAACCATTTCTCCAGAATTACATCACTCAATCTTTTGAATGAAAACTGCAACCTTTCGACCAAAATTACATCATTTTGAAACTTGGAGTGAATACTGCAACCTTTCAGCAAGAATTACATCACTCGTAGTTTTGAATGAAAACAAAACCTTTCGGAAATACATGATTCTAACTCTTGGAATGAAGACTGCAACCTTTTGTCCGGATTTACATCACTCAGACTTTTCAGTGAAGACTGCAACCTTTCGGCTGAAATTACATCATTTAGATGCTTAAAGCAAAGAATGCGCCTTTTGGCCGAATTTACATCACTCGAATTTTTTAATGAAATTGCAACATATCAGCCAAAATTACATTATTTTGACATATCGAATGAAGACTGCATCTATTCAACCGGAATTACATCATTCAGACACTTGGATTGAAGACTACGACCTTTCGGCTGAAATTATATCACTCAGACTTTTGAATGAAGACTACAACCTTTGGGGAATTCATTATTCTGATACTTGGAGTGCAGACTGCAACCTTTTGGCCATAAATACATCACATAGACCTTTGAATGAATATTGCAACCTTTTGGCCAAAATTACATCATTCTGACTCTTGGAATGAAGACTGCAACCTTTCGACTGAATTACATCACTCGTACTTTTGAATAAATATTGCAACCTTTCAGCCATAATTACATCATTCTGACACTTAGAGTGAAGATTGTATCCTTTCGGCTAGAATTACATCACTCGGACTTTTGAATGAAGATTGAAACCTTTCGGCGTAATTACATGATTCTAACTCTTGGAATGAAGACTGTAAACTTTCAGTTGGAATTACATCACTCGGACTTTTGAATGAAGATTGCAACTTTTCGGCTGGAATTACATCACTCCGACTATTGAATGAAGACTGCAACCTATCGACCGAAATTACATCATTTTGAAAGTTGGAGTGAAAAATGCAACCGTTCAGCATGAATTACATCACTCATACTTTTGAATGAAGACTGCAACCTTTCGTCCGGAATTATATCATTCTGACATTTGAAATGAAGACTGCAACCTTTCGGCTGAAATTATATCACTCACACTTTTAGTGATGACTATAACCTTTCTGAAATTGCATCATTTAGATGCTTAAAGTGAAGACTGCGCCTTTTGGCCGAAATTACATCATTTTGACATTTTGAATGAAATTGCAACCTATCAAGAAATTACATCATTTTGACTTATCGAGTGTAGATTGCATCTATTCAACCATAATTACATCATTCTAACACTTGGAGTGAAGACTGCGACCTTTTGGCCGAAATTACATCACTCATAATTTTGAATGAAATTGCAACCTTTAAGCCGAAATTACATTATTTTGACACTTGGAGTGAAGACTACATCTATTTGGCCATAATTACATCATTCGGACTTGAATTGAAGAATAAAATATTTAATTTGAAATTACATCATTCGACTTTTGGAATGGAGATTGCAAACTTTCAATGGAATTACATCACTCATACTTTTGAATGATAATTGCAACCTTTCGGCCAGAATTACATCATTCTGATACTTGGAGTGAACACTACGACCTTTCGGCCGAAATTACATCACTCATACTTTTGAATGAAGAATAAAACCTTTCGTTCAGAATTACATCATTCTAACACTTGGAGTGAAGACTGCAACCTTTCAGCTGGAATTACATCACTCGTACTTTTGAATGATAATTGCAACCTTTCGGCCGGAATTACATCATTCTGAAACTTAGAGTTAAGATTGCAGCTTTTCAGCTGGAATTACATCACTCGTACTTTTTAATGAAGACTGCAATCTTTCTATCGGATTTACATTATTCGACATATGGAGTGAAGATTGTGACCTTTCGGTCATAATTACATCACTCGGACTTTTGAATGAAGAATGCAACCTTTGGGGAATTCATTATTTTGATACTTAAAGTGAAACTACGCTTTTCGGTTGGAATTACATCACATAGACCTTTGAATGAATATTGCAACCTTTTGGCCAAAATTACATCATTCTTACTTGGGTGAAGACTGCAACCTTTCGACTAGAATTACATCACTCGGACTTTTGAATGAAGATTGCAACCTTTCAGCCAGAATTACATCATTCTGACACTTAGAGTGAAGATTGTATCCTTTCGGCTGGAATTACATCACTCAGACATTTTAATTAAGACTACATCATTTCTGTCGAAATTACATTATTTTGATGCTTGGAGTGAAGATTGCGACCTTTCGTCAAGAATTACATCACTCCGACTATTGAATGAAGACTGCAACCTATCGACCAAAATTACATCATTTTGAAACTTGGAGTGAAAAATGCAACCGTTCAGCATGAATTACATCACTCATACTTTTGAATGAAACTGCAACCTTTCGGCTGGAATTATATCATTCTGACATTTGAAATGAAGACTGCAACCTTTTGTCCGGAATTACATCACTCAGACATTTCAGTGAAGACTGCAACCTTTCGGCTGAAATTACATCATTTAGATGCTTAAATCGAAGAATGCGCCTTTTGGCCGAATTTACATCACTCGAATTTTTGAATGAAATTGCAACCTATCAGCCGAAATTACATCATTTTGACACATCGAGTGTAGACTGCATCTATTCAACCGGGATTACATCATTCAGACACTTGGATTGAAGACTGCGACCTTTCGGCTGAAATTACATCACTCATAATTTTGAATGAAGACTGCAACCTTTAAGCTGGAATTACATTATTCTGACACTTGGAGTGAAGACTACAACATTTTGGCCATAATTACATCACTCGGACTTCTGAATGAAGAATAAAATATTTCAGCGTAATTACATCATTCTGACTCTAGGAATGGAGATTGCAAACTTTCAACCGGAATTACATCACTCGTACTTTTGAATGAAGATTGCAACCTTTCGGCCATAATTACACCATTCTGACACTTAGAGTGAAGATTGTATCCTTTCGGCTGGAATTACATCACTCAGACTTTTGAATGAAGACTGAAACCTTTCGGCGTAAATACATGATTCTAACTCTTGGAATGAAGACTGCAAACTTTCAGCCGGAATTACATCACTCGGACTTTTGAATGAAGATTGCAACCATTCGGCCAGAATTACATCATTCTGACACTTAGAGTGAACCTTGCATCCCTTCGGCTGGAATTACATCACTCAGACTTTTAAATGAAGATTGCATCCTTTCTATCGGATTTACATTATTCAGATGCTTGGAGTGAAGACTGTGACCTTTTGGTCATAATTACATCACTCAGACTTTTGAATGAAGAATGCAACCTTTTGGGGGGAATTCATTATTTTGATACTTGGAGTGAAACTACAACCTTTCGGTTGGAATTACATCACATAGACCTTTGAATGAATATTGCAACCTTTTGGCCAAAATTACATCATTCTTACACAGTGAACATCGCAACCGCTCGACCGACTTACATCACTCGGACTTTTGAATGAAGATTGCAACCTTTCAATCGAAATACATCATTCGACACTTAGAGTGAAGATTGTATCCTCTCGGTTGGAATTACATCACTCGGACATTTTAATTAAGACTACATCCTTTATGTGGGAATTACATTATTTTGATGCTTGGAGTGAAGATTGAACCCTTCGTCAAGAATTACATCACTAAGACCTTTGAATGAAGATAGAAACCTATCAAATAGATTTACATCATTTTGAAACTTGGAGTGAAAAATGCAACGTTTCGACCATGAATTACATCACTTGAACTTTTGAATGAAGAATAAACCTTTCAGCGTAATTATATCATTCGACATTTGGAATGAAGATCGCAAACTTTCAGTCGGAATTACATCACTCAGATTTTTGAATGACGATTTCAACCTTTCGGCCGGAATTACATCATTCGAACACTGAGTGTGAAGACTGCGACCTTTTGGCCTAAATTACATCACTCAGACTTTTGAATAAACATTGTAACCTTTAGACAAGAATTACATCATTTTGACACTTGGAGTGAAGACTACAGCCTTTCAGTAGGAATTACATCACTCAGGCATTTCAACGAAGACTGCAACCTTTTGGCTGGAATTACATCACTCAGACTTTTGAATGAAGAATACAACCTTTTGGGGGGAATTCATTATTTTGATACATGGAGTGAAACTACAACCTTTTGGTTGGAATTACATCACATAGAGCTTTGAATGAAGATTGCAACATTTTGGCCGAAATTACATCATTCTTACACATTGAAGACTTCAACCTTTCATCCGGAATTACATCACTCGTACTTTTGATGAAGATTGCAACATTTCGATCGAAAATTCATCATTCATGCTTTTGAATGAAGATTGCAGCATTTCGATCGGAATTACATCACTCAGACTTTTCAATGAAGACTGCAACCTTTATGTGGGAATTACGTCATTTTAAACTTGGAGTGAAGAATGTAACCCATCGGACAGAATTACATCACTCAGACCTTTGAATGAAGATAGATACCTTTCAGCTAGAATTACATCACTCAAATCTTTTAATAAAGACTGCAACCTATCGGCAAGAACTACATCACTTCGATGCTTGGAGTGAACACTGCGACCATTCGGCCGAAATTACATCTCTTAGACTTTTGAAAGAAGAATAAAACCTTTTGGCGTAATTTTATCATTCTGACTCTTAGAATGAAGACTGTAAACTTTAAGCCGGAATTACGTCACTCACACATTTGAATGACGATTGCAACCTTTCGGTCGGAATTAAATCATTCTGAAACTTGGAGTAAAGACTGCAGCCTTTCAGCTGGAATTCGTACTTTTTAATAAAGACTGAAACCTTTCAGCTGGAATTACATCAGTCTGACATATGTAGTGAAGATTACAACCTTTCGGTCGTAATTACATCAACCAGACTTATGAGTGAAGACTGCAACCTTTCAACTGAAATTACATCATTCAGACGCTTAAAGTGAATACTGCGCCTTTTGGCCGAAATTACATCACTCAGACTTTTGAATGAAAACTGCATCCTTTTAGCTGGAATTACATTATTCTGATACTTGGAATGAAGACTGCAACCTTTCGGCCATAATTGCATCACTTTGACTTTTGAATAAAGACTGCATCCGTTCTGTCAGAATTACATTATTCTGATACTTAGAGTGAAGATTATATCCTTCCGAATGGAATTACATCACTAAGATATTTTAATAAAGACTGAATACCTTCTGTCGAAATTATATTATTCTGATGCTTTGAGTGAAGACTGTGACCGTTCGGGTAGAATTACATCACTCTGACTATTGAATGTAGACTTCAACCTTTCGACCAAAATTATATTATTTTGAAACTTGGAGTGAAGAATGCAACCTTTCAGCATAAATTACATCACTCCTACTTTTGAATGAAAACTGCAACCTTTCGGCTGGAATTACATCATTTTGACACTTCAAATGAAGACTACAACTTTTTTTCCAGAATTACATCACTCGAACTTTTGAGTGAAGACTGCAACCTTTCAGCTTGAATTACATCACTTAAATCTTTGAATGAAGACTGCAACCTATCTACTGGAACTACATAACTTCGATGCTTGGAGTGAACACTGCGACCATTCGGCCGAAATTACATCACTTAGACTTTTGAAAAAAGAATAAAACCTTTTGGCGTAATTTCATCATTCTGACTCTTGGAATGAAGACTGTAAACTTTCGGCTGGAATTACGTCACTCTGACATTTTAATTAAGACTACATCATTTCTGTCGGAATTACATTATTTTGATGCTTGGAGTGAAGATTGCGACCTTTCGTCAAGAATTACATCACTCCGACTATTGAATAAAGACTGCAACCTATCGACCAAAATTACATCATTTTGAAACTTGGAGTGAAAAATGCAACCGTTCACCATGAATTACATCACTTGGACTTTTGAATGAAGACTGAAACCTTTCAGCGTAATTACATGATTCTAACTCTTGGAATGAAGACTGTAAACTTTCAATTGGAATTACATCACTCAGACATTTCAGTGAAGACTGCAACCTTTCGGCTGAAATTACATCATTTAGATGCTTAAATCGAAGAATGCGCCTTTTGGCCGAATTTACATCACTCGAATTTTTGAATGAAATTGCAACCTATCAGCCAAAATTACATCATTTTGACACATCGAGTGTAGACTGCATCTATTCAACCGGGATTACATCATTCAGACACTTGGATTGAAGACTGCGACCTTTCGGCTGAAATTACATCACTCATAATTTTGAATGAAGAGTGCAACCTTTAAGCTGGAATTACATTATTCTGACACTTGGAGTGAAGACTACAACGTTTTGGCCATAATTACATCACTCGGACTTCTGAATGAAGAATAAAATATTTCAGCATAATTACATCATTCTGACTCTAGGAATGGCGATTGCAAACTTTCAACCGGAATTACATCACTCGTACGTTTGAATGCAGATTGCAACCTTTCGGCCATAATTACATCATTCTGACACTTAGAGTGAAGATTGTATCCTTTCGGCTGGAATTACATCACTCGGACTTTTGAATGAACACTGAAACTTTTTGGCGTAAATACATGATTCTAACTCTTGGAATGAAGACTACAAACTTTCAGCCAAAATTACATCAATCGGACTTTTGAATGAGGATTGCAACCTTTCGGGCGGAAATACATCATTCTGACACTTAGAGTGAACCTTGCATCCTTTCGGCTGGAATTACATCACTCAGACTTTTGAATGAAGATTGCATCCTTTCGGTCGGATTTACATTATCCAGATGCTTGGAGTGAATACTATGACCTTTTGGTAATAATTACATCACTCAGACTATTGAATGAAGAATGCAACCTTTTCGGGGGAATTCATTATTCTGACACTTAGAGTGAACCTTGAGTCCTTTCAGATGGAATTACATCACTCAGACTTTTGAATGAAGATTGCATCCTTTAGGTCGAAATTACATCACTCAGACTTTTGAATGAAGACTGCAACCTTTTGGGGGGAATTCATTATTTTGATACATGGAGTGAAACTACAACCTTTCGGTTGGAATTACATCACATAGACCTTTCAATGAAGATTGCAACCTTTTCGTCGAAATTACATCATTCTTGCACAGTGGACACTGCAACCTTTCGACTGGAATTCGATGCTTGTAGTGAACACTGCGACCATTCGGCCGAAATTACATCACTTAGACTTTTGAATGAAGAATAAAACATTATGGCGTAATTTCATCATTCTGACTCTTGGAATGAAGACTGTAAACGTTGAGCTGAAATTACATCACTCACACATTTGAATGACGATTGCAACCTTTCGGCCGGAGTTACATCATTCTGAAACTTGGAGTGAAGACTGCAGCCTTCTGACTCTTCGAATGAAGACTGCAAACATTCAACCGGAATTACATCACTCGTACTTTTGAATGAAGATTGCAACATTTCGGTTGGAATTACATCACTCATATCTTTGAATGAAGACTGCAACCTATCGGCCGGAACTACATCATTTCGATGCTTGGAGTGAACACTGCGACCATTCAGCCAAAATTACATCACTTAGACTTTTGAATGAAGAATAAAACCTTTTGGCGTAATTTCATCATTCTGACTCTTGGAATGAAGACTGTAAACTTTCAGCCAAAGTTACATCACTCACACATTTGAATGACGATTGCAACCTTTCGGCCGGAATTACATCATTCGACACTGAGTGAAGACTACAACGCTTTGGCCATAATTACATCACTCTGACTTGAATGAAGAATAAAATATTTCACAGAATTACATCATCGACATTTGGAGTGAAGACTGCAACCTTTCGGGCATAATTATATCACTCTGACTTTTGAATGAAGATTGCAACCTTTCAACCAGAATTACATCATCCTGACACTTAGAGTGAAGATTGTATCCTTTCGGCTGGAATTACATCACTCAAACTTTTTAATGAAGACTGCATCCTTATAACTCGATTTACATTATTATGATACTTGGAGTGAAGACTGCAACCTTTCGGCCATAATTACATCACTTTGACATTTGAATGAAGATTGCAACCTTTCGGCCAGAATTAATCATTCTGACACTTAGAATGAAGATTGTATCCTTTCTGCTGGAATTACATCACTCAGACTTTTTCATAAAGACTACATCCTTTCCGTCAAAATTATATTATTTTGATGCTCTGAGTGAAGACTGCGACCTTTAGGGTAGAATTACATCACTCCGACTATTGAATGTAGACTCCAACCTTTCGACCGAAATTACATTATTTTGAAACTTGGACTGAAGAATGCAACCTTTCAGCATGAATTTCATCACTCGTACTTTTGAATGAAAACTGCAACCTTTCGGCAGGAATTACATCATTCTGATACTTTGAGTGAAGACTGCAACCATTTGTCCGGAATTACATCTCTCAAACTTTTCAGTGAAGACTGCAACCTTTCGGCTGAAATTACATCATTTAGATGCTTAAAACGAAGAATGCGCCTTTTGGCCGAATTCACATCACTCGAGTTTTTGAATGAAATTGCAACCTATCAGCCGAAATTACATCATTTTGACACATCGAGTGAAGATTGCATTCAGACACTTGGATTGAAGACTGCGACCTTTCGGCTGAAATTACATCACTCAGACTTTTGAATGAAGACTGCAACCTTTCAGCTGGATTACATAATTCTGACACTTGGAGTGAAGACTATAACATTTCGGCCATAATTACATCATTCTGACACTTAGAGTGAAGATTGTATCCTTTCGGCTGGAATTACATCACTCGGACTTTTGAATGAACACTGAAACTTTTTGGCGTAAATACATGATTCTAACTCTTGGAATGAAGACTACAAACTTTCAGCCGAAATTACATCAATCGGACTTTTGAATGAGGATTGCAACCTTTCGGGCGGAATTACATCATCCAGATGCTTGGAGTGAATACTATGACCTTTTGGTAATAATTACATCACTCAGACTATTGAATGAAGAATGCAACCTTTTCGGGGGAATTCATTATTCTGACACTTAGAGTGAACCTTGCGTCCTTTCAGATGGAATTACATCGCTCAGACTTTTGAATGAAGATTGCATCCTTTAGGTCGAAATTACATCACTCAGACTTTTGAATGAAGACTGCAACCTTTTGGGGGGAATTCATTATTTTGATACATGGAGTGAAACTACAACCTTTCGGTTGGAATTACATCACATAGACCTTTCAATGAAGATTGCAACCTTTTCGTCGAAATTACATCATTCTTGCACAGTGAACACTGCAACCTTTCGACTGGAATTCGATGCTTGTAGTGAACACTACGACCATTCGGCCGAAATTACATCACTTAGACTTTTGAAAGAAGAATAAAACATTTTGGCATAATTTCATCATTCTGACTCTTGGAATGAAGACTAAAAACTTTCAGCCAGAATTACGTCACTCACACATTTGAATGACGATAGCAACCTTTCGGTCGGAATTACATCATTCTGAAACTTGGAGTGAAGACTGCAGCCTTTCAGCTGGAATTCGTACTTTTTAATAAAGACTGCAACCTTTCAGCTGGAATTACATCAGTCTGACATATGTAGTGAAGATTGCAACCTATCGGTCGGAATTACATCATTCAGACTTTTGAGTGAAGACTGCAACCTTTCAACCGGAATTACATCATTCAGACGCTTAAAGTGAATACTTCGCCTTTCGGCCGAAATTACATCACTCAGACTTTTGAATGAAGACTGCATCCTTATAGCTGGAATTACATTATACTGATACTTGGACTGAAGACTGCAACCTTGCGGCCATAATTACATCACTGTGACTTTTGAATGAAGATTGCAACCTTTCGGCCAGAATTACATCATTCTGACACTTAGAGTGAAGATTGTTTCATTTCGGCTGGAATTACATCACTCAGACTTTTTAATAAAGACTGCATCCTTTCTGTCGAAATTATATTATATTGATGCTTTGAGTGAAGACTGCGATCTTTCGGCTAGAATTACATCACTCTGACTATTGAATGAAAACTGCAACCTTTCGACCAAAATTACATCATTTTGAAACTTGGAGTGAAGAATGCAACCTTTCAGCATGAATTACATCACTCGTAGTTTTGAATGAAAACTGCAACCTTTCGGCTGGAATTACATCATTCTGACATTTGAAATGAAGACTGCAACCTTTTGTCCGGAGTTACATCACTCAGACTTTTCAGTGAAGACTGCAACCTTTCGGCTGAAATTACATCATTTAGATGCTGCAATCTTTCGGCTGAAATTACATCATTTAGATGCTTAAAGCGAAGAATGCGCCTTTTGGCCGAATTTACATCACTCAAATTTTTGAATGAAATTGCAACCTATCAGCCGAAATTACATCATTTTGACATATCGAGTGAAGACTGCATCTATTCAACCGGAATTACATCATTCAGACACTTGGATTGAAGACTATGACCTTTCGGCTGAAATTATATCACTCAGACTTTTGAATGAAGACTGCAACCTTTTAGCTGAAATTACATTATTCTGACACTTGGAGTGAAGACTACAACGTTTTGGCCATAATTACATCACTCGAACTTCTGAATGAAGAACAAAACCTTTTAGTGTAATTACATCATTATGACTCTATGAATGAAGATTGCAACCTTTCAACCGAAATTACATCACTCGTACTTTTGAATGAAGATTGCAACCTTTCAGCCATAATTACATCATTCTGACACTTAGAGTGAAGATTGTATCCTTTCGGCTAGAATTACATCACTCGGACTTTTGAATGAAGACTGAAATCTTTCGGCGTAATTACATGATTCTAACTCATGGAATGAAGACTGTAAACTTTCAGTTGGAATTACATCACTCGGACTTTTGAATGAAGATTGCAACCTTTCGGCCGGAATTACATCATTCTGACACTTAGAGTGAACCTTGCATCCCTTCGGCTGGAATTACATCACTCAGACTTTTAAATGAAGATTGCATCCTTTCTATCGGATTTACATTATTCACATGCTTGGAGTGAAGACTGTGACCTTTCGGTCATAATTACATCACTCAGACTTTTGAATGAAGAATGCAACCTTTTGGGGGGAATTCATTATTTTGATCCTTGGAGTGAAACTACAACCTTTCGGTTGGAATTACATCACATAGACCTTTCAATGAAGATTGCAACCTTTTGTCAGAAATTACATCATTCTTACACAGTGAACACTGCAACCGTTCGACTGGAATTAGATCACTCAAACTTTTGAATGAAAATTGCAACCTTTCAATCAGAAATACATCATTCATGCTTTTGAATGAAGATTGTAGCATCTCGGTCGGAATTACATCACTCAGACTTTTCAATGAAGACTGCAACCTTTATGTGGGAATTCCATCATTCTGACACTTGGAGTGAAGACTGTAACCTTTCGGCCAGAATTACATCACTCAGACCTTTGAATGAAGATAGAAACCTTCAAGTTGGAATTACATTATTTTGACACTTGGAGTGAAGACTACAACGTTTCGGGCATAATTACATCACTTGGACTTCTGAATGAAGAATAAAACCTTTCAGCGTAATTACATCATTCTGACTCTAGGAATGAAGACTGCAAACTTTCAGTCGGAATTACATCACTCTGATTTTTGAATGACGATTGCAACATTTCGACCGGAATTACATCATTTGAACATTTAGAGTGAAGACTGCAACTTTTTGGCCTAAATTACATCACTCAGACTTTTGAATGAAGATTGTAACCTTTAGACAGGAATTACATTCTTTTGACACTTGGAGTGAAGACTACATCCTTTCAGTAGGATTTATATCACTCGGCCATTTCAACGAAGAATGCAACCTTTTGGCTGGAATTACATCATTGTGACATTTGGAGTGAAAACTGTAACTTTTCTGCCATAATGACATCACTCGGTCATTTGAATGATGAAAACCACCTTTTGGCCAGAATTACATCATTCATACGCTTGGGGTGAAAATTGCAACATTTCGGCTTGAATTACATCACTCGTACTTTTGAATGAAGACTGCAATCTTTTGGCTGGAATTACATCACTCGTACTTTTGAGTGAATACTGCAACCTTTCAGCCGGAATTACAACATTCTGACACTTAGAGTGAAGACTACACCATTTCGGCTGGAATTACATCACTTAGACTTTTGAATGAAGACTTCAACCTTTCTATCGGAATTACATTATTCAGATACTTGAAGTGAAGACCGCATCCTTTCGGATGGAATTATATCACTCACACTTCTTAGTGAAGACTATAACCTTCCGGCTGAAATTAAATCATTCAGATGCTTAGAGTGAAGAATGCGCCTTTTGGCCGAAATTACATCATTTTGACATTTTGAGTGAAGACTGCAACCATTCAGTCGGAATTAAATCACTTAGACTTATGAATGAAGATTGAAACCTTTCGCCCATAATTATATCATTCTAACTCTGGGAATGAAGACTGCAAACTTTTGGCCGAATTTACATCACTCGAATTTTTGAATGAAATTGTAACCTATAAGCCGAAATTACATCATTTTGACACATCGAGTGAAGACTGCATCTATTTAACCGGAATTACATCATTCAGACACTTGTATTGAAGACTGCGACCTTTTGGCTGAAATTACATCACTCAGATTTTTGAATGAAGACTGCAACCTTTCAGCTGGAATTACATCACTCAAATCTTTGATTGAAGACTGCAACCTATCGGCTGGAACTACATCACTTCGATGCTTGGAGTGAACACTGCGACCATTCGGCCGAAATTACATCACTTAGACTTTTGAATGAAGAATAAAACCTTTTGGCGTAATTTCATCATTCTGACTCTTGGAATGAAGATTGTAAACTTTCAACCGAAATTACATCACACTCACTTTTGAATGACGATTGCAACCTTTCGGTCGGAATTAAATCATTCTGAAACTTGGAGTGAAGACTGCAGCATTTCAGCTGGAATTCATACTTTATAATAAAGACTGCAACCTTTCAGCTGGAATTACATCAGTCTGACATATGTAGTGAAGATTGCAACCTATCGGTCGGAATTACATCATTCATACTTTTGAGTGAAGACTGCAACCTTTCAACCGGAATTACATCATTCAGACGCTTAAAGTGAATACTTCGCCTTTCGGCCGAAATTACATCACTCAGACTTTCGAATGAAGATTGCATCCTTATAGCTGGAATTACATTATACTGATACTTGGACTGAAGACTGCAACCTTGCGGCCATAATTACATCACTGTGACTTTTGAATGAAGATTGCAACCTTTCGGCCAGAATTACATCATTCTGACACTTAGAGTGAAGATTGTATCCTTTCGGCTGGAATTACATCACTCAGACATTTTAATTAAGACTACATCATTTCTGTCGGAATTACATTATTTTGATGCTTGGAGTGAAGATTGAGACCTTTCGTCAAGAAATACATCACTCTGACTATTGAATGAAGACTGGAATTACATCACTAAGACGTTTTAATAAAGACTGAATCCCTTCTGTCGAAATTATATTATTCTGATGCTTTGAGTGAAGACTGTGACCTTTCGGCTAGAATTACATCACTCTAACTATTGAATGAAGACTGCAACCTTTTGACCGAAATTACATCATTTTGAAACATGGAGTGAATAATGCAACCTTTCAGCATGAATTACATCACTCGTACTTTTTAATGAAAACTGCAACCTTTCGGCTGGAATTACATCATTCTGACACTTGAAATGAAGACTGCAACCTTTTGTCCGGAATTACATCACTCAGACTTTTCAGTGAAGACTGCAACCTTTCGGCTGAAATTACATCATTTAGATGCTTAAAGCGAAGAATGCGCCTTTTGGCCGAATTTACATCACTCGAATTTTTTAATGAAATTGCAACCTATCATCCGAAATTACATCATTTTGACATATCAAGTGAAGACTGCATCTATTCAACTGGAATTACATCATTCAGATTTTTGAATGAAGACTACAACCTTTCAGCTGAAATTACATTATTCTGACACTTGGAGTGAAGACTGCAACCTTTCGGATGGAATTACATCATTCTGACATTTGAAATGAAGACTGCAACCATTTGTCCGGAATTACATCACTCAGACTTTTTAGTGAAGATTGTATCCTTTCGGCTGGAATTACATCACTCAGACATTTTAATTAAGACTACATCATTTCTGTCGGAATTACATTATTTTGATGCTTGGAGTGAAGATTGCGACCTTTCGTCAAGAATTACATCACTCCGACTATTGAATGAAGACTGCAACCTATCGACCGAAATTACATCATTTTGAAACTTGGAGTGAAAAATGCAACCGTTCAGCATGAATTACATCACTCATACTTTTGAATGAAACGGCAACCTTTCGGCTGGAATTATATCATTCTGACATTTGAAATGAAGACTGCAACCTTTTGTTCGGAATTACATCACTCAGAGATTTCAGTGAAGACTGCAACCTTTCGGCTGAAATTACATCATTTAGATGCTTAAATCGAAGAATGCGACTTTTGGCCGAATTTACATCACTCGAATTTTTGAATGAAATTGTAACCTATCAGCCGAAATTACATCATTTTGACACATCGAGTGTAGACTGCATCTATTCAACCGGGATTACATCATTCAGACACTTGGATTGAAGACTGCGACCCTTCAATTTGAAATTACATCACTCATAATTTTGAATGAAGACTGCAACCTTTAAGCTGGAATTACATTATTCTGACACTTGGAGTGAAGACTACAACGTTTTGGCCATAATTACATCACTCGGACTTCTGAATGAAGAATAAAATATTTCAGCGTAATTACATCATTCTGACTCTAGGAATGGAGATTGCAAACTTTCAACCAGAATTACATCACTCGTACTTTTGAATGAAGATTGCAACCTTTCGGCCATAATTACATCATTCTGACACTTAGAGTGAAGATTGTATCCTTTCGGCTGGAATTACATCACTCGGACTTTTGAATGAACACTGAAACCTTTCGGCGTAAATACATGATTCTAACTCTTGGAATGAAGACTGCAAACTTTCAGCCAGAATTACATCACTCGGACTTTTGAATAAAGATTGCAACCATTCGGCCGGAATTACATCATTCTGACACTTAGAGTGAACCTTGCATCCATTCGGCTGGAATTACATCACTCAGACTTTTAAATGAAGATTGCATCCTTTCTATCGGATTTACATTATTCAGATGCTTGGAGTGAAGACTGTGACCTTTCGGTCGGAATTATATCACTCAGACTTTTGAATGAAGAAGGCAACTTTTTGGGGGAATTCATTATTTTGATACTTGGAGTGAAACTACAACCTTTCGGCTGGAATTACATCACATAGACCTTTGAATGAATATTGCAACCTTTTGGCCAAAATTACATCATTCTTACACAGTGAAGACTGCAACCTTTCGACTGAAATTACATCACTCAGACTTTTGAATGAAGATTGCAACCTTTCGGCCAGAATTACATCATTCTGACACTTAGAGTGAAGATTGTATCCTTTCGGCTGGAATTACATCACTCAGACATTTTAATTAAGACTACATCATTTATGTCGGAATTACATTATTTTGATGCTTGGAGTGAAGATTGCGACCTTTCGTCAAGAATTACATCACTCCGACTATTGAATGAAGACTGCAACCTATCGACCGAAATTACATCATTTTGAAACTTGGAGTGAAAAATGCAACCGTTCAGCATGAATTACATCACTCATACTTTTGAATGAAACTGCAACCTTTCGGCTGGAATTATATCATTCTGACATTTGAAATGAAGACTGCAACCTTTTGTCCGGAATTACATCACTCAGACATTTCAGTGAAGACTGCAACCTTTCGGCTGAAATTACATCATTTAGATGCTTAAATCGAAGAATGCGCCTTTTGGCCGAATTTACATCACTCGAATTTTTGAATGAAATTGCAACCTATCAGCCGAAATTACATCATTTTGACACATCGAGTGTAGACTGCATCTATTCAACCGGGATTACATCATTCAGACACTTGGATTGAAGACTGCGACCTTTCGGCTGAAATTACATCACTCATAATTTTGAATGAAGACTGCAACCTTTAAGCTGGAATTACATTATTCTGACACTTGGAGTGAAGACTACAATGTTTTGGCCATAATTACATCACTCGGACTTCTGAATGAAGAATAAAATATTTCAGCGTAATTACATCATTCTGACTCTAGGAATGGAGATTGCAAACTTTCAACCGGAATTACATCACTCGTACTTTTGAATGAAGATTGCAACCTTTCGGCCATAATTACACCATTCTGACACTTAGAGTGAAGATTGTATCCTTTCGGCTGGAATTACATCACTCAGACTTTTGAATGAAGACTGAAACCTTTCGGCGTAAATACATGATTCTAACTCTTGGAATGAAGACTGCAAACTTTCAGCCGGAATTACATCACTCGGACTTTTGAATGAAGATTGCAACCATTCGGCTAGAATTGCATCATTCTGACACTTAGAGTGAACCTTGCATCCCTTCGGCTGGAATTACATCACTCAGACTTTTAAATGAAGATTGCATCCTTTCTATCGGATTTACATTATTCAGATGCTTGGAGTGAAGACTGTGACCTTTCGGTCGGAATTACATCACTCAGACTTTTGAATGAAGAATGCAACTTTTTGGGGGAATTCATTATTTTGATACTTGGAGTGAAACTACAACCTTTCGGTTGGAATTACATCACATAGACCTTTGAATGAATATTGCAACCTTTTGGCCAAAATTACATCATTCTTACACAGTGAAGACTGCAACCTTTCGACTGGAATTACATCACTCGGACTTTTGAATGAAGATTGCAACCTTTCGGCCAGAATTACATCATTCTGACACTTAGAGTGAAGATTGTATCCTTTCGGCTGGAATTACATCACTCAGACATTTTAATTAAGACTACATCATTTCTGTCGGAATTACATTATTTTGATGCTTGGAGTGAAGATTGCGACCTTTCGTCAAGAATTACATCACTCCGACTATTGAATGAAGACTGCAACCTATCGACCGAAATTACATCATTTTGAAACTTGGAGTGAAAAATGCAACCTGCTCAAAGACATGAATTACATCACTCATACTTTTGAATAAAGCGCAACCTTTCTACTGTAATTATATCATTCGACATTTGAAATGAAGATCGCAACCTTTGTCCGAAATTACATCACTCGACATTTCGATTGAAGACTGCAACCTTTCGGCTGAAATTACATCATTTAGATGCTTAAATCGAAGAATGCGCCTTTTGGCCGAATTTACATCACTCGAATTTTTGAATGAAATTGCAATCTATCACCAAATTACATCATTTTGACACATCGAGTGTAGACTGCATCTATTCAACCGGGATTACATCATTCAGACACTTGGATTGAAGACTGCGACCTTTCAACTGAAATTACATCACTCATAATTTTGAATGAAGACTGCAACCTTTAAGCTGGAATTACATTATTCTGACACTTGGAGTGAAGACTACAACGTTTTGGCCATAATTACATCACTCGGACTTCTGAATGAAGAATAAAATATTTCAGCGTAATTACATCATTCTGACTCTAGGAATGGAGATTGCAAACTTTCAACCGGAATTACATCACTCGTACTTTTGAATGAAGATTGCAACCTTTCGGCCATAATTATATCATTCTGACACTTAGAGTGAAGATTGTATTCTTTCGGCTGGAATTACATCACTCAGACTTTTGAATGAAGACTGAAACCTTTCGGCGTAAATACATGATTCTAACTCTTGGAATGAAGACTGCAAACTTTCAGCCGGAATTATATCACTCGGACTTTTGAATGAAGATTGCAACCATTCGGCCAGAATTACATCATTCTGACACTTAGAGTGAACCTTGCATCCCTTCGGCTGGAATTACATCACTCAGACTTTTAAATGAAGATTGCATCCTTTCTATCGGATTTACATTATTCAGATGCTTAGAGTGAAGAATGTGACCTTTCGGTCGGAATTACATCACTCAGACTTTTGAATGAAGAATGCAACTTTTTGGGGGAATTCATTATTTTGATACTTGGAGTGAAACTACAACCTTTCGGTTGGAATTACATCACATAGACCTTTGAATGAATATTGCAACCTTTTGGCCAAAATTACATCATTCTTACACAGTGAAGACTGCAACCTTTCGACTGGAATTACATCACTCGGACTTTTGAATGAAGATTGCAACCTTTCGGCCAGAATTACATCATTCTGACACTTAGAGTGAAGATTGTATCCTTTCGGCTGGAATTACATCACTCAGACATTTTAATTAAGACTACATCATTTCTGTCGGAATTACATTATTTTGATGCTTGGAGTAAAGATTGCGACCTGGAGTGAAGGTCCCATGTGCCTGACCCACCCGCCCCGAACCTACCCCGTTGGACACCCACCCCGTTGGACACCCCTAGGTCGGTACCGACTGCCCGGAGAAAGTGAGAATACCGATCCTTGTTTGTTTCCTCATCCAAAAATTCCCCCTATTTTTTGCTCTCCTTTATCTTTGCGTATAATAGTCTCTCACTCTCTTCTCGTAGCTCCACACACACTTCCTACTCTCATTCAGATGTAAGCGTCTCTCTCTCTCTACATGTATGCATTGTCAATGTAAATGCGTGTGATCTCTGTGTTTTCTGCTAATTCTGTGTGCTGTTGATACGTTTTCCAGTAAAAAAATGGTGATGTTCAAGGTTACTCGCGTTGAAACGACGCCCTTTGAAGGCCAGAAGCCTGGCACTTCCGGTCTCCGTAAGAAGGTAAAATCTGAAAATATATCAAATTTTCGTTCCCGATTTTGCTACATTTTCGATTTGATTTCTGTGGAAGCACGGTTTCATCTCCTTCCAGCTGCTTTTATTGGTTTGGAGGTTTTCTGATCTCCCCGCTTTCCATTTGATTTTCCTTGCAATTTTTATCTTTTCCTTAAAAGTACGTATTATTTTATACAGATTGTAATCAGCAGGTATAGATCTAAGGAACAAATTTTAAGCGAATGGGATCTTGTAATAATGGAATGAAATTATCAAATGGTATGATGAGTGTCTCGGTGGAAGTTAATTTGTTTCTGCTTGTGTACTACCTAATGGAATTCCCTACATCCAGAGGCGGATATAGGATTTGGAGGTTTCGGGTGCCACATTATATGGTCAAAATAAAGTAAACATTTAGCTGGTTTGATCAATTTTGGGCTTCGGTTTCGATTTATAGAGACAAATCAATCAAATGAAAAAATATAATTCTTCTATTTCAATTTGCTAGTCTTACTTTCCTTTTTAGTCTTTTAAGAAAGCATGCCTCTTTCTTAATTTGACAACTCTTTAATTTCAATATCCTATATGACATGTTTGGTTACGATCGCAAAATTAAAAAGAATTTTGATACATTATAGTATAATGATTATACATATCTTTAGTTTAAGACCATAAGATTCAAAAGTCTTTTTACCTTCTTAAACTTCGTGCCCAATCAAACTAAGACAAACAAATTGAATTGGAGGCAGTAATAATTATGACAACTTGATGAAAAACACACAACTTGGAAGAAGGAAACTACTTATATTTTATGCTTAAAATAAAAAAGAAGGAAAAGAAAGTCAGCAAAAATTAAGAAAAGAAAAAAGGTCAGCAAAGATCAAGTTAAAACAATTTTCAAAAATCACTATGAGTGCACCAGATCAGATTCGAATCATGCGTCCCTTGACAGAGAAATCTGACCCTTCACCACTACCACCTTATTTCACTTATTACTCCGGTGGGCACAATTAGTATTTATATAATTTCTACAAAATAAATACATATATACACATAAAGTTCCACTGAGGCGTTGGCGTGGCGTGGCGCCCCCACACTTCTACATAGATCCACCCAATATTGTCAAAGGCGCGCTTAAGCCCTAAAGCGAGGCTCAAAACATGTTGAGCGCTTCGCCTCGCTTTATGTGCACTTCAATGTCTTGTCATAGACATACTTTTTCTTGCCAATGAGCCTCTCTTGAAGAGGTGACACTAGATAATTGATATTTCACTTTATCGCAAAGTTTTTACAATTTCTTTGTCCATATATTTGGTATTCATGCTTATTATTATTAGTCTTGGACTAAACATATATATATTTGTATTGTTGCACCATTGCGCCTTTTCTCATTAAAGCCCACGCTTTATTTGCGCTTTGCGCTTAAAGTCCCAGCTGACCTTAGAGCTTTTTTGGCGCTTTTAGCTTTTGATAACACTGCATCCATTCCTGCCTGCATGATCTTGTCATCAACTTTTAGAAATTACTTGATCATATTGACATGTCCTCATGCGTGCTTCTTTGGATATAAACTAAGCTATTTAAATGATCAAGTACGGGATTCTTACTTGCCGGTAACACTATGAACTATGGTTAAGGATAAAGAGCAGTTGATTAGTTTATGGTGGCTTTCTCTGACCTGGATCAGTTTTTCTGAAGCAGTATATGATTCCTGGGAAGGTCTAGAATCTAACCTTGCGAACATACAATAGATATCGGATTCAGTTGTATGTGATGAAAAAAATGCAATTTTTGATGATCGAGAAATCCTTTTGGAGCCAGCCCTTTGGGCCAACCACACCTTTGAACTAGGGGATGATGGGCCTGCCCCCTCTACCCTTCTCCACGTAAAAACTCGATTTCGTGGGGGAAAAAATCCTATTTTTTTTAATCTAGTTCGATATATCTGTGACATGGTCAAGTTTATTTTTTCTAAGCTAAAACACCAATCAGATTGGATGGAGGGAGTATTAATGTCCCACCAAAAAGAGTGCTAACTGTGTCAACATGATACAGTTCCCTACGAGAGGTGTTCGATAAACTATCTCTGACTAGTTCGAGTCATACTAAGAGAGAGTGGGTGGGTTAAAAAATAATACAGGCACACAATTCCAGACCTCCAAAAAGTTACAGTGACGTTCTTAAACTCTATCGACATTAGCCAATTAGATTGTAACTAATTTGTTTTCCTTCACATCCCTGAAAAGGTGAAAGCCTAAGCCTTTTAACATTCATGTGGTTCTTCCAGAGGCAGCTAGAGCAATAGATTAATTATGCGTTATGTTCATCTTCTTTGCAACTCTTTCTGTATTTTGTTTGAATATTTTCAAGGATGGTAGTTTAAATTGTAGTTAAGCTGACTGATGATTCGTGAATAAACCTGAACTTCTGGAAATTGTAGTTCTGCGTGATCTTCAGCCTATATGAAATGTCTTTGCTTGTTTGTGTGCTGTTAGTTTAAGGGTTTTGGATTTTTTGTCTAACATAAAGTTGGATGGACTGTTTCAGGTGAAGCTGTTCATACAACCTCATTACTTGCAAAATTTTGTTCAGGCAACTTTCAATGCCCTTGGAGCTGATAGAGATAAAGGTAAGGATGAAGTTTATATTTTGTTCAGGCAACCTCATTATGAATGCTTTTACACAAACATAATACCGTGCAATGTCCTCTCTAATGCATAGGAGACATTACCAAAACAGAGTTTCTTTTTCATGTTTTTATTGAGGTCCCTTGCCTAACTTACTTAATGGTTGTGTTCACTCTACTGATGATTATTGGATGCTTAATTGAAGGATATAATTCAGAATTTAACTGCTTTGGTCTGTTTCATTGCAGATCATTACAAAAATGGCAGCAGCGAACGGAGTAAGACGTATTTGGATTGGTCAAAATGAACTTTTGTCCACTCCTGCTGTATCAGCTGTTGTTCTTGAGAGTCGGGCTGATGTAAGTACTTTTCCTCACGGGCTACATCAGATTGCTTTATTCATATTTCCATTTCCTTTTCTACGATATGGTTTTACTTGATTTCCGTATCTGTTAACATAATGTGTCATACTCAATACAGGGTTCTAAAGCTACTGGGGCATTTATATTGACAGCAAGTCACAACCCAGGTGGCCCTCATGAGGTAGTAACTTCAATATGTTCTTAATTAGTTTCTTACTTTTGATGCTTTCTTGCTGCATCTCTCCGACATTGTGTGATAGCCAATTGTTGAGTTGGGAAGTCTTAAATTTCTATTCGAGGATTTAACCGACTTTATGGTCGTCTTATGAGCTCATATTTGATTCACATGTAAAGTAGGATTTTCTTTTCACTTTACTGCTTGTATGTTGCTCTTGCTATAACTAAATTGTACTCTTGTGAGACCTGAAAATCATGCTACGTTCTTTAGAGTGAAAGTCATCCTTTAGCTTTAGGATTGCAAGATTAGTTTGCTTCCATATTCTTTTATAAAGAACGGGCTTTATTTATTGTTTGTTTAGCCTAGATATATATCTGACTTTTAAAGATGAAAAACATAAGTTGCACGTTCTGTTTTGTATTCTTTAGGGAGTTAGCATTTATTTTTTATTTTTTGTTTGGGGACGGGGACGGGGGGCGATGAGACATGATGAAATATTCCTTAGTTGCAGCTGAGTAAGAGCCTATAAGTGTACACACAATCTATTGATATACCATTTAAACGTGTGTTATAATTTGGAGGACAAAAGTGGCAGTGGGAGGATACATTATGGATGATGAAATGATTGTGGGTCTCCTTCCAGATTATTTAGTATACCATTTGAGAGTTTGGAATGCCTTTGAAACAACTATTAGCCTTGAAATATGTTTTATTTGGAGAGCACCGGCGAATAGAAAATGTTTTACGAAAATAAAATAAACTTGAAATTTCCTATCAGATTATTTAGAATACTTATTAGAGTGTTTAGACTACCTTGTTTGGGATACCTATTAGTGTTCAGATTACCTAGGTGATAAATTTTTCTAGTTCCTGAAAATTACAGTTTCTCATATGTATTCACCGGTAGGATTTTGGAATTAAGTACAACATGGAAAATGGTGGACCTGCTCCAGAAGGCATAACAAACAAGATCTATGAGAATACCACAACAATAAAGGAGTACTTGATTGCCGAGGGCCTGCCTGATGTAAGATGTACAACTTTCCTGTTACATTTTCCTGAAGTTTTTAATTTGGTTGATGAAGTAACTTTTTGATATCGCCCAACTTGAATGTAGGTGGACATATCTACAACAGGTGTCTTGAGCTTTGAGGGTCCTGAGGGGAAATTTGATGTTGACATTTTTTATTCAACTAGTGATTATCTGAAATTGATGAAGTATGAATGTCTCTCTAATGAGCAAAAATAAATGTTTTTCTTCTTTCTGTTAGAATATATGTGAATTAATGCTTATACGTGTAAATGTGTCCTCTGATATGGGAAGGTCAATCAGCAATTTTTGCAAAGGCACTATTCAGCTATGGCTGAATTTTGATTGTCATTTCTATCCAATTTGTAAGGGCTCCATGATGTGTCTTGAGCTTGTTTTTAACTGAACTCTTACACAGATATTTCTTCATGCATTTGTCTTTGGACCTTGTTCTGAAGCTTGCTTACATCTTACCTTTCATATGGTTATTCCTTTCGGAGTAAATTTTCTTTCGACTCAATATTGGATATTGCATATTTGTTTCCAAGTAAATATTTGACTTCCCATCTATCAAGACGTTGCTCTCTTCTCCACAATTTAGTTTCTGGTATGCATGTTGAGGACCTTTTTGATGCACATTCCTCTGTCAATTCCTTTTCCTGCTCAGAGTATCAGCTAGGTACTCACATCTCCACACATTGTAGCTATGATGCACTTCACGGTGTTGCTGGAGTACATGCAAAACGTATCTTTGTGGAGTAGCTTGCTGCAAATGAAAGCTCTCTAGTAAATTGTGTTCCTAAGGTCTTCTTGTTTTTTCTTGCATTGAGGTTCTTCTTGCTTTAAAATGTTTGGCTTTCTGCTCTTCTAAAGCTATATTTTATGACTCCTTTTTCTTTCTATGACATGTATGATTAAATTAATAGAACTTTGGTGGAGGGCATCCTGATCCAAATTTGACATATGCAAAGGAGTTAGTTGCACGTATGGGATTGTCTGAAACGCATACTGAACCCAATCCACCAGAATTTGGGGCAGCTGCTGATGGAGATATGGGGACCATAACATGGTCCTCGGGAAAAAGTAACGTCTTGTTGATTTTTTTTTTGAACTACAACTATTCACTTTCTTGAAATTGCATCTTAAATTTTGTTTTATGTTTCTTTTTTTTGATTCTTTGTTACTCCTGATTCTGTTGCTATCATTGCGGCCAATGCTGTACAAGCTATTCCTTATTTTTCTGGAGGTCTGAAAGGAGTTGCCAGGTCTGTATCGCTTGGAGCTTAGTTTTATATGATTGTTATGTTGTTAATATTGTTACTTAAGAGTTGTTCATCTTGTGATAAAGTCTGTCAGAGTTTTATATGATGCGATGCTAACCTGATACGATATGCATTTTTACATAGTTTTATCCTTTACAATTGAGTCCTAATTTTCTGTTCAATTTCGTTTGCGCCACAATTTAGTTAGTAGAGAATAATCTTGTTATTTCTATAGGAATAGGGTTCTTGATTTACAATGTATAAATACCTTATTTTGTACTTATTTAAAGGCTATCAATGAAAAACTATCTTTTAGCTCTGTTAGTTTAATTTTGCTTAGTTTTAGCTAGCTTCTTCTTCCTCTGAATTTCAGTATTTGTATCAGTGGTATGAGAGCATGCATCGATCCTCTGACCTCATGGATATCGATAGATTTCTATCACCATATCGTCATTGTAATGACCCACAAACTAGGCATCCATGGATGAACACCATATCAAATATCCCAACTATTGCACCAGAATTTGGACCACCAAATCTTCCGCAAAGTTTCAGTTCTACACCCTAACAAGGTATTAATCCTTATGGTTATTGTAATACCGGATATGGGCTTACTATGTTGGGTATCAGCAACAATTCAATCAAACCCCTCCCTCTATATACCTCTAATTTCAGTCCACATCATGCGAATTCCCAATCAGCTCCTTATTTCTACCAACTGTCGGAATTCGCTAGGGGATCCTCGAATTTCTGGACTACCGGAGTTGCGGCTCGACAACTATGGGTTTCTTCTGCCACAATAACCCGACCTTCCTCTCTAACACAATAGTGGTGAGAACCGACCACATATATGAGTTTCCTCCTTCACCCTTGTTGTTTCAGCAACAGCAGTCTCGTTTCGATACATCTGTTGACAGTTCTCTTACAATTGACCATCCCACCGACCATTATCAATAGCAACACAAGCTTCAACGAGAAATGATCAAGCAGTACTTGTGTCACCGAAAGTTGTAATGATGTAGTTTCAGAAGCTTTGCAGGAGACGGCGATATCACCCTACGTTGTCGTTAATGTTCATTATCCCCACCTCACCAACTCTCCTCCTATCTCCGAAATTGACGTTGATATCTCTCCTCAAGATGCTGGTTTCCCTGAAACACTTATTCCAGGTGTCACGGTTGCAAACGACAAAGAGACTGGTATTATGAATTTGGGTTCGGAGGTTGAACTAGAAGAAAATGGAACTACAAGGGAGAGATTGAATGTGGGCACAAGGTGTTCGATGAAATGCCAGTGAATGAATTAGAGGGGCCTTTTGATAAATTAGCCCTTAATTCTGATGGCACAAGGTGTTCGATGAAAGATCCAGCAAGAACTAAGAATTGTGTGGGTAGACACCTACTTCACTATTCAGGAGGTCGAGACGAAGTACATCGGATGGGAGTCACTTCCCATTGATCGATGAGAAGCTTGAGGTACTTGCTGATGTGGTGAATAACAATTATAGCAGTCACATTATTCATGTTCCTGCTGTTTCTGCCACTGCTATAAGTTGTGAAAGGAATCACTATGCCATGAGAGATCCTATTACTGCCTTGGAGAAGTATATGTTTGAGAACCACATGGGCAATGAAGTGGAGATAAATGTCATAGATAAGAAGAATGATGAGCTGATTGAAAAGGCTGTTGAGTTTGCAGATGCAAGCCCTGTTCCAGCTCGTAGTCAACTGCTAAGGAATGTATTTGCTGATGCTAGGAGCTTCAGAATGGGGCCTGATGGAAGGCACAAAGACACTCAATGTTCTCTTATGATTGATGGTGATAGAGAGGTACTTCCCCTGTTAAAGCCAGGTCTGAGCACTGGATTTGATATTGCAGCAAATCATAGTGAGATTGTTCCAAACTCAGCCATGTTCGCTAATTATGAGAAATTCTCTCCTCCAACTACAGATGCCGTAAGCTCTTCTCTGCCCTTATGCATATGTAGCGTTCTTAATACCAAATATAAGAGTGTTCTGGACATTGCTTCAACATATTCTTAATGTTCTGGATTGGAAAGTTCACATAGTCAAGCGTCTTCCTTTGTTAACAAGGGTTTGGCACACAATTATGGTGATCACACAAAGCACCTAAGCGATAATGCTTTTAGGACATTGACATCGATTGACTTGAATTTTGAAGTTATCAAAATAAACAAGGATTTGTTATTTCTGTTGTGTACGACATTTGTAACTGGAGATATGTTGATAAAGGAAGGTTATGAAAAATGTTCACTGGGAGGTAAGTCCTAATGGAGCTAAAGCATTGGTTGCTAGAGGTGTTAGATCAACTCCAGATACAATTGAATTATGGATGAAACTTGTAATCTTGGAGGAAGATCAGACAAACAAGGGTCAAGCATTAAGAGAAGCTCTAGCGTATATTTCAGATTATGTAAGGCTTTTGAAAACTTGTGTGGAATTGGCCTTTGAGCAAGATATTCGTCTTGTGCTTCAAAGGACGGCGGAATGTCGTCCACTGCATGAAGGCCAGTGTCCTGTTCGTACAAACTTAGAAATGTATGAGAATGCTAAGAAGGTATTCACCAAGGAAAGAGAGAAATTTCCTACAAAGCATGCAGTCTGGATCACTATAGCAAGGTTGGAAGAAGCCAATGGAAATATAACTTCAGTTGGAAAAATTATAGTGGAAAAGGAGCCAGCTCATGAATTTCTCATTTTCCAGCAAGTGCCGTTCCTGTTGAGACTCGTGATTTTTTATATGTGGCAGAACTGGGTTGAAGAAATAACCATGTACTTCAGTTGTTGGAACTTGAATGCAACTTATATGATGTTTGAAAGGCTAAAGGAGGAGGTGATGCAGTGGGAAACAGAGGCTGCCAATTCTTGTGGCCTCGAGTATAGTTGGGGTATCAAGTTCAATTACAACAGTGGCCAAGCAATGCTTAAGTTTATCGTAAACATGATTTACGGAAACACCTTTTCAATTTCTACCATTGATCTTTACCACCTCAGAGTTACAAAGTATGAGCATTTTAGTGAGGTGGTCGTCCATGTCACTGGTTATTTGGAGATCTTGGAGAATGTATTCAGATTTTCACCCCTTAGAAATTTTACTTCAAGACCAAATCTCAGGTTTATATTTCAAGTTTGAAGTAACAGCGGCTTTTGCAAAGCTCATTCTTGTGGACAAACTACAAGCTAGGCTGGAGTCTATTGCAAGAGGAATGTCTGAGGGGTTTGTTCCCTTTTATGAAGTGTCAGCTGTTTGGAAAGTCATTAGTTATCTCATGGAGGCTGAAAAATTATCGATAGGTGGGAAGGAAGGCTTTGAGATGGGGTCTGACTTTTGTGAAAAAGATGATATATTTATTGTTTTTGCTTGGCTTTCCTTAAATTGTACCTATCAGAACAAGGACCAAAGAGAGAAATTGGCTTTTATAGTTGATATGAGTGTTCTTGACTGGGACAAGTGGAAAAGACCAGGGGCAATTGAACCAGTTTATTACGATAATATGTCTGTAGACAGTCGAAGAAATCAACATTACAACCTTAAGGGAATAGTAAACGAGAATATTGTGGTTGCTGATGTGACAATGTCTTATTCCAAGGTAGTGATTTATAAAGGTAAGGGAGGAGAGTATCCAAAGGCTCATTCATCTTATGTGAAGTTTGATATGCTAGTATGGAACATAAAGATGCATCAGGATGACTTTGTGCTAAATGTCAAATTCCAGTTTTTTGGTCTCATAGCAGAGCAAAACTCCCCACCAGCTTAGTTCAGTTGAGCAGCTTGTAGCTCATATGGAGTTGCTAAGATTTATGTGCTTAGCTATGAACTTATGAGGGAAAGATATTGCATTGAACTATGGAAGATTGCAGTTAAAAGCTTGCTTCAGCTTGTTCCCAAGTATTCTGGAAACCATACCACTCATTCAAATGTGTGTGACGAAGAGGTGTATCTTATGAGGAAATATGTTGGCATCAAGAAGGGGACAAGATCCATTTGGAAAACGCTATTGGCTGTGGATTGCAAGTTTGGTTTGAAGAGAAAGACGTGTGTATTTGGTGGCTCTTCACAGTATTCATTTTATCCCGGTGGCATTAACATCCTTGAGGGCAAGGGTGATTTTAAGGAGGGAGATCTGATGCGATATGCATTTTTGCATAGTTTTATCCTTTACAATTGAGTTCTAATTTTCTGTTCAATTTCGTTGGCGCCCCAATTTAGTTAGTAGATGATAATCTTGTCATTTCTATAGGAATAGGGTTCTTGCTTTACAATGTATAAATACCTTATTTTGTACTCATTTGAAGGCTATCAATGAAAAACTATCTTTCAGCTCTCTTAGTATAATTTAGCTTACTTTTAGCTAGCTTCTTCTTCCTCTGAATTTCAGTATTTGTATCATAACCTTTCTACAGGAGTATGCCATATCTGCTGCTCTTGATGTAGTTGCTAAGCATCTGAACTTGAAATTTTTTGAGGTACTGTATTGCTCCATTGACAGTTTTATGTTATTTATTTTCCTTTTGATAGTGGAGCGTTAAGGGCATGCTGGATTTAAGATTCTCCATATCTGCCTTTGTTAAGGTACCCACTGGTTGGAAATCTTTTGGTAACTTGATGGATGCAGGAATATGTTCAATTTGTGGAGAAGAAAGTTTTGGAACTGGTTGGCTTTCTGGACTTAATTCCTGTATCTAATTTGACGCAAAGTAGGTTGGACAATGTAATTTGGCACATGAAGGCATTTAAATCTTTTTATTTATGTCTTCACAGGCTCAGACCATATTCGAGAGAAAGATGGAATATGGGCTGTTTTGGCTTGGTTATCTATCCTTTCCTATAAGAATAAGAACAGCCTTGGGGGAGGTAACCTTGTGACTGTTGAAGATATCGTTCGCCAACACTGGGCAACCTATGGACGTCACTATTATACTCGATATGACTACGAGGTTTTTGCTCGACAGTTCCTACTTAATTTAAAATGAGCTTTTCCGTGTCAATCAATTTCATTTGTTTCTTCCAGAACGTTGATGCTGCCGGTGCTAAGGAGATCTTCCATTGATGAAGTTAACAAGTAAGCTATCCTTTTAGTTTCAAGTTTGTCTCTGGATTACTCGATGCTTCTAAAGCATTACTTAGGCAATTTTTCACTCGTCATACATTTTTATATCTTTATCTTTACATTTTGAGGATGTCCATCCGTTGTATGAGAAATTCCAGAAGAAACTAAATACTCAATGCTTCTAAAGCATTACTTGGGCAATTTTTCACTCATCATACATTCCTATATCTTTATCTTTACATTTTGAGGATGTCCATCCGTTGTATGAGCAATTCTAGAAGAAACTAACTTAAACACAGGGCAGGGTTGTAGGTCTTCCTTAACCTGTAATTACTACAAAATCAGATTGTAGACTGCCTATACACCCAATGACACTTGGAGCAGTTATAGATAGAATCTAAGAGCTGTGGCTGTACTATAATAGGAAGGAGGAAGAATACAGCAAAAATGACCATTTAAGTATTTGTGGGTGTTTCATTTTTTATATCTTTGGTGATTTATCTAGTGCTACTCCTTATTTAATAGATAAGTGATGTGTCATTTGGGAGACATTTTTTTGCCCCTTACCTCCATAGATTTATTTGACTCCTTCCACAAACTGATGTCCTTCTGTTGTAGGAAGTAAAGGAGAATTTTCTATACCAGATCGTGATTTGTTTTTAATAACCGAGAAATCCCAAAGGGCCAGTGGCTCATAGTTCAAAACTCGGGAGATAATGGGCCAGCCTCTCTACCCTTTATACCAAATCGTAATCTTCTGCAAAACTACATTGATTTCATGAAGTGTTCTAACTGGCAGGATGACTTTAGAGCCAAGGCCTTCTATTCCTAGCTTAGTTTGACAACTGCAGCACCTCTAACTTTTGAATCACTTGGCTCCTGGTTTTGGCCATCGAGTCAAATCTTTTACTGTGTTTAGTACATTCATATTATTGTTGCATCATCATAAACATAATCTGCTACTTGTGTCAAATAATGGGAGTTCATGAAAAGGGGTTGTTTTTACTCCGTGATGTACATGCCCTGAAATGATTGATGGCTCCTTTTATAATTAGAAGAATGTGAGAGCCCGACTTCTATTTGTTAGATTTTCCTCATCAGAGACTGCTGTTTGAAGTTGAAAACTTTTGGCCTGCTTCCTTTCTTTTTAAAATACGTTCCATATTAACCATATTGCCTGTCAGGTTACTTGCCATTTGCCAATGTCAGTAGAAAATAAATTTTGCTTGGATATTGTCTTTTGGACCCTCTTTTGAGTTTCAAATGTGGTGATGTTTATTGAAATGTGTCCTGTTGTCATGTAGGTACTTGTTCTAGAACAGAAAAATGTAATAATATTGATGTGTCTTTTCAATGTGTGATACTTGATCTCAAGATAAATTCCTATACATGATTATAAAGGGAAACCGTTCAGATGCTTCAAATGTGCTTGCTGATGAATTTGAGTACAAGGACCCAGTTGACGGTTCAGTGTCGAAGCATCAGGGTATAAGATATCTATTTGAAGATGGATCACGATTGGTAAGGGGTCTCCCCTGCTCTAACAGTACTCAAAATATGTGAATTGAAAGCTGTTGTGCATAGGAATGATAAATATACAGATAACCAGAGATTCAAATTCTGTCGAGTTTATTTCTTTCTCACCAAAAGAATTAACTAAAATAAGCAAAATCTTTTATGGTAACTCTTGTTGGGTGTATATGATCTTGATTTTTTGAGTGTTTTACATAACTATCTTTTGGTACTGTGCTAGGTGTTCCATCTCTCTGGAACTGGCTCGGAGGGCGCTACTATCCGTCTCTACATTGAGGAGTACGAGAAGGATTCATCCAAGATTGGAAGAGATTCTCAGGAAGCCCTTGCACCCCTGGTAAGTAATGTCGGAGCACAGGTGGTGTTTCGGGCCTTCATTCTTGAAAGGGCTAAAAGTAGCGCCTTCGCTTTGTTTGTAATGAAAAGGAAAGAGAAGTCCACACGTCTTATTTTTCCTTTTGTTTCTCGGGGTTTGCGCTAAATGAGATTTATTTCGTTACAGGTGGAGGTTGCTCTTAAGCTATCGAAAATGCAGGAATACACCGGCCGTTCTGCTCCAACTGTTATTACATAAATTTATTGCGTATTGTGACCTTGCTTTTGTACCTTGGGAATTAAATAATTGAATCATACTTTCCTTACCTTTTTTTTTTCAGTAAACAGCTGAATCGTACTTTCCTTACTGGACAACACCATAGAATATACATAATGAAATGAAGTTTTGAGTTCTACCGTCTTTTATTATGGCCCCAATCGAATGAGGCGAATTACTGTGAATAACTCATGTCTCGAGTTGCAGAATCTTGTTCAAATATAGAAATATAAATCTTCCCAAGTGGTTTGTAAGTCTTTCTTAGTTTAGATTTTTAAAGACTGACTTGTCCTTCCTATTTTAGTAGTTGAGTAAAATTATTTTAATAGTTCATTGCATTATGAGTGCACAAGTTTTCTGAGTTTTGTTGTGACGATCAAGTTGTGGCGAGAGACCTTTGTGAGCTGCTAGCACCCTCTTGTAGGAAGACTTCTGTGCGAGTAATTCAATCTCTACTAAGGTATTTTATTATCTCTACGATTTGAGGTTAATTAACTTAGTAGTTTTATGTTGGGATATAGTTGTTGAATGTCACGACCCACACTTCTTTTTATGCGTTTATGCCATAAAATATTTTTGAAAGTTTGTAGAAATCAACAATATTATTTGAGACTTGTTGGAATGATTTGTGCGGACTAGAGAGGCTAGAGTGAGACTTGTTGGAATAATTTGGGTTCGGACTAGAGAGGCTAGGGTGACTTTCATCACCCTTGCACCAGTTGAAACAATTGCAGATTTTGTTGGTGCAGCCTTAGCGCGATCAACAAGGCAATATAATGATCATGGTACCGAACAAGCCAAGTTAGTGCTATTACAAAGAAGGAACCTAACATTGATCAGGGTTAAGCCTTCGGCGCGATCACCATCACAATGACCATTTTTTTCCAATGTTGCAATCGCGCTCCTAGTATTCTTATCACGCATTTGCACTATTATGATCGGATCTAAGGAGAAAGGTTAGACAGTAAAGTCAATTCAATAAGAGATTGCATAAACAAAAGCTACCCACAAATATTTTTTTGAAAAAAAAACGATAAAGATTCTTGCTATTAAAGTTTGACTGGAACACTTTTAGGGGAAAAACTAATTTAAATAACGTAAGAAAATACAAAATTGCCAACGGAAAAGAATTATATTAAGGGCTCATTTGGCTATAAGAATTATTCATTTTTCCTGAAATAAATTCACTTTATTTGAAAATTGTATTTGGCCATGAAATTTTCAAATTCAATTTGAAGTTGCAGTTCAAATTTGGAAAACAACTTATGACATGTTTTCGAACTCATTTCTCACCTTTGTAGTTGTATTTAATTATATTCAAATATTAAAACAGCTTATAACATATTTTTCAATTCACTTTTCACTTTGAAGTTGTATTTAATTATATTAAAGCTGCTTTATTCTAAGCTGAGGGTCTATCGGAAACCACCTCTTTACCTTCCAAGGTAGGAGTAAGGTGTGCGTACACTCTACCCTTTTCAGATTTCACTTGTAGAATTACACTGGATATGTTTGTTACACCCCGTAACTTTGTGTTCTTCGTATCGTCAAGGGATATCTAAGTCCCGGAAAGGGGTACGACCTTACGGAAGGATAATAAAGGTTTACAGCTTGTTTACAAAGGTACCAGAGTGTTCGAGAGTTAAAAGGATCGAAGAAAGTATGTTTCGACGACAAAGGGGAAACTGGGAATTTTACGGGACAAAGGACGGTCCGTAAAATACTTTGCCGTACCATCAATTCTCCAATGTGAGCCGTCAACCTTCCTGGAAGATTGACGGACCGTCGAAAGTTTGACGATCCGTCGAGTGCACCATCGAATTATGGCGGTGCAGAATTTCGACGAGTTTATATTTGAGAAAAATCCGATCCTCAACCCATTTCTCCTCAAACCACAGCCCTAATATTCTCTATAAATCCTCTCCATCACACCCTAACACCCCAAGTCGAAATCGAAGCCATAATCCGCAAGAATCTCGTAATAAGCATGTGAAATCGAAGGAATTTCCATTTTCTTGCAGAGTTGATTCTTGAAAACCCTTGTTGATCAAGTTGCTCACTGTTTTGAGGAAATTATGGAGTATTAAGGTAAATTATATCCTCTTACATCTATAATTATGATTAATTACCGATTTAGAAGAAGTTATGAAAAAGTATACATGATCAGAACTTCGTAAAGTTCTAAAATCTTCATAACATGAATTGATGGGATGTTCTTTACTAAATATGAGTCGAATTGGATGGTGGAATTACTTATGTATGTTATGAACTAAGGAAAGTCCGGTTTGAAGGATTGTAAAGTCGAATCACATAACATTTTGCATATAAGAAGAGCTTAAGGAATCATATATGCTAAAATTGTCGAAGAACACCTAAATGAATTTATATGAAAATTGTGATTTGGATTGGAGCCGTGAGATTGAATTATGGGTGAATTCTTTGTAAAGAAATTTAAGAATATGAGGTATTCGAAGTTGTCGATAAGATACTTACATGACTCTTTCCATGGATTTTGGATTCAATATTGATACTAACTTTTTATGTGATATAGATAATCGCCCGTATGAAGTGTGAAGACTCGTAGGACGATTGTTGCATCAAGAGCTGGGTATGTTAAGGCATACTCTTTCATTCTTTTGGCATGACCGACAAACAAGTATAACCATAACGACGTCTCCTAAAAAAAAGAACTCTACTCTTAAACTTAAAGTATGTGATTACTATCGTACCACATTGTCACAATCAAAATTCTTGTTGTTCTATTCGAAAACATTTTCGATTTGAAATCTGTAGAATATTATGCTTCTCCTGATCATTGATGACTCTCAGTTAGTAATACAAAGACGATTACATAATGATTATCGGAGGATAACGACCTTGGGTCACTCCGATTGGCTTCATAAGGTCCTTCAGAGCCTGTCTTGAATTGTACTTATATATATATATATATATATAACTATAAATATATATATATATAACTATAACTATAACTATAACTATATATATATATATATATATAGTTATTTTTATACCGAGCCACGCTATAGTCGGCCGGGTACGACACGTAGATGTGCACCTAACTGCAGTTGGTTTGATATCTGACATTATTGAGTCTCACATTTGGGTCGGGTACGACCGAGTCCTTACCGAGGTCGGGTATGATATATATATATATATATATATATATATGTGTGTGTGTGTGTGTGTGTGTGTGTGTGTGTATTATGACATATTTTTTCCCACACAGAGGCTGGATATTTTATTATATGGCCCATTGAGCGGTTTGATTTTTACAGACATGCCTACATTTTCATGATTGTGTCAGAAAGGCCCTTAGAGGCTTGTTATGAGTTTCAGGTTGATTTCTATACTATTGTCTCATATGTTTCACCTTCTGTTTATATTGGTTTTATGCCTTACATATTTAGTACATCTTTCATACTGATGTTCTTTCTGGGTACATTGCGTTTCATGCCCGCAGGTACAGGTTGGGATACAAATGTTTTCCACATAATAGGACTTCACTCAGCTGGAGTATGTCACACTCCTTTCCTCCGGAGATGTGTAGAGAGTTGATAGGTTTGACAATTGTGCATACGTATACATTTGGGTATGGCGGGGCCTTGTCCCGACCAGTTGTTGTCAGTATACTCTTTAAAGGCTTGTAGATAGTTGTGTATGTGTGATAGTCGTGTGTAACCTCGGCATCCTCTTCAGTAGATTTATTGTACATACGTTGGCCTTGTTATATATATGCATAGTTTGGGCCTTTACTGAGTGCAGGTAGTTATTTTCCCATCCAGTGGAGTATATATTAGAGGCCTTGTCGGCTCATGAGTTATTATGTATATCTCCCCGATATCAGAATCGGTACACTCGGGCCTTAGGGCACCGGGTCCCAGCCACACCCCCAAGGTTGGGGTGTGACAAAGTGGTACCAGAGCAGGTCAGTCCTAGGGGTGTCTACACGCCGTTTCTAGTAGAGTCTTGTTTATGTGTGTGTTGCGCGTCACATTTATAAACAGGAGGCTACAAGACATTTAGGATGTTTCCTTTCTTGAAAATCTAGATCGTGCGATAGGAGTAAAGTCATAAGTCACTAAATTTCTATATTTTCCTCTTGACCTTTCTTTTCAGTAATGTCGAGATCTAGGGAAAGTTTTGATAGCAGGAAATGGGTTAGAAACGCAGGAGAATGTAATAGCCGAAAACCGCCCACCAGTATGAATCCGAGAAATATAAGGTCACCAGAGGGGAGTATCAGTTATTCAATAGAAAAAGACCCGTCCATGGATGAAGAAATGTCTATGGAGGAAGATCCGTCTAGGGATACATTTATGGAAAGGACCCATCTGAGATTCCAAAGGAATCACCCTTTCGAGTGCCACCGATTCCAGTGATAGTGTCAAATCATAGAAAAGCCCGTACAATACAGAGGCCATCAGCGCAATAGTTATTCATTTGGGTTAGGTGTGAGTGGTCCTCTGTATGCAACAACACTCACATTTATTATTCCAGAGCAGGTCATGTTCAAATACCCTTACGAGATAGACCTTTAGAAAGACTTAGGAGCCCATTATCGTGGACATCAGTTAATCAAGGTTCGCCTTTAACGAGTAAAAGCGAGGAGAAAGTAACCAGCAGATAAACCGGATGATTTGGGATTGGCGTAGATGAGGAAGAATTGATATTGAGAGAGGCTTCAGATCGAAGTTCCCGGATAGCAACCCAACAAATACCAGAAGATGTTGGGAATAGTATACCACGTTGCCAACAATGCGGAGAAAGACATGATGGAATATGTTTATCCGACATTGAGTTATATTCTGGATGTGGAGCTTTAGGCCATATGCCCAGGGAATGTCCCGAGAGATTTCAGTTGTTATGCCATCAGTGTGGACATGTGCATTGCGGGCCATACCCAAGTGATCTTGAGGAATGTTATTGGTGTGGGAGCAAGAGCCATAGAGTGTATAGATGATCGAGGTTGAGTCGGGGGAATTAGCCGTCTCCGATATTACCTAGAATCATGCAATCAATCAGGTGTGTTGATAACTTTATTAAGAATACTCGTGTTTATGTCTGTAAACGGTAAGTTATTAGGGATATAAGAATTGCATCATACAAGACATTTATGAACTGTAAATAAATACTAGGAGTTGAAGATGGGAAGCGAACTTTCTATTATGTTCAAGGATCTAAGCATGACAATTTATGATTAACCATTTATTGATTACGGACGTATCCACGCTCTTAGGCTCTGTACCATAAGTAATACAAAAATGCCAAGAGCATATAACCATGACCTGAATAAGGAGGATTTACGAGCCAAAAATAAATAGGATGGGACCCCAAAGAAATAATAATGAGAATGAATTGCCAGACATGAGTTACCTAAAGTTGTGCTTAGAAGACAGTGAAAGGAAGAAAAAGAACTTGGAGAGTTACACGTTAATTAGTAATCTCGCATCTCTTCATAAGGATAAACTATTTGGGAGTAACTGTTGAACGGAATGAGATTTGTCAATTAAAGGCAACTGATATACCTTCTTCATCAATGACAAGAGGCAAAGTCCTCGACATTAAGTGGAAATAATTGGTAATGAGGATATGATTAATAGAGACACAACAACAAATTACAAACAGACGTCTGGTAAACTCAAGAAAGAAGCGTTATGATAACTTAACAAAGTTAAGGAAATACATTTCCCAAAATGATCGACGGGGGGACAGTAGTAGTAGAAAGATCGACAAAGGAATCAGAGTGAAATCTCCAAGCAACAAGGATACCAACAAAAGGTAAGTGTACATGTAAATAAGTGGTATTTAAGCTTCCAGGGCTAAAGATATAGATTGCGACATCCATAAGTGACGACACTGAAAGTACGCCCAGATGAGGAACCTATGACATAAATTTCAATCAGTAATCGCTAAATTAAGTGGTCGGACACCGAATAGAAAAAATTCTAGCACCAATTTGGAGGAGAAAGCCCGAAGTTAGAAATAAGGATGAATCCAGTTATGACTTGAATTAAGTATGCCGAGTCTTAGGTTCACCAGGAATATCGGTAAGGCATTTAAAGATATATGAGTAGGAGTAAGTACGAGGGAAGTCCGACGTGGGCATAGGGTAAAGCAACAAAGAGATGATCCACAGTAAACGATAAGGAAAAAAGCTAAAGAATAAGAATGAGGAAGCAAAAGATAAACGAATAGCTGGTGACAAAAAATTTAACTACCGAATGAATTTGAGACCTCATAAGAAAAAATAATATTATGACCACAAAGTTAAGGATACCGGTACAATGGAAGTCAACTCAAGGGACAAAGATGACAGTGTTGATTGTAGTACGGTAGAGACGAATGAAAACTAGTGGATCAATGCCTTGTAAAAGTAAAGACGGTATCAGACGGTAGAGACAATGCTGCTAGATCGGTGAATAAATAATTACACACGGTAAAAGAATATAACTCTTATCTATGTCACAAGAAAGGAAAGGAATCAGAAGTAACGATATCAGATTCGAAGAAGCAAACTATGAAATAATACCAAATTGATGAGGAAATGAATTAAAGAGATTTGGTGTTGAAAGCAAAATTCAACTGGATAAGGGAAAAAGATACCGTTTAAGAGTATCCAAGGTTATAATACCGAACCCAATTAAAAAAAATCGTACCAACAAACAGAGCATAGTCCCAATTGGAAACATTTAGTTAGGAAATACTCCAAATAAGAGTGGGGACGACATGTATGGACGAAAGGAGTTCTTAAAGTAGTAGGCTGAATTCATGTACCGTAAAAAGACCCTATCGTGAAGGAAAGAAGAAAAACAGACGAAGAATGGATTCAGATGACTCCACAACTTCTACATCTTCGACTTTGGCGATAATCGTGCCACAATCTTTCATCATCAGGTGCTTCGTACTTATGAACTCGGATATCTAAACCTTATCATAAGACAAACATTATACTATGAAAAATAAAAATGCAGCCCAAATGTCAAAATACAACAATTTAGATAGAGTGCAACCATCAGATAATGGTATAAAGAAGAGGTATAGTTGTGTGAAGGTTCGGAATATACTAACTATGTATAGCAGTATAATCTAATCAATGACAAGGAAAAATAATCCCTAGTCCACAAGAACTATATTAAGAAAGGTCGCGGAATCTAAGAATTGAGCTACGAGAATGATTCAGATTTTCCATTAGCATTCGTGTGGTATAACTCCTTTACTCTTATTCAATTTATCGAAGATGGATCGTGTATATTTTATGTGGGAACAAATGTATCAGGCGTAGCTCGGATGTTAGCAAAAGGATGTTACGGTAAGCTATGACTGAACCTTTTTTAATTCTACAAGTATAAACGGTCATGTGATGCCGATTGAAGTTATTTTGATATTGTGTTGCCCTGTGTGGCATTGGATACATGTTTGGGTTGCCTTACAAGTTTTGGATAGTCCTGTTTACAAAGGAAACTTTGCCAAAATTTTTGGAAATTTTGAGAGTTAGGATATTTCCAATATTCACGAACGAATGTTCCTAAGGGGGAAATGATGTTACACCCCGTAACTTCGTGTTTCGCCATATCCTCAAGGGATATAAAAGTCTCGAAAAGGGGTATGACCTTACGGAGGGATAATGGAGGATTATAGCTTGTTTGCAAAGGTACCAGAGTATTCGGGAGTTAAACGGATTGAAGAAAGTAAGTTTCGATGAAAAAGGAAAAACTGAGAATTTGATGGGACAAAGGACGATTTGTAAAATACATTGACGAACCATCAATTATCCAAGGTGAGTCGTCAACCTTCCTCGAAGATCGATAGGAAGAACGACGAACCGTCAGAAGTTTGACGGTCCATCGAGTGCACCATCGAATTATGGTGGTGCAGAATTTTGACGAGTTTATATTTGGGAAAAATCCGACCCTCAACCCATTTCTCCTCAAACCCTAGCCCTAATATTCTATATAAATCATCGCCATTACACCCCAATACCCCAAGTCGAAATCGAAGTCATAATCCACAAGAATCTCGTAAAAAGCCTATGGTTATCGAAGGAATTTCCATTTTCTTGAAGAGTTGATTCTTGAAAACCCTTGTTGATCAAGTTGCTCACTATTTTGAGGAAATTATTGAGTATTAAAGTAAATTCTATCCTCTTCCATCTATGATTATGATTAATTACCGATTTAGAAGAAGTTATGAAAAAGTATACATGATCAGAACTTCGTAAAGTTCTAAAATATAACATGAATTGATGGGTTGTTCTATACTAATATGAGTAGAATTGGATGGTGGAATTACTTATGTATGTTATGAACTAAGGAAAGTTCGGTTTGAAAGATTATGAAGTCAAATCACATAAGATTTTGCATAAAAGAAAAGCTTAAGGAATCATATATGCTAAAATTATCGAAAAACACCTAAATGAATTTCTATGGAAATTATGATTTGGATTGGAGCCATGAGATTGAATTATGGGAAAATTCTTTGTAAAGGAATTTAAGAATCCGAGGTATTCGAAGCTGTCGATAAGATACTTACATGACTCTTTCCATGGATTTTGGATTCAATATTGCTATTGATTTTTAAGTGATATAGATAATCACCCGTATGAAGTGTGAAGACTGTTACGACGATTGTAGCATCAAGAGAAAGGTATGTTAAGGCATACTCTTTCATTCTTTTGACATGATCGACGAACAAGTATAACCATAACGACGTCTCCTAAAAAAAGGAACTCTACTCTTAAACTTTGTGATTACTACCGTACTACATTACTACAATTCATAACTCTTGTTGTTCTGTTCGGAAATATTTTCCCGATATGATAATCTCTGGAATCTTATGCTTCTCCGATCATTGATGACTCTCAGTCAGTAATACAAACACGGTTACATAATGATAATCGGAGGATAACGACTTTGGGTCACTCCGATTGACTTCATAAGGTCCTTCAGAGTCTGTCTTAGATCACACTTATATATATATATATATAGCTATTTTTATACCAAGTCGTGCTATAGTCGGACGGGTACGACACGTAGATGTGCACCCAACTACAGTTGGTTTGATATCAAACATTTCTGAATCCGACATTTAGGAAGGGTATGATATATATATATATATATATATATATATATATATATATATATATATATATATATATATATATGCAAAGTAAGGTTGCGTACAACAGACCCTTGTGGTCTGACCCTTCTCCGGACCCCGCACATAGCGGGAGCTTAGTGCATCAGGTTGCCCTATATGTATATATATTGTATTATGACATGTTTTTCTCCACCAAGAGGCTGGATATTATATTTTATGGCCCCACTGAGTGGCTTGATTTTTACAGACATGCATACATTTCTCATGATTGTGTTAGGTAGGACCTTAGAGGCTTGTTATAAGTTTCAGGTTGACTTCTATGCTCTTGTCTCATATGTTGCACCTTCTGTTTATATTGGTTATCTGCCTTACATATTCAGTACATCTTTCGTACTGATGCCCCTTCCGTGGACATTGCATCTTATTCCCGCAGGTACAGGTTGGGATACAGATGCTTTCCACATAATAGAACTTGACTCAACTAGAGTGTGTCACGCTCCTTTCCTCTGGAGCTGTGTAGAGAGTTGATAGGTATGACAGTTATGCATATGTATACAGTTGGGTATGGCGGGTCCCTTTCCCATTCAGTTATTGTCAGTATACTTCTTAGAGACTTGTAGACACTTGTGTATGTGTGATAGTTGTGTGTGACCTCGTCGGCCTCTTCAGTAGATTTATTATGCACATGTCAGCCTTGTTACATATATGCATGGTTTAGGCCTTTTCTAAAGGCAGGTAGTTATGTTCCCATTAAGTGGAGTATATATCAGAGGCCTTGTTGGACCATGAGTTATTATGTATATCTCCCGATATTAGAATCGGTACACTTGGGCCTTATAGCGCCGGAAGCCGGACATACCCCACAAGTGTGGGGTGTGACAATGTTGTTGTATTTAAGTATGTTCAAGCATGAACATTATTCTAAATAATGTTTGCAAAAACTATAACCAAACACAATATCATGTTCAACTCTAACTCCATAAATTTTAAATAAAGTGAAAAATCATTGAAATCCATCGGCAAATGACTACTAAGACTTTCACACCCCAACCTTTGGGGGGTATGGCCGGCACCCATCACCCGAAGGCCCAAGCGGACCACTGTAGTATCTAGAACCTGTGATGCGAAACTTGGGATGACAAGGCCTCTATATAACTCACGCAGAAGAGTCCCAACATGATACGTATATACAAATAACCAAGGCCGATAAGGCCACAAGAAGAGTACACCACTAACAAAAGGGGCCGACAAGGCCACGGCATATATACACTCACCATACACAAATTTGCAAGCCTATAAGAGTGACATACTACATCAACAGGTCGGGACAAGGCCCCGCCATACCCAAAATGCTAGTAACATATGCAATAGTACCTAAAGACTACTGTATATAGAAACTCCGAGAGAGGGAATTGTGACGATCACAACTGAATATGTAAGGCATTTAACAAATGTGAACTGAAGATATAACATAAGAGATATGGGTACAGAAGTCAACCTGAAACTCATAACAAGCCTTTGAGGGCTTACCTAACACAATCATGAAGATATAGGCATGTATGTAAAATCAAGCTGCTTAGTGTGGCCATATATATATATATATATATATATATATATATATCTTACCCGACCTCGATGAGTACTCAGTCGTACTAGGCCTAGATGTGGGACTCGGTAATAAAAACCAACTGTAGTAGTGTGCACAAATATGTGTCGTACCGGGCCGACTATAGCGTAGCTCGGTAAGAAAATAGATACATATAGATAAGTGCAATGCAAGACAGACTACAAGGGATATCACAAGCAGAGCCAGAGTAACATATCGTCGTTATCCTTCGACTATTGTTATTGGCGCTACGTTCATGAATCTCAGCACAATCAATTTGGATCATATAGAATCTGAGGGATGTTATTGATTAGAAATACCCATAGATTAGGATCAATTTGTCAGGAAAGACTTTTCGTTACTCAAATTCTCAAGAGGGAACTCTAATAAAAAACGTTACGGCAAGTCATGCCAAGAAGGAAAGTTAAGCCTTACATACCTTATCGAATAAGCTAGTTACGTCCCGTGAAGGCTCGTACTCATTATGGATGATTATATACATCATATAATGGATTGATATTAATATCGAATCTGTCACGACCCAAACCGAAGGGCTGCGATGGGGACCCGGACCCTACTCGCCGGGCACCACAGTTACATTCTACCCTTAATCATATTTAAACACAGACTCGTGATAGATAATATGAGGTTTCAACCCAACAACCCCAACTTACACATTTATATACCAAGGCCGACAAGGACATACATGACAACTAACCACAGGACACCTACCTACAAGCTTCTAAAGAGTAAACATATCACGACTAGACCGCGACTCCGAAATGAATAGAGCGCTCCAAATACCAGCTAAACCAGCAACCCACTAGGGCGAACTGTCACTCTCGCAATATGAACCTGCGGGGCATAAAATGCAGCGTCCCCCGATAAAAGGGACGTCAATATGACTGATGTATTGAGTATGTCAGGCATAAGAAATAACATAGCAGAGATAGATCATAATCTGAGACAGAAATAGTTGAACATCAGTAAATGCCTCTGAGGGCCCTAATACACATGCCTAAATGTTATGCACAATGCAATTTACATATACATCAGCCTCTTTAGGCATCTTCCTTACCATAACAGCCTTTGTGGGCATCATACCATATAATGATTAATGAATGTATGCACAATGCGAATGCGGTATACTAATGTCCACACAGGAATCCTCCCATAACCGCCTCTGTGGGCATCAGGTTATATCGCCACACAAGGGCATCACATCATATTGGCCTCGTCGGGCTCTTTTGTGATAGTATGTACTAGCTGCAGGTGGTGTGGGTATATAACGCCTTTTTCCCTTTCCCCAATTCTCATACATATTTATATATAATATTTATCATATAGTAGTGTGCATAACACAAGTGGTCCAGGATAACATGTGAATGCAATGCAAATGAAAATGCATGAATAACAATAAAACATCCGGAGTGACATAATATCTTTTACACCTTTGGTTAATATTGGGAACATCAACATCTTCTCCGGTGTGCCTTATTAAGGTCTTAGAAACATGCTTGGATATTCTTTCAACATAGGAGTCGATAACTTGATCATCCTTAACTACTAAGAGTAGAGTAATTTATGTAGCAACACAATAGTTATGTTTGGCACATAGAATTATACCAAAAAAAAGGAAAGAGCCTTGCATACCTTGTTGTTGAAATTATCTAAGTTCTGCGGGTCCTTGTAAGCTCTATGAATGATTATCTACATCACACGGATGATTTAAATCATAATCGAATCATCATACTAGAAACAGATTCATTGAGACATTCTAGCGAACACCTTGCACGCGTAGAACCTATATTCCTTCTATATCGAAACCTATGCATGTAGAGAAACACCCAGCCCTCTTAATATTTGTTCTTACTACTACAATATCCCAAAACAGTACCATATTTTCACATGCAACCCGAATTTCATACAAACAGTCTCGATAACACCTCATTAACTTAGCATTTTCAATAATCGTCTTAGAACTAGTAAGAATCATGTTCTATAATTTGTACGAACTTAGGAACAAGAAGGATTACCTCGATTAGAAGTAGCAACGAACGTCATCAGAAAGCCTTTCGCCTGCACCGAATTCCGACAGACAGAACCGAAAACACCGAAATTGACTTGCTAGAGCTTCGCCGAGACTCAAAGTCTCGGCTTGGTTTTTGAACCTTCAACCTTTCTCCAAGGTTTCAATTTCACTGGAAATAATGGTCTAGAACATCACGGATTTCTCCCCTTTTTGTCTATGTGAAAGCTTACGGAAATCCCCAAATTTGACCGAGAATTTCAGAGAGCTTACCAGTAGAGATTACTCTTTCTGTTAGAGGCTGCGACAAAAATTTCGCCAAGAATGAACTCTACAGAAGCTTAGGAGTTAAAGAAGCTTGAAGAGATGAATACTGCTTAGTTGTAGAGAAAGGTGAACGATTTGGAGACATGTGAAGCTGCCACCGATCTTTATTTAGGCTTAGACACTTAGGATGTTGTTATAATGATACACGTAATATCCACTACCTATTGTCCCCCTTTTAAAAATAATCAGTCCCATAATTAATTAATTATACACACAATTAAATTCTCGATCTCAATTCACTTAAATTTCGGCGACTTATAAAATCCTCTTATACCTAATGTCATGATTCCTGTAATATGACACCAATCTATAACCTTTGTGGGGATACACAATTATTATTAATACTCCCCGCCATCACACTTATTAAATCCAAAAATTATTGCGGGATCACCTCATTTCATATACTAATTCCCTTATTTGTATACGTAAGCACACCATAAACTTTTCGGGGTTCGGGTCCACTTGCCTACGTTTATATGCCCAAACCATTACCCTGAAATACGTGGTGTTACAGAATCCATATCCTATAGAGAAGCTCACTTAGGCATATTATCGAACAACTTACGTACATAGGGTTCTTAGGCTTCTTTACAAGGGATACTTATGTAATTCGACCCCGTAATCTTCCAAAACACACTTTTTCTTAATTCCACAACACATACAACCAGTTTGATTATTAATTCCACCTTATACTTCAAGTAAAACAGCCCAACAAGTCATACAACCATGATTCCAAAAGTTTATAAGTTTTAACTATGAAGATCCTTTCACAACTTGCTTCAAATTATCTATTAACCATAAGAATAGATAGATGAGGATAAAACTTACATTTACACACAATAATCTCCTCAAAACAGTAGATTACTTCGCCTCCAAGGGTTTTACGGAATCGATTTTACAAGGAGAAGACGATTACCACGATAACTACAGAATTTACCACCTTGATCTTGCTTGTTTTGGCTTAGATTGAACTTAGGATGTTAGGGTACCTTAGTGAGGGTTTGGGGACTGATTTAGGGTTTGATCCTGAAAAAAATGAGGGCTTCAAGTCGACCAAATCAATTTATACCCGAAAAAGAAATTGCACCGCCAAATGTACAATCCATTATGACGGTCCGTACAATTTTGTACAGTCCGTCAATTTGGACCGTCAAACTCAGAACTGAAGCTTGACATTCTGCAGGCAATTTGACGGTGGACCAACCCAATTTGTACGAGTTGTACAATTTTGTACAGTCCGTACATATGGACCGTCAAATAGGAAATTCTACCTATTTAATCGAAACGTATTATCTTTGATCTGTTTAACTTTCATACACTCCGGCACTTCTATAAACAAGCTATAAACCTTCATTATCCTTCCGTAAGGTCACATCTCTTCCCGGGATATCAGTATCAATTAACGACACGACGAAACGTGAAACTTACGAGGCGTAGCAAAGACTTCACAATTTCCAACTCTAAAACGTCAATAGTCTTTTCATATTTGTGAGATCGTCAATATTGTACAAAAAGCGTCTTTATTTTGAAAAAAATGACTAAAATGACGCTTAAACTATGATAGAATTTTTTATAATACACCTAAACTTTGCATTGGGGGTGGGGGCTAATACCCCCTGACCTATATTAAATTAAAATATATACCTCTTTGAATCGTGAGATGGCACAGCCTGTTCACTCTCTTCGTGAGAGTGAGAAGCAAATAATTTTTTTTTCATTGTGATCCGACGCTTTTCGAATTCTGCTCATAGCGGGAGCTTAGTACATCGGGCTGCTCTTTTTATATATATAGTACTTCGTTAAATTCTTTTTCTTTTCTTATTGTTTCCTTCTTTTTCATAAAATATCGTTGCTACTCGGTCACAAAACCTCATCACTCCCTCTTTAACTGGCCGTGTATGACCAGAAAAGCCTCAACTATGTCGTTTGGGTCATTGCTCCGACGATAAGCCGTGGTAATAACGCCGCGACTGTCTCACCGTTTTTTTCCGTCTTTTTTATTCTATTTGTCTCCGGCGAGTTGGGTCTGTTGATTTTATATATTATTGTGTTTGATTCTGTACAACTCTGGACATTTGTGGTTCTCCGGCGATGTTTTACTGGTTTGTGTGCTTAACGCGGTTGAAATTGTGGCGAATGGCAATGAGTTTGTTGATTAAATTTAGTTTTTTATTGTTGAGAACCTGAAGAAATGAAGAAGTGGCGGTGGATATTTTTGATAAAAGGAGGTGAATCTATCATTAATACTAGGTGATTTGGTTAACTTATGGGGTTTTCTAACCGTGAATGGATGGAGTGTTTGGTTTTTGTGCTGGCAAGGAGGATAAGTGTTAAACGAAAATGAAAAAGAAAGAGAAAGAAAACGGAAGACAATACGAAAAAAACAAAAATAGGAAAACGCTAAAGAAAAAAAACATTTTATTCAATGTATACATGGGGTAGCCTGTGATATACACAACACAACATAAATTCGGGTGTGGCTTTTCAAAGGTGTAATAATTCAATTTAAAATGATTCGGGGGAGGGGGTCATAGGACCCCACAAAATATAAATATGACTGATAATTCGGGACAACTCTAGATGTGTTTTTATGTATTTCCTCATCTTTTTTTTTTGGCAAAAAAAATCAATAGTCTATTTTAGTACCCCAGCAACTTCAAAAATCATTTAATTCCTCTAAAATTGCTCTCATGTTAGACTATTACTGCCATCTTTTTCTAACTTCTCAAATTTTAGTTTCATAACTCAGAAAAAAAAAGAGGGATAAAAAACAGGCATTTTTGAAGATTCCATTAGTTTATAGTCGAATAGATATTTAAAAATAATTTTTAAAAATTTAATTTAAAGTTCATGGCCAAACGCTAGCTTACTAATTTGATTAAATTGACATGAGATTTGTTTTATAAAAATAAAAAAATTAGGACAAAAATTGAAAAAACAAGAAACAGAAAATGAGATGGAAAAAAGTGAAAATTAATTCTAAGATATTTTTAAAATTTTAAATATAATTTCCAGTTGTATCAAACTTTTTATAATAAAATGCTGATTTTTAAATATATTCTTTTTTTGAAAAAATGAATTGTTTTTATAACCAAACGGCTTCTTATGTTGTTGTTGAGTTCTTACCAAAAGCTTTTCTCTCCCATATATATATAGGGCTGACAATGGATCGGAGCTGGATCGGGTGGAGCTCAATCCGCCTTCACCCGCCAACCATCCATCCATCACCCGACCCATCTATCACTTTATTTTTCTTCATCCACATCCGATCCACCCATTATCCACGGGTGAATCGGGTGGAGGGTGCTTCGCGGGTAAAAATTATAGCACAATCAATTAATCATCTAAAATTCTTGGTAAAATGAAAAAAAAGTACATCAAATAAATATCATCATACTGTTTTTACAAGCCGTGTCTACGCTCCAAACATGCAACCAAAAAAATAGAAAGGAGCCAAAAGCCAATCATAATCTGAAGTAAGTAAAGTTTAAATGACGAATTACATGTCACTTCTAATAATAATAATAATTGAGTTTTTAATTAACGACAATTTTAATAGACTAAAATATTAAAATCCATCAAGTCTTCCGTCTTCATATCACATCCTCTAAGATCCATTCATTTTCTAAATGACATATCCATGATGAAACGCTAGAATTTAGTTGTACATTAAAAAAAATTAATTTATAAACGGGTGAATGGATGGGTCGGATGGTGGGTTGAATGTATGTCCACCCAAATCCGACCCGATCCGTCACTCGATCCATCCATCACCAGATTAAAATTCATATTTTGTCAAATTTTTATTCATATAATCGGATCTGGTGAGTTAAATATTTGATGAGGGTGAAATTGACCGCCCACAGAATGTCCTATCCTTGCTCTGTTTCGTCATCAATAATATTCCCTTTATTTCCGTTTTTCTTTCCTTGTTTTCATCAGCTTTATTTTTGCGTATAATATAAGTAATTGTCCCACTCTCTTCGAAGCTCCACACACTCGTCCTTCACTCACTAATCTTCCCAAATCTTCATATGTAAGCGTCTCTCTAACTTTCTCTCTCTGTTTTTGTGTTTCTGCTAATTCTGTGTGCCGTTGATTCGTTTTCCAGTAAAAGAAATGGTGATGTTCAAGGTTACTCGCGTTGAAACGACGCCCTTTGAAGGCCAGAAGCCTGGTACTTCCGGTCTCCGTAAGAAGGTAAATCTGAAAATATATCAAATTTTCGTTCCCGATTTTGCTACATTTTCGATTTGATTTCTGTGGAAGCACGGTTTTATCTCCTTCCAGCTTCTTTTATTAGTTTGGTGTTTTTTTCTGATCTCCTTGCTTTCCATTGAATTTGCTTGCAATTTTTATCTTTTCCTTAAAAGTATGTATACAAATTGTAATCAGCAGATACAGATCTAAGGAACAAACTGTAAGCGAATGTGATCTTGTAGTAATGGAACGAAAATATCAAATGATGTGACGAGTGCCTCTGTGGAAGCTAATTTGCTTCTGCTTAGTGAAATTCGCAAGCATCATCTTGACATCAACTTTTAGAAATTACTTGATCATATCATGCATGCTTCTTTGACATAAACTAAGCTATTTAAATAAGATCAAGGAAGGAATTCTTACTTTCTGGTAGCAGTATGATCTATGGTTAAGGACAAAGAGCAGTTGATTAGTTTATGATGGCTTTTAGCCAATTGGCTTGTTACTAATTTGTTTTCCTTCACATTCTTGTAAGCATGGAAGTCTCAAACATTCGTGTAGTTTTTTCGGAGACAACTGGAACAATAGATTAATTTTGTGTTATGTTCATCTTCTTTGCAACTCTTTCTGCATTTTGTTTGAATATTTGCAAGGCTGGTAGTTTAATTGTACTTAAGTTGATTATGAATAAACCTGAACTTCACGACATCAGTAGTTCTGCATGATCTTTAGTCCATATGGAGTGTCTTGGCTTGTTTGTAAGCTGTTATTTTAATTTACTTTTGATTTTTGAGTCTAACATGGAGTTGGATGGGTTGTTTCAGGTGAAGGTGTTCATACAACCTCATTACTTGCAAAATTTTGTTCAGGCAACATTCAATGCCCTTGGAGCTGACAGAGTTAAAGGTAAGGAACTTTATGTTTTCCTTTTCTGGATGAATTCCTCTACATTTCTTGCATGTAATGGAAGCAGAGGCGAATCTAGGATTTGCAGGTTCCGGGTGCCACATTGCTTTGAACATAAAGCTGTTGCTATTTACACGGTCCAAATAAAGTAAATATAAGCTGGTTTGATCAAGTTTGTGCTTTAGTTCAGGTTATTCATCTTTTCAATGTATATAGACAAATTGATCAAACGAAAAAATTTAATAATTATGAAAACTTAATGCAGAACCCTGCAACTTGGAAGAAGGAAACTACTCATATTTATGCTTAAAATAAGAAGGAAGAAAAAGAAAGTCAGCAAAAATTAAGAGTAGGAAAAAGGTATTAAAAGTTTTACAAAAAGCTTTATGAAAAAGTGCACCAGATGCGATCCGTGTCCCTTGACAGCGGAATTTGACCCTTCACCACTGGCACCATATTTACAACTATTACTACGGGTGGCACGATTAGTATTTATTATATTTCTTATACATACATACACAGTTTCAACCGGGGCGTCCGGTGGCGTGGAGCCCCCATCCTTCTACATAGATCCACCCCTGAATAGAAGAGCTGATAGATATATTCCTTTTTTTGGAGTGTCAGTTGATGATTTCGTTGTCATGTCCCTTCTTCTAATCACACTTTTGTTGTGCAGGTGCTACGCTTGTTGTTTCTGGTGATGGCCGTTACTATTCGAAGGATGCCATCCAGGTAGTATTAATCAAGTTTTTCCCATTCAATTCTTTATTTTGCATTGTTTGTTTCCTTTAACACAATCAATAATATGAAAATGTTATCTCTAATGCATAAGGGACATTCTGAAACAAAACAGTTTCTTTTTCATATTTCTATGGAGGCCGATGGCTAACTTGCTTATTGGTTATGTCTTAATTGAAGGATATAATCAAGAATATAACCTCTTTGGTCTGTTTCATCGCAGATCATTACGAAAATGGCAGCAGCAAATGGAGTAAGACGTGTTTGGATTGGTCAAAATGGACTTTTGTCCACTCCTGCTGTATCAGCTGTTGTTCGTGAGAGAGTTGGGGCTGATGTAAGTACTTTTCTTCTAGAGCTACATCTGATTTCTTTTTCTCTTTCCTTTTCGATGTTATTGTTTTACTTGATTCCAGTATCTGTTAACATAATAAGTTATACTCAATACAGGGTTCCAAAGCTACTGGGGCATTTATATTGACAGCAAGTCACAACCCAGGTGGCCCTCATGAGGTATTACCTGCAATATTTTCTTAATCAGTTATTTACTTTTGATGCTTTCTTGCTGCATATTTTCATACTACGGCTTGTGCCTTGCTCTTGCTATAACTAAATTGTACTCTTGTACAACAACTACATACCCAGTGTAGTCCCACAACTGGGGTCTGGGGAGAGTAGAGTGTACACAGACCTTACCCTACCTTGGTAGGTAAAGAGGTTGTTTGCGATAGACCCTCGGCTCAAAGAAAGCATATCAAAGTAGTTCGGAAAGCTAAATTGTACTCTTGTGAGACCTGAAAATCATGCTACGTACTCAGAGCCATTCCTTTAGCTTTTACAATTGTAAAATTAGTATACTTCCATTTTTTTAATAAAGAACTGGTTTTGTCTGTTTCTTGTTTGGACTAAATATATATATCTGCCTTTTAAAGATGAAAACAAAACTTACACGTTCTGTTTTGTATTCTCTAGGGAGTTAGCTTTTGTTGCGGCTGATTAAGAACCTATAAGTATATACACACATCTGTGTTCCTGCCCTTTAAACGTGTTTTATTATTCGGAGGACAAAAGTTGCAGTGGGAGAATACATTATGGTTGATGAAATGATTGTAGGTCTCCTTTTAGATTATTTAGAATACCTATTAGATAGTTTGGAATGCCTTTGAAATAACTATTAGCCTCGAAAGGTGCTTTATTTGGAGGACAACACCTGCGGTGGGAAGATGTTTATGGAAATAAAATAAACATGAAATATCCTATCAGATTCTTTATAGTTTTTGTTAGACTGTTTAGACTACCTTGTTCGGAATACCTGTTAGTTTATAGAATACCTAGGTCATAAATTTTGTCAGCTCTTCCTGAAGAGTACAGTTTCTCACAAGTATTCAGCTGTAGGATTTTGGAATTAAGTACAACATGGAAAATGGTGGACCTGCTCCAGAAGGTATAACAAACACGATCTATGAGAACACCACAACAATAAAGGAGTACATGATTGCCGAGGGCCTGCCTGATGTAAGATGTACTACTTCCCTAGTACATTTTCCTGAAGTTCTTAATTTGATTGATGAAGTAACTTTTTGATATCACCCAACTTGAACGTAGGTGGACATATCTACAACAGGTGTCTCTAGCTTTGATGGTCCAGAGGGGAAATTTAACGTTGACGTTTTTGATTCAACTAGTGATTATCTGAAATTGATGAAGTATGAATGCTTCTCTTATGTGCAAAACTAAATGTATTTCTTCTTTCAGTTGGGAATATATGTCAAGTAATGCTTATACATGTAAATATGTCCTTTGATATGGAAAGGTCAATCAACAATTTGTTGCAAAGGCACTATTCAGCTGTTGCTGAACTTTGAGTGCTGTTCCTTTCCAATTTGTAAGGATTTAAGGAATGCTTCATGCATTTGTCTGAACACTTATAAGGGATATTGCTTCATGTGTTTGTCTTTGGACCTTGTTCTACAGCTAATTTTCATCTTTAGTACCTTTTTCATATTGTTATTCTATCTTTTTGATCGGTACTTTAATTTGGTTATTCTTTTTGAAGTAAATTTTCTTTTCTGACTCAATGTTTGACATTGCATATCTGTTTACAGGTCAATATTTGACTTCCCATCTATGCAGAAGGTGCTCTCCTCTCCAAAATTTAGTTTCTGGTATGCACATTGGAGACCTTTTTGATGTACATTCCTCAGTCAACTTATTTTCCTGCTAAGAGTATCAGCTAGGTGCTCACATCTCTGCCCCCTGTAGCTATGATGCACTTCATGGTGTTGCTGGTGTACATGCAAAGCGTATATTTGTGGAGGAGCTTGGTGCAAATGAAAGCTCTCTAGTAAATTGTGTTCCCAAGGTCTTCATGTTTTCCTTGCATTGAGATTTTTCTTGCATTAAACCGTTCGGATTTCTGTTCTTTTAAAGCTATATTTTAGGACCCCTTTTTTCTTTCTATGACATGCATGATTAATTTAATAGGAGGACTTTGGTGGAGGGCATCCCGATCCCAATCTGACATATGCAAAGGAGTTAGTTGCACGTATGGGATTGTCTAAAACGCATTCTGAACCCAATCCACCAGAATTTGGGGCAGCTGCTGATGGAGATGGGGACCGTAACATGGTCCTAGGGAAAAGGTAACATCTTGTTGATATTTTTTTTGAACTACAACTTGTCACTTGCTTGAAATTGCATCTTATATTTTGGTTTTTCCGTTGTTTCTTTTGTTAGATTCTTTGTGACTCCTTCTGATTCTGTCGCTATAATTGCTGCCAACTCTGTACAAGCTATTCCTTATTTTTCTGGAGGTTTGAAAGGTGTTGCCAGGTCTGTATAGCTTGGAGCTTAGATATACATGGTTGTTATGCTGTTAATACATGGTTGTTATGCTGTTAATATTTCTATTCAAGAGTTATTCTCTTTTGATGAAATCTGTGAGTTTAATGTGATGTAATGCTAACCTTTCTACAGGAGTATGCCCACATCTGCTGCTCTTGATGTAGTTGCTAAACATCTGAACTTGAAATTTTTTGAGGTACTAGATTGCTCCATTGACTTTTATATATTTTTTTTTGTGGAGGGTTGAGGGTGTGCTGGATTTTAAGTTTTTCATATCTGCCTTTGTTAAGGTACCCACTGGTTGGAAATTTTTTGGTAACTTGATGGATGCTGGAATGTGTTCAATTTGTGGAGAAGAAAGTTTTGGAACTGGTTGGCTTTCTGGACTTAATTCTTGTATCTAATTTGATACAAGTAGGTTGGACAATGTAATTGGACAGATGAAGGCATTAAATCTTTCTAATTATGTCTTCACAGGCTCGGACCATATTCGAGAGAAAGATGGAATATGGGCTGTTTTGGCTTGGTTATCTATCCTTGCCTATAAGAATAAGGACAACCTTGGGGGAGGTAACCTTGTGACTGTTGAAGATATCGTTCGGCAACACTGGGCAACCTATGGACGCCACTATTACACTCGATATGACTACGAGGTTTTTGCTTGACAGTTCCTATTCAATGTGAAATGACCTTTGCTGTGTCTCCTTAACTTAAATCATGTTAATCAATTTCATTTGTTTCTTCCAGAACGTTGATGCTGGTGGTGCTAAGGAGCTTATGGCTCATTTGGTGAAGCTGCAATCTTCCATTGATCAAGTTAACAAGTAAGCTATTCTTTAGTTTCAAGTTTTTCTCTGGAATACCCATTGTTTCTAAAGCATGACTTAGGCAATTTTTCTCTCATTATGTATTTCTATTCTTTATCTTTATATTTTGATGATGTCCATCCGTTCTATGAGAAATTCCAGAAGAAACTAGGTTAAACACGGGGTAGTAGGTCTTCTTTAAACTGTTAATATAACAAAATGAGATTTTAGACTGATCCTGTGCACCCAATGACCTTGGAGCAGTTATAGATAGCATCTAAGAGCTTACCTGTACTACAATGTATTTGTAGGTGTGTTTCTTTTTTTGAATCTTTTTGTTGATTCATCTAGTGTTACTCCTTTATTTAATTGAGATCTGATGTGTCATTTGGGAGACAATTTTTCGCTCCGTACCAGCTTATATCTATCTATGGCTCCTTCCCTCAAACTGAAAGCCTTTCGTAGTAGGAGTTTCAGGAGAATTTTCTAGGGGTGAGCACGGGTACAGGGTACCCAAATACCCGACCGGAACCGACATTAACGGGTAGGTTCAGGGTAGATATATTATAATAACGGGTAGGGTCCGTGTAGTAAAATTAGGAACCGATCAATGTCGGTTCCGGTTCCGACAAATAGAGACAGGGTACCCTAATTAACCGATAATCTAACCTATAAAATATTAAATATTTTTACTTTTTTGAAAAACATTTGGACCACTTTTAACTTTCTCCAAAATTGTTTGTTGCACGCCTGCACATTGATTTTCCCCACCCCAAGACGCAAATATTTCAGTTTTTTCACCCCTTTATTCTAGAATGCTCTTTGTGCCCTAAGAGAAAACACCCAAAACTCTCTCAATAACAATGACGTTTTAGCTACACCACCGAGCTTCATCGTCATCGTCGTCGTTGAAGCTTTCTCAGGTACTTTCATCGTTGTCGTCGTTGAAGCTTCACCTTTGCCTCTTTCTCTCCCTTGGTTGTGTTCACGTCGTTCATAAATACATATGGGTTCATATCTAACTCTTCAATTTCTTTTTAATATCCTATGCTTCTGTTCTATTTCAGGCGATACTCATCTTCAATCTGTATTACTTTTTTATTTCAAATGTAAATCTATTTTTAAATTTTGTGTATATTTTTGCATCTGTGAAGATGAAATTTAGGGATTTACTAGTATAATAAAGCTTTTCTTCTGTATCGAAGAGCTTATGAACACGAAAATAAGTTTAATTCAGATATTTCCAAATTTATTTTGAAATCAACACGTTCAATTAATTGAGTGTCAAATTTGGCTTGCAATTTTTGGTTTTGGTTACAGAATTAGCTTTTCTACAATGAATAAATTTTCTAAAACTTCTTATAAGGTACTAAAAACTCCGATTGCATGCTAAAAACTACTGGATGAAATTATTTTAGAACTCTTTTTTATTCTCATAGGGTAAAAAACTGTTGCTTAATCTGTGTATTTTTATTTACAGGGTACCCGGGAACCTACCCGGAACCGCAGGGTCCAGGTAGGTTCCGGGTAATGATTTCTACGAGTAGGTTCCGGATAGTAAATTTAGGAACCGATCTTTTACCGGGTAGGGTCCGGATAGTTCAAAAATGTTAGGGTACCCGGACCCGCTCACCCCTAGAATTTTCTATACCAAATTGTAATCTTCTGTGTGCCTTCCACTTTTCATCAAGTGTTCTAACTGCTAGGATGATCTTAGAGCCACGGCCTTCTATTCCTAGCTTAGTTTGACAGTTGTAGCACCTCTAACCAGAAGGTGGTAGAACATAGCAAAAAGACCAGTAACGAATTTGTGTATTTTTTTTCTATTTTATTTTTATTTTCTTAAATCTAGTGCTATTATTTACTAGGGTACTACTGTGTTATTTGGGAGACGAGGTTTTGCCCCATAACCCCATAGATCTAACTGTGACTCCTTCCTACAAACTGAACTCCTTCTGTAGTAGGAAGTAAAGGAGAATTTCCTATACCAAATAGTGATTTTTTTATAACCAAGAAATGCCAGAGGGCCAATGGCGCATAGTTCAAAATTCAGTGGATAATCGGCCCGCCCCTCCTACCCTTTATACCAAATCGTAATCTTCGGCATGCCTTCCTTAATTTCATCAAGTGTTCTAACTGGCAGGATGACTTTAGAGCCAAGGCCTTCTATAGCTTAGTTTGACAACTGCAGCACCTTTAAGTTTTGAAAAACTTGGCTCATGGTTGTGGCCATCGAGTTAAATCTTTGACTGTCTTTAGTACATTCGTATTATTGTTGTATCATCATGAACATAATCTGCTACTCATGTCAAATAATGGGAGTTCATGAAAAGGGGTTGTTTTTACTCCATGATGTACATACCATGAAAAGGAGAAATCAGAAATCTATTACATGTAGGCACCGGTTGCACTGTTTGGTCTTTCATTTAAGCCCCACACCTCCCTTCTCCTCTATAATGAAGAATCATTCACACCTCCCTTCTCCTCTATAATGAAGAATCCTTGCATGTTCGGATCTTGTTTTTTTTTTCCGTTTCTAAGTGGTGGTTTTGCGAATATCACAATCTCCTGCGCCCAAATAAATGAAATGTGATGAGTCAAATCAATAAGCTTTCGATTGATTTTGGTGCAGCCAAACCAAATTCAACCAGGAAAGGGGCCATATTTTCCTGTGTGGTAGATTCATCCTATTCAAATTTAGCTGTACTAATGGACCAGGAATAGTTTAATCTGTGATTGAGTTTCCATGTCTATTAAGTTTGGATATGGTTGTTCTTCCGCTATAGTGGTCTTTGCTTAATGGTGCCTTAAGTTGTCGGGTCTCTTTGCCTGCTTTATTGAGATCCTTTTTAGATATCGGCAGCTTGCCAGTTTGGCACGCTTTTGGTAGTTTTCCATTTTCGTCTATATAGCCCCATTGCTGGTATGTAAGAGCTAGGGATTCTCCATTTTTAATATCTTAAATGATAGTTGCTTGATCATTTTTCTAGCGAGTTCACAAATTTTATACCAGATTGTCATGCTAGATACATGCTCATACTGCATTATCACATTACTCTTGTTCTACTTACAAAAAAGGGCAGCTCGGTGCACTAAGCTCCCGGTCTATGATGTTACTGCGAGATTAGCTAGAAGTTTAATCTATTGTACTCGAAACCCAAATCTAGAAAGCACGTATTTTTGCATGTACAATCTATTCAAGATTGTATTGTAAGATTGTGATAGTTTCAAGTGTTCCCGAAGAATAAGAAATGTGACACTAAAACAATATGACTCCCTTTATAATTTGAATATGTGAGAGCCAACTTCTATTTGTTAGATTTTCCTCATCAGAGACCAAGCTTTTTGAAGTTGAAAACATTGCCATGCTTCCTTTTTTCCCCTTTTCAAAAATATGTACGTGTTTACCATATTACCAGTCAGATTACTTGCCAATGTTAGTAGAATTTTTTTTCCTTGGATTTTGTCTCTTGGACCTTCTGTGAATTTTAAAGGTGGCAACAGTTATTATAATGTGTCCTGTTGTCATGTAGGTACTTGTTATATAACAGAAAGATTTAATGCCATTGATGTGTCTTTTCAATGTGTAATACTTGATCTTGAGTTAAATTCCTATACAGGATTATAAAGGGAATCCGTTCAGATGTTTCAAATGTCGTGCATGCTGATGAATTTGAGTACAAGGACCCAGTTGATGGTTCGGTGTCAAAGCATCAGGGTATAAGATATCTGTTTGAAGATGGATCGCGATTGGTAAGGAATATCCCATGCTCTAGCATTACTCAAAATATGGGAATTAGAGGCTGTTTTGCTAAGGAATGAAATATAGATAAGTGATGATTTTAATTCTGTTCTGAGATTTCTTTTCTATCAAAAGAATTAACTAACAAATAAAGTGGAGTGAATGGCAAAGCTTTTATGGCAACTGTTGGGTGCATATGATCATGATTTTTGAGTGTAACTTTTGGTACTGTGCTAGGTGTTCCGTCTCTCTGGGACTGGCTCGGAGGGTGCTACTATCCGTCTTTACATTGAGCAGTACGAGAAGGATTCATCCAAGATTGGAAGAGATTCTCAGGAAGCACTTGCGCCCCTGGTAAGTAATGTTGGAGCAAAGATGGTGTTTGTTTGTCCACAGGTCTTATTTTTCTTTTTGTTTCTTGGTGTTTCTGCTAAATGAGGTTTATCTTGTTACAGGTGGAGGTTGCTCTTAAGCTATCGAAAATGCAGGAATACACTGGCCGTTCTGCCCCAACTGTTATTACATAAACTTACTGTGTATGGTGTACTTGCTTTTGTACCTTAAAAACTAAATAATTGAATAATCATACTGTCCTTACTGGACGAACACCAGAGAATATGCAAGATGATATCAAGTTTTGAGTTCTGCACTTTCTGATGGTCCAAATCCAATGAGGGGGATTACTGTGAAAGAACTCATGTCCGGAGTTGAAGAGTCTTGTTCGAATATATAAATGCGGCAATTTATCATTTCCGTTTTCTTTCATCTTGAATGACTACTGCTATCAAGTTCTTTTGTTTGCAAATTCGTATTCAACTGGCTGAGTAATGTTCTTGATATCAGGAATTCTGTATTTTTCTTCTTTCTCTTCCTCAAATTTGTTTTGCACTCCCCCCTCTCCAGCCGTTATTACAAATTTACTAGCTCATATGTATCATTTCGGGTTTTTAGTCAAAGTTACTCCTTATCGATTGACTTTTGAATATCCAACAACGGTGACTACCAAAAAACATGCCAAAAATCGATTGACTTTTGAATAGACTGAAAAACGATTTACTGTCAGTTTGATCTCAATTTTTTTAATTTTTTTGCGCCATAAATCTGAAAGAAAAAAAAAAGATTGAGCTCGGTCAACTCTTCGATCGGTTTATTTAAAAAGTTTGACCGGAGTTCTAACTATTGATTGAACTCGGTTGATTTCTCAAAATATTTTTGTTATTTTTAATAAAACCAATTGAGTTCGGTTTGTTATACTAAAAATATTTTTTGCAGAGTCTTTAAATGATTGAGCTCGGTTGGTTTTATTTTTAAAAATAAAAAAATGAGATCAAACAGATCGAGTAGAGCATTTTTCAATCGGTTTGAAAGCCGGTAGATTTTTGTCGTGTTTTTCGTAGTGTTTTTTGGTAGTCATTATTAGTTTTTAAGTTCATTATGTTAATTGGACCAAATGTGTTCTACTTTAGTAAACTTAAGAGATTAAAGATGCTCAAAGTTATATTTGAAGGACTAGAATAGAGACCTGAACACTTATATGACAGCTAGAGAGAAACTGGATATAGTTCTGGCCCAGACTGTTACTCATCCACTAGATCAAACTATGATAGAAGATGAAAAACTACTACTGCTGGAGACCAATAAATGGAATACTGTGGAGGAATAAGCTCTGAGACATAAATCTAGAGCTACCTGGATTTCTTGTGGACTTTAAATACTTCCATATGCCCAATGGAAGATTAGAGCTAGCATGAATTCTATCACTTCCATATATGATGCAGTTGTTAACAAACTTACTGATGCTATGTAGGTGGAAGAAGAATTTATTTCCTTGTTTACAGACTTGATGGGGTCAGCAGCTGAGGAGATGCCTTATCCAAATGTTGAGGTGATTACACAGGGCCCCTACTTATCCTAGCAGAAGAAAGGTGTTCTTATCAGAGTTGTTACTGAGAAAGAGATATTAGTTGCCCAAGGAGAAAGCACCAGGTGTAGATGGTTATCTAGTGAAATTCTTTACTCAACACTGAAGTATTGTAAAGCAACATGTACTGTCTCCAGTAAACGGATTCTGCTCTCCTGGTAAACTTCTAAAATCTTTTAGCTGTACTGATGTTACCTTGGTTCCCAAAACTAGTACTCCTACTATAGTCAAGAATTACAGACATATTGTCTGCTGTACTACTGTGTACAAGATCTTGACTAACAGGATAAAAGGTGTAATCAACACTGTCTTCACAGTCTGCTTTTATTGAAGGAATGAGTATAATTGACAAAATTCTATTTAGTCATGAGGTCCTTAAATGGTACTCTAGGAAAGGGCTCTCACCTAGATGTGTCATGAAAGTTGATCTCAGGAAAGCATATGATTCCATTGAGTGGTGTTTTATTATAAGTATGCTTAGTGAACTTGGATTTTCTTATAAATTCATTCAGTGTATCATGGAATGCATCACTATTGTATGTTACTCCCCGGTTATCAATGGAGTCTTCTCAAAACCTTGCAAGGAACCATCCAATGCGGACTTGATTCTATGGTTGTGCACAACAGGTTCTCCATTAGGAAGCTTTACTATTCTCTACTACTGGTGCATCCTAAGGTTCCATGGAAAAGTCTTGTGCTTCATCATAATATTCATCCTAGACACAAGTTCATGTTATGGCTTGCTGTCATGAAAAGGCTAACAACTGTTGACAGGTTGCTGAAGTTTGATATACAAGTCCCTCCTACATGTGTGTTTTGTAATGCAGCTGATGAGATCTTAGATCACTTATTCTTCAACTGTGGTACTGTTAAAGTTCTTTGGCAGAGACTACTTGGTTGGTTGGGGTTTCAGACCTATAGGGACTTGGCATGAAGAAGTCATGTGGGTTAGCAGATGGGCAAGTATTCTGTATATCGAGTATGCAAGAAAATTTCTATTTTGTGCACATCAGAGGAGCAATCTTAAAGAAATGGCGGGGGACACTCCAACAAATCAACTCTTTGCCATGACTGGATATCCAGCAGCTATGAAGACACCAGACTGCTTCTTGGTTCTTATATTGATATGTAGTTAGCCTGATTTTGGTTATTTGTTATGATTTTGCATTGTAAAGTTACTAAGTTTTGTTTGTATTTCATAGGACCTTATGTAGGTTTAGTCCGATCATGATTGAGAAAACAGATGGTCAGCTCTGTTTAGTTTTGTAAGTATCACTTTAGGTTGAATATAAATGTTTATTTTCCGGAAAAAAATAGACATACTTCAATAGATAAGACACAATTTTGACTAAAAACTTGTATCATTAATATAATACTAGCTTTTGGTACGTGTGCGTGTGGATCTTATCTCAATGAGTAAAAAATTATTTAAAATTAGTGTTTTGAGTTATAAAATAAAAATCAAATTCGTATAAATGTTGATCCATATAATTAACTGAATAAAGGAAGAAACTGTCCATCCTTAATCATCAGTCAATAATTGTACTTTAAATTTTCCTTGCCAACCTTGTATTCTTTTACCAATTTTTTTAACAATTTCATCATAATGACACATTTTGCTTCTCACATAAAACACATGACACCCTAAATAAATGAATGGGAAACTACCTTCTCTGATTTCTGTCACTTTTTTCGTTTATTCTGGTAGCAATTTTTCTTGTGGTTTCTGATGCACATAAAAGAACTTTTATCCAAGTTAATTTTTTTGGCAAATAATGGAACATTTTATTCACCAAGTAAACTGTACAGCTCAAGAAAAACAAAAACCAGAATGAAAAGTACCAAACCACTCAGAAGACTGGGTTATAATATCCCAGCTTCACCTCACTACATCAAAACTTTTTACTTACATCCTGTAATAGCTAAGGGTAAAAGTTTAAGCTAGCTAATCTTCGACACAAACTACTTTTCAATTTCCCTCTATGATGTACCTCTTGTATAATAAGCTTCACAATATCATCCTCAGTTCTTTGCTTCTGTTGAAAGATTCTGGCATTCCTCTCTTGACTTTATAGTAATCCACAGCCAGTCAATTTCCCCTTGCCAGTCTAAGACTTGTCTGGCTATTCCTTGCCATTGTAGCAATCTCTTCCACACACCTGATGAAATAACACAGTCAAAGAATAGGTGTGACACTGTTTCATTAGTATCAACACAATGGGGACAGTGCGCATACTCTAGTAAACTCCATTGTGCCAGTCTCTCCTTGGTGAGCAACCTGTCATAAGTATCTAACCTTAGCATAAAGATCCATTTAGCACATTCCAAGTTGTGACATACTAAATTCCTCCAGGATACTTTCTGAAATGCACCTCTCAACAGTACATATAGTTTCTGGATTGAGAAGGTGGCCATTTGCGTTACTTCAGCCTCCATATAGCCAGCATCCTCCAGCCTTTTGTTGGCTTTTAATATCTTCTGAATAATCCAAGATGCATTCTTCCTTTCCTCTCCGCATAATGATCTTCCTTTCCCATAATAGATATGCAACCATTGTACCCATAACTTGTCTTTCTTGGAGCATAAATTCCATACAAGTTTTCATATGGCTGCTTGGTTCCAAGTTAGTACATCAACGAAATTAAGACCACCAGTAGACAAAGGACAACACAACCTGCTCCAAGCAAGCAAAGCTTCTTTTGAACGTTCAGTTCCTCCTGACCAGAGAAATCTCCTGCAAATAGCTTCAATCATCTGTGTAATCTTTTTTGGCAATAGAAATATATGGGACCAAAAGGTTTGTATAGAGAACAGTACACCTTTTATGAGTTGGGCTCTTCCTACATAAGATAAAAATTTAGTAGTCCAACTAGTGATTCTACCAAGCATTTTATCCAAAAGGGGTTTGCACTGAGCTACAGAGATCCTTTTAGCACTCAATGGTACCCCTAAGTATCTTATTGGTAGTTCCCCTTTTGAGAAATGCAACTCCCTCAAAAGGATCTCTTGGTCGCCCTCATTAACACCACCAAAAAAGACAGAACTCTTGTCCAGGTTAGCTTTAAGACCGGATGCCTCAGAGAACTCCTTAAAACATTGAGATAGCAGCTCAACATAATACAAATCCCCCCTAAAGAACATTAGTAAATCATAAGCAAATCCCAACTGAATGAGATTTAACTTGGCACATTTCGGGTGATAATTGAAGTTGGGTTCTCAACAATCTTGTAAGATATTCCATTGTAAGCACAAACAAGAAAGGTGATATGAGATCCCCTTGTCTCAATCCCCTCTTTGCTTTAAAAGGTTCAGTTGGCTTACCATTTATCACTATAGAGTAAGAAACTGTCTTAAGGCACTGCATTATCCATATGATGAACTTCTGTGGAAAATTTAGACATTCAAGCACCTGTTCTAAAAAATCTACTCAACCGAATCATGACTTTTGCATATCCACCTTTAACATGCATCTTGGTGATATATTATTCCTTTCATAATCTTTCACCAGTTCATGACTTAAGATAATATTATCAGTGATCATCCTTCCAGGTACAAAAGCTGATTGTCTACCATCAACCAGATTAGCCATAACAGCCTGCATTCTTATCATAATGATCTTCAAAATAATCTTGTAATACACATTACAACAAGATATGGGCCTAAACTGCTTGACTGATACTGGATGCTGAATTTTTGGCACTAATGTTACTGAAGTGCAATTCATAGGGGAATATAGAATACCCTGATCAAAGAAACTGATGATAGCTTGTGTAATCTCATCACCAATAACTGGCCAGGCCTTTTTGAAGAATACTGCATTTAGTCCATCTCCTCCTGGTGCTTTTTGGTCATCAATGCTTTGAATTGCTGCCCATACTTCTTCCTTTGTAACTGGACTTATCAGGTGTAATTGTTGAGTCCTGTCTAGAGTAGGTCCATTTCTCACAATGTCAGGTCTGATAGCAGGCAGTTGACTTGCAGTTATGCCCAATAATACTTTATAAAATTTTATGATCTCTAGTTCAATCTCCTCATCAGTGTGCAATATCTCTCCTTCAGCATTCTGCAAACTCCATATCATATTGATGGCATACATATTCTTCATATTGGCAAATAAATAAGAGTTGTTTGCATCCCCTAGAATTATTCATTGGACTCTTGACTTTTGCTTTACTATACTCTCTTCAATGTTCACCCATTTCTCTAGCTGGCTTCTTAGCTACTGCTCTATGTTAAATAGTTCAGGAGAACAATCATGAGTTCTCATATGGCTTTGTAGATCATTGAGTTGTAGTTTTAGGTCCTGAATCTTAGTTTCAGTCCCTGAGAAGTGATGGGTGTTTAGTTGTTTTAACTGCTGTTTCACTAAACCAAGTTTCTTGCTGACTACCTCCAGTTTTGAGCCCGCCAGCTGTTCATTCCACCCTTGCCTCACCACCTGTAGAAACTGAGGATGAGATGCTAGGTGGTTGAAAAATTTGAATGGTCTCCTTCCAGTAGTTGGTGCAGCTCCAACTTTTAAACTTAGTGGAGAATGGTCTGAGGATTGTGGATTCAGAAAAACAATCTCAGCTTGTGGCAAGTTCATTATCCACTCAGCATTTGCAAATGCTCGATCAATTCTACTAAACACATGACTATCGGTCTATGTATAGTCTCCTCCAAATGTTTTAAGTTCTGACAAGTGAGCATCTGTGACACATTCGTCGAAGTCTCTGGTCTCCTGATCAGTCACTACATTCCATTATATCTATCCTCCACACTAAGTACAACATTAAAGTCCCCTAAGATGATCCAAGTTAATTAGTTGACCTGATGTGGCTTCATGTGATTTCAAAACCTATTTTATCATCTTAAACTGTTTCTCGACGGATACAAACAAAATTGTATCATCTACGTAGGATATATTATTGATCGTTGCAAACAAAATTGTATCATCTACTTAGGATATATTATTGATCGTTGCACTCCATTTGGGCATTTCACAACCAATGAACTTTGGCTTATTCATCAATGCATTTAGCCCCCTGGTTAAATCTTCTGCTGCAATAATGAACAAGGTTGGAGGTAAAGGATCTCCTTGCTTTACACCCTTTAATGATTTGAAAAATGATATAATTGTCCATTAAGTAGAATCGAATACCAATTGTTGGCCACTAATCTGTATACCATATCAATTAGTATTTCCGAGAAATCAAAACTCCTTAGTATCTTAGTGATAATAACCATAATAATCTATTATAAGCTTTAGTCATGTCCAGTTGTATTATCATATTGGCAGACTTAATTCTCTTCCTGATATCTCTAACTATCTCCTGTGTAAGTAGTACATTTTCAACTATACTTCTGCCTTTCACAAAACCTTCTTGGTTGGTTGATATGATCCGAGGAAGTATTTTGACTAACCTTTCATGTAAAACCTTGGAAATAATCTTCTTGCTGAAATTACTCAAACTAATTGGCCTTACATATGAGAATGTTGTAACCTGATCCTTCTTTGGTAGAAGAACTGAATTTGTATGAGTCACAAATCTTGGCAATTCATGTCCTACAAAGAAGGCTCTCACCATAGTAACAATTTCCTCCTTTACAATACCCCAACATGATTGAAAAAAAAGTCCTGCAAAACCATCAGAAGCACAAAAACACTCTCCATTCAGAGTCCGTTTGGATTGGATTATTTTAAGTGCTTTTAAGCCAAAACAACTTTTAAGTCATTTTGTAGTGTTTGGATAAAGTAAAAAAAATATTTTTAAGCACTTGTTTTTAAGTCAAAATAACAAAAATAAGTCAAAAGCCAAAAACCAAAATCTAGAATTCCTAACTTATGGCTTTTCGCTTATAAGTCGAAAGCCATAAGCCCATCCAAACGGGCTCTCAATCCAAAAACAACTTCTTTAACTTATTCTTCTAAGGGTAATTCTTCCAATCCTGCATTCTGTTAACTAGATATCATGTTAGGAATGTGTTGTAGCATAGTAAAATATTAAGATATATTATCTTATGTGAACTAATGTTGGAAAAAACTAATTGGTTCATCCGCTATATCCTTGTTTGTAGTAATCCAATCTCCTGCATTGTTCTTGATTTTAGTCAACCTCAATCTTTTTCTTCTACCATTAACATATGCGTGAAAGAGTTTAGGGTTCCTTTTCCCATCTTGGAATCACTTCATGCCTGATTTCTGTTTCTAGTATTGCTCTTCCAGGTGCAAAAACTTATTCAAATTAGCTTGTACTCTATGAAGACTACCTGTTCCATTTGGATGGTGACCTCTCAAATTGAGTTATGAGCCTACATGACTTCCTCCAATGTGAAAATTTCCTGAAAAATATTACCATAAGTGGGGATGCTCGATTGTCTCAATGCCTTTCTAACTTCTTCAACTTGTGTTGAAAAAGTATAAAAGGATTACCATAAAAATCTGCCACCCATTGCTGCTGTATCAATGTTCTAAAAGTCTCATGTTTTGTCCAGAAGTTCGAGAATTTAAAGGGAATTGAAATGTCTCATGTTTTGTCCGCCCCCCCTGTTTATTTAAACAAATGGTGGCCTCTTTCTTTATCAAGTAGGTGATGCACCTACTTTCTTGGTAGGTGAAACAAGTAGGTCACTTATCTTAGTTCAGGACGTGGATCGTCCTCATTAAGTAAGTAGGACGTGAAACAAGTAGGACGGGAAGTAAGTAGGTCAAGCACGTAGGACGTGTAAGCAAGCAAGCGGGTAAGCAAGTAGGCCGGAATAAGCAAAAAGATGAGGCACATAAGTGAAACACATAGGTGACATGCATAGGTGAAGCTAGTAGGTCGTCTACCTTTGTACGACGTCTTATTCATTTATGAATCTCACTTACTTTAACTAAGCTTAATATTTACATGCACTTGGACCCTGAGGCAACAACTATAACCTTATTCATCCATATTCAAGTAAATTTATTGACTTCAACTTAGTCGTACACATGTTAAGAAGTACGGGGTATTACATCATCCTCACATTTGGATCATTCGTCCTCGAATGAGAAACGCGACTAAGGAAACATTAACTTTGGGATTCTAACGCATTATTTGCGCACCTAGGGCACATATGATTCGATAAAGACTTCGCAATTATTTATCGCTCTAGTCATAATCACACGAATTAGAATGATCTCTTAAGTCATAGCTCCATTGCACGATCTAGAGTACGAAAGAAGGATAACATATCCTAAATGCCCTGTAGCCTCCCAATTATAAGTGTGGAGCGCAACACACCCATAAGTGAGTCTCTACTAGACACGACTTAGATTCCCTAAGACTGAACTGCTCTAATACCACTTTGTCACGCCCCAATTTGAATTCGGCGGACCATACTCTATATGAAACTACTATGAACCTGTAACAGACTATCTGACATAGCTTGAAAGATAAATGAGAAATGTAAATGATCTCTTTATACAAATGTGGACACTAGCCTGAGACATGCAATTGATGTATAACGGAATACAAATAAACCCACCAACATTGTCTATGAAACCTCTACGAATACCTACAACTGAATAACTAATACATGCGTGGGGACAGGGGCTCGACCTACCCTTAATATCTAACATTAGTGAGAACACTAAACCTGACTTATCTCTAGACAAAAATGGAGCTTACAACTCCTCCGCTGAACATTTGCACTATCTAGTGAGATTCCACACTGTATATCTGGACCTGCAATGTGAAATATTGCAGCACCTAGCAAAAGGGACTTCATTATAGAAAGATTGTATCAAGTACGTAAGGTAGACAGAAAAGTATGTACAAATATAGAAACTCATACAGGAGACAATGGGAATGAAATCAACCAATTACATCAAAAGGCTCTGAAACATCTTACAGGAATTCATATTTAGTCTTATAGTATTTAAGTTATTCTAAACCTTCTTATGTATCTTTCTGATGATATCTTTGGGTTGCTATGTGTAGCTATGTTCTAGGAATTTTCACCGTAGCACTCTAGATCATGGTACATCACATTCATCCTTTACTTCTTTTAGAACAAGCGAGTCATGTGACAATTGAGTAGATAAACCATATAGCCATGTATAAGATCCAACACATAATATGAATATAACATATACATATGAAAGGCAATATGAGTGGCACCTATGTGTTTCAGCAAACCGTCCATAGGGAATGTAACATATGAGTATGAAAATGAGTGTCACCTATGCGTTTTATCAGACTGTCCATCGGGCATGTAACGTATGAATATGCACATGACTGCCATACACCTATGCGTTTTACCAGACCGTCCATAGGGTATCTAATGTATGAATATGCACATCACTACCATACATCTATGTATTTCACCAGACCGTCCACACAGTATGTAAGATATGAATATGCATTTGACCATTGCCGTATAAAGGTTCCTCCATAACATTCTTGGGATCTCTGTTTATTAACTTATGGAAACATAATCATATGAAGTCGTTTACTTATAGAAATAATTCATTAGATATACGCACGACATATGGATTACTCATGTAAAGAGCATGACATTCTTAGCTAGATCAAAATTTCTATAAGACCATTTGGAAGCTCTATATGATAAGAAGAACAACACCACATGAAAGGGACGAGTGAACATCATATGTACAAATAGAAGACCTATGACGTTTCATTCTATTGAATTTCATATACTTTCAGAACTTATACATTAGTCCATTGAACAACCTTACACTTGTGGAATGTTTAGAATAACTATATCGTTAATCGTCTAAACACACTATATAGGATTTGTTGAAGCTATTAACTTGTGGGCATATTCCATTTTACATATAAAGTATGCGTTTCGTATAAAAGGAACTCTAACATCCTCGACAACACAAGGAAACTCTATATTGCCATATGTAAGTTTGACATGATATAAACAATGTCAAATAATATGATTCTTAAGGCTTGCTATAATTGTTATACTTCGAAATCTATACACTAGTTACCTGAATGATCTTATTCTTATAAGCGACTTGAAATGGTTATATCAACTCGACTCATCTTAGGGAAGATACTATAACCCATTCATGATAATCCTGGAAACTATCGATACAATGCACCTTAAATAAGAACTTATAATCCACCAACAATCACTTACATCTATCAATATGATTCATCTTAAATAGGACCTATAATCATCAATGATCACTTGAAAGCTATTGATACAATTCATCTTAAGTTAACCATCTATAATTCATTTACGATCTCCTGAAAGTTACTAATGTGATTCATCTAAAACAAAGCTACACCCATCGATGAACACTTGTTAGTCATCCATATAATTCACCTTACAAAAGGATCTATAGCCCCTTAACAATACTTTGAAAATCATTGATATCATCCATCTTAAATAATGACTTATACCCCTTTAACGACACTTTAGAAACATGCAGACTTAGTGGCATCAGACGTTAGATCATTTATAAGAACTCGGTAGCCAATGAGGTACAATAGCTCTAGAAGGCTCTTTAATAACAAGACTATGATGCTTCCAAAGTGACTCGATTACCGGGATATAATACATAAGGAACCTTAATGACGATAAGAATAGAGAAGCTTTTTTTACGAATAGAAGGTCTATGACACTTCACAATATCACTTGAATGATTCCATTCTCAAAGAAATCTTGGAACACCTATTCCGATACGGGTTTTTATCTTAAGTTGAGTCTTATATCCCAATGATTGTAATGCTGGAAGCTAATAATTCATCTTAGATAGGAACTATTGTCCATCAATGATCACACAAGGCTTATTGGTCAACTTATCTTATGCATGCTACTATAACTCAATTACGATCATTCTGCAAACCTATAAATATGATTCACCTTAAGTACGATACTATAACCCAATAAAGATCATTCTAGAATCCTAATCCTAAAAGTGGGACGATTGGCTGAAGTGACAATTCATAATCACATGATATAACTCTTATTTGACTCATGAAACTAACAATGTGGAACTAATATACTTTTCATAATTCCCAGACATAACATCCCACACATAAGAAACAATAAACCGTGTAGGTCTTGTCGTAGCTGAGGAAGAAAGAATAGCCTTACGTATCTCAAGTTCCGATTCTGCAAAAGTATGATGACTTAACCCTTCCTTTGGAATGTTAATCTTGCCTGTCTAATGTTTTCCAGCCCGTCAATTTGATTTTCTTAAAGGTTCCTTCAAACAACTTAAATACTTGAGGAGAAGGGCGTCCATGGCTGTTGGATGTTCAATAGAGAGAAAGAAGAGAGGAGAAAGAAAGTTACATATGGACGGTATAGGGCATGAAATTACCAGTCCTTGAAGAGAGCATCCATGGTTGCTGGAGGAACTCATTGAGAGAGAGAGAGGAGGGAGAGAGAACGTTGGAAAATAATGAGAGAGGAGAGATGGTTATTCAGCCCTTTAAGGGATCTTCTTGGCCAACCCCCACTTGCTTGTTTAAAAAAATGATGGCCTTTATTAAGTAGGTGATGTACTTGTTTTTTTTTGTTGGCGAAGAACCATAGTAGCTACTCTTTCGAGTGCGCATATGATAAACTTCGGACTGACGCAATAGCCTGCAAACCACGTTAGCCTATTAACCATACTTGACAAGCCATGTGTGACAGACTCAACCAAGAAAGTTTATGCAGGAGATCGAACTCGTGACCTTGCGGTCCCGCGCTCTACTGCTATACCAACTTGGCTACCGTTGCGGATGGTGATGTACCTATTTGTCACCTATTTTCATGTGAAATAAGTAGCTCACTTATCTTACTTAACCACATGGGTCACATTAGAACGGGAAATAAGTAAGTCAAGCAAATAGGACAGGTATGTAAGTAAGTAGGTGAGGCACATAGTGAAATCAATAAGTGACATAAATAGGTGATATACATGGGTGAAGCTAGTAGATCGTCTACCTTTGTTCAATATCTTATTCGTTTATGCATCTCATTTACTTTAACTAGACTTCCGCAATGGCAAACTCACGAGCTTCATTCACCCGGTCGGTGCCTCGTCCTAAAGAACGCTTCTCCAGGTCCACGTCTTCGGGGACTGTGAGCTAAGGAAGTCTCGTGACCGGCCACACGAACTCACTCGATACTGCCTAATTGTTGACTCATGCCTGGCCTGTCAACATTGTCATGTGTCCGCGCCTAATACGTCCACCTGCTTTGTTTATATCACCATACATAACATAGGTCCCATTTGGTCGGTATTTTATGAGAGTTAATTCATTTATAAAAATCAGCATAATATAATACATAATTTGGCTGGTATTTTAAAGAGAGTTAAATTTGGTACAAAATCCAGCATAACATATAAAATGTTTGGTTAGCTTTTCCTTTTTATTCATACATAATAGAACAAATTTATGTATTATTTTATCCGAGCAGTAATTTGTTGAATAAGCATACATTTATTAAATAATACATGTATTAAAACATCATAATAACAACACTAGTCCTCACAATAGCTAACAAACTTTTATTTTTCAAAAAGCAAATTAATATTTAAATTAAACACTATATTAATCTGTGATACATCAAACTAAACATGTAACAAAATATAATACCTACATTACAATTCCTGCGTAACTTAATTCTTATAAAATAATATAATCTCTACATCACTAATTCTTCCGGGGTTTTTCATGTACTAAATTATGCATAATTAATATTTTCTCTGTGCCAATTTATATGACATACTTTTCTTTTTAGTCAGTCCAAAAAAAATGACACATCTTTTTATTTGACAATGATTTAACTTTAAAATTTATCTTTTACGCTTAACGAGATAATTTATAACCACACAGATATATTTGACTTGTTTTAGCCACAAGATTCAAAAGTCTTCCTTTACTTCTTAAACTCCGTGCCCAGTAAAACTACATCATATAAATTGGGAAGGAGGGAGTACCGTGTTTGGTAGCATTATTTTGCTATGTATAAAATTCAAAATACCTAATATGAAATGATTTGTAATTTAGAAATCTGCATAACTAATATATATATATAAATTATAAGAAAATCTATGTATTATTTTATGCAGAATAGAAATATGAAATAACTAATATATGAATAACTAATACATCAATAATCATACCCTACCTAACTAATTTTTACATAAAATAATATATATAGATTAATTCATAACTACGTGTATACATGTCTAACTCTAACCAACGGTAAAACGACCGTTTACTACATACTTAATCCCTATATAATAATCCATGCCTAACTTGTTGCCAAATGACGTACTAGAAATCGAAAATTTGCAAGACTTGGAAACCTGCTCCTCAGTCAACATAAACTGTTAATTAAAGGTCTACTGGCCTGAGAGGTACTTCTTGAATAACATGATACACTTGGAAAGGAAAGCCACCTTTCGGCGGGCAGGGTTCTTGGGTAAGCTCTCTTTCAAACAGAGAATTTTTCCACGAAGCTAAAATACTAGATTTGTAACAATTAATCGAAATAAATGAAATCACTTTACGCGTTAATCTTGTCATACTCTAGTATTTGCACCCCTTTGTCTTAATTACAGGTAGAGAGTCTAGTAGTATATGTAGAATAGTATAATTCTCCTTAGTTGGAGGCTTTCTCATTTATGCAATATATATAGGTGTTTACAATTACAAAACTAATTGTATAAGGATCTCTAATTTACCTAATTACACTAGAATAATTATATAATATATGGAGAATATTTATTTATGCTCTATCACACCCCCTCAGTTGGAGCGGAAGGAGACCGGACGTTCAGATTGGATCTGAAGTCAAGGAACATCTGCCGAGGAAGTCCCTTAGTAAATATATCTGCGTACTGATAGAAAGAAGGAACATGTAACACCCGAACATGACTCATGGCAACCTTCTCACGAACAAAATGAATATCCATGTCAATACGTTTGGTTCGTTGATGCTGAACCAGGTTACGAGACAAGTAACCAACAGATATATTATCACAGTAGACAAGAGATGTCTTACGTAAGGGACAATGAAGCTCTAGAAGAAGGTTTTTGAGCCAGCAGATCTCAGCACAAATGTTCGCAATGCCTCTATATTCTGCTTCTGCACTCGAACGGAAAAATGTGGCTTGCCGTTTGGCAGACCACGAGATGAGATTATCACCCAAAAATACACAGTAGCCAGAAGTCGATCGACGTGTGTCCGGACAACCGCCCCAATCGACGTCTGTATACGATATCAACCTAGTCGGTGCAGATGGATAAAAATGTAATCTGTAGTCAAGAGTACCCTTAACGTACCGAATGATACGTTTAAGAGCGGTAAAGTGAGGCTCCCTGGGAGAATGCATGAACAAACACACCTGCTGAACGGTATAGGCAATATTAGCCTAGTGAAGATAAGATACTGAAGTGCACCAACAAGACTCCTATAACCAGAAGGATCGAGCATCGGATCCCTGTCATCAACATTGAGTTTCGACTTCGAGTCGACTGGAGTGGACATGATCTTGTAGTTTGCCATTTTAGCCCTATAAATAATTTCTTCGGCATACTTATGCTGACACAAGAACATTGCATTTTCAGATCTGATCACTAAAATCCCCAAAAAATAACTCAACTTACCAAAGTCTGTCATAGCAAATTCGGATTTGAGCAGGGTAATGATCTCATGTTTCAGCACATCAAATGAGGCAGTCAGAACAATATCATCCACATAGAGAAAAAGGTATGCAGTGTCATTACCTCGATGAAAAATAAAAAATGAATTATCACTTTTGCTGCACATGAACCCGATCTGCATGATGAAAGTGGAAAATCGCTCAAACCAAGCCCCGGGAGCTTGTTTCAATCCATAAAGTGACTTTCGAAGACGACAGACATATTGAGGAGCCTCTGGATGCACAAAGCCAGACGGTTGATGCATATATATGGTTTCTTTCAAATCCCCATGTAAGAACATATTTTTCACATCAAGTTGATGAATCAACCAGTTCTTTTCCATAGCTATGCTCAAAATAGTGAGAATGGTGGCTGGTTTAACCACGAACTGAAGGTCTCACCACAATCAACTCCTTCTCGTTACCCCGTGCCATTTTCCATAAGTCTCTCCTTATGGCGTTCAAGATCACCACTATCTCTGAATTTGTGATGATATAGCCCTATGCAATGAATCACATTCACCCCCTCTAGTCTAGGGACAAGATCCCAAGTGGCTGTGTAGTGAGAGCATTAAATTCCTCATGCATGACCGCATTCCAATTCGGGTCAAGCTTGACTAATTTTAGTTTTTAGGTATAAGTGAGATAGTCTGAGTGGAGTGGTTAAGTGGACTTTTGGTTTGAAAATTCTGTGCTGGGCATGGGTTTCCATACGGTGGGTCAGAAGCGGGACTGTTTGGGTCACGGGCAGTGGGGTAGTTTGGGACACGATATTTTTCGTGATTGATTGAGGGTGTGGCAGTAACAAATTATGGTGGGTGGTCGATGAGATGGGGGGGGGTAGTCGATGGTGGGGTAGTGGTTTGGGGCAGTGACGGGATGGGGAATGAGGATAGTTGTTGGGAGCTGAGGGGTAGTCGACGGTAGGGAAGCGGGCTGGGGAAGTGACGGGACGGGATAGGTGGCACGATGCATGGCGTTTCTAATGAGAGGGGACATGTTTAGATCATCACGGAAGCTATAATCAGGGACTTTAAATTTTTGGATATTTGCAAATGAGAAAATGTTCTCCTCGAATGTGACATGGTGAGAGACTAGGATTTTATTTGTGGACAAATCATAGCATAAGTACCCTTATGATTTGACGGGAAACCTAAGAAAATGAAAGGGGTAGTTCTAGGTGCTAATTTGTGAGGGGCCGTGGAGGCGAGATTCGGGTAGCATAGACAACAAAAAATTCGAAGGTGATTATAAGAGGGGATTCGACGGAAGAGAATTTCAGTTGGAGTTTTATTTTGAAGTGTTCGTATTGGTAATATATTAAGGAGGTATGCCGCCATGTGTAAGGCGTACACCCAAAAAGAAGGAGGGATGGAAACATGTAGAAGCATAGTGTGGATCTTATTGTTGATGGTGTGTAGGATTCTTTCGGCTTTACCATTTTGTGGAGAGGTATGGGGGCAAGAAAATCAAAACACCAAGCAGTGGTCCACACTAAATTTATGAAAGGTAAGGTTGTCAAAGTCACAACCGTTATCAGATTGAAAAGTTTTGATGGTCTTTTCAAATTAGGTTTTAACATATGCTTGAAATTCAGTAAGGATTGTGTAAACTTGGGACTTATATTTTAGAGGATACACCCAAGGAAAGTGAGATAAATTATCCAAAAACACCAAATAGTATTTGTGACCCAGTTTGCTAGTAATGAGAGATGTCCATAAATCCACATGAATAATACCAAAAGGAGAAAACGTTACACTTAATAAGATTGAAAATGAAGTCTAACATGCTTTCCTAAAGGACAAGAGTAGCACGAGGGGGTAAATTTTCCGTTATTACATTGAATAAAATTCTGACATCTACGAAAATTAAAAACTGCTGCTCCCGGGTGCCCGAGTCTGTTGTGCCAAGTGGATGGAGAGATGACAGCTAGAGAGGTTGGTGGATTGACACTTGCAGCGGAATTGGATGAGAAAGGATATAGGTCCCACACACTATTGCATCTCGTAAGAGTTATCCCCGTACATAGGTCCTTTACAGAAAAACTAAAAGGATAAAACTCAATAGATTCAAAGTTGTCACTAGCAAACTTCCTAACAGAGATTAAGTTTTTAATAATGTTAGGAGCATATAGGAATTTTTTAGGGTAAATGGTGGGTGAGGTGGTTGTGTTTGAGTGGTGTCATAGACTTGAATTGGAATGCGATTGCCATTGCTAACCAAAATAAATTGAGGATTGTTCAATTTGAATAGGTGAAGGAGATTACCAAAGTCACGAGTGAGGTGTGATGTGGCACTTGTATCCATGTACCATGCATTGTCGGGCTGCTGGTGATTCATAGTGTTGTAAACCTGACTCAGATTGATAGGGGTCATGGGGCCATAGGTCTGCTGCTCGGACGTGGAGAAGTGGGCCTTGCCGCCGCCTCATTTTCCGCAACCGCGTCCCCTTCTGCCTCCTCGGCCACCACATTGAGGTTGGTGGTCCGTAGGTTGCGGAGGACCTTCGGGTGTGTTGGTGTTACGACAACCGTCAATGCCTGTGGAGTGTGCTCATCCTGTTTGGCTCATCTAGTCTCCTCCAACATCAATTATGACCGGGCCTTGTTGAAGCTAGGGAGGGGATCATCTTGTTGGATCATCGTTGCAAGTGTATCATACTCACCTTTTGGCAAACCATTGATAAGTTGTAAAACCATCCTTGTTTCATAAATCGGAGTGCCAACATTAGACAATTGATCAGCAACCAATTTTAGTTGCTTACAATAGTCTGACATGTTGGCAAGGTTCTTAAGATGAGTGTTGGTGAATTGTTACTCCAAATAGACGGCACGTGTATGTTTGTTATCTTGAAAGATTTCCTCTAGCCGTGTCCATAATTCGTGAGCCGAGGCACCTGTCTTCATAATAGTATGAAGTAGATCCTTGAATATGGTGCCATGTATTCATTGTTTGATGATAGCATCGAGCCGCTTCCACGTCGGATTGTTGATGTCGGGTGGACACGGGGGGGGGGGGGGGGGGTGGAATCGATGTGATCAAGGATGTTGTAAGAATAAGCATGTATTCAAAATAATTCGACCCACGATGAGTATTGTCCATCCTCTTGATCAAGAACTAGAGGGATACAATTTTTGATATTCGTTATGGTAAAGGTCGGATGAAAGGTGTTAGTAGGGGGAGGAGGAAGATGTGTGACGACATGGGTGAAGGAGAAGGAAGCGGGATATGCCATGTGGCTGCCGGAAGCAATTAAGGAAAGGTGGTGGGTGGCGGCGAAATATTTTTAGGGTTGGGGGGGGGGTGCCGTCGGAAAATAAGTAAAGAGAGGGGGGGTGGCGACCGAGTATAATTTTAGGGTAGGGAGGGTTTGGCTTCTGATACCATGTAGAATAGTGTAATTCTCCTTGGTTGACGACTTCTCATTTATGCAATATATATAGGTGTTTACAATTACAAACCTATTGTATAAGGATTTCTACTTTACCTAATTACACTAAAATAATAATTACAGAATATATGAAGAATATTTATTTATTCTCTATCAGTATACAATGTGTACGAGTACGAACAATGCGACATTTACGTTCATAAGATACAAGTGACTGACCATCTACCAATTTCACATATTGACCCAAATACACAGATAGAAAGAAAAATCAAATAATTTCTGATATTTTACAATATTCGATAGAGAATAAATAAATATTCTTCATAATAATTACAGAATATATGGAGAATATTTATTTATTTTCAATCAACATCAACCACAGCCTAGATGTGTAGGGAACTCCAGTCGTTGAACGCCACGAGTCTCCGGCCAAGAAGTTCCCAACAGAGAACTTCCCTGCCTCCATAACATTCGTTATGTCGTGGTACCCCGGCCATTTTATCCTATTACCAGTTCCTGCACCAGCTCCAGCGTTCATATACTCACCATAGTATAAAGTTCTAAGGGCAAATTCACCACTCCATGGCAGCCAACCGACGGGGTCAATCAGGCTATCAATTGTACTCTTTATGAACAATGTTCTTGAATACTGCTTCCATCGCCTACCAAGATAAGTTTTGAATGAACATTGGACAGGCCTCAAGTCTGATGCTGCTGTAACACGGGAACCATGCATTATAATCCCTGTGTTTTCATCAGGGCTATTTCTTGCTTGGGCTGTGACTGTTTTTTTGATTGCTCATTGGCTTTCCTACGTAAATGTTGCAATTTTGGAACACTGCAATCGCATCTCCAAATATGAAGTCTACTGTCCCATATATGTCACAATCACGATAAAACTGTCGATTAGAGTGAACATATAAGGTGTCTTGGTATCCTTTGAAACTGCAGGCATAAAATACTGAGAAATATGAACCAGAACACAGAGCCACTGCTTGGTGTTTTTGAGGTCCAGCCGTATTCTCGAAGGTTATATCCTTGGCAATGAAGCCAGATCGAGAAACAGCTAAGGCAACAAAAAGAAAAATAGTAGAAAGTAGTATAATTTAGAATTTAATCGATCCCTACTACATTTTTATTGACTTTATCTTAAAGTGGTTTTTATATGTTGTTGGTATTTGAAACGTAATGAAATATGTTTGATCATTATTTTTATACCTTTTACAATTAATGAGAATTGACATTCAATTGGCATACATTAAAAACATATAACAATCACTTCATCCATTTTATTTTATGTAGTATTTTATAATTATTTTAATTTATTTTAAAAAGAATGATAGATTTATATATCTGAAAATAATTTAACTTCAATTTTCTTCTTAGGATTAATAACACATTTTTATACCTATAAAGGTAAAACTCCACGTATAAGTTTTAAAAGCTTTATTATAATTCCTATGACACATAAGATCAAATGAATAAAGTTAACTCACCAAAAGTTGCTGAACGAAAAGTGGTAGAGCCATCCCAAACATTTTTATTGCCAGCGATAACGGTAGCATCAATCCCATCTCCAATGAACATTAAATCCTTCATTTAATTCTTGATCTACACATTTTCTTTATAAAAACCTCTTTTCACGTATATCACAAATCTAATCCGGTCGAAGGAGAAGGAAAGAAAAAAATCCGGGGAAAGAGATTGAGGATAGTTTGTCGTGATCTTTGCTGCAACCAAAGCTTCAGAAATAGTCTTATAATTTCCAGAACCATCTTGAGCCACCACAATATCGGCCTTTGGGGCTCCTTTAGAAGTTTGTAAGAGCTTTCGTCTGTCAACTACAGGAAGCCATTCTGGAAACACTTGTGACAGTGAAAGGCGTCTGCCCTTAAGTTGATGTTTTGTTGAAACTGAAGTCGTGGCTTTGTTTATGGCAAGTGAGTTGAAAAGATATTTGGAGAAATCACCTACACCAAGGGGAAATTTCTCCAAATACGAAAACTCGAAATCATGGAATCCATTTAAGCAGGTTTGGTGATTAGCCATAGCTGCACTTAGCGATGTTTGAGCATCATTCGTGTTGCTATATGTGATGGACCTGCTAAGCTGATACAAGGTATCTTCAGAAAGCTCTAAGCAATCAGCCCAAGCCAACTTCCCTTGCTCACTGAATGAACTTATGTTCAAGGCTAAAATGTCCTTATGGGCATTCTGAGCTCCAGCTAGGGTTAATCTAAGAGAGGTATTGCGAAAGCTAAAGATGTTAGTATCTTCTATGGTTTATGTGGGTTATAATAATTGCAGAAAACGGGAAGTAAATAAATATTACAATTTGCTAGAAAGGATAAACTAAAGATTACAACAAACTGGAATCAAAGAACGAAACAAACTCCTTATGTGATTTGCTGAGTCGAGTGGTGGCATTCTGTCTTTAAGACGAGATTGCCCCGTATGTATCCTTTTACGTTGTCGGGAAATTATCTCCCAAGATACAACAACAACTTTACAAATGAGCAAAGGAAACTCAAGTGTTACTCTTGAAGAACTTTGAGTATAGTAAACTTGCTAGAGAGGAAGAAAAAGATTTCAGAAAATTCTGTAAGTGTTTTCTTGGTACTGTTGAACAATTGAGCCAAATACCTCAATTTATAGTGTAATGAGATGACCCCTCAACTAGCCAACTAATGGCCTTCAATAGCCATGTAATGACACTTATTGAGGGGTTACATTCAGCCAAATAATGGTTGAATTCATGTGCCAAATAATGGAGATTCAATGATCCAAAACCAGCCCAAAAGTCTGAACTTTCCATCTTCCCATCGTAGCATTCTACCTCCGAAGCGCCGCGGCTCCAGTGACTGACCACCTAATTAGCTCCGCGGCGCTCCGGCGCCTCGGCTCCAACGCGGCCCTTCGCGACACCGCGGCGATTTCTGACTCATTTAATCTTACACTTCGTACACTTCTTCTTCCATTTACCAAGTGGAATACTTGTCATTTGGCCAATAACCGTCTATCATTCTATGTCTCAAACGTATTACTTACGTACCAATATCTCTTTCACTAATTAAATTTGCGATACTTGGCACTACGTGTGCACGTGTGTGGAAACGACGTTTACGACGTGCAGGGCCCCAATTGTTCGAGTCATAAATAATGGGATAAACTTAATTCCATATTAGTAAATTTCCAACAATCCCCTCTTAAAAGAGATTTTGGCGCACTCACAAGGTGCCTATTTCCAGCAATCTTTCAGCGGACCGATGTTGCATCAGGAGAGGTAGCTTCAACTTTGAACCTTCCATAGTTGAATACCATCGGACTTACTTACTGCGCAGTGAACGTGATGTCTCGAACAGTCATTGTTTAGTGTAAGCCAAGTCAACGGTACCAACACAACAACTTCCCTTACTCTGTTCTTCGTAATGTTTTGTCCGTTGTGGCCGTGGAAACTTCTTGGATTCTTAAGTGCGTTCATTTGAGGCGGCCTGTCCTCGCACTTAAATAGGTGGTCTCCTACAAGGTATCCTGCTATACCTCACTTTACAAGTGTTAGGAATCATTAAAAGTTTCCCCAAACCTAATCTCAACCGCTGAGGATCATTAAAGATTTTGGAAACTTAATCTTTACCCACACTGCAGATAGCACTTAACGTCTATCGTGGGAATGACTTTGGATTTGGTGTTTCTCTACAGGAATCACTATCCGAAGTTCTCATGCTTCCACCGAAGCGCTCAACTGAACCTTTACAACTTAGTTTTCCCATTGAACCTAATTCCTGGGATCTCCAGTCAGTAAGGTTGGGTTACCACCGTATTGGTCCTTATAGCTTGGGTTTTAAGCCCATTCCCCTAAACAGGCAGAACATCTGATCCTTGGGTAAGCCCTTTGTCAGTGGGTCCGTTATGTTATCCTTTGATTTTATGTAATCAATGGATATTATACCCATGGTGATCAGCTGCCTAATGGTCTTATGTCTCCGTCGAATATGACGAAACTTGTCATTGTACATAGAACTCCGTGCCCTTCCTAGAGCCGACTGGCTATCGTAGTGGATCATTACAGAAGGTACGGGTTTGTCCCAATAAGAGACATTCTCTAAGAAGTCGTGAAACCACTCAGCTTCTTCTTCTGCTTTGTCTAAAGCGATAAACTCCGATTCCATCGTGGATCGGGCGATGCAAGTTTGCTTAGAGGATTTCCAAGACACAACCCCACCACCAATTGTAAAAATATACCCACTGGTGGACTTGGTGTTCTCTATATCAGATATCCAGTTTGCATCACTATACCCCTCTAGTACAGTTGGATATCTCGAATAATACAACCCGTAAGTTAGCATGTATTTCAGGTATCGCAGTACCCGATTCAACGCCTTCCAATGATCATTACTCGGATTACGGGTAAACCTAGCCAACTTGTTGACTGCATAAGCAATATCAGGTCAGGTGCAGTTTGTTATGTACATCAAACTACCAATCACCTGTGCATATTGCTCCTGGCATACGAGTGCACCATAATTTTTATCAAGCTTTTGATTTCTATCCATTGGTGACTTTATAGGCGAACTGTCAAACATCTCGAACTTTCTCAACACATCCTCGATGTAGTGAGACTGAGATAAGACTAGTCCGTCAGACGTCTTAGAGATCTTTATCCCTAAGATGACATCTGTGATACCCATATCTTTCATGTCAAAACATTGTTTCAACATATTTTTAGTCTCTAGAATCAAGCTAGGACTGCTCCCTGTGATCAACATGTCGTCTATATACAGGCATATCATGATGAAAGAGTCAGAGTTACCTTTCGTGTAGACATATTTATCACATTCATTAATGGAGAAATCCTTTGATAGTAGAGTACTATCAAATTTTTTGTGCCATTGCTTCGGGGCTTGTTTCAGCCCGTACAGAGCCCTGGAGCCACATACCCATCGGGTTGTTCCATATAGATTTCTTCTTCCAAATCACCATTTAGGAAGGCTGTCTTGACATCCATTTGATGTATCTCAAGGTCACGCAATGCTGCGATCGCAATGAATACTCGTATGGACGTCATCCTAGACACCGGGGAGTACGTGTCAAAATAGTCAAGGCCTTCCTTCTACAGATAGCCCTTGACTACCAACCTGGCCTTGTACTTATCTATAGACCCATCTGCTTTATACTTCTGTTTGAGTATCCATTTACTACCCAACGGTTTATTTTCCAGAGAAAGATCAACCAGCTCTCAAGTATGGTTAAGCAGGATGGAGTCTATTTCAATCTCAATAGCTTCTTTCCAGAGTGGTGCCTCTGGAGTTGATAATGTTTCAGCAATTGTCTTTGGTTCGTCATCAACCATATGAGCTACAAAGTCAGGACATAAGGATTTATCCTTCCCGGCCCTTTTACTTTGCCTTGGTTCCATATCTGGAGTCTTCAAGTTCTGAGAATCTGGAACACTAGATTCCGGATATTCAGCCACTTTAATGTTCACTAGATCTGAACCATCTAGATCTGGGCAGTCAACGACTCCTGGTTCATGAGAGCTTTGTTCATAACTTCGTTTGCGAGAGGTTTTGTCTTTTTCCTTTCTAGGAAAAGTATCCTCAAAGAATTGAGCATTCCTTGATTCATGATTGTACCCCCGTGGATATCTGGAACATCTGACTTATGTACTAAGAAGTGATAAACACTACTGTTATTTGCATATCCAATGAAAATGCAATCTACAGTCTTAGGCTCAATATTGACCTGTTTTGGCTTGGGTATTTCGACCTTTGCCAAACAACCCCACACCTTTAAATATTTATAGGTGGGTTTCTTTTCTTTTCATGATTCATGTGGAGTTTTGTCCTTACCCTTATGTGGGACTCTGTTGAGAATCATACTAGCGGTAAGGACGGCTCCACATGTTTTGGGGAAGACCGAAATCAATGAGCAAGGCATTCATCATTTCCTTTAATGTGCGGTTCTTGCTTTCTGCAACACCGTTTGACTAAGGTGAGTTTGGAGCCGTCGTTTAATGAACAATGCCCGATTCGGCACAATATTCTTCCAATGTCGCTACATATTATGCCCTTCTGTCGCTATGAATGAATTTAATCCGAATGCTTAGTTGGTTTTCAACTTCTGCTTTGTAACGTCGGAATGGTTCAAAGGCTTCATCTTTACTTTTCAACAAGTAAAGGTAACAATACCTTGTGCTATTATCAATGAATGTCACAAAGTACTTGTTCCCTCCCCTAGTTTGTGTAAACTTCAAATCACATATATCTGTGTGAATAAGTTCTAGAGGAGCGGTATTCCTTTCGACGGATCGAAAAGGAAGCTTTGTGAGTTTTTCCTCTATGCACACCTCACACTTATGTTGAGGGTTTACGTCGATAGAAGGCAACAACTCCAACTTAACCAACCTTTGCATGGACTTGTAGTTAACATGTCCTAATCTATGATGCCATAAATTAGAAGACTCAAGCAAGTAAGAAGAAACTTCAATATAATAGCTTGCATGTATTACAGACATGACGTTAACTTTGAAGAGGCCTTCACATACGAAGCCTCTTCCCAGAAAAGTTCAATTTTTAGTGATTACAAATTTATTGGACTCAAATACTAGCCTAAAACCAACATTAACCAATAAATGACCTGAAATTAAATTTCTCCTAAACTTAGGGACATGCATCACCTCCTTCAGAGTGAGCTCCTTTCCAAAAGTCATCTTCAGGACTACCTTTCCTACCCCGAACACGTCAGAGGAAGCGTTGTTACCCATGAACAACTTCTTGTTTGTAACTGGTGTATAAGTGGAGAAAGCATCTCTATTAGAACAGATGTGTCTGGTAGCACCCGTGTCCATCCACCATTGCATGGGATTCTCAACAAGGTTTTCTTCAAGCACCACCACCGAGAACTCCTCAATCATGTCATCTAGAAGCATGTCCTTGACGACGTTAGCCAGATCCTTGTCTTTGGCCTTGGCCTTCTCTTGTTGCTCAGTCTTGAGCTTGCGGCAATCCTTGATCACGTGACCAGGTTTCCCACAGTGGTGACAGTTTCCCTTGAACATCTCCGCCGTTTGGGTCTTGCCGTCTTTCTGGAACTTGCGCTTCTTTCTTGGGTTCCCTTTTGCCTCAGCTAGATTTGACTTTGTCTCAGAGGGTCTGGAGTTTGATAATAAGTTCTTCAAAGGTCATTTCCTTTGTCTTGAGTTTTAAGTAACTCATAAACTCATTCCACGGGGGAGGTAACTTCTCAATCAGTGATGCAACCAAAAACTGCTCATTTGGTTTCATACCTTCCAAATCCAGGTAATGTAGAATCATTTGGAATTCCTGGACTTGGGACATCACTGTTTTATTATCCACCATTTGAAAATTCAAAATTTTCCCAATGCTGAATTTCTTTGTACCAGCATCTTATGCGTTGTACTTCTTCTGCAGTTTTTCCCATAACTCTTTGGCGGTGCCTACTGTGCAATACACCGTGTAGAGTGGGTCTGACAGGCAGTTCAAAATATTGTTCTTACACATGAAATCACTATGACTCCATGCATCAAGAACCATCTTCATGCCATTAATGACATGGATACCTTGGCCCTCATCAGCCATTTCAGTAGGCGAGAGGTCCATTTCATCTCCAGCTTGTGGAGGATCTTCCATTAGGAAATGAGCCATTCCCATAACAGTCAGCTAGAACAACATCTTCTGCTGCCATCTCTTGAAGTTTGAGCCCATAAACTTTTTTGGGCGTTCATGGTGAAATCCAGTGGGTGGAGGAACTGTAACATTCCCTTGAGCAGCAAGAAAGACGTTGGATGAGCTTTGAGCAAACATAAAGGCATTGGGTGTGCCTTGAGCAGTGGGGAAGGCAGAGGGGTTACCTTGAGTAGTTGTAGCATCATAATCAGAAGCGAGTTGTTCTCTTCCAGTCATCTTTCTAAGTACTTACAACAATCTTGTCTTAAAATTGTGGGTTACAATAATTGCAGAAAATGGGAAGTAAGTAAATATTATAATTTGATAGAAAGGATAAACTAAAGATTACAACAAACTGGAATCAAAGAACGAAACAAACTCCTTGTGTGATTTGCTGAGTCGAGTGGTGTCACTTTGTCTTTAAGACAAGATTGCCCCGTATGTATCATTTTATGTTGTCGGGCAATAGTCTCCCTAGATACAACAACAACTTAACAAATGAGCAAAGGAAACTCAAGTGTTACTCTTGAAGAACTTTGAGTATAATAAACTTGCTAGAGAGGAAGAAAAAGATTTCAGGAAATTCGGTAAGTGTTTTCTTGGTAGTGTTGAACAATTGAGCCAAATACCTCAATTTATAGTGTAATGAGATGACTCCTCAACTAGCCAACTAATATCCTTCAATAGAAATGTAATGACACTTATTGAGGGGTTACATTTAGCCAAGTAATGGCTGAATTCATGTGCTAAATAATGGAGATTCAATGCTCCAAAACCAGCCCAAAAGTATGAACTTTCCATCTTCCCATCGTAGAATTCTGCTTCTGAAGCTCCGCGGCTCCAGTGACTGACCACCCAATTAGCACCGCGGCGCTGCCTGGGAGGCGCCACGGTCCTTCGCGGCTCCGCAGAGATTTCTGACTCATTTCATCTTACACTTCGTACACTTCTTCCTTAGTTTACCAACGTGGAATACTTGTCATTTGGCCAATAACCGTCCATCATTCTATGTCTCAAATATATTACTTACGTACCAATATCTCTTTCAATTTATCATTTCTATTTGTTACAGGTAACCTCGTAACGACCCTCATAGCCCATGATTAATTACAGTTAGGTGCTAAATACGTGATTAGTGGTACTCAGCATGTAAGGCCCGGGTGCCCATCATGGCTCTCCAGTTTGGGTCGTGACAAATTGGTATCAGAGCAGGTCTGTCCTAGGGAGTCTACAAGCCGTACCTAGTAGAGTCTTATTTATGGGTTTGTTGTGCACCACCCTTATAGACAGGAGGCTACAGGGCATCTAGGATAATGGTTACCTTTCTTCTTGATCTAGTATCGTGCTATAGAGCTGAATTGTAAGAATTCTCTCTGTAAATCTTATCATGTTTATGATTTCAACAATGCATTCTTCCAATAGGGCTATGATTAGTAGGGAGATTGAGATTGGATTGTGTGTAAATGCGAGTAGTATGCTCTCTATTGAGATAGATCCGTCGGAGGATATGAGTAAGTTGATCTCACAGGTATCGACGAATTTAGTAGTACCAGAGGAGTTGAAGAAAGCTCCCGTACCATCAGTCCTACCACCGACTCCATCTGATAAGGATGTAAGGAGGGCGGTGCAGGTATTGAATCAATTAGTTGCCTCCCAGGCATGACTTCATCCTAGAGCATCTGATAGGAATAGGCCCCTTGAGGGGTCAGAGAGCTCATAACCCAGGGAGTTTATTAGTTAGGGATCGCCGATATTTAAAGGGTTCAAAGATGCCAATATCTCAGGGTCAAAGTTTTAAAGGTTGAGTGAGACCGCCCAACCATCTTGTAGTCAGTGTGGTTAAGCGTATGCCGAATTACGCTGCAAAGGTCAGTGGGTTAGTTTAGTATGACAGCCATGGCTACAACATTCCGAAGTATCCCAAGTTAATGCGCAAAGGTAAGGATAAGATGATTATGAGTTGTACAGATAAAAAGCAGAAGACATCATTGGAAAGTTTAGTAAGTTATAAAAAACTACACGTTTTACAGTGACTCTATTAGAATGAGGGAATATGTTATATACATAAATAGTAATGTCGTACCTAGAATAGACTGGGAATTATTCTGGAATATCATTAACGAGAATGGATTGTCATAATCGAATCATCTGAAGAGTGACCATTAGTAAATTTAAGAAGATCACATAAGGTGACGTACCTAGAATAGTGATCCCGAGTCATATATGAGGATCGAGTTATCCACGGTAGTGGAAGGAGACAAAAGCCTTCCGTTCGTGCGTAAAGGGCCATACCACGTATTATTGAGAAGTACATGTTTCAACGTTAGTAAGATGAGGTATGATATAGGTATTGGACTGGTAAGGTCTTCGGCTTCATTGTGCAACATGTTACAATTCTAAATAACCTCTGAATAACAGTAGATTGTTAGGGCAATTGAGGACAGAAACTATGGAACAATCAAAGAATGTTTGTAAGACATATGAAAACAGTTAATAAGTATGAATGGAATGGTATGATCAAGTATTAAGGCAGAAATGTTTTTCATTTAATGACGAGTAGAAGGAATGATTATGACAAGAAGGATAAAGGTGAATAAGATTATAGTTATGCAGGTTTCACAAAGGTATGATTACTCCAGAACAACGTAAGGACCACCGGTAGATAAGGGACAGTAAGAACTCTTTGGCCAAAGGTGACGAACCTCTGATGTTCAGGAAGATAATATGAGAAATACTTTGAGATAAGAGACCCCTCAAGGCAAATTGAAATAGAAATGTAAAGGTAAGACGAATGAGCACTCGATCAATGAGAGATCTAATAATGATAAGATAATAAAGCTTGACAAGTCATTGGATCATGTAACACCGTGAATTGGATATAAACATACAAAGCATCGGTTCCATAACATATATAGTCATACAACTCAGAAAGTATGTAAATAGAAGCAACAGTGAGTAAAGCTTGAGATTAGCACCTAAACAGGTGAAAAGGAGGCAATGACGCCTACAGATACAAGGTAGACATTAAAGATATATGTCAAGAGATAATGCCATTATAATGAAGATAAAATGTAAGGCAAATACAATTGTCTATGAGCATTATTGAACTGACCAAAGGTTCTACAAGATAGATAAAGTAATGGGTGTACAACTTAACGAGATCAAGGAAATATTTTCCCAAAGCGCCATTGACAGAAAGACTTAGCAATGAGGCAAGTGAAGGAATTCAAATCTAAGTATAATGACCAGGCTTGGATATAGTAGGCCAACGTCATGTAATATAAATTCTCCAGAACCTTCCACGTATAGAATAAGGGAATAAGTTAACAACTCATCCTTTAAGGGGCAGTAACGCCAAGGATTGGAATCAGAAGCAATGTTTGAGATTACGTATGTATACCTGAATATTTTAAAACTAAGAAAAGTACGACAAGTAAGAAAATGAGTGAATAAGTGTCAAAAGAAGTACAAAAAGGAAGTTGTTTATAATTATGAGTAGTAAGATTGGACAAAAAAAGAGATTCCTTTTAGACCATGAATGAGAGTTAACTACAATGATACGCGCACTTCAGATTCGATGACATTGTCCATAAAGTGTTCACGATTGAGATAATACAAATATAAGAGTTTTCAGCACACCAGTTAGTAAACAAAGCTGAGTTGACAATAGAATCATTCACCCATAAGCGGCTTGACTAATGTGAGAAATAAGGAGAGAAGTTGACCTGAGGGAACACACTAGTTAGTTAAGTGGGAGTCTGATTAGAGGATTCAGATAATGATAGCCTTATGACTCAGAATACAGTAGAGTCACCGCTCATACTGGAAGAAAAGGAATGTCATGATAAAAATCCCATTTTTAGGGAATATCGGGAAGAATATCTAACAAAAGAAAAATCGTGACCCTTGAGCATAATGGGAGAGGGACCCCCAGGTGGAAGGTCCATTTGTGTATTCCCAATGTAGTAGGAGTACGTGACAAGATTATGATGGAGGTCCATTGCTCACGAAATTCCATTCACCCTGGAACTACCAAGATGTATCATGATCTCAAAAATATGTATTGGTGGAACAACATGAAGAGGAACATTGCGGAGTTTGTAGATCAGTGTCTTAATTATCAGTAAGTAAAAATAGAGCAGCAAAAGCCCGGTGGCTTTACTCAGAACATTAAGATTCTGATGTGGAAATGGGAAATAATTAATATGGATTTCATTACGGGTTTACCTCGCCCTTATCATAAGTTTGATTCTATTTGGGTGATTGTTTATAAACTGACCAAATCAGCTCAATTCGGTCACAACTACCTATACAACCGAGGACTACGCAAAGTTGTACGTTAAAAAGATTGTTCACCTTCATGGTATGCCTATTTCTATTATATTTGACCGAGGTGCGCAGTTCAGAGCTAATTTCTGGAGAGCATTTCAAAAAGGGTTGGGCACTCAAGTTAATCTTAGCATATCTTTTCATCCTCAGACAGACGGGCAGGCCGAACGTACAATTTAAACACTCGAAGACATACTACGAGCTCGCGTATTGAATTTCAAGGGAAGTTGGGATGATCATCTACCCCTTATTGAATTTGCGTACACTAACAATTATCATGATAATACTAAAATGGCTTCATATGAAGCTTTGTATAGACGAAAATATAGATCTCCTATCAGATGGTTCAAAGTAGGCAAATCAGATTTGTTTTGGGCCTGACCTAGTGCACCAAGCCATAGAGAATGTGAAGCTTATCTAAGAATGATTGTTAACCACTCAGAGTCGTCAGAAGTCGTATTCAGATGTGCGGCGGTGGGACTTAGAGTTTCAAGTAGATGATTGGGTCTTTTTGAAGATTTCGCCTATGAAGTGTGTAATGAGGTTTGGAAAAAAGGGAAAGCTTAGCCCAAGGTATATTGGGCCATATCGCATAATTCGATGAATCGACCAAGTAGCTTACGAATTGGACTTACCTTTGGAGTTAGGGTTTGTTCATCTGACCTTCCATGTTTCTATGTTAAGAGCGTGTGTTGGGGATCCTTCCCGGATTGTACCAATTGATGATGTGAAGGTTATAGAGGACCTATTATATGAAGAGGTTCCTATTGCTATCTTAGATTGATAAGTCTGCAAGTTGAGAACTAAATAAGTAGCCTCCGTGAATAGGAGATGAGACACAAATACCCTTACCTATTTCAGTCCAATGCCAAGGCTCCGAGAGAAGCATAAGGTGAGTTCTATTTCAGACTATTATCATTAATGCTTGATGACCATGTGAGGTTTGACATAATGATGTATGTTATATTACATGGCCCGTGAAATGATGGTTGTGTTTTCTGGCTACGTGATGGGGATCTGAATAGTCCTATTTGTTGAGGAGTAGAATCCTTAGATATGTCACCCCAACATTCGAGGACGAATGTTTCTAAGGGGAAAATGATGTAACATCCCGTACTTTTGGGCGATGGTTTGAGCAGCTAAATGTATGCAAGTAGACCAGAGCTTTGGAGGATTTATATCATATTCACGTACGCAAATAAAAAGCTTAGTATATAAAAGGATGTGATCCCAAACTAATTTAAGATTTTAAAAGTGTGACAACAATGACTAGAAATTAATTATGTGTGTGATTGATTAATTGTGGGATAAGTGATTAGTGGACATAGTTCATGTGTAGCATAAATAGGTAACAACGAATCCATTAATATGCATGCAAATTAAGTGTCATTTCATGTGTTAGTGATGAGTGGATAAGGTATTTCCTATCAAGGCTACACGTGTTAAGATAATAAGATTGTATAGTGTTTCATTTCAATCCATTAGCATTATTGTATTATAACTATACATGTAAATTCTTCCAAAATCCTATCTCTTGACTTACCAAACATTTATAGTAAATGATAGGTAGATAAATCAATAAGTTAGAAACATCACCGTTCTAGCCAAGGATATATGCTGCCAAGAAATCCACTTCGTATAAGATTGTATGAACTTCTTCATCATTGAGAATTATTCCCACCTACTTTCTATATATGTGGTTATTGAGGCATTCCACGAAGTAAAGTGGTTCATTTTTTTCGCTCAAATAACCCTCCCATGGCAAATTAAGCTTAGTAGTTAAATTCTCCGAAGTTTGGCATATGACCTTTATGCTCGGTATGAAATTAAACCTCTTGGGATCATGCACAATTTATGGGACTACCGTTATCTATAAAACACTGAGGTTAGACGTCAATTGGAAGGATTGACTCGTTGTAGACATCGTAATATTGAGTTGAGGTATGTTAAGGCAGATTCTTATTTTTTTTGGCATGTTCTAAGTACGAAACGTGAACGTAATACTATCCCATAAATAATTCTACTCTTAGTAGTTAAGGATGTTCATGTTATTCATTCCTATGTTCAAAGCATGTCTATATATGTTCCTAATTCCTTATTGAGTTAAATGGAAAAAATGTTAGTATTCATAATGTTAATCGGAGATGAAGTGATATTATGTCACTCCGATAAACTCAGAGTGTCTTAGTATCATTCATGCATTCTATTCATGTATTACCCTTTATACATATGTGTTATATACGCTACTATATGGTATGCATTATATATATGTAGGGGATGGGAAAAGGGATATGACGTTATATATGCACACTACCTAATCAGCTGGTATATATATGATGATAATTATGCCCACAGAGGCCGATATGATATGATGGGATGCCCATATAGGCTTGATGGTGTTATATACACATATACATATGTATGACCACATTGTGCATGACATTTAGTCATATTATGGCCATAAGAGGAATTCTGCACATGTATGACACTTAGGCATATTATGGTCCTCCGAGGCATCCTCTACTGGTTGGTTGTTTCTTGTCTCATGTTACTTTCAGGACTTTATTATGCTATTCTTGATGCCTGACATACTCGGTACATCAGTCGTACTGATGTCCCTTTTATCGGGGGACGCTGCGTTTCATGCCTGCAGGCTCAGGTAAACAGGGTGACGGTCCGCACTAGTAGGTTGCTGGTTCAGCTGATATTGGAGTATTCTATTTGTTACAGAGTTGTAGTCTAGTTGTGGTGTGATATTTTTGTTATACGTTGGTGTATGGCGGAGCCCTGTCCCGACCTTATAATGTTACGTACTCTTTAGAGGCTTGTAGACAGATGTCCTGTGTATAGTAGTCGTGTATGGCCTTGTCGGCCTTAGTATGTATATATGCATAGGTTGGGTTCTTCTGTTTGTAAGATTTTACGTAGCTGCTTTCCATCTTATCATTTCTATTTGTTATAGGTTACCTCATAACGGCCCTCGTGGTCCATGATTAATTACGGTTAGGTGGTAAACACGTGATTAGTGGTACTCGACAAGTAAGGCTCGGGTACTTTCGCTGCTGCGGGCCCACCAATATCTCCGACCCACATGGATATCGAGGCGGAAATGCATACACTTGGGCTAAATCCTCTGGATGCAAATTGGTACATGAACATCGGTGCTACTTCTCATATGACATCCGCGTAAGGTAATCTCTCGTCTTATTTCAATGTGAGCAAAAATCATGGCATAATTGTTGGTAATGGTCATTCAATTCCAATTCGTGGTTATGGTCACACAAATTTGTCTCCCCCAAACCCTCCTTTAACCTTGAAAAATGTCCTTCATGCTACTCAATTAATTAAAAATTTGGTGTCTGTTCGAAAATTTATAACTGATAACTCGGTTTTTGTTGAATTTGATCCGTTTGGATTTTTTGTGAAAGATTTCTGGATGGGGATATATCTAATGAGAGGTGATAGTTGGGGCGAGCTTTATCCCATCACCACCACCATCACCACAAAACAAGCCACACTGTCAACGTTTGCCGCTTTAGCACCTTCCTTATGGCATGCACGTTTGGGTCATCCATAAGCGTCTGTTTTTTCCTCCCTTAAAAACAATAAATTTATTGAGTGTAATAACAATCGTAGTTCTAATATGTGTCCTTCTTGTCCACTTGAGAAACATGTTAAATTGCCGTTTGTCGCCTCAAATTCTAGTACTATGTTTCCATTTGATATTATTCATAATGATCTTTGGACGTCTACCATTTTGAGCTCTTGGGGCCACTGTTATTATGTTTTGTTATTGGATGATTATTCAAATTTATTGTGGACATTTTCGTCATCTAAAAAGTCTCATGTTTATTCCACATTCCTATCATTTAGAGCATTCATCCGTACTCAATTTGAACGGGAAATTAAGAACATTCAATGTGATAATTGAAGGAAATTTGATAATGAGCCATTTAGAGAATTTTGTAAGATTAATGGTATATCTTTTCGGTTTTCATGTCCATATACGTCATCACAAAATGGGAAAGCCGCGAGAAAATTCGCACCATTAATAGTATTGTTCGTACATTATTAACCCATGCATCATTACCACCTTCATTTTGGCATCATGCATTACAAATGACGACTTACCTTCTTAAAATATCCCCTAGCAAAGGATTAGCATACCAATTTCCACTCAAAATTATTTATCAAAAAAACCCTTCATATTCTCATCTTAGGGTGTTTCAGTGTTTATGTTATCCTCTATTCTCCTTCACTACCATTAACAAACTTCAAGCCGCTCTACCGCTTGTGTATTTTTAGGTTACCCATCTAATCATCGTGGTTACAAATGTTTTGATTTTTCCTCTAATAAAACCATCAGTAGTCGCCATGCCATTTTTGATGAAACCCACTTTTTGCATTTGCTAAGTTGCATAATTCCGCGTCCAAGTCTTATGAATTTTTAGATGATGGACTACCACCGTGTGTGGTCCACCATTTGGTCAAACCCACACCTTGGAACCTGGACCAGCAGACACTGTCCAGCCCACTGCCTGCTAGCCCAACACTCACTCGTCCAAATTTTCTGCCAGCAGGCCCACTACCTACTAGCCCAAATGATTTCAGTCCATAGCTTCTGCCAGTAGGCACAAATAATTCCATCCTCCAGCCAACCTAATTCTTCCTAACCCGAATCGATACTGACACCACTATACCGACCCATATACAGTCCACTTATATTCCAAGATATAGGCCCGTTACTTATAGCCAACAGGGTATTTTTAGACCAAAATAATAATTTAATCTTACCTCTATTGACAATAAATCACCCCTACCACGTAACCTCGTGTCTGCCCTTCGTGAACCGAATTGGAAAATGGCCATGAATGACGAATATAATGCTCTTATTGAAAATAAGACGTGGGAGTTGGTGCCCCATCCACCTGGTGTTAATGTGATTCGTTCTATATGAATTTTTACTCATAAGGAAAAACATTATGGTTGTTTTGAGAGGCATAAGGCTCGTCTTGTAGGTGATGGAAAAACTCAACAGGTTGGCATGGATTGTAGAGAGACATTTAGTTCGGTGGTCAAACCGGCGACTATTCGCACTGTTCTCAGTCTAGCTCTTTCAAAAGCATGGCCCATTCATCAACTGGACATGAAAAATGCATTCTTACACAACGAACTCAAGAAAATGGTATACATGCATCATCCATTGGCTTTCAGAGACACCGCTCATCCTAATCATGTGTGTTTGCTGAAGAAATCCTTGTTTGGGCTAAAATAGGCTCATCGGGCCTAGTACAAAAGATTTGCAGATTATGTGTCTACTCTGGAGTTTCCTCGCAGCAGGTCTGATCATTCTCTATTCATCTACCATCACGGTACTTCTATGGCGTACATTATATTATATGTGGATGATATTAGATTGACTACTTCTTCTGATAAACTGCGCAAGTCTATCATATCTCTTCTCAGCTCAAAATTTGCTATGAAAGACTTGGGGCCTGAGTTATTTTTTGGGTATAGCTGTCACTCGTCATGTATGTGGTCTATTTCTATCTTAGAGGAAGTATGCAGCAGAGATCATTGAACGGGCTGACATGTCAGCCTGTAAGTCAACTCCGACTCTGGTTGACACTAAACTGAAACTGGGTGCTACTTCTAGCACACTATACGAGGATCCCTCCCACTATCGTAGTCTTGCGGGGAGCTCTTTAATATCTCACATTTATGAGGCCAAATATGTCACGTTCCAAATCTGAATGGGGAGGACCATGCTCTATATGCAATTACTATGAACTTGTAAGACACTATATGTCATAACTTGAGATACAAAAGAGAGACATAATTATTTCCTTACATATGTGGCCATTAGCCGGATGCATACAACTAAATACAATAAACCTACCAATATTGTCTATGAAGTCTCAACGAATACCTATGATCGAACAACCGATACAAGTGCTAGGATAGGGCCCCGACATACTCAAAATCTCTAACATTAATGATAATACTAGACTTGACTCGTCTCCTGGTAGAAATGGAGCTTATAATTCTTATGTTGAACATCTACTCTATCTAGCGGAAAAGTCTGTCAACCTGTATATTTGAATCTGCAATGTGGAAAAACAACAAATGAAACGCCCCCGACCAAAGGACGTCAGTACATAATGATTGTACTGAATACATAAGGCAGACATGAAACATATGTAAATACATCAATGTAAAAAGGATAAGAAACAACCTGAAACTCTAAATTGCCACTGAGGGCCATGATATGCATAATGATTATACTTATATATAATTGCCGCTTTATGGGGTTACATCATTTCGTATCAAGCCGTTCTTTAAGGCTAATGTTAAATTTATAACTTTAACTACCCAACTGATTAGTGGTAACTACCAGACCGGCCATAGCTCGATGGTAAATACATAACTGCCCGACGACCATAGCTCGATGGTAAATACATAACTGTCCGATCACCTACCTCGGTGGTAAGTAGAGATACATAACTGTCCGATCGACCTTAGTTCAATGGTAAATAGAGATACATAACCGCCCAACCGGTCGTAGCTCAGTGATAATGCATATATAACACCATTGATCATTTGCATATAAATATAATGCATAAAGTCTTTTTGGATCATTAGAATATTTTTTGGAGTGACTTATAGTCGTTCACCCCCCGATCGCGTTATGAATATTAACATTATCATCATGTGCCTCAAAGGGACTTAGGAATCATATATAGACATGAGTTGAATAAAATTACATAGGAATGAACAACATCAACATCCTTAACTACTAACAGTAGAATCATTTATGGAATAATATTTTGTTTACTTGGAGCATGCCAAAAGAAAGAAATATAGCCTTAACATACTTACTGCCCTTATGATTTGTTGAAATCGTAAACTTGTGGATACACTTGCCTTAACACATAAAGTATAAGCTTTTTATTGAGGGAAGTTTAATATCATCGATAACAAGGAACTCTATATAGAGAAAGAACAATGATAAGACTTCATGTCACTGAATACGGAAGGGACATACCTATTGTTCTATGATCTTATTATGATACCTGCAGAAATCATTCTCTAATCTTATGAAACATCCTACTTTGGAAAGATTATGATCGTCTATGTCAATGTGGTTTATCCTAAAAGAAGCTTTATACCCCAACAATGGCAATCTGGATGCTTACGATATAATCCTTCTTACTTTATGCTCTATAACCCCTTAACGATCATTTGAATACTAACCATATAATCATTTGTTACCATACTACTTACATCGCGTGAAAGGGACACTTGAGTTTGAGTAAGAAGGTCACGATACTTTGCTTCTAGGAACTTAAATAAGAAAAACACATCTGGTAGGACCTATCTTGCTAACTACGAGATAAACGTACGCACTCACTATACTATAATCCTTATGGGTGCTTCCCGAACTTGTATTCTAATTATCTACGTCGTCTTACCCTCATGAAGACTAAAATGTTCATATCAACCTAGTTCACCTCGAGTAAGTTTCTACACCCCGATCACATAAACTACCGACATCACGTCCATCTTAGGTAGTGACCTATAATCCCTTTAGCCTTACTTGAAATCTGTCTAATTACACACATGAGAACACTTGAACGTACTATTCTATGACTCTCATTTTATACCTTCCAAACCTATACTCTAATACTCTAAGTCATATTACCCTTGTGAAAGATTATGCTCATCTATGTCAATGTAATTCATCTTAAAGGATGTTCTACACCTAGTCGTGGCGATCTGAATACCATCAACATGGTTCACCTTAAGTTGAAGACTATTCATAATGATTATCTAATGCTATCGATATATTTTGCCTTTATTAAAGATCTGGAACCCGTTGGCAAGATTCTAAAACTCGTCTATCAACCAAGCCTCAATGTACATTGATGAAAAGAAGGTCGTAAACTTAAGTTTCCAACATGAGCTGCGAGGTGATTTGCTAGGAGTGCCAAAGATTGCCAACTATCCTATGGTGACATGCTTAATGTGGAGTGAAGTGTGGAGTGGAGTTAAAGACAAGACTTGAAGATCCAAGAAGGAAATTTTTTTCCAGCTTTTATGTAGGTTTTGGCCGAGACCACCTTTTAGCTTGTTTAAATTCCTAGCTTAATTACTAGATCTCCTTATAGCTTAATTACAATGCCATGTAATAAGATAAGATGACGAAGCCGAGAACCATCTAGAAGGAGAAGCTTCCAACGTCCCCCAAGGAGGTAATTCATGAACCAGATAGTTCATGCACTTATCTACATGGATGACACAAAAGGGTAGCCTAGAGAACATGAAGAGTTGAGTCTTTTTCCTTCTCCCAAATCGACCGAACCTCTCCCCCTTTTGCATTCGGCCTAGATGCATTTTTATGTATTTCTTGTTACTTCTTCTTGAAGGTTTAGAACTAGTATAAATAGGGGATGTAATTGATGAAATGAGACATTGAATTTTTATGAAATATATTTGATTTTTCTCAAACTTTGCTAAGTAATTCAACTTTTGTGTTGTTATCTTAGTTGGTATTTTTGTGGTCCAACCCTTGGTCATTTTGTGGTCCAAACCCTAGGTGTAAGTCTAGTTAGAAATCTAACTATACCCAAGCCAAGGTTCTACCCGATTACTTTATCACAAACACATTAGAAGGTCATCTCGGCCTACATCACCTTACCCGCACCCGAACTTGTCTATCAATTTCGTGACCAATCATTATCCAAACTGCCTAATCTCTTTCACCCCAATACACTACAACACTTCCCCACCCTACACCAAAAGGTCATTAACCAACTCCTCCCAAAACTACCCAAAAATCCAACTAACTACTCCATCGTCCTCACCGGGTTTAACCTTCGTACCTTACTATCCCAACCAGTTTCTGCCACCTTACCACCATCCAACCACCAAAAACCAACCACCAACATAACCTATAACGTGTCTAGTTCATCCTCTCCAAACGCCTTAGCCCTAAACCACCTAAGGTCACCCATACACCTCCCACAAACCTAAACTGTCTGAAAACCATCCTATTCCACCAACCTTTATTTGACTCCCATATTTGTGTCCGTCCAGCCCCAAACCAACTCCAACCAACCTAACCATACAATCCCCCCTTATATACATCAGTTTGGTATCATAGAAAAGCTTTCCTGTCCCACGCCTTAACGCTATGGCTAACATAAATGAAGAACTTCAGAGGATCATAAGTGACCTTTTTGCGGGACAAGAGCAAATCTTGAGAAGATAATTTGTGGGGCGTGCCGTGGTTAATAATGCCAAGTCCGGGGAGGAGTTTGCACAAAATAACCCAAGGCATGAAAGGGAAGAGTATCAATATTATGGGGATTCCTTTGTTATTGAGGAACCCGAAGTCAATGAGGTCCTAGAGGAAGATGTTGATCTTGAGGAAGAGGGTGAAAGCTTAGTACTCCAATGTGTGTTGAGTGTTGAACTTGAAGAATAGGAGGAGACACAAAGAGAGCAACTATTTTACACTCGATGCAAGGTAAATGACAAGGTATGTAATATGATCATTGATGGAGGAAGCTATGCCAATATGGCCTCCATGGAAATGGTGGACAAATTGAAATTGCCTACCCATAACCATCCTAAACCATACACTCTCAAATGGTTGAACAAAGACAAAGGGCTAAAGGTAATGAAATAAGCTCTTGTTAGTTTTCGGTTGGTAAGTATGAAGATGAAATATGGTGTGACATCCTACCCATCGATGCTTGATATATTTTATTGGGTTAGCCATGGAAATTTGATAGGAAAGCGCAACATGATGGAGAAAAGAATGTCTATTCTTTTCAAAAGGATGACAAGAAGGCCCGATTGATACCGTTGTCACCTAGTAAGGTGAAGAAAATGAAGATCCAAAATGCCAAGAACCACAAGGAAAAATCCGAGGCCCTCTTGCTTAATGCATCGAAGATAGAAGAGGAGTTGAAGAAGGGGAGTCCTATAGATGCATTGGTGTGCAAGGATAAGAAGAGTCTTGTGGGAGATACAGTTGAAGATGCCGACTTGAAGGAACTCTTGAATAAATTTGAAGATGTATTTCTGGATGATCTTTCACCCATATTACCACCAATCAGAGGTATTGAATATGATATTGATTTTTTTTCCCAGAAAGTTCATTACCTAATCGTCCAGCCTATAGATGCAATCCGGAAGAGGCTAAGGAGTTGCAAATACAAGTGCAAGAATTACTAGACAAAGGCTTTGTCCGAGAGAGCCTCATTCCCTGTGCGGTATCCACCTTGTTGGTGCCAAAGAAAGATGGGCCTTGGCGCATGTGTATTTATAGCCGAGCAGTCAATAACATCACTGTGAAGTACATATTTCCTATGCCGAGATTGGATGATAATTTCTGATGAATTGAGTGGGGCCAAGTTGTTCTCTAAGATAGATTTGAGAAGTGGCTACCATCAAATGAGGATATGAGAGGGAGATGAATGGAAGACGACTTTCAAGACCAAGTTTGGTTTGTACGAATGGCTTGTCATGCACGAGGTACTATGACAATTCATGTGTAAATTTGTTATGGTTTACTTAGATGATACCTTAATTTATAATCAAGCTATGGAATCTCACTTGTCGCAGTTAGAAGCTTTATTTGAGAAGTTAAGAGATGTAAAGTTGTATGGCAAGTTAGAGAAGTGTGCTTTTATGATTACTAGTATACCATTTTTAGGATACATAGTATCATCCAAGGGCATTCATGTGGATCCATCCAAGGTGGAAGCTATCCGGAGTTGGCCCGAGCCTATGAATGTAAGTGAGGTAAGAAGTTTCCATGGTTTTGCTTCTTTTTATCATCATTTCATTAGAGATTTTATCACCCTTGCTGCCCCTATCACTGAAATAATGAAAAAGGGTGAGTTTAAATGATCCCAAAGAGCACAAATAGCTTTTCAAACCTTGAAGGGAAGGTTATGTGAAGAACCGGTTCTAGCTATTCCGAACATTGAAAAACTATTTGAAGTTGAATGTGATGCGAAGTTGAATGTGATGCTAGTGGGGTTGGTGTTGGTGCCATCTTGATTCAAGAAAAACAACCTATTTCTTTCGTTAGTGAAAATTTGGTGGTGTGCGGCTCAATTATTCTACTTATGACAAGGAGTATTATGCTGTTGTGAGATCGTTGGTCCAATGGGAACATTATTTGAGGCCAAAACATTTTATCTTATATTCGGATCATGAATCCTTGAAGTATTTACATAGGCAAAGAAAGTTGAATCCAAGGCATGCTAAGTAGGTATCATACTTGCAAACTTTCACATTCTCTACAAGGCACAAGGATGGCAAGTCCAACATAGCGGTAGATGCACTTTCCCTGAGGCACGTAATATTGACCGTACTTGAACAAAAACTTGTGGGATTCGAAGTGCTAAAAGAATTCTATGAACGAGATCCCAAGTTCAAAGACGTAATGATGGAATGTAATAGTGGAGTTCATAGTTCTTATTCCATAGTAGAAGGTTTCCTTTTCAAAGGGAACAAATTGTGTGTGCCTAAATGTTCCATGAGGGAATCACTAGTACATGAAGTGCATTCGGTGGAGTAGCTGGACATTTTGGGGTAGTGAAGACTTTGGAGATTCTACAAGAACACTTCTACTGGCGACAAATGGATAAAGATGTAAATAGAGTGGTAAGTTGGTGTTCCACTTTTCAAAAGGCTAAAAGTTTCTTCCACAAAGAATTGTATACTCTTTTACCGGTTCCGGAGCGACCATGGGAAGGTGTGAGCTTGGATTGTATTCAATATTTCTATTGAATAATGAAGATGGAAGCGATTCATGGTAGCGGTAGTAAATGGGATACAGTAAGTTATGATAAAATGCATGGGTTAAATAAAAGGATGTTTTAGAAGACTTGACTCCAAGAGAAGAACGAAATTTTTTGGAAAGAAAGAACAATGTAGTCTGACACATCAACGACCGTAGTACCCGAATTTAACCAATGAATGCAATGATAGAGTGACCCACCTATATAGTTCTTATAATAGATACTAAGATAATTTATTGGGTATCCACTTCAAATTTCACCATGGTAGGGATGTGAAGATAAAAAAATAAGTCATTGAATGGAACGATTATATCTATGTGTGAAGATATGAATAAGGTAAGAAAGAGATATACAAGAATTTGGGATTGAGATGGAAGAAAGGAAAAAAAGAAGAAACGAACACAAATAACCATATTGTTTCAAAAATCCTGATCTATGACGATCATCGCACAACAACTTCTCATTGTAAACTTGCTGACGCTCCATACCTATAAACTCTTATCACAAATCCTATCATGTGATGAAAATTGTAACTAAGGAATAAAAGATGTAGTCCAGATGTCGGGATTCAATTATTTGGGTAAGTTGTAGTTACTAAGTGATATTGTAAGGAAGATGTACGACTGCGTGTGGTCGATAGTGTACCCGTAAAGTTGTGGTTATGTAACCCCATGAGAAAATAATTATAGTATCTGATTGCACAACAGGTTGAGCTGACCCTAGGTACAAATGGACTTTGCTAAAAGATGCCGAAGGATATAAGAGTCACTTCCTTAGATAACGATACCCTAACATTCGAGGATAAATGTTTTTAAGAGGGGAAGGATGGTACATCCCTTAAATTTGTATATCAAATATATCTTAAGTTAAGAAGCCTAAGATAAGAAGAAGGTTCCATTGGAAAAGTTAAGGAATAGCTAAGTTGGAACCGAAGAAGTTATGAGAGTTTAAAGAGCCATTACACCCTTCGTGCTTACAATCCTTACGTTGAGTGCACCATGTTAAGCCGATGTAAGATGAAAATAATATAATGAACAGTAAAGGGATGAGGAAGACCTTAGATCAAAGTTGGAAGCATATCCAAAAGAATCCGAGTTGTACTCGGCATTTCGCGCATGTTTAAGAACACGATTAACTAATTTAAGTTCCGACAACTCGAGCACCGTTCTGAGGGTCATATATGACATAAATGGATGTTAATACAGTTTATGGATGGTTATATATCATGGGGAGCAAATGAATCACATCTCAAAAAAGTTTTACAATGATAGGATACGCTAAACGGTTTGCCCCACGAAACCTGTTACGCCTCGCGGATGCCATCATGGTTCAAAGCCACTATTTCACCACGTCACTGCCAAAATATGCGATGGCATATGCGGTTGCATATGGTCATATATGCCACATATGTGAGGTGGTAGGCTACCCTCAAATTGGCCAAAGTTGGCCCTTCACCCAAATTATTTCCATTTCACCCCAAACTGAACCTACATGATCTCAAACCCTCTCCCAAGGTATATACATCATTGAAGAGCTATTCCATAATATATTTAGGTGAATTCTCCCTCAAGAAACCTTGTAACATCTTGGAAAGTCCCTTGGATTGTCGGAAACAACTCGGAAGTCTTAAGGAATTGAAAGAAGCTTGGGTATGAGGGATACCTTGGATGATTAAGGTATGATTCTTACTACTCTTGGTATTTGTAAGCTTCTCCTAGCTTAAGTGATCTTTCAGTAAAGAAATTTATGAAAGGTTAAGGTAAACCCCGTAGTTGACCATGATGGTTGTTGTATTGATTGACAAATTGATATAGTTGAGTTCTTGAAAAGAGTTTGGATTATGATCTTGTGAAATATGGTTGTTGTAACCATGGAATTGTGTTGGATGATGATGTTAACTTTATTACCATGAAAACAAGATAAGAAGACTACGCACACTCAATGTTCGACGAAATATCGCAATGATGAAATTATGAAACCATTGATTGGATATTGATACGAATAGTCTTAATTAATTAGGTTGACACTTATACGATGAGCAAGACATCATAAGAGTTGTGTTGCCCTGATAACAAGGTATGTTAAGACTCATTCTTTCTTTATTTTGGCATGACATATGAATAAGCGTAGCCATAACGAACGTTCCTCCAAAGAGAACACTATTCTTAAGAGTTGATCTTATGAACACCTTTTTTTGATATTGTTATAGCTTATGATTCTTATTATCCTTCGTCAGAATTAATTCCCATCTTGATAACATCTTGAAGTGTCTGTTTTCTTATGATCCTTGTTGATTGTTGGATAATTGATACGGACACAGTTACATAATGATAATCGAAAGATAATGACCTTGAGTAACTTTGAGTAAATCCATAAGGCCCTTCTGAGTCATTTCTTGCATTGCACTTATATATATTTATCTATTTTCTTACCGAGTCGTGATATAGTCAGTCGGGTACAATGCTTATATATGCACACCACTGTAGTTAATTTCGATATTACTGAGTCCTATATCTGGGCCATGTATGACTGAGTCCTCTATGAGGTCAGGTACGATATGATATAACAGGATTTGCCCCACAGAGTGTCTTGATACTATATTATATACATATGGCCCTGATGAGTGGCTTGAGTTTTACAAGACATGCATACATACTCATGATTATGACAGGTAGGCCCTCAGAGGCTTATTATGAGTTTCAGGTTGACTTCTATACTCTTCTTTCATATTTCATCATTTATTTATATGTTGCCTGCCTTACATATTCAGTACATCTTTCATACTGATATCTCTTTGCTTGGAACTACATTTCATGCCTGCAGGTACAAATAGAGACTCAGTAGATACCTTATAGTAGATGACTCAACTCAATTGACGATTGTCACGCTCTATTCTTCCGAAGCTGTCTAGTGAGCTGATATGTATGCCAGTTAAATGTATCTATATAGTAGGATATGACGAGGCCCTATCCTAACCAGATATTATTGATGTACTCTCTAGAGGCTTGTAGACAACCATTTGTGTAGAGTGGTCTTGTGTGGCCTTGTCAGCCTCTTTTGTAGACTTATTGTGTTCACATTGGCCTTGTCAGTCTTAGAGTTTATATATATATATATATATATATATATGTTGGACCTTTTTTGCGTGCAGGTGATTGTGTTTTGATCAGTAATCATTCATCAAAGTCCTTGTTAGCCCATAAGTTATGGAGCATATTACAAGTATCATGATTGATACGCTTAGACCTTTGGGCTCCGGGTGCCATCCAGCCCCCCAAGGTTAGGGGTGACATATTTATTGATGTTTAGCTACTAAATTTGAAGGATTATTGAACGAACATAGGGGAAATCATATGGTTCCTCTTTTAGGATAAAGGCTTGGACTGGTAATATGGTTTTGCTTAGTCTGTTCTAACTCTATGTGAAGTTGTAGTTTTTTCATACCTTTATCTGAAAATATTAATTCATGCACTATACTTATTTCTATATGTTTGAATCTCCACTTTATTAAATGAACCAACTGGTCTAAAAATAGAATAAGTTGGTACAAATATAGTCTTGATGTATGTTGACCCATCAATCCATAATTGTGATTCTTGATGTTTGAGAGTTGTAGACCTGTGTAAACCTAATATAAGTTTTTGAAACCTCTTTATGTCCACAAGCATGATCCTATACCCTTCCTCCCACTCTTAATTTGCTAAACATGAACTATTTGACTGAGAAATAATGTCTTATTTGTTTGTCTTCTTGTTTGTGTTTAGTATAGCTGAGCTTTATTTGTCTTATTGTCTATGCTTAGTATAGCTGAGCAGGTGGTCTTGACACCACGTATGGAAATATAAGGCTAATGCAAACCTGAAAACTTGTCCTCATCTATCTATAGGATAGTAAAATAAAAAACCTTATCATATACACTTCTCTTGACTGTTGTTTGATTAGCATAAGTGCATATGGGTCCTTGAATATAAAAAAAAGTATTCTTTATCCTTGATTGATGGTAATTCTAACTAGAAATGAAGTATCACACAATTTAGGAAGGATATTGAGTGATATTCCTAAGCTACAAGCTCAATATGAGACTTTGAGTAATATTACTCAGTCTCATTATAGTATGCTCTAGCTTAGGGGTTCCTCCTCGTCATTTTCTCAAGCATGTGAGAATCCTCTGAATGTGTTGTGTGTGCCATAAACTAATATGTGTCTTGAAACATGTACCATTTGATTCTTGTCCCCTTTAAGTTTTAACATGTTAAAAAAAGAAGGCATCAATGTTTGATCAGGTTATAAACTCAAGTCCGGACCACTATGTTATTTGACTTCCCTTTTAAAATAAATATCTAAGTGGCATAAATGTTCGTAAGATTTTAGACTTAGAAGTAGAGAAGGTATGATTCTGGTGTTAGCTGATGTTCATTTGAATAATTTGGTGGAACTTTGATAACCAAACTAGCAAAGAGTATGATTGTTTACTTTGTTAGATTATGTGTTTGAAGTGTTTGATGTGTCACATTGCCTGTCTAAGTATGTTGTTTGAGCTTGAATGCGAAATTGTCCCTAAGTATAGATTATAACTTGTCATCCTGTGTTAACCTTAATCTATAACTAGTAGAATTTGACATAGACTATGCTAAACATGTTGATACTTTTATCTGTTGGGCATAACTAGTTCTGTGTATTAGTCAAGTTTCATGCTAAAAAATTAAAATTGGCTACTCATCTTTATGTTATTTAACTATCTCTATTATAGTCTCCCTTATATGTGCTGCTTTACCTTGTTAAAAAAGAGTTGAGCAACATAGCTGTGTATATGTGACCTTTTCCTGTTTCTCTAAGTATACATCAATGTGATCAACCAACCTTTCTTGTTATTTCTATGTATCCATTTCATTCTCTATGCCATGTTTTCCCTCCTCATGCTCAATATATGACTCCATATAATTTAGATATATTGCGGAGTATATATAGATTTACATATGATATGTATACTTCAAGTATACAAGATGTATATGCATTGAATATCAAGGTGTATCCTAAGCATATGGGCCTGATTTCGAATAGTATAGTGTACACATCCTATCTGGTTTTTTCTTCCCTTGTGTGTTAAACTGATATGTCATGATATATATGATATATATGATATATATGATATATATAGGTATACATTGTTATATATGTTAAAGAGTATAATGGTGTATATAATGTATATCTATGTAATATCAAAGCATATTGGACAAGAAAGGTTGGTCTGCATCAGTCTCTTTTATTCTTCTTGTATATGTGCATGTTTGTATTTGTAGCTTTCATTCCTTAATGGTTGGATAGTATATGGGCCTGTGACATTTATATTTGTGTTGTAGCTATTTCAGTATGTTCTTATATAAACTTACTATCTCTTTAAAACTATTTAAATAAATTTGTATGATGTAAGTTTTCTTGATTGAAGTATTTTCTAAGTATAGATTCCCTCTAACTTCCACTTTCCTTTCCACCCTTTTTTCCATGAACTGCACTATCGTGAGCCTAAATGGGCCTGTTCCCTTTTCCTAGAACTTCTGTTGGGCCCACGACCGAACATCTGTATTTTGATCTATTACATTCCATACTTTTGTACGTTGGATTCGTCGTAATTTAGTCAACATAAATTCAAGGAAAATATTATCTTGAGGTTAAATGAAAGGAATCATGATAGCCCTTGAGAAGTTACAAGAGTTCAAGTGTTTTAAGCCTTTTATGCTTCGTATTCTTTATGTTTATTGCATTGTGAGCGAACTAACATGAGTCCGGGTGAGTTATAACACTCATATGAGGTTAAGTAAGGCCTTAAACAAGTGTTGAGAGTGTGCCAAAAGGTTTTGAGGTCAAACTAATCGAAGGAAACAAGTTAATTGGAAAGTCAATTTTGTGGTGCCATTTCACAGACTGTGAAAAGTTTCACGAACCGATTTTCTGGCAGGATCAGACCATGAATTAGAATCATAGGGCCAGATCCGAGAGGCTCATTTCACAGTCCCTTTTGATGGGCCATTTTTTTCATTTTTCGAACCATTTTTTGGTGCGTGAAATAAAAGCAGTGGCCAACTTAGATTGTTATAAATACAATCTCACTCTCATTTTCTCTGATTTGTCAACCAGAAAGCTCCAAAACCCTCATAAGAGTACTCTAACATATTTCTAAGGTATAAAAGTGAATCCAAAGAGAATTGATCCAAAACTAATCTTGGAAACCTTGAAGAAGAAGCTCATATGGTGTAGCTTTGTTGTGGAGGATTGTACTATGCTAAAAGAGGTTCTTGTTGAAGACTTTTTTAATTGTTTGAGGTAAGATTAACCTATGTTTACTTGTGTTTATGTTGATCTTGGTGTTGGTTGAACTATTAAGATGAAACGCTACAAGATAGCATTCAAGTTGTACAAATAGTTCTTGTTGTTGCTGAGACTGTTTTGAAGGAGTGAATATGACTTCTTGAGGTTGGAAATTGTAGAAATTAACATGGACATGATCTTGTTGTGGTTGTTGTAATATTACACTATGTATTAGACTTGTTGTTGCTATTATGAGTTAAAAGAAGAGAAGGAAATAATAGAGTTTAACTCTAATTAAACTTGTCGATTGTTGTATTTGAGGCTGATTTTGAGAAGTGATTGTTGTATGCTTATTTTGGTGTAGATTTAAGTGTTGTACAAGTTGGTTTCATTGTGTTGTCAGAGCTGATTAGCCAAGGTAGAGATCGCACAAAGATGTGCTAATCGTAGAGATCGTCTTCGGGTTACCATGACCCTTTTATAAGGATTCTCCCTTGCCGGGAATGAGCTATAGTTGGTAATGTTTAGCTATACAATTAAGATGATAGAAAACTTCATTATAGAATGTATAGAGTTACACTTTTTCCTATGGGGCTACAATGTTATACACCTTGTTTCTTTCGGGGTTATTCATCAAATTATTTGCCTTCAGGGATATATATAATGCACATTACCTTCATGGTTTACATACAGATTACCTTCGAGGCTATTGACACTTATTAAAAGTCTTATACGAGGCTAGAAATTTTTAATAGTTTTGTATAGTTATTAGGAGTCCAGATTTTCGTTGACTCCTCATAATATATTCAACATATCTTATATTCAAGCTCTATTTTTGTTTTAGTCATTTTAGTTGCATTTCATGCTTGCCGATCCTGATAGACAACTGAAAGGACCTCTTCAGTAGATTTGCCAATTACCAGCTTGTGTGGTAAGCTCCATGTCATTCAAAGTTACTAGGTCTAGATTTTTGTGTATATACAGACTATGGTTAGGCTGGGGCCCTGTCCTGACTATGAAATAGTTATCACTCTTTAGAGGCTTGTAGACGTGTCTTGTATTTATAGTATTGTCAATATGGCGGCCTTGTCGGCCCTTGTATATATCCTGTTTGGGTTTAGCTCCTTACAGAGACATATGTAGGCGGCATTTCAGATATGTATATACATCAAGATGATTTCATTTTGGGTGAGTTGCCTATTATTCACAAATATTGTAGCATATGTCCTTGTCAGCTTAAGTTGTGATGTTACGCTTTCAGATCGGCCCAACAATAGGTCAATATTGTTATTTTTATTCTATGGACTTAGTACACCCATCAACTTGCTTTCCTTTCTTGTTATGTTTCAATTGATTGTATTTGTAAACACCCGCTGTTGTGTTATTGGCATCCACTAAAACTTTAGTTGAATTCACGATGTGGGTATTGCTAGAACGAATAGAAAACCCGAATTCAAAATGATGACCCAACACAAAAGATAGACGATCTCTTTAAACATAAATGTAAACAATTTTTCTAAAACTACTTGGTCTCTTTAATAAGCTTTGAAAATTGGATAAAAGTTATTGAAAAATGATATACATTTTGAAATGCTATTAGTGGGCCTCATTCAAGACTTTTGTCGAGAAATTGGACTCATTTGGAAATAAATGGACTGAAACTGTCACACCCCAACCTTGGGGGTGGCCGACACCCGGCGTGTTTCACCTCATAGTTTCATATTTTGTCATGTCGTTAATTGATATCGATGTCCCGGTAAGAGGTTAGACCTTGTGGAAGGTTAGTGAAGGTTTACAACCTGTTTGTAGAAGTTTTGAAGTGTATGAAAGTTAAATAGATCAAAGAAAATACATTTCTACAAAATAAAAAACGTTTCTAATTTGACGGCTAAGATTGACAGACAGTACATTTTCGTACAGACCGTCATTTGGGAAATCTGAACTGTCAATTTTGTTTTGCAATTTGAAATCTCGGATCTAGATTTGACAGTCCAGATTAACGGATCGTACAAAATTGTATGGATCGTCAAAATGGACTGTCCTTTTGGGTGATGCATTTTTGTTTCTCGACCTATCCATACAGATTTCACTTCAATTTCAGTGTTTCATTATTCACCATATAGAGCACGCAGGTTATCAGAGTATCATATTTCTTTTATGCCTTTATTTACAACTCACATTTTCATAATGTTATTCATGGTTTACATACCAGTACATTTCTTTCGTACTGACGTCCCTTTTGCTGGGGGCGTTGTATGTTCATGCCGCATGTTCTGATAGAGGATCTGCTAGGCTACCATAGTAGGAGCTGTCGACTTTAGCCGTTAGTAAGTAAGATTTATCTTCCCGGAGCTTCCTAGTCAAATACTGAGTATGTTTTGCAGAGTAATGTACATAGTTGGTAGGTCGGGGCCTGTCCCGACCATATGACAATGTAGGTGTTTGTAGAGGCTTATAAACTTATTTGGTATGCACATTTGTTGATGTATGGCCTTGTCGGCTAGATTGTATTTTTTGAATCGTGTTGCAACCTTGTTGGTCCTGTTTATGTACATATGTTGGGTTGGTCCTTCTTGATTAGCGTTGTTATGTTATACTCCAGTACGGTCTTATCGACCAGAAGTTCTATACTGACTGAAGCCTGGTCATATGAGTGGTACACTCGGGCCAGCATGGCACTGGGTGCCGTCCACACCCCCTAGTTTGGGGTATGACACGACGCCTGAATGACCCAAGCGTACCACCTGTATATCATGACAACAACAACAATAATAATATACTCAGTGAAGTTCCACAAAGTAGGGTCTGGGGAGGGTAGAGTATACGCAAACCTTACCTCTACCTTGGTAAGTAAAGAGGTTGTTTCCAAAAGACCCATGGCTCAAGAAAAATCATAGGCACAAACAAAGCAAGAGAAACGGTCAGACCTGGAAAAGAAATTTTAAAAAGTATGAAAATGATGGTAACAAAAGTGAATAAGCCATGATAAAGAATTATGAAAAGAGAAGCAGTAACTAACACATGTAAATAAGATAAACAAAGTACACAAAAGAACATACAACAAAAGAAATCAAATGACATGGGGCTATAAAATAATACTACGCCTACTAGTATGGTAGACTAAGAGGGGATACAATAATAACACTACAACTACCAGTATGTAAGCGTAAGTAGGACTATGCTCAACTACCTACTACACTTATACCCTAATCCTTGCCCTCCACAACCCTCTATCTAAGGTCATGACTTCAGTAAGTTGAACCTGTACCATATCCCATCTAATCACCTCTCCCTAATACTTTTTCGGCCTACCTCTATCCCGCCTAAACCCGTCCATAGCCAACCTCTCACACCTCCGCACTGGGGCATTTCTGCATCTCCTCTGCACATTCCCCAACCATCTCAACCTCGCTTCCCTCATCTTATCCTCCACTGAGGCTACTCCCACTCTGTCCCAGATATAATCATTTCTAATCCTATCCCTCCTTGTATGCCCACACATCCATCTCAACATCCTCATCTCCACAACTTTCATATTTTTAGATATGCGAAGTCTTGACTAGCCAACACTCCGCCCCATACAACATAGTCGGTCTAACCACCACCATATAGAACTTGTTTTTAAGATTTGGTGGCACCTTTTTATCACACAAAACTCCAGATGCGAGCCTTCATTTCATCGACCATACACCAATACAATGTGTGACATCATCATCAATTTCTCCATTCCCTTGGATAATAGATTCGAGATACTTGAAGTTTCCTTTATTTGGAATGACCTGAGTACCAAGCCTCACCTCCACGCCTATCTTATGCTTTCTTCCATTAAAGAACTTGCACTCCAAGTATTCTGTCTTGGTCCTACTCAGCCTAAAGCCTTTCGACTCTAGAGTCTATTTCCAAACCTCCAGCTTAGCATTCACTCCACTGTGAGTGTCATGAATCAGGACTATGTCATCTGCGAATAACATACACCATGACACCTCCCCTTGAATTTGTTGCGTCAGTCCATCCATCACCAAGGCAAATAAGAATGGGCTAAAAGCTGATCCCTGGTGCAGCCCCAACATCACTGGAAAGTGCTCCAGGTCTCCTTTCATTGTCCGTACCCTGGTCTTATCTCCGTCATACATATCTTTGATCTCCCTAGTGTACGCCACAAGTACACGTTTAACCTCCAAATATCTCCATAGAACCTCCCTAAGGACTTTGTCGTATGCCTTCTCGAAGTAAAAAAAACCATATGTAAGTCTCTCTTCCTTTCCCTATACTGCTCTACCAACCTCCTAATAAGATGAATGGCTTCTGTAGTCGAACGCCCTGACACGAATCCAAACTAGTTCTCAGAAATAGACATGCCACTTATATATCATGACATGAACATATAACCATCTTGGCCACAAGGCCTCAGAAATACGATTATAAAGAAGATCGGGATATAACGACCTATAACAAGTAATAGCCAAACCAATCTGTACATATATGACATGGCCGACAAGGCCATAACCAGTATACCAACAAACTGACGAGAAAGATGACAAGGGAATACAAAACAACTGTATATCGATCACTTGACTACAAGCCTCTAAGAGTACTACAACATGTCATCAGGTCGAGACAGGGATCTGCCATACCCAAAATAGAAAAAAACACATGTAGCATGGCCTACCACTCTATATGAAGCAACTCCGGAAGAAAAGAGTGCGACAACTAACTGCTAAACCAACCAACCTATTATGGAGGTACGTCTGACTGTCTACCTGCACCTGCGGCCATGAAATACAATGTCCCCAGCAAGAGGAATGTCAGTACGAAAGATTGTACTGAATATGTAAGGCATATAGAACATGTATATAAGAATATAATACAAGAAAAGAGTACAGAAGTCAACTTCAAAATTAGAACTGCCACTAAGGGCGTACAACATACATACTCATGATCATATGTATAGTAGTAAAATCGGGCCACTCTATGGGCCGTATAATATCATATCAAGACTCTCTGTGGGGTGAATCATCATAACGTACCCAACTACAGTGGTATGCATATGTAACTACCGTACCCGCTATAGCATAGCTTGGTAAAGAATAGCTATATATATAGATGTACAATGCATGAACGACCTCAAAGGACATCATAAAAAAGATCGTAGTGACCTAAGGTCGATATACTTCGATTATCGTTATACGACTATGTATATTAACCTTCAATAACCAACAAGATATATATATATATATATATATAAAGTACGTAAAGTAATCCGGACAAGGGACAAACAAAGGTCATGAACTACTACTTTAATGGAAATCAAAGATATGACAATTCAAACTATTATGAATAGAGTTACTTTGAAAGACGTTTCATTACATTTCCTTTAGTAAAAAAGATCAAGACGAGAAGAAGAAATAAGCCCTACATACTTTGTCTCCTTAGCTATAAGGATTCCACAATCCCTTGTATGTTCTACGGATGATTATCTACAATATATGAATGATTGGTATCCATGACTAATCCATAACTACTAAGAAAACGCATTAAGAAATTTGGTCGAGCACTTAGTGTGCATAGAATTTGTACAAGCTTTAACAATGGCATCTAGCTATCAAGATCATCTATTCAAAATTTCTTAGCCACCCTACTTTCTTCATACCACAACCAACAACATCCAAACATCTTATACCCATAAACAACCTAGATGAACAACCCAACATCAATACAACATCAACTATGTTCGTCTCAAAGGTTAAGATACCAATTCTTATGAAAACGATTCACAATCACTTGTAGCTACTCAAACACAATAACAAGAAGATAGAACTGACATTAAAGGCTCCAAAACACTCCTTATCACACCTTATTACTATAAAACCAACCTCCATAACACTCAAAAGGAAGATGAGAAGTAGTATGTTAGGCTTATTATCATTCGAGCGAGATAATCATGTTGTTTTGCTTCCAAACTATACTTATATCATCAAGAAGACTTATAGAACCTTAGTAGTGCTTTTAGGGGTTACTTAGGGATGAATAAAGGATGAAATGAGGTATGGTCGAGCATGGGTCTATTTAAACAAACATAACACTTTTCCACTGCCATAAATTATGGTACAAGGTACGGTTCGTACATAGGGAGGTACGGTCCATCCTCCACCGTACTTCACAAACAGAAATTTCCCAAATTCTCTAATCTTGATACGGTCCCTCAGAAAAAATTGTATGAGCTGTATCTAAAAAATATGGTCTGTACATCCTAACATCTTGGTTTTCTAGACTTTTTAATCATGAACAAGGCTTAGTTTAGAGGTACGAGGTATTACAGTGTAGGTTGTGGTTTTTACTTCCCTTGTGAGCCATGTGGGTTCCACATAAAAATACTGTGTCCATATCTTTTATGTTCTTTATTATTCTGCAAGCGTTACACATAGAACAGGTGGAGTAACATATTTCGTCCTATATGCGATAATTAGGTATCACATAGGTTAAACAACTAAATGTGCAGTATATCAATTGGTATCAAAGTGAGTTCTCCTAAAGAAGGATAACACCTTAAGAGAAAACTATGACGAATGCTGCACCACCTATCAGACACAATGAATGTCAATCCACTCATTGACCACCACTGTTCAATGGAAAATATTACGCTTGGTGGAAGGCTCGGATGGAGGACCACTTGCAAGTCGCGGTTTATAAACTATGAGAACAAAGTACTGATGGTCAAAATGTCCCATCAAGTAGTGTACGTATGGAAAAAGTGTGGCAAAATATTAGTATGAATACGAAGAAGCCAACTCTCGAGAAAAATGATAGGGCAAATAATGTCTTAATCTGTGGACTTAGTCTGGACGAGTTCAATAGAATCTCTAGTTGTACCACTACAAAGAAAATTGGGGACGCATTGGTGAACGCACATGAATGGACCAACCAGGTCAGGAATTTCATAAAAGCCATACTTGCCACATATTTTGAAAGTTTCAGAATGAAGAAAGGAGAAACTATTTCTGAAATGTTCACTAGGTATACTTCACTAGTTAATGAACTGACGTCTCTTAAAAAAATCATTACCACAGAAGACTCAGCGGATAATATTTTGAGAACACTACCAAATACTTTCCAAAGGAAAATTACCACTATACGAGGAGCTAAAGACATAGGAGATACGTCCTTGACCGAGTTGGTAGGTAACTTGAAAACCTATGACATGGATATGTAAAACTCCAAAAGTATTGAGTCATGGTTTGAAAGATCCTTGGAATTGAAGGTGTCATACCCCAAATTGGATGGGCACGATCGGCACCCAGGCCTTACTTGCCGAGCACCATATACATGATGTAACATACATCCGGACAAGCAAACAGGTCATCAAGGTTACCATGATAGACTGAATGAAATCAAAGTGACAACCAACTAACGACACAAACCTAATGGGCATATATACATAGATAAGGGCCGACAAGGCCACTATGGAAGTCTCATAAAAACATATGCCGACAAGGCTAAATATGACATCTATCTACAAGCCTATAAGAGTAACATAACATCATGAGGTCCGGATAGGGCCCCTCCATACCCATAAAACATAAGTGCATAAGCATACCGACTCTAAACGACAACTCCAAAATAAGTGAAGTGTACCAACACCTTTTGCTGAACGGATAACCTAATGAGGAGGATCATCAACCTGTCTATCAAGACATGTAGGCATGAAATGTAGCCTCCCAGGAAAAGGGATATTAGTATGAATAAAAGTACCGAGTACGTATGACAGATAACAATATGAGTAAAGAGATCAGTGTAACACAGGGATAAGAAGATCAACCTGACATCTGAATTGCATGTGAGGGCCATGAAATGTATAAGTACAATATATATGTGTATATAACACTGTCATATAGATATATGTGTATATAACACTATGAAGCCTCTATGGACATCATCATCATCATCATAACCAACCGAACAGTGGTGTGTATGTAACGTTTCCGTACATACATACATATATATATATATATATATATATATATATATATATATATATATATATATATATGCATATATAACACCATCAAACCTATGTGGGAATAATCATAATTATATAAATATACATACATGTATGAGGAGCATAAAAAGATATTTTGAACTAATCGGAGTGACGTAAGGTCATTGAGCCTCCGAATATCGTTATGAGACTAACATCATCAAAATATAATTCATTAGGAGCCAAATATTAATGCAAGATGGATCATAAATAAATATTGGAAGACATACATGAACTTCTAAAACTATTAAGAGTAGAGCTGTTATGAATTGTTTGTTTACGTTTTGTTTGTTCAGACTCATGCCAAAAGAAGGAAAGAGGTGCCTTAACATACCTTATAATATTCCATAACAATCTAAGCGACAAAGATGTACATCACTTAAATCTACAAGAAATAATAAGGAACTATTGTTAAGCTTCAGAAACTAGAATTTGATACAAAAGAGCGACTAGCTTGTCTACGATAATTTGGAAAGCACCTCCCCTCATTCCATTCAATTTCCATATATCAAACAACAACATCATCATTTACAGCATACCAAGAAACATATATACATCATTATCCAACCATATATCCATCACAATACATCATAAAATAGTCCACACCATCACACACAACAACCAAGTGCTATCTTGCATTTTCCATCCATGCAACTTAGCTAGAACTTGAATAAACCTCATATAGTAGTACTAGATGAAGAACCTTACCATATACAACAATAAGAACTCTAATAACAAGTCTGCTTTAACTTGGAAGATCTCACAACTTAGCAACAACATAATACAAGTGATCTCCACCACTTCTACAACACTTTTAATGAAGAGCTTAGGTGGTTTAGCCTTGGATTTGTGTACGAACCTTTGGGATATGATTAAAATGAGATTAGAGGTTCTTCGAGGTATGGTCTGGTTGAAACCAACTTAATGAGGAAGAATCACCGCTCAAATATAAGTGGATAAGCTTGTACCACCTCAAGTGGGTCCCAATAGGGCTACCTGCGCAGTCTAAAAAAATGTGAATATCTCTATACTTTGACGTCGTATAAATGAATGGTTAATGCGTTGGAAAATATACTCGTAGACCTTAAATATGGTGGATGGATCACCCTGTAACTCTTACTATATTGAGAGAAAAGCTTTGCTACATCTGACCTAAATTTCAGTACCTTGTGATAACTTTTGCCGACTTTTGTTTTATAACTTTCTTGACTTTAAAACTTAACATACGACTATTGCATGATTCCGATACCTCACAACAAGACATTCTTAGCATATTAAGAACTCCTGCTCTCACCCCAAAAGTATGGTATTTCAATCCCCTTTCCTTTGCCAAACTTCGTCGAAAGGTGTTTTCTTTGATTCACTTAGCCTCAACCTCCCACAACACTTACTTAACACTTGTTTAAAATTACTATTTTCCATACAAGGGATCTTAACCCCTCTTGGTTTTCATTACTTTATCTATGGCACATTCTAACCCGCAAATACGGGGTGTTGTGTCCTCCCCTCCTAGAAACATTCATCCTCAAATATTGAAGTGTACATAATTATATAAACAATCCTTACAACTTTTTGAAAATTTTAATACAGTCTCCCCTATAAATGGGGCTATCCGAATTCCTGTGAAGAAGCAGAAGTTATCCAAACTTACCTCTTTAGGCCATACAACATAACATACATAACATTAGAGCTCACACATTTATCAAACATTAAGTATACCATCCCATAATAGGTACTCATATCGTTAAGGGTTATTTTCAATTTTCACCTTATAACATTGGAAGTCACACTCAAATCGTATTCACGTATAGCCTTCGGCTTGAAAAAAATTGAAGGTACTTATACTTTATCTCTCATTCTACTTCTTACATCATTTCTTCTGTGTCATTACTCTTCCATAACTACTTTTACTGAGGCAATCACCTTTAGTACTTAACTGTAACCCCCAAACTGGAGTGGCGAGAGCGGCACCCAGGCCTTACATGCCTAGCAACAACATACATTAGCTATCAATCCAGCCTAAACAACAATATAGGCCGACGAGGTTGTCACATGATGATCTAAAGAATAAGAAGGACCTATCAACGATCTACAACCCAAACTGATACAGTATATATATATATATATATTGAAGATGAGCCTTGGAGTAATTGATAAAGTTGCTACTATTTGACCTGGAGGTCACGGGTTGAAGCTGTGGAAATAGCCTCTTGCAGAAATGCAAGGTAAGGCTGCGTACAATAGACCCTTGTGGTTCGCCCATATCGACTCAAAATAGCAACTCCAGAACAAGCAGAGTGCACCAACTACAGTTGAGCTGAGAACCTATTGGAAAGGATCGTCAATCTGTCTACCTGAACCTGCGTTCATAAAATGTAGTGTCCCAACAAAGGGACGTCAGTACGAATAATATACTGAATATGTACGACATGTAAGAGCATGAGTAAAGACATCAAACAAAAGGAGAGACAAGAAGGATCAACATATAACTATGGATTTCCAGTATGGGCCATGATATGCACTATGCAATGATATATATATATATATATATATACGTGTATATAATGTCGTTCTGACCTCTGTGGGTATCACCAGCATCATGATCATAACAATAATAACCAACTGATCAGTGGTCGTGTAACACACTTGTCATTATATATATATATATATATATATATATATATATATATATATATATATACATGCATGAGAATCATAAGGAACATTCTGAGCTCGTTAGAGTGACGAAAGGTCGTTAGACCTCCGACTATCGTTATGAAGCTAACATATCATGAACATCTCATTATCAACAAGAGAAAAAGCAGTAAAATAAAAGAGAGGTTTTATGACATGAAAGTACTCCCGAGAAGGGACAAACAAGATTTAATAACGTTCAATAGAACCAATAACATGAACACTTCTAACTTAACATGAATAGAGTCATTTTTATGGACGCTAGTTTATGTTATTTTTCCATTGGATCCGGGTTAATCTCGTCTTCTTGAAGAATTACGGATCCTCCCTATACAACTCCACATTCTAGAATGAATGTTCCTAGGAGGGAGGATGCTACATCCCGTATTTTCGTGTGTTACAAAGAATGTAAGTTAGACGACATAAGTAGAGGAAAATGAGGTTATCCTCAAGCTTATAGGTGGTTAGAATGATAGTACAAATATGTCGTGAGGATTAAAAGTTAAACGAATTGATAAAAATGAGTTTCGTCGAGGTTCAACATTTATTTGAATGAAATACGGTCCAAGCTATAACACCTCATATTTTTTAACTAGGAAATTAAACTGTCCAACATGAGCATATTCACCTGAGCCCATAGAATATTGGTCATATTCAAGTATGCAAGTAAAGAGCTTGTTGTATAAGAAGTAAAGTCCTGAAATGATTTAGGACTTAAAAGTGTGACGATGATGGTTGGGAATTATATTTGGTGTGCGCATTAAAAGTCTATGGACTAGTGTTATACCACATGATTATAATAATGAGTATATGAAGTATGTTAAAAATGAGTAATATTTAAGTGAAATAATATCAAAAAATTATCATGTGTGTAATTAATTATGTGGATAAGTGTAAGAATTTCATTTACACGTGGGACCATGTAAAGAAGCACTTGATATGTAGTAATGAGTAGTAATTCATACGTGGACACGTATGTGATAAGAAGCTGAATCAACAACTCAATTGAGCTAAAGACAATCTAACATCTTGTAAATTAGCTAGATTTCAAAGTTAGGTGATGTCCACCAATAACTAATTTAGTGGAAGACAAATAAATGGCAATAAAGAGCAAATTATCATTCAAATATACAACAACTTATTTCTCCCTTACAGAAACTTAACTTAGTCCTTCCTAACATCAACATTTTCTTAACTATATGTAGAGAATATATATATATATATATATATATATATATATATATATATATATATATTTCCTTCTCAAAAGTGAGGAGCAGCATCGTGAGCTCCAAGCACAAGAAAGTGGAGTATCATTTTCTCAAGAATAACATACGGGTTTTGCTCACTACTTCGATCTCATTGTTCCATTTTTATCATGTTGTTAAAGTCGAGCTTTCTTCGTAGTAAAGTAAGGTGGAGGAAGAACAGTTCTTAGAATATAGGTAAGAATTCTCCTCTCCTAGATATATTTATGTTCGTCCTGGTCATAGCTAAATTATGGAATGAGAAAATACTAAATTAATAACGGAAAATCGTATTTGGATGTTGTTGTATGGATTTTTTGATAATTTTTTAAAGTGTGGTCACTAAAATTTTGTGGATTTAGTATGGTTCTAATTGTTTTGAAACTGAATAAAGTCGAAGAAATAGGGAAAATTGTTCGATTGATTATAGAATGAGCTTGCCGCTCAGTATACGTAATATACTAGTGTTTCGTTAGCTTAATGAGATTATTAATGTTATTATAGGTTGAGGTGCTAGACGAGTTGCGTTGGTTGGATTGTCAAGAAGACTAATAAGTGTACAAGACTACTATACACAGGATAATTGTCTACAAGCCTCCAAAGAGTATGTAACATTATAAGGTCGGGACAGGGTCGCGCCTTACCCCAACGTATAACAAAAATATCGTACCACGACTAGACTGCAACTCTGGAACAAATAGAGTGCTCCAATATCAGCTGAACCAGTAACCTACTAGTGCGGACCGTCACCTTGTTTACCTAAGCCTGCGGGCATGAAACGCAGCATCCCCTAAAAAATTGGACATCAGTACGACTGATGTACCGAGTATGTCAAGCATGAAGAATAGCCTAATAGAGACCTGAAAGTAACATGAGACAAGAAACAACCAACCAGTAGAGGATGCTCCGGAGGGCCATAATATGCCTAAGTGTCATACATATGCAGAATGCCTCTTAGGGCCTTAATATGCCTACATGTCATGCACAATGCGGTCATGGATTTGGAAGAATCTACATGTATAGTTATAATACAATAATGCTAATGGAGTGAAATGAAATGATATACAATCTTATTATCTTAACACGTGTATCCTTGATAGTTAATACCTTATCCACTCATCACTAACACATGACCACACTTAATTTGCATGCATAGATTTGTTTTCACCTATTCATGCTACACATGGACTATGTGTCACGACCCAAACCAGAGGGTCATGACGAGCACCCGGACATTACTTGTCGAGTACCACTAATCATATACTTAACATCTAACCATAATCAATAATGGCCCTAAGGACCGTCACCAAATATCCTACTGACACATGGGAATAATAAATCGAGAAGGTACTATGTAAACTCTTGCAAACAGAAGAAACGAACCTATGCATATATAGGTATCAAGGCCGACAAGGCCATACAAGGCTACTATACATAGGACAACTGTCTACAAGCCTCTAAAGAGTACCTAACATTATAAGGTAGGGACGGGGCCCCGTCATACCCTAACGTATAACCAAAATATCGTACCATGACTAGACTGCAACTCTGAAATAAATAGAGTGCTCCAATATCAGCTGGACCAGCATCCTACTAGTGCGGACCATCGCCCTGTGTACTTGATCCTGCGGGCATGAAACGCACCATCCCCCGACAAAAGGCACGTCAGTACGACTGATGTACCGAGTGTGTCAGGCATGAAAAAATAGCATAATAGAGACCTGAAAGTAATATGAGACAAAAAAAAACCAACATGTACCGAATGCCTCTGAGGGCCATAATATGCATAAGTATCATGTCTATGTAGAATGCCTCTGAGGGCCACAGTATGCCTAAATGTCATGCATAATGTGGTCATACATATACATCTACGTATATAATGCCATCAAGCCTCTGTGGACATCCCATCATATCATATCAGCCTATGTGGCCATCCCATCATATCATATCAGCCTCTGTTGCCATCCCATCATATCATATCATCCTCTGTAGGCATAATCATTATCGTATATATTTGTACCAGTTGCGGGTGGTATGCATATAAAATGTTGTATCCCTTTCCCTATATCACATATATATAGTAGAGTATATAACTCCTTTAAGGTCAAGGTATGTACATGAATGTAATGCATGAATGATATGATAATAAGACATTATAAGTTTGTCGGAATGATGAAATATCGCTTCACATTCGATTAACATTATGAACACTAACATCTTTTCCATGTATCTCAATAAGGATTTAGGAACATATTTAGACATGCTTTGACAATAGGAATGAATAACATTAACATCCTTAACTACTAAGAGTAAAATCATTTACGGGGAAATATTACATTTATGTTTCGTACTTAGAACATGCCAAAAGAAAGAAGGATTTGCCTTAACATACATTTATTGTTCTTCTTAACCCCTAATCAATGTAGCTCATCTAGAATCTCAACCTTATTTGCCAAGAACCCTCTTCTTCCACCTTACATTACTTTGAAGAAATCTCTAATTTGTATTTTTTAAGGAGAAACACGATTTGTCTCCTTAAAATTGGAGGAAAACGTTTCTACTACACCAATATACATCATCATGCTGCTAGCCTAGGAGGAAAATATTTTTGTCCATTTATAATAAACTTTGTATAAACATTTTCCCTCCATGACTTCTAAATACCAAATGAAATAAAGGTGAAGAAATGCTTTGTCTCTTTACACAAATTTACAATTCCTAAAAACATAAGATTGTTGCATTTATGTGTAATTTCCATGAAAAGAAGTTACTGCTTATAGTTTGCTCTTTCTTCAGAAACAAAATCAAAGAGACCTTTAAACATATATCCTCTATATGCCACAAACTTGTTTCTTGGAGAAAATTCCTCTAACTAATAGAAAAAGTGAGAACTCTATTTATGTTGGTAGCTCACATTGCGGCTACTAGCACACTTTCCTCATAAGAAGTCTATTCAATATAGACAAGTTGTTGTACGTATATGTTAAGTAAACTTTCTCCAATTTAAAGAGATATATTGAAGAATTATCCTACTATGTAATGGGGGCTCCACTAAAATTAATACTTCCTTTAATGTAATGACTTGGCTTAATAATAAGAAGCCACCAATCTTGCATGTTATTGACACGGATCAAAACATGTTTCCTTGAAAATGGCCCATATGGACAAACCTTATCCATATGGTACTTATCCCCCCTTATTCATTATTTAATCCTATATCTCACACAAAATTCAGCATTTAAATACTTTATCGGATAATATATTTTCAATCATCGTCATCACATTTTAAATTCTTAAATCATTTTGGGACCTCATCCATTTATATATTGAGCTCTTGATGTGAATACCTAAATATAACAAAATTTCATTGCCCTCATATCCACTTGCATACGTCTAGTTGTTCAAACCATCGCCCGAAATTATGGGGTGTTACATCCTTTCCCCCTTAGAAACATTCGTCCTCGAATGTTGGGGTGATATATCTAATCCATGTCACGTAACCCGCATACACAATCATCGCTTCATGGGGCCATATAATATAACATACATTATTATGTCAGATTTCACATTGTCACCAAGCATTAATTATAATAATCTGAAAAAGAACTCACCTTATGCTTATCTCGGAACCTCGGCGTTGGTCTAAAATAGGTAGGGTTATTTGTGTTTCATCTCCTCTTCCGCCTCCTATGTCATTTCTTCTACATTCTTACTCTGCCATTGAACTTTCACGGAGCTACTTCTTTAGTCCTCAACTTGCGGACTTATCGATCTACGAAAGCAATAGAAACATCTTCATATGATAAGTCTTTTGTAACAGTCACATCGTCAATTGGCATAATTTGGGAAGGTTCTACAATACACGCTCTCAACATAGAAACATGACCGATTCGTCAAATTATGCCAATTGACGATGTGACAGTTATGCCAATTGACGATGTGACAGTTACAAAGGACCTATCAGATGGTTAGAAGTAGGCGAATTAGAATTATTTGGGCGGGACCTAGAGTTCCAAGTGGATGATTAGGTCTTCTTGAAGATTTCTCCTATAAAGGGTATAGTGAGATTTGGGGAAAAAAGGGTAAGCTCAATCCAAGGTACATTGGGCCATATCGCATAATTTGACGAATCGGCCAAGTGGCTTACAAATTGGACTTATCATAGAAACCTTCCCAAATTATGATAAGTCCGCAAGGTCTATCATGACGATGTGACAGTTACACGGCTTGCAGACCCCCTAGGATAGACCTGCTCTAATACCAAGTTTGTCACGACCCAAACCGGAGGGTCATGACGGGCACCCGGACCTTACTTGCCGAGTACCACTAATCATGTAATTAACATCTAACCATAATCAATCATGGCCACGAGGACCGTCACCAAATATCCTGCTGACACGTGGGAACAATAAACTGGGAAGGTACTGTGTAAACTCTTGCAAATGGAAGAAACCAACCTATGCATATATGGTGCCAAGGTCGACAAGGCCATCCAAGACTACTATACACAGGACAACTGTCTACAAGACTCTAAAGAGTGCGTAACATTATAAGGTCGGGACAGGGAACCTCCATACCCCAACGCATAACCAAAATATTATACCACGACTAGACTGCAACTCTGGAACAAATAGAGTGCTACAATATCAGCTGGACAAGCCTCTGTGGGCATCCCATCATATCATATCAGCCTTTGTGGGCATAATCATTATCGTGTATATCTGTACCAGCTACAGGTGGTGTGCGTATATAACATCGTATCCATTTCCCCATATCACATACATATATATAATGCATACATATAGTAGAGTATATAACTCCTTTGAGGTCAAGGTATGTACATGAATGTAATGCATGAATGATATGATAATAAGACACTATAAGTTTGTCGGAGTGATGTAATATCGCTTTACCTCCGATTAACATTATGTAAACTAACATCTTTCTCATATATCTCAATAAGGATTTAGGAACATATTTAGACATGCTTTGACAATAGGAATGAATAACATGAATATTTTTAACTACTATGAGTAGAATCATTTATGGGACAATATTACGTTTATGTTTCGTACTTAGAACATGACAAAAGAAAGAAGGATTTGCCTTAACATACATTTATTGGTCTTCTTAACCCCCCCCAATCAATGTAGCTCATCTAGCATCTCAACCTTATTTGCCAAGAACCCCTCTTTTTCCACATTATATTAGAAATCTCTGATTTGTGTTTTTTAAGGAGAAACACGATTTGTCTCCTTAAAATTGGAGGAAACCGTTTCTACTACACCAATATACATCTTGTTGCTCCTAGCCTAGGAGGAAAATGTTTCTGTCCATTTATAATAAATTTTATATAAACATTTTCCTTCTATGACTTCTAAATACCAAATGAAATAAAGGTGTAGAAATGCTTTGTCCCTTTACACGGATGTACAATTCCTAAAAACACAAGATTGTTGCATTTATGTGCAATTTCCATGTAAACAAGTTACTGCCTATGTTTTTCTCTTTCTTCAGAAACAAAATCATAGAGACCTTTCAACATATATCCTCTATATGCCACACACTTGTTTCTTAGAGAAAATTCCTCTAACTAATAGGAAAAGTGAGAACTTTATTTATGTTGGTAGCTCACGTTGCGGCTACTATCACACTTTCCTCATAAGAAGTCTATTCAATATAGACAAGTTGTTGTATGTATATGTTCAGTAAACTTTCTCCAATTTAAAGAGATATATTGAAGAATTATCCTACTATGTCATGGGGGCTCCACTAAAATTAATACTTCCTTTAATGTAATGACTAGGCTTAATAATAAGAAGCCATCAATATTGCATGTTATTGAGATGGATCAAAACATATTTCCTTGAAAACGGCCATATGGACAAACCTTATCCACATGGTACTTATCCCCCCTTATTCATTATTTAATCATTTATCTCACACAAAATTCAACATTTAAATACTTTATCAGATAATATATTTTCAATCATCATCATCACATTTTAAAATCTTAAATCGTCCATTTATATACAGATCTCTTGATGTGAATACCTAAATATAATAAAATTTCCTTGGCCTCAGGTCCACTTGCATACGTCTAGTTGTTTAAACCATCGCCCGAAATTATGGGGTGTTACACTATGTCCACTAATAACTTATCCCACAATTAATCAATCACACACATAATTAGTTTCTAGTCATCGTTGTCACACTTTTAAAATCTTAAATTAGTTCAGGATCACATGCTTTTATTTACTAAGCTCTTTATTTGCGTACGTGAATATGACATAAATCCTCCAAGGCTCGGGTCTACTTGCATACGTTTATCTTCTCAAACCATCGCCCAAAAGTACGGGATGTTACACCCCTTCTGGCCACCACTTCCACCACCACGTCCTCCACTGCCGCCACCATTGCCACCGCGGCTAGCACCCTTACCGCCGCCATTGCGGTTTTTACCACATTTTTTACCCTTTTTGCCACCCCCGTTGTTATGGTTTTGACCATAATTTTTAAAGAATGATTGTGAGTCCTCGGTTTCTCGGGACATGGCCACCATCATGGTGGAATGGGCTCCGGTTGTAGCCTTTTTAGCCAACCCTGCTTCTTCTAGGGTGAGCATGGAACGTGCTTGGTAGAACTGTGGGAGAGGATTGCTTTGGCGAAGAAGAGTTCCAACCCCATTACACGCCTCGGAGGGGCCCGCAACCATCTGAAGAATGAGACAATCATTTGTGATGGGCATGCCGACGTTCTTGAATTGATATGACAATTCCTTGAGCCTTTGACAATAGGAGGAGGCATTTGGAAAATCCTCCATATTAGTGTGAAAGAATTATTGCTCAAGGGTTACGGCACGAGAATTTTTGTTATCTTGGAATATATAATGCAACATTTTCCAAAGTTTCATTTTTGTGGCTTCTGGTTCGATAATTGTGTGTAAGAGGTCCGTAGATATGGTGGAATAAATCCATTGGAGGACCGTAGCATCAAGAGTTTCCCATAACTATATTTCATCATCAGTGGAAGGCACCTTGTCTTTGACTTTTTTCTGGTTTGACGATGTAATGGAGGACTCTATGAGACCTTGCGTTAATTTTAAAAAGTTTCGCCCATGTCACATATTGGACGTTCTCCATTTCAAGGACGATAGGGATGTTATTCTTGATGCTGGAAACTGCAAGAACACGATGAAAGGTATTCTTTGTGTTAGACATGATGGAGGAATAAGAGGAGAATTAGGGTGGCGGAAAAATTGAAGGGACGGCCGAGAGATATGAGAGGGCAGCGGAAGTAGTATGGAGAAGGAAAAAAAATTTCGTTGACTGCTGATACCATGAAAGATAATAATCTCTTGCTGATTTCATTAATGTAATTGGTTTATATATAAAATATACAATAGTCCTCCTAGGCTATAATTATGGAAATCAAATATACACTTAACTAATACAAAAGATTACTGCCATAATTACAGATATACAAGATCACTTATGATATCAAAAGAATATATTGTGTATATTCTATCACTGTGTGGTTATAGATCACCTCATTAAGTGTTAAACGTAAAGTTTAAAGTTAAGTTGTTGTCAAATAAGGAAATATATTATTCTTTTTTGTACGGCCTAAAAAGGAAAGTGTATCATATAAAGGGATAGAGGAAGTATATATAAATGCTTGATATCTGTTGCATCATTATTCATTCAAAACACAACACCAAAGATAGCAAAACTTTTGATACATTCTCTCATATGGATAAACTGACTACTTTAGCTTTCTTTTTGCTATCCTATTGCGGTGTTGTGCATGGAGGTACCACTTCACCGAGTAGCCAAACTCCTTACCCTGAATTATGCAACTCTCTCATTCCCATAAAACCTGATAAAGAAACTTTTGGAAATTTACTAATGTGGAATTAAGTTTATCCCATTATTTATGACTCAGACAATTGGGGCCTCGCACGTCGGAAACGTCATTTCCACACAAGTGCACACGTAGTACCAAGTATCACAAATTTCATTAGTGCCTTGTCGGCCTTGGTACCTATATATGCATAGGTTCATTTCTTCTGTTTGGAAGAGTTTACATAGTCAACTTATTAAGGAGCCTATGAAAATTTTGACATAGTCTCCCCTATAATTGTCCACTATCCAACACCTGAGAACAATCAAAACCTTCCCTACGAGCTTTGCAGGGCCATACAAAAATCATATATATAAATGTCAGACCTCACATGGTCATCGTATACCAAATGTAAACATTGTAGGACCAAAACTCAACTTGTATGTAAGTAATTCTACTGTTGTCACGCTATCACACATCAAATCATAACTTGAAGAATGTATAAAAAATTCCTAGAACACTTGTACTCTAGTCCTCAGACATTCTTCTTACCCTTGAGAAAGACCATTGTCTATGTCAATAAGATTCATCTTAAGGGATGTTCTACAACCCAATAATGATAACCCGAATTGTAGCAACCCCTTGGGGGATGCCACTTACGAGATAAAATCTAATTTAATACTTACATAGTTCAGAAGGGGTTAATTTAGAAATACATTCATAATAATTTAGTAGCGGAAATAGGCCCTTGCGAGAAAGGTTTCAAAGTGCAATATTTTTTTTGAAAATACACTTCATAAAATTACTTAAATGAAATACAATATCAATGTATCAAGGTTATGTTATACAACCCTTCTTAAATAATCAACACGTTAAAGCAACATCCTAACAAAATTATATTTTTCATTCAACTTCACTACATGTTCATATTGGACATGAATCTCAAACTTGCGAGTATAAAAGGAAACATAGTCTTCTACTTTGTACATATTTACAATACAAACTTGGGTTATAAACAAACCCTAAAACAACAAAACAAGTAACCAAATTCATGTTACAAGCTTATGGTTTTGAGATCCAACCAGCCTCCAAAATTACATACATAAGTGTGTCATATAGATCATGTACAAGTCCCAAAACTATACGAAACCTAGATGCATATGGAAATGTGATCACCACGAAATCCCCCAAAAAGTCTACTCCAAATGGCCTTCTTTAAATTCTTCTCGCACATTACCTATGATAGAAAACAACTATTGCTAAGAATAAAGCTTAGTGGCGTATAAATTTTGGTCTTTGAGCCATTAGATTCTCCAACTCCCTTATCAGTCATTGATAGCTCAAATGAAACATAAATATAAATCAAGTAAACAAATATGTCAAAATTATCGAATATCAAACCTTGAGGTGTTTCCAAATATCAATATCAATGTTCAAAGATTCAAATGTCAAGCAAGCTTATAAAATCAATCCAAGAGGGTTTTTCAAATATCATATTTCGCCCAATATCTACATCATGCCATCACACTAAGCATAATGATATATCAAGATGGACCAAAGCCTCAAATCAAGTAGGACTGAAACCCAGAGAATCAAGAACCATATTAAAAATGGCTTTCTAGTTCGTACTTAACACAGACAAGTTCCATAATTGAGACGAACAACAAATCCAAAGTCAAGATGGATGAAGATCCGAATTAAGAGGCATGCAGAGATGATTGAGAAAGTCACTGTCACAATAAGAACAAAGTCCCAACAAGAATGCAAAATGATCAAGCAATCCGTACAATGGGAGATTTAGCGAGTATAGATATAACATGAAAGCAACGATATAAATTGAAGACAAGTTAAACAAAAGCTCAAGTTATTTTAAAATATTCCAAAAAGTAAAAAACAATAGAACGTCGAGTTTATACAAAAGCCTTGGTGTTTTAACACAAATCAGTTATACCACAATTTGAGGACATTAGAATCGTCTACACCATAGACCAACCAAGTCTGTCCACTTCCTCAAACACTTCCCCTTAGATTTTACAAGGGTGTATATACAATATGTACATAATGAAATATATGTATAAGTTCAATGATTTCAACATGTCAAACTAAACATGATATCAATGAAAATCATCCTAAATCTTTAGAGCAGAAATCCTGGATAGTACCATTGTCTTGTGTTGTGGCTATGTATTGAAGATGTAAATAGAAAAACTACACTTTGTGGTACTCATGAAAGTTATAGATATATGTCTTGGGGTTCCATAGATATTTGAATCACCTCAATATCATTTTCTTACAAAATGATATGTTACAAATACTAATAGTAGTACATGAAGTGTTTGTAAACAGAGAATCTGGGCAGCACTTGCCCTGTACTTCATCAATTATTTTGGTATATTCAAGAAACAATAGGTTTTGGAGCTTTAACAAAAGTTGTAGAGCGATGAAATATATTTCCGGAACATATTGGTTCACTTAAAATGAAGTTGTACACAAAGAGATATGCTAAAAATACTAAAAGTTGTACAGTACAAAAACAGGATTAGCAACCTTACCACCAAATAGAGAAGTAACTTGTGCTTCACCAAGAACTAGATTGGCTGGTTGGTTTAGTGAAAATTTTTGATGGTTTTTATATAGTATTTCATATGATAAGAAGGAGAGAGGATTGAGGTTTTCTTTGGCATGAAGGAATAAAAAATGAGAGGAGGTTATGGAAAAGCATATCTCAAAAATAATATATATAAACTTTGGATAAATATGAAAAATGTGGCTCCCCAAACCACTAAATATATTTATATTAATATGGAAGGTTTGATGCCAAAAATATTATATATATATATATATAATTTATCAAAATGATATTAAATGTTAAACATAACAACTCCATGAAAGTTCTTTGTAAATATTAACAAAATCTAAAGTAAGCAATTTTCATATATCGTCAAATTCACGTTTAGGAAGTGCGAAGTAAAATCTATCCTCATTATAAAGATGGTCAATTGAGAATTCAGATATTAGTTTAAAGATTTTTGGGGTGTTACACGAATGCTACCAACACGTTTCACCTTAAGTTGAGAACTATAGGTCTATAATGATTCCTAACGTTGTCGATTCGGTTTACCTTAAGTAACGTTCTAAATTCAGCTGCGAGACTATGAAACGTATCCATTAAACTAAGCCTCAATAAATTATGACTACATGATCCATCTCCCTTATACTCTACATCACTTTAACAATCACACCAGCCATATAATTCATCTTAAGTATGTCTATACACCAAAATGATCATCTGAAGACTATCCACATGATTTATTTTCTTGTTATCATGGTACATCTTAGTCGTCTTTGGATGAATAGAATTACGGGAGTAATGTACCTTTACCATAATCTAATGTCATATTCCCGCTACACATAAAACACATAACCGAATTCGATATCTGAAGACCCATCTCCTTCTACCTCGAAGGATCTTACCTCATTCTGCTGGACTTTATCTTAAAAGTAACAAAAGAATAGGATCTTCATGATGCCATTTCTTTACTTTTTGGTACTAAGGATGATGTTGTTGCTTTCTGAATGACAACTTTGCCATCACCTGAGTCCAACAATCAGCTCACAACTAGCTAGTTGATGTACTCTTGGGCTAACTCTTTCTCTCTTCGGTCTCGAGTATGCTAGGATGTTCATGGACCTACGAATGAGGTCGTTGGCTTTTATATTACCTTGTTCAAATAATATAGGATATCAATATCATTATTTTTTAATAACTCAAGCCGTTTCCTCTGTTTCGCAGTTCAATTCCTTCTACTTAAAGCTATATAGAATACTTCTTATGACCAATAAAGATGTCCATATGATCACTATATAAGTAGTGTCACCACATATAGTATGCGTGTACAACCACTACTAGATCTAGATCATGGGTCAAGTATTTATTTTCGTTCTTTCTTTACTGCTTCAAAGCATAACAACCTCTTCTCTTCATCTGTTTGATACTTGCATCACCAATGCATCAACTTATCCGAGTTCCCACATATCCTAGAACTTGGTATATACATAATTTCAAACATTACTCTTAATCCTAACTTTCCATTCAATGGACATAATAGATGAGTTATTAACATACCTCCTCATTAGGTATATACAAAATACCAATGAATTAACATTACATGATAACTTTTCTATAATTCATCTCTTAGATTACTAGGGCCGAACTCTCCTTCCTCATCTCTTAGATAACTTCCCTTATCAATTATATTTAGAAAGGATTCTCTCATTCACAATAATCTGCGAACTCATTGTGTCCCGTATCCTTATGGAATCTTAGGTGATTTAATGAATATCTTGCAGTCCCTGATTATTTACACTCCCAGCCTTATTCTAATAGTGTTACCTTCAAACATAACTTTTAAATGCTTGTCTCGTACCCTAGGCTCGATATTCCCTTTTGTACTTTTGAAATGCTTATACTGAGGTTTATATGCTATATCTTCTATCTGAAATACTCTCTGAGGGTTACAATTGTGTTTTGGAAAACTGAAACTTCATACACTTGAGTCCCCTATGTAATCTTGTACAATCTAGTGACTCATTTGTGACTTCTTATCTCACAAAACCTAGGCCCTTCACAGCCCTTCTCAAGTCAATTAACAATTTCTTGGATCGAACTACCTTCCATATGATAATTTTGAATACCTCATCTGAGGACCATACCTTCCACGTTCACTTACACCTCATACTAACTTTGTATGTCTCAAATGTCTGACTGTTCTTACTATCAGTTGGCACCTCTATCCAGGTGGTTGTTATCGTCTCCTTCCTAGCATTTGTACTTACGTATCATTTTATAGTTAGGAAACATTTGTAGAGTTTGAATTAACACTGTCTCATTTGTTCCCAACCTATTGCTGTAATCCTTCTTGCTACTCTATCACTAAGAGAATGCATGATTCTACCTCGATGCTTTACCCTATTATATCCCCTCTTGGGAGAATGATTAATATCTTACGCTTAAAGATTCTATTCATATAAAGTCAAATTGTTACCTTTTCCCCTTCTCATCTTTTGATGCTTTTGATAACTTATCGCCTGTAGCCCAAACTTTCTGGCAATAAATGAGTGACATACGATAGAGTGGAGCCTGGATCTAATAATGTATATACATCATGTACGAACATTGATAATATACCTGTGATAATGTTAGGTGCAGACTCCTAATCCTATAAACCCATCAATGCGTATATACGATTCTGATTACCATAAGAACTAGACACTTCGCCCCTACCTCTAACTCAACCAGCCGATGTCTTCGAACCCTGCCCTAAAAGGCGCACTAAAGATGATGAAGCTACAATAAATTCGATCGACTAGGCCATACCACCTCCGCATTTTAATGGACAATCTCTCATAATATGACCAGGATAACTACAAGAATATCACACATCTGATCCTCATCGACACGACCCTGGATGAGCCTTATCACACTGATCACATCGAGGCAAAGGCAGACTCATTTGACTAGAATCTTCTCTATATTGAGACCCTAATGTCCGTGAATTATGAGCTAGTCCAGACTGAGCAAATCGATCAGACCTCATCCCCAGAAACATTAATGGTGCACTAGCTCTAGATAGACTGGATGCCTAGAGAACTGTGACCTAGACGCACCTCGAGGCTCACCTGAATCACATACAGACCTTGCCCTCTTATGCTTACCCCTATCATGATCTCGGTTGGCGTGCAACTATCGTTTACGATTCTCAAGAGTCTGGGCATATGCCTAAATATGAGATATATTCATACCCTCGTGCAAAGAGTTCGTACTACACTCATTAATCAGATGCGGCCCCAAACCACTCACAAACTGATGTACCTGATCTCTCATCTCTATTACTATCAAGGAAGAATACCTGGCCAAATAGTTGAACTAGAGACTGTACTCATGCATACTCATATTCCCTTGCTCGAGATGTAAAAACTGGTCAAGTATATCCTTTTGTGTCTCTACTGGAAGGTAGTGATGCAAAAAGGCCTCAGGAAACACTTTCCATACGGCTGGTGGTGCACGTGATCCCCTGGACCTCTCCCAAGCCTAATACCATTATATGACAACATCCCGCAACCTGTAGTACACTAAATCTTGTACTTCAGTAGCAGTAGCATGCATCACTCGTAGTGTCCTATGAACCTGATCTATGAATTTCTATAGGTCATCTTTAGAATCAAGTCCTGTGAATACTGGAGGATCCAGGTTAATGAAATCTCAAACTCTCGCACTAACTTCCCTGTCATAAGATCTAATACACTAATACTGGGACTGAGCGGCCACTAATTGGGTCAACAACATGCACTGTATTCTGCATATAAAGATCCTCATTAGGAGTGTCAAATGGAGGAACTGGGGGTGCTAGAGCCCCTCTAAGATTCTCTAGAGGTGGCGGAGTCCGAGAAGCCTATGAAAGAGTCTCATTCTGGGACTCACCCTGTCCTGCATTAGCGGGTGGCACCTAGCTGGTACCCTCTTACCATAGGACTTCTTTCTAGTTGTATGCATTGCTGAAATCATAAATACGATAGGGTGAAGAGTGGAATGCTCATAACTCAGCTCTATTGCACAATCTAGAACAAGAAGGAAAGTGACCATCCTAAATGCCATGTACCCTTCTGCCTACAAATGAGGTGCATAATACATATATAAACAAGATTCTACTAGACACGGCTTGTAGACTCTCTAGGTCAGACCTGCTCTAATACCAATTTTGTCACGCCCCAAATCGGAGAGGCGAAACCGGTACTGAACCTTACTTTCCAAGCACCAATATACATATATAGGCCGATGAGGCCGTCACATGATAAACTAAGGTATAAGAAGGACCCATCAATGATCTACAACCTAAACAAATGATATATATATATATACAGGCCGACGAGACCTCCATGGAAACTGTACATCAAAACATAGGCTGACAAAGCCATCCAACACATCTATACATAGGACATATGTCTACAAGCCTCTAAGAGTAAAATAAATATCCTCAGGTCGGGATAGGAACCCGCCATACCCATAACATGTACATAAATGTCATACCGACTCAAAATTGCAACTCCGGAACAAGTGGAGTGCACAACCCACAACTGAGCTGAGAACCTACTTGGGAGAATCTTCAATCCGTTTACCTGATCCTGTGTGTCATACCCCAACGTTGGAGGGTGTGGCTGACGCCTGGTCCCTAATGGCCCGAGTGTACCACATCACGTCCGTACCCTAAATATACATGTACTTGGGCCAACAAGGCCTCATAGTAACTCTCATAAGACAAAGAAGACATAATAACCTATAGAAACAGAAAAGCCCAAACATCTATACTTACCGAGAAAGTCGACAAGGACACAATACACATTATTTGTATACATGACAACTGTCTACAAGCCTCTAAGGGTTACATGACCATCATCAATATGGTACAGGGCCCCTCCATACCCATAGTTATATATATAAAATCATACCGACTCTGACTAGCAACTCAAGAACAAATAGAGAGCACTGACACCACCACTTGAGTTGAGGAAATACTGGAAATGGGCTTCGCTCAGTCTGTCTGAACATGTAAGAATGAAATGCATCTCCCCGGCAAAGGGACGTTAGTACGAATAATGTACTGAATATTTAAGGCAAGAAATGTAAATGCATACATAAATGTAAGTAAGGACAGAAAAAAGACAACCTGTAACAATGAATGGCACTGAGGGCATATGATATGCATACTTTCCTTTTAAAAACATAGTCATACATATATATATAGGCCACACTATGGGGAAATATCATCAATGTATCATACCCGACCATAATAAGACTCGGTGTTATCGTACCCAACTACAGTAGTGTGTACATATAAGTGCCATACCCAACCAACTATAGCGCGACTTAGTGTTATATATATATATATATATATCTATATATATATATATATATATATATATATATAATGCATGAATGACCTTAGAGGAACAATAAGAACAAGCAGAGTGACACAAGGTCGTTAACCCCCTCCTATCATTATGGATCTATGTAAAACAATCGTTACAATCTAACAAGAATTTAGAATCGATCATATAACAAGGAACATCATGATGTGCAAAAAGTACTCTCGGCGAGGGACAAATCAAGATATACCATAAAGTGCAGAAAGTACTCCCGTCAAGGGACAACAAAGATCATGAAATTACTTTCAAGAGTAAATAACAAAATTGTTGTCAACAATAAAGAATAGTCTTCTTTTATCATGTTGTTATTCTTAGGATCATGCCAAAATGAAAGAAAGAATAAGCCTTACATAAAATATCGCCTTAGCTATATGGATTCCATGCGTCCTCGTATGATTTACGAATGAATATCTACAGTATACGAATAATTTGAATCACAATCAGATAAATAAACTATAAGTTGACTTTACTTAGATATTTCATCGAACACCTAAAGTGCATAGAACTTCTATCGTCCTTAGTAATGGTAGCTAACTAACAAGACAACCCCTTCAACTATACTTAACTTACTTAACTCCTTAATACAACAACCAACAATATTCCATAACTCTTATCAACTTGAAATTCAACCAAAATAGCAGAAATAATAAGACAACTATATCTTCTAGAAATTGAAGTTCTAGCTTGTAATTTTCCCACAAAAATAGCTATATCAACACTCAAACAAGATTAAGGATAGCTCATAGCATTTCAGACTTACCTTAGGCAGCAGATAAAACCAAAAATATCAGCCCAACACCGCTCACTATAGTTATTCACTATACCACTACACCACGAAGTGCTTGTCCTTATCCAAGCTACATTTTGATATTGATCTTGGTGGAGAATACTTGAATTTCACTTAGGGTGGTTAGAAATTCGTTTGGGGGAACCTAGTGGAGGGGATAGATGAAAGTTTGTCGAATATGACCCTGAAATAAGGCCTAGAACGAAATTTAAGAAATCAAATGTCGGCCACCGCCTCGGATGTATGGTGGAATATATGGACCGTAGAAGTGATGTATGGTCCATACATGGAACCTCACTACACCAAAATCCATGATACTTCTTTGAATATTTATAAGGTCCATCAGACAATTTGTACAGTCTGTGAAATATAAAACGGACCGTATATTTTACCGTGAAAACACAACTTTGTCAAACTTCAATGAACGCATCCTCGTCAATTCGGTTAACTCCTAGACTTCTCAATACTCCTGTAAATAGGTTTTAAACCATCGTTTTCCCTTCTTAAGTATCATACCTTCCCGTAATGCATAAGTTAATCAATGACATGAGTTGATGTAAAACACGGAGTGTAACATTCTTCCCCCATTAAGAACATTCATCCTCAAATGTGGAGAGCACATAGAGGGATATAAAATTTAAATGGACCTAATTATTCCGATAGAGTATCCTCTATGATTGGACAATTTTTAACCCCACCAAGCAGATAAATACCAGGCATGATGCCACATAGGGTCATGATAATAAATGTTATCATATCTCGGGCAACTCACAGCCATCTAACACCAACTATGAACGTAATGACATTAGATTACCTCGAGCATAGATAATCTCATGTGATATCATAATGTATCCTTCTGAATGTAACATAGAATTGGCATAAATCCTTCATAACAAACTTTAAGGGAAACGTGGAATCTATAAGGCTGTGAACCTGCCATTTCAAATAAGCTAGGGCATTTGAATTTTTATTTTCTCCTCATTTTCTCACGATGTGTCTTTGACGTTCTTACTTTTTCATAATATTCCCAAAAAGTTACTTTCTTAGTTTGTAATTCATGGACTTGCCGATCTACATATAGAAAGTGGCTTCCTCATAGAATAGGTCCTCGGCAATCTGAATCTCCTCAACTGATATATCTTCATAACACGAGTTCTTTGTAATCCAAAACATTCTCGATTAGTGATATACGAGAGGAATCTAGTATTCAATTCCGTAACATCATTATGTACAAAAGATGTATGAATTTCCTTTAATTTGGGAGGTAACTCAAAGGCATAGGCCATTTGGATAGATTCCTGGATAATCTTATTGGTTCAATGTATCTAGGATTAAACTTGATTTTATGGTCAAATCTCATTTCACTTTTTTATGGGAAACCATTCAAGAAAATTCAATCGTGAATGACATTCTATAAATCTCAGCATCGCACATCTGAGTAATACATCTGGTGACTCTAGGATCCTGGATTAACTTTACCTCTTCTACCACTTGCTATACCTAGGCAGGTCCCAATAAATTTGCCTTACCCACTTCAAACAAACCAATAGGAGACCTACACTTTTGCCCATACAAGGTTCCATATGTAGTCATCCTAACACTTGAATGATGACTATTATCATAAACAAATTCAATAAGCGAAAAATGACCTTCCCAACTCCCTTTAATGTCTAGGACACAAGCTCGTAGCATATCTTTGAGCGTATGTATAGTGCGCCTTGACTGCCCTTCTATTTGTGAATATAAAGTTATATTGAGTTTAACCTAAGTACCGAAACCCTTCGGAAATATCTCCAGAAGTTAACGGTAAACTGAGAACCTCTATCAGATAAAATTGAAACTGGAACCCTATGAACCCGAACTATCTCCTTGACATACAACTTGGCATAATCTTCAGTCGAATAAGTAGTTTTAATAGGTAGGAAGTGGGCTGACTTCGTTATCTTGTCAACAATAACCCAGGTGGAGTCGAACATCCGATAAGAATGAGGCAAACTTGTAATAGAATCCATATTAATTATCTCTCATTTCTATACTCTAAAGCAAACATCTAGGTTTCTGATACTCAACCTTGAGCTTCTGGCAATTTAGACGTTAGGACACAAATTCTGCAATACTCCTCTCCATAACATTTCACCAGTAAATCTATTGGAGATCATGGTACGTCTTAGAAGAACCAGCATGAATAGAGTACTTGGATTGATGAATGTTTTCCGTAATATTCCCTCAGATCTCTTTAAGATAAGGCACACATAGTCGACTTCTGTATCTAAGAACCCTATCATCTTTCTATTTAGATAGCATTAATTTTGGACTCTCGTATTATTATTTCCTTACTACAGCCATCTAGGTGGCGCTGTTATATTCCATACGAATTTACTTTTATTGGAACCCTAAAATTAAACTCTTAAACTCGCTAACTGGCGAATTTCTTTCACTAATTTACTCTTTGTTTTACCTCTAGGTAAGCCATGCTATCCATAGATCTTAACTAGTATTGCCCTAAAGGCTGATCCCATATTTTGCTAAACTTTATCTTCAGGTTATATTAAAACATAATTTGAATACCATTATTCCTTCGCTATTACCACTTAGGGTAGTACTACTGATTTCTAAATAGTAGCTCTACTACAATCTCCTTCCAATGCCCTTTTACCACCTTGTGAAATACTATTCCGCCGTAGTCTATCTTTTCAAATCGCTTTCCTCTCGAGGAGGACCATACTCAACTATATCAGTTTGGTTCATTACATCACACTTCCAAGGACCACAACTTTATTTGAGAGGACCTATAGGTTTCTATACTATTGCAACTCATTTTGGGGGATGCCTTTACCAAAAAAATCAAAACTCAGAGTGATACATAGGGCCGACATATAAGAAACTATAGGATGATAGAGGTTGAGATAAATCAATGCATTTGTAATGCACCTAATTTGAATAAATAAGGAAATGAGATCGTTTGCGCTTAAAGAGAAGTTTGAGAAGCCATGAAGAATTATGGGCTCATGATTTAGAGTCGGCTGCAGTGAGCACGCAGTTGACAAATGGCAAGATACCTTTTATAAATTTAAAGATCATCAAGATAATCTCAGGAAGTAGTAACCGAATACATAATGAATGTTCCATGTGGTTTTATGTTTACTCGTGTCATTGATTAACTTTTGCATTACGGAAAGGTATGAGACTTATGAAGGGACAATGATGGTTTAAAACATATTTAAGGGAGTATTGGGAAGTATATGAGTTAAATGAATTAACGAGGATGCGTTTCATTGATGTTCGACAAAGTTGTATTTTCACAGTACAAAGTACGGTCTGTATTTATATTTCACGGACCGTATTGTCTAATGGATCGTATAATTATTCAAAGAAATAGCTTGCATTTTGGTGAAGTACGGTTCCATCTATGTCCGGATGTCTATGTCACTTGTACGGTCCGTATATCCCACCATACATCCGAGGTGGTGGCCGACATTTGACTTCTTATATTCGTTCTATTCGTCATTTCTTGGTCATTTTCTACCAGCTTTCATATCTCCCCTCCGATAGGTTCCCCCAAACAAATTTCTAAGCACCCTAAGTGAAATTCAAGTATTCTCCACCAAGCTCAACATCAATAGTTTGTCACACCCCAACATTGGAGTGGCCGACACCCGATTCCTAACGGTCTGAGCGTACCACATCTCATCCATACCCTAGATACACACGTACTTGGGCCAATAAGGCCTCAGAGTAACTCTCATAAAACAAATAAGACGTAATAACTTGTAGAAGAAGAAAAGCCCAAACATATATACATACTGAGAAGGCCGACAAGGCCACAATGCACATCATCTATATACATAACAACTGCCTACAAGACTCTAAGGAGTACATGAGCATTATCAGGACGGGATAAGGCCCCGCCAGACCCATAGCTATGTATATAAAATCATACCAACTCTGACTAGAACCTCCAGAACAAATGGAGAGCTCTGACACTACTGCTAAACTGTGGTCCTACTAAAAATAGGCGTTGCTCCATCTATCTGAACCTGCAGGCTTGAAACATAGTGCCCCAGCAAGGGTATATCAGTACAAATAATGTAATGAATATGTACGACAAGAAATTTAAGGAGAGGGATGATACAACCTTTAACTCTGAAGGCTACTGAGGGCGTATGATATGCATACTTTCCTTTTAAAAAGTAGTCATACACACATATATATAGGCCACATTATAGGGAAATATCATAATCATATTGTACCCAGCCATAATAGGACTCGGTGTTCTTAACTAAGTAATGCATGTATGTAAGGCTGTACCCTTCTTTTAAAAAAACATGAAATCTAAAGTGTTTATCATGTTCAAAAAGAAACATCAAAATCTTCATTCTATTCGCTTATCATTTACCTTGTCGGGAATAGTTCTATTATTATTGTTGAATTCCATATCTCTAGTTTATTGGTTGCTCACCCAAAGTCCTTCCATAGTAAAGTCGAGGAGTTTTGAGTTCTTAAGAGGCCACAAATGTCATTATTAATACACATACATATATACTCTTCACACCACCGATGTGAACAACTAGTGGGCAGTTGTACATATACATTATACATACCCCATGCTATAACTAGAAGGAAGAAACTTATATGTGCATCCATACATACACCTTAGATCATTACCTGAGGGCAGTGACATATTACACATCTCAGGCTATAAGTCGATGGCAGATTACATAATAAGGCCTATTGACAAAGGTTTCAGTGTTTCATTATTCGTTCTATATGGCACACAGGTTATCAGACTGCTTTTATGCTTCTCTTTACAACTTACATTTTTATATTTCTATTCGTGCTTTATTTACCGGTACATTTCTTTCGTACTAATGTCCATTTTGCTGCAGGCGCTGTGTGTTCATGCCGCAGGTTCTAATAGAGGCCCCGATTGACCATTTTAGCAGGAGCTATTGAGTTCACCCATCAGTATGTAAGCTTCATTTTTCCCAGAGCTTCCTAGTCAGGTGTTGAGTATGTCTTGTATATATATGTATATAATGGGAATGTCGGGATCCTATCCCAACCATATGACAGTACATACACTCGTAGAGTCTCATAGACTTGTTTAGTATGTATAGTTGTGATATATGGCCTTGTCGGCCAGGTAGTCTTCTGTTAACTTATGTTGCGGCTTTGTCGGCCTTATTTATATATATATATATTGGGTTGATCCCTCTTTGCTCACCCTCATAGGTTGCATTACATCTTTCCTTATAGATTGTGGCCTTTTCGTCCCTCTTATAGTGTTATTATTTAGATTATAACCCAGTACAACCTTGTCGGTTGAAAGTTCTACTCATACAGAAATCTGGTTGTCAGAGTGGTATGCTTGGGCCAGTATGGAATTGGGTGCCAGCCACACCACCTAATTTGGGGTATTACACTTTGATCCGCAAAAAATAAAATGTTGTTGCCTGTAATGAATTGCATGACGTTGCAGCACATTGAATTAATATTGTAGCACATTGAATTTACATATAAATGAAAGGTGTTAATTCATTATCCAACGATAGAAATACACTATTGCACCATGTATCCTTTTGTTGTTGCCCCTCATTTTCATTTGCAAAACACATATCACTTAATGAGGTATTGAGTTTTCCTTCCTAGAGTGGAAAGTGGGTCCTTATTAGAGATGAGTAGTTCTCCTAAGCATGCCACCTATATACCTAATTTACTTAGTCATTGTTACACATTTTCCACCCATGTTAGTGGCTGCAACATGGGGATGATTTCCTCCTTAATTGTTTATCCACACTTCCCCATTTAGTTTATTAATTTCCCACTAAAATGTAATATTTAATTAATTACTCACACAATTAATTTCTTGATCTCAAATCACATAAATAATAATTATTTTTAACACATCGCATGTACTCATTACTGTGATCATGTGACATAACACTAGTACATAGCCCCTTTTGGCACACCTAAAATATTATTCCCAATCATCATCGTCACACTTATTAAGTTTTAAATTATTTCGGGACTATGTGATTAGTTCAAATTAGTTTCTTATCAAGATCATATTAACCTAAAAGCTCTCTTCTCTCTCCTCTCCTATACAAACTCTAAGCATAGAGTAGCCACCAATATCACCGCCTAGCCTTGGTCAACCATCGACGGCGGCTAACAAGTTTAGCTCTTCTCCCCAAAGATGATTTCCCACCTCTACCCTCTATAAAACCTCCACTGTCCCAATTGTTACCGCCACTCCTCCAGCCAATTATGCCCAAACTGTATTAAATCTGATACAGTCGACTCCTACAATTGCATGTGTTCTAATTCAACTGAAAAAGGTTACCTACATTGAGGGTATTCCTTATGTGAAGTTGTTATCGACAGAAGTATCAAAAATGCAGATCATTGAAAACTTACAATATGCCATTGTTGGCAAGTTTTCATATGGGTGGCCTGAGCTTGAAGAGTTTAGAAATATCAATCCGGAATAATATGATGTGAAAGATAGATGTCAAGTAGGGTTTTTTAGGAGCAGACATGTTTTGATACGATGTACTTTGCTTGAGGATTTCATCAAAATATCATCTACTAGTGCTTTTGGTTGAAATCAAATGATGATTACTCTTTTGAAATGAGACCACTTATTTATGATTCTAACTTTAAGATTGATAAAGAAACAACCATTGCAATGACTTGGATATCCTTTCCAAACTTATTGCCAACATATTTTTTGAAGGAATCCATATATACCTTTGCTTCTGCTGTAGGAAAACCCTTGCAACAAGATTTGGCTATTGTTAATAAGATTAGGCCAAATTGTGCTAGAGTTAAGGTTCAAATTGATTAATTAGTTGACCATCCAAAGTTTGTGATGATGGAGATTGAAGATGAAAATAAGAAGGAGTGTCGCGAAGTTAAAGTTAAAATTCAATACGATTATCTGTATAGCTGTTGTACTGAATGTAGATTTAAAAGGACACTCTATGGATAAATATCGAGTGTTGCATCCACAACTTTAATCTAAGAAAATTAATCCAGACAAGGCTAATGACAAGGTTGATGTAAACGAGTCACAGAAGGAGCAAGAAAAGTTGCATAATTGATATAGAAATAGAAGTCACTATAGAGGGCGTAAACTTGTTTCGAAGTATGTCCTAAAAGTGTTATCCAATATAAAGGTGGTGATTTATCCTGATGCAATGAATAAAGGAAAGTCACAACAAAGTAAAGAAGGAAAGGACAAGGAAAATATCAAGAAGTCAAGTAATGCTAGTGAGCAGAACAAGGTAGCTAATAACAAGGCAGTATCAACAAACAAATTTGATGTACTATCTATAGTTAATGAAGAAGGAGGGAGTAATAATGAGAATCAGGTCGTAGAGTAGAAGGATAGCAATAAAGATCTTTTTTACCAAAAAACAATGCAATTTATATGCTGATGAAGACAAGGTGGAAGATTCTTTGGTGATCCCAAGTATAGATGAGACTACAAAATACTGCGTGGAGAATACTTTTGGATCAGTTCAAAAATTCATTGATCCAAAGGAGAACAATGATGTGATGAAAAATGCTGATGTTGAAGTAGATCATGTTTCTTCAAAGGGGTAGGATGTGAATTCTACTGAGCCACAAGAATCAAATGATCTAATGTGTTAGCTGAGGATTACAGAAGTCATAACTGTTAATTTGTTATCAAATGAGCAAGATGATGAAGAGTTTATTCAGGCAGAAGATGTAGACAAAAAATAAGATGGTGGTGATAACAATTCTACTATTATTACTACTCATGTTGAGATTGACAATAGCACAGTGGAACAACTGGATGATGGAAAAACTATGGAAAGGGAAGTAAATGAAATTAAGGATAATGCATATGCTTGTGATGAGGTCATTGGTCATACTTATAGTAATGAAAAAGAAAATTCTAGTGCACAATACATAGGAGATTAGGTGGAGAAATCATGCAACACCATTTCAGCTAAGGAAATTCTCAATGCAGAAGGGGTGAGCAACATTAATATAGAGGTTATAGTTGATAAGGAATTTATAATTGATGGCATATATACAAGTAGTAAGGAAGACTATATCATATTGAGTACTGAGAACTCTATTACTGAAGAAGCAAAAATAGGCGACGGGGTAGAGGTCAACACTGTTGCATATATCACAGTAAGTCCTATAGAGGAAGCTCTAAGAACTGATTATTATCCTCATTCAAATGGAGATGGTGAGGTAGTCCAAATACCTTCTATAACAAAAGCTTTGGTGATGAAGGAAATTATTCATGATATGTTTGTATTGAAGAAGTCTTCTCCAAACAAAGAATTGCATTATTTAGTGTCACATGATATGAATAGGTTGGATACTGGATCAAAAGAAGATGTTGTGCATAAAGGAAACTGTCCAAGTTTAGACATGAAGTTGAGTGAAGAAGAAGATGTGAGGCAACACTTATCTGATTTTAGCAAGGAGGCTGATATAACTTCTTAGGAGAGTATCAAAAGTTCTAATAAGGGAGAAAATATACAAATGATGAAAAAGTTCAGACCACTAAAGTCAAGAAAACTCAGACAATTATCAAGAACAGTGATCCATCAAGGATACTACCAAAGAGGAATGCTTCTAATAAATGAATTTAAATGATGATTAAAACATTACTTTGGAATATTAGGTCAATGAAAACTCAGATGGCTTTCCATAGAGTTCAAATTTTTAACAAACATCACACGTTTATTCTTATATCTTTGATAGAGCCTTTCCAAAATTCAAGGCATATTAACAGATACACGAAGAGGTTGGGAATGATGTTTGCAAATTATAATTGTAATGGAAAGATTTAGAATTTTACTGTTGATGTTGTGGATGTAGATGTTTTAATAGACATTGTTCAACAAGTGACCATAAACTACTACTCCAAGATAGTGGAAAATCTTTAATTGCAACCCTGGTTTATGCTAAGTGCAATGTTGTTGAGAGATAGCTGTTGTGGGATACTATTTATAGCTTGATTAATTAGATACAATTACCATGGATGATTGGAGTTGACTTTAATGTCATTATGAATGAAAAGTAAAATATTGGAGGATCGCCTGTTCATGCTGCAGAATATGAAGACTTTGCCTTCTGTATGAACGCTTGTGAACTAGCTGAGGTTGAATTCAAAGGTAGTCCTTTTACATGTAGGTTAGGATTGTATATGTAAAAGACTAGACATGATTTTGGTTAATAAATCCTTCCAAGACATGTTTTCTAATCTTTGTATGGAAAATTTATCAAGGACTGGATCAGACCATGCCCCCTATTATTGTCTGCTGGAGAACATGTTCAACAATTTCAAAAACAATTAGGTTTTTGATGTTTTGGATTATTCATGAAACCTTCTTAGAAGAAGTTGAGCAGAATTGGAGAACTGATTACTTGGGAGATCTTTTTCTCACTTTTAAATTTAAGATGAAGACGTTGAAGACTGCTTTGTCTAAACGGAATAGAAATACTTTTGGAGTTATGTTTAAGCAGTTAACAATTAGTGTAGCTATTGTGAATATTAAAGACCAATTATTTAAAAAACCTCCCTCTGAGGAAAACATAATGGTACTACAAAGGGCACAAGCTGAGTTTAAGAAATATCTGCATTTTGAAGAAGAGTATCGGAGACAGAAAGTAGGTATTCAATGGTTTTATGAAGGTGATAGAAACACAAGATATTTTCATAGTCTTGTTAATGGTAAAAGGAAAAGGCTGCAAATTTCTAGAATTCAAAGATCTGAAGGAGATTGGTTAGAGAATATAGATGACATTGCTTCTGAAGATATTTTTTTCTATAAAAAATTATTCACTCATGAAAAAGTATTAGAAAACTCTATCCTTCTTGATCATGTTTCTTAGAATATAACACATGAACGAAATTATGTGTTCTATACTTTGCCTACATTAGAGGAAGTGAAAATGCAGTGTTTGCATTATCAGATGATAGTGCTTGTGGTCGTGCTGGTTCTTTTCGGGTGATTTATAAAATGTGTGGGGATATTATAGTAGCTGATGTTTATAATTTGGTTAAAGCTTTCTATGAGGGGCAGACTTTTCAAAAGTCTATCACTCATACTAGCTTAGTCTTGCTGCCAAGGAAGGAGGTCATCAACACTTTTGCTGATCTAAGACCTATCAACCTCAATAATTTCATCAAAAAAGTTATTTCAAGACTTCTACTTAATAGATTGGAGTCTATTCTGCCTTCCCTAAATAAATCAGGCTTTGTGAAGGGTAGAAATATTAGTGAGAATGTAATACTCACGCAGGAGTTGGTCACAGATATTAGGAAATGAGGGAAACCTGCAAATGTTACCATAAAACTTGATATGGAAAAAAGCATATGATAGAGTTTCTTGGGGGTATCTTGTTCATATTTTAAGAAAAATGGGATTTGCTGATATATATGTGGATATGATATGGAGAATTATTGCTAATAATTGGTATTCACTTAGCATATGCAGATAACACAATAATGTTTGCTTGTAGATAAGGTTTCATTGAATATGATTATGAAGGTATTGTATGAATATGAGAGATTCTCTGGCCAGAAGATAAATACAGATAATAGTACATTTTATATGCACTCTAAAGTAGCTAAGATATTATGTTAGGAGGTCCAGCAGACTACACATTTTAGTATAGGGGAATTTACATTCATATAGCTGGGATGTCCTATATTTCATGTTAGAAGGCAAGAACAATATATTGTGATTTTAAGAAGAAAGTGAGGGATAAGATACAGGTTTGGAAGGGGAAGTTACTATCCTTTGGTGGGAAAGCAGTCTTAATTTCCAATGTTTTACAAAGTCTTCCTATCTATTTCCTATGGTGCCTCCAAACTGTGTTATAAAGGATCTTTATAAATATTTTAACAGATTATTTTGACAAACCAAAGAGGATGGGAGAAGTAAATACTAGTTTGATTGGGAAAAGCTTTGTTTTTCTAAGAATAAAGGTGGTTTACGTTTCAGATCTCTGGATGATATATCAAAGGCCTTGTTTGCTAAACTCTGGTGGGAAATTTAGGACTAGTATCAGCCTATGGTGTAATTTCATATGGAACAAATATTATAAAATATTTAGACCTACTATGGTGTAGTGGAAAGGTGGATCACAAATATGGAAAATAATGTTGCAGGCTAGAGATGAAATTGAGCCAAATATTTGGTGGGAACCTAGGAATGGTGCTTCATTAATGTGGTTTGATAACTAGACTAAGTTAGGTGCATTTCATGAGTTGTTACCTGCACATGATCAAATGAATGAAACATGTGAAGATTTAGAGGAGTTTATGACTGATACACATTAGAATTTTCCAAAGTTACAAGTAGTTTTGCCTGGTAATATTGTCGAACATATGAGACATTAATTGGGATACTTTGTTAGAACAGAAATAGCTGACAAGCCATGGTGGAAAATTACAAGTTCAGGGAACTTCACAATGAGTAGTGCATGGGAAGAGATGAGACAAAAGAAACAAATATCAGAATTGTATGGGAAAATATGGATTAAAGGTGCACTTTACAAAATTTCATTTGTCTTTGGAGAATCTGGTGATGGAAGTTGCCTATAAATGAAGTATTAATGAGAATGCGGATCAACATAGCATCAAGATGTTGGTACTGTTTGGATCAACAAGAGACTATGGACCATGTGTTCATTACAAGTTATGAGTACTATTTTTCAACTGCAGCTGGTCTTATGGGACCTTATCTACATACAAAGCAGACAATTGTTTTATGATAGAATGCAAAGTGTGTAACAATGTTGAAGCCCATATTTCAAGAAATTCCAGCTTTTGTCATGTGTAAACTATGGAAGAGTAGAAACACAAGGAGACATGGAGGAACAATGTCTGTTAAGAAAGTGATTCATGAAATTAATAGACATGTGTTCATGTTTGCATAATACAGATGTCCTTGGTTAACAAATTTGTCAAATTGTTGTCCTTTCATGGTTCATTATCTGGAGAACTATAGGATGCCTTTATTTTTTAAACAAGTGACTTGGAAGCCTCCTTAGATTAGTTATTATAAATGTGACACTGATGGAGCCTCAAGAGGAAATCTAGGGCCTAGTTCAATAGCTTTTTGTGTGAGGAACAATACATGAGATTTCATTTATGTAATGGAAAAAAGAATTACCGATACTACTAATCTCATTCCATAAGCAGTAGCACTGGAAGAGGGGATCAAGTATACCAGTAACAAGTCAAGCATTAGAGGGTTGGTTTAAGCTGGAAATAACTTTATTTTCAGTGTGTGGTATTAACTTAGGTTCAACCTGCTGAAAACACTGATATTTCTGGTTGAGAACCACATATAACAAGTTCTGATTTTATGGAAATTGAATCAAGATATATAGGAAACAGTATAGTACTACATGAGGCATCTTTAATAACTTTGTAGTTCTTTGTTGATCCTGCATAGAGCATAGAAGAAGTATGTTGATACATAACATGCTTCAGCTAGAGATAATCAGGACATATGCAATACTGGAGCATGTTCAATATTCTTAACAAGATATCACAACATGTTAACATTCACATCAATGGATGCAACTACATTCATCATTTCCTAAAGAGTAACTTCATGAGAGTTTGATCCATTCTACCTGTGAGACTTGAAGTTGTGAAAGATGGATACAAGCCAAGGCCATTTAAAATCTAGTTGTTTGATCTTGTTTACTTGTTAGGATTGAGTGAATAGCTAGTTTTCCACTTTAGATTTTGTTAGCTTTATTTTATTGTTTTATTGCTTGCATTCTTCTGTAAATATTTGGATTTCTTTAATAAATATCCCACCAGTTTGGTGGTTTTGCTAAAAAAAGAATTATTTCAGGACTCCATCCTTTTATATACCAAGCTCTCAATTTGCATATATATGACTAAAATTCCATATGTTCCGTATAACTTGTTCAATATCCCGAATATCAGCGAAACTTATTTTCTCCAACAAATACACAGGTCAGGATCCACCAAGAACGGGTTGATCCTGACCTATGTGTCTACCTTTTTTTAAATTTTTTTATAAACCATCGTTATCCATATGAGATATCATAACCTCTCCCGGTTTACATTACTTTAGCCGCAACGCATACTAACGCGAAAATATGGTGTGTAACATATAGTCAAGAAAATGTTCCTGTAAGGAAGGAGTAAGTTAAGTTTCTATAAGGGAGAAATAAGTTAAGTTGTTGTGGATTTGAATGATAATTTACTCTACATTGAGGTCTATTTATCTTCCACTCAATTAATTCTTGGTGGACATCACCTAACTTTAGAATCTAGCTAATTTACAAGATGTTAGATTGTCTTTAGCTCAATTGAGTTACTGATTCATCTTTTTATCACTTATGTGTCCACTTATGCATTACTACTCATCAAGTTCTTCTTGACATGGTCCCACGAGGAAATGAAATTCTTACACTTATCCACATAATAAATTATACACATAATTATTTTTTTAATCTCATTTCACTTAAATATTAGTCATTTCTAACATACTTCATATACTAATTATCATAATCATGTGTTATAACACTAGTCCATAGCCTTTTTATGCACACACCAAATATTATTCCCAACCACCATCGTCACACTTTGAAGTCCTAAATCATTTCAGGACTTCATCTTCTTATATAATGAGCACTTTAGTTGAATACTTAAATATGACCAATATTCTCTGGGCTTGGGTAAATTTGGTCACGTTGGATGGTTCAATATCCTACTCCAAAAATGTGAGGTATTATAGCTTGGACCGTATTTCATTCAAATAAATGTCGAACCTCAACTCATTTTCTTTGATTCATTTAACTTTTAATCCTTACGATATATTTGTACTATCATTGATATGCTTGTTTTCCTCTCTTATGCCATCTAACTTGCATGCTTTTTAACACACAAAAACACGGGATGTAACATTAACTTACAAATTTGTTAATCATGGAATAGCGGTAGAAACTTCTTTATATGATAAGTTCTTTGTAACTTGTACATCATCAACAAGTATGATTTGAGAAGGATCTCCAACACACTCTCTTAACATTGAAATATGGAAAACTAGATGGATGGATTAAATTTTTGAGGTATTTCCAATCCATAAGCCAGTTGACCTTTTCATCAATTAATGTGATATGGTCCAATATACCATAGAAAAGATCTTTTTTTTCCAAACCTCATCACTCCCTTCATACATTAAATCTTTAAGAATATGAAATCATCAACTCGGAAACTCTTAGTCTAGTTTTGACACGTCTGAATACGACTTCTGACAACTCTGAGTAGTCAACAGTCATTTCTGAAAACCTGCACCTTCACTATGACATGGTGTATTAGGTCAGATCCCATTAACTTTGGTTTGCTTACTTCAAACTATCTTATAGGAGTTCTACATATCCACTCATATAAAGCCTCATATGGAGTTATTCTGATGTTTTGTATGATAGTTGTTGTTTTATACAAAATCAATTAGCGATACGTGGTCATCCCAAATTTCTCTTGGAATCCAATACATAAGTTCATAACATGTCCTCGAGTGTCTAAACCATATGCTCGACCTGTCCATCTGCCAGAGGGTGGGACTTAACTGAGTGCCCAAACCCTTTTGAAATGATCTCCAAAAATTAGTTGTGAATGGAACACCTTTGTTTGTCATAGAAATAGGGACACCATGAAGGTGAAAAATCTTCTTAATGTACAATCTCGCGTAGTCCTCGACCATATAGGTAGTTCTGTAATGAAAGCTATATTAACCATCTCCCATTTTCATATAAGGTTTTCAATGTTCTGAGTCAACCAACCGAGCTTCTAGAGCTTATTCTTTAACCGCTAACAATTATTACACTAGCTACCACCTCTAGAAGGTTCCTTCTCATGTCATTCCATCAATACATCCATTTGTCATTATGATACATCTTAGTAGATCCTGAATGGATAGGATATTGCGAATAATGGACCCATGTAATAATCCTATCTCGTAGACTTGCTACATTGGAAACATACAAATGGTACGAGTACCTGAGGGTCCCACTTCCATTAACCTAAAAGCCTGTGATTTTATTTTACTAAATATCCTTTCTGATTTTACCTATAAATGAGATCTTGACCCTAATGTTACTTATATTCCAATATAATGGATGTAACGACCCGTTCAGTCATTTTTAGCTAAATACCCTTATTTGACTATTTTACCCTTCTCATGATCTTATGTGGGGTTTATAATGCACGAGGATGTGTGGCACAGATCCCGAGGTCTATTTATATGAGCTTTGGATTAAAAGCCCAAGTCTAAGAACTTAGAGTTGGTTAGTTAGACTCAGAGTTGACTCTTTGCTAGATGAGTTTGTTTTCTTGTCCTGTCACTTCCGGTAGTTTTGAAGGGTCACTTATGACTTAGTTGAGTCATTAGTTCACTTCCCGAGGCGATCAGATGTATTTTGTGGCTTTATTTATAAGTTTTGATTTTTAGTTTGTCTCAGACGATTCTTTAGAAAAGTATGCCTTGGCTGGGTTATTTCTGAAATCCAAGGGTATGAGCAAGTTCATAGAACTATTTACCATAGACGAGCATGTTTGGTTTTTATCCGGGGGGTTCTAAGAATCTTTTAGGTGTTCAATAGAGGTTTTGGGCTATTTTCCATCAACTGATGTCAGGTGTCCTCCACAGAGAAACCAGTATCACTTTGGCGGGTCTTTCTCGGTGAGGCATTGGCTCACCGAAGTAGAATCTGGAAGTTCAAGGAAGTCCACCACAATAGAGTCATGTCCACAGCGGTGAGGGGTGAGTTGTCAAGTGACTCTCGCCCCAACAAGGTATTTTCCTACGAGGCGGGTCTGCTCTAATGGTGTCGATTAAACTTGGGTGGATCAATTTTCAAGTGTCCTATATATATTTTTAGGTCAGATTTCTTTTCCCCAAATAACAAACCCTTGAAACCACCACCGCATAAGGGTATTTTTAGAGCTTTAAGAGCATTTCCACCTTTGAGGTAATAGATGTTTTCTCTCCTATGGCTTAAGTTATGATTATGGGTTCTTTTAATGGTCTTGTTAGTATATTATGTGAGTTGGGGAAGATGAGTTATGAATATTGAGAGATTAAGAGAGTTATATGATTGATTTTAATGAGGATTTATGGATCAAATAGTATTAATATCATGAATTTAGATTGGGTTATGTTAGATTATCATGTTTTAAAGTTTAATTTGAATATAGAAGTTTGTTTTCAAAAGGGGGAAAATCTAGGGTTTCAAATTAGGGCTTTTAGATTATCGTTCAATATGGGATTCAAATATGTATAGTTTTTTAAACTAATTTAAGGATATGATTACTTAGTATGTAATAGAGGTTTTTGAGTATTAAAGTTTGAGTCGTGGTGACGTGGACCCGGGCTGGATATTTAAAGTCTCATTTTATTATGATTAGCATTATATTAACAAATAATATGTACATGGTTAGAGTTCGACTATCGCGAGGCGCATTAGAAGGGCAAGGCGATTACCGAGGCTTGATTTTTTAGCGCTTCTATTCGGCAATGAGGTAGGATACAATTTAGTTTTTTGAGACTCCGATAGAAGTACGTAGCAGTTATAAATGTTGAGGGGTGTAGGACGTCTTTGGGGGTCTCCATCAAATAGTTGTGATAAATGTTTGAGTGTGTATTGGTGTTGAATTGTGTTGATAGGCAATTTGGTGAATCATCCTTAAGTTGATTTCAACTGCCGTTATGTTGGCTTGTCGCCATTATTTGGGCTCGTAGCCATATTTGATATTATCGTGTTTATTCATAACACATGCTTTGATATGATATCCTGATTATACTTGGATTATTATGGTTGGATTGGTTTTTATAATATCCTGATTGTACTTGGATCATTGTGGTTAGACTGTTTGATATGATATCCTTCTTATACTTGGATTATTGTGGTTGGACTGGTTAGTATGATATCCTGATTGTACATGGATCATTGTGGTTGGACTGTTTGGTATGCTTCCTGATAGTACTTCAATTATTATGGATGAACTATTGATATGATATATGGGTTGTACTTAGGTTACTTGTTGTTGAATTCTGAGAGCATGTGTTATTCATCTCCTATACTTGGTTGCATCTTATACATTCTGCTTTCTTGACTTATACACTCATTGTTCTGTGATATTGATATGAGAGGTATGGATATGATATGGACCAAAGAGGACAGAAAGGTAAGAAAACTTATGAGATTATGACAACATTGAGATAATGATGATACGAATGGCTCGGGTTGCACGCCGCAATAGATATTGATACTCGGGGAACGAATTTGCACGCCTGCAATATGATATTATTCAGATAAATGAGTTTGGGGCTCTATCCAGAATTGTGTGTGGAATTTTGGCTTACTGGGAGCGGTATATGGACTTCGCGAGTCCCTCGTGGGTGTACGGATAATAATAAAACCTTGACGTATTGTATACCAGGTTGAAAAAGGTACCTTGCATATATATTGCATTCATATAATTTATATATCTATACATTGATTAATTATGATTTAGCAATGTGATATGGTTTGTTATTGGAACTTGGGTGAAACCCTAATTTACTTTGATTGAAATGATTGTATTGAACCAAAATGGTCTCAATGATTGAGCTTGACTTTGTGAATACATGTAAATAATGATTAGGCAAGTCTCTATGAACACTTGGATAAATGGTTGAGGTTGTTAAATTGATTTAGTTATCGTGTGTCTCTTCCTTCCTCGTGTATGAGTTTTTGGATTTAATAATTATAAGTCTAAGTGTTTGATGTCAACTGCTACTGTGGTCGGAAATGTCGTTTATGTCATGGCTATTGTCTAGGTCTAAGGAATTATGTGCATTTGTGTGTTGTCTGGTAATCGATTTTGTGATTGGGTAACGAGTCTAGTAAGAAACGTGTGATAAGTGTCACTAGTGGAAAGGTAGATATGGAACGATCTATGTGTGTCAGACCATAATTGTATAGAGACTTAACTAAGTGTAAATGCTAAGGTTAATAAAGGAGTTAACATCATCATGTTAAGATTAGGAGTAACACTCTCGGAAGCATTCTAAAATAGTTGTTGTGGTGTAAATCTAACTCATTTATTTCATATGATAAGTTGGGTAAGTAGGGTTAAGCTTAAGTATGACTTTAATAAGAGAGTACTAGTCAGTGGGTACTATGATAGTAAGGTCCCTGGATATGTGAATGAATTGATTGTACTTGATTGTGATTGGAACCTTATGTGAACAATATGACTTGATAAATTGGTGAATCGATACGTGTACAATGTGACTTCTATGGACTATTGAACTGTCCAATATAGGTTTAACTAGTGTTAACTTGATATTTATCTCTGTTACATATCTTCCATCGTTGTCGGTCTATGATGTCTATGAGGGTACGTTGTGTGCTCATGCTACACTTGCTGCATTTTTTCTGATGCAGATACATGTTCCTCTACCAGTTCGACATCTCGAGTTTGAGTCCGAGCAGGTTGAATTTTGGTATTCAGGGTGAGGATGCTATCTTCTAGCATACCTTGGATGCTCATTCTTTTACTATGTCTTCACCTTAATTCGAGAGATAAGATTTAGATTTTCAGACTATGTAGTTCAGTTTTGGCCTATGTTGTCCTTTATCCAGTCTTTGTATTCGCTTGAGAGCTCTTGTATTATTGACCAGGTCTATGGGGGGGGTTGTATTATGATTCTCATATGCATGTTCTTCATTACATTCTTGATTGACCAGTTGATTTAAGTAATTGTTATCTTTTCGCATTTCTTCTTGTATCATGTTAAATGAGTTGGAAGTGGTTCGCCTATCGGTGGAAAAGTGTAGGTGCCACAACGACTCTTGGAAAAATGGTCGTGACAAAGTTGGTATTAGAGATTTAGGTTAAACAATCTTAAATACAATAGAAATGTATAGTAAAGTCTTGCGGATCAGTTCAGAGACGTCCGTACTTATCTTCGAGAGTCTATGGGACCTATAGGAAACTTAACTTTCTTCATTGCTTTCATGCTAAGTTGAATCAAATTGGTATCTGAACTTCTTCCTTCTATTTTATCACCGATGGTGGTAACACACTCATTAATTTGTGCGTAACTGGTTCGATATGATGTCGCGTGGTAGGGTATGAGACGTGTTACCATGATTCAGATGTGTGACTAAGTTCAGTGTTCATCTATGATCTGAAGGTTCAATTTATTAGGGTTATGATTGTGACTTCCTAGTTCTGTGAAATTGGATGGATCAATCTCCGCTATATGAAGGAAAAAATTGGTATCTAATGTGTTTGTTGGGACAAGTTGCAAGGTGTAGGAGGGTGGATGTGGTATAGGCTATGGAATGTTGAGTTAACTTCGATTTGATAGTATTATGATAGCATAGTAGAATGAGTGGTTGTGAGTAATTTCAGGAAATGGTTATCTGTTCGAGATCAGGTGGAAATGTTATGTATGATGAGTGAAGCTTAATGGAATAGACTGTCGCACTTATTTACCTAAGTGTGTACTCGTGGGTTCACTTGGCATTTTGAGGTAAGTGATGATAGGGATTGTCAAAAGCAAGAGATTATTGATTTGTGATTTATTTCATACTTGTTTTGTAATGACTGAGTGTAAAAGTCATATATGTTTTGGTATGTTGGACTTATCATAGGTTAATGAGAGCTAGTATTGATCGACTAATAGGAATAACTCTTGCGATGGAAGAGTGTAGAGGTATATTTGAGGGATTATCGAGTGTAGCATTTAGTTCTTGGATAAGATTTGTGGGCATGACATGTAAGGGTTAATGCTTGAGAAGTTCGATAGTACTTGTATAATGACTTTAGAGGTGACCGAAGGACAGGGAAAATTACACGGTTAGTTAGATATGTTGTCGCACCCGATTTTGACCTGCGGGCTTCGCGACGTGATGGCTTGATTCCCTCTGGATCGGTTACAAATGCTTGCTTTGAGGAGTCGCCACCTAGTTATTCTAAGGTGAATTAGGGCACCTGAATATTAACCAAAAGCTGCAAAATAACTCCAATTTTGTGGTCTACGAAACTAATGAAATTCTGGATAAGGGTTCTTTATTATCCTAAAGGGAAGGGGTTAGGCATCCTTTAAGATCCGCTAACTTGCGGTTATCCGATCAAATTCAGGTTAATTGCTATGCTAAGAAAAAGTGCATATTTTACAAGTATAAAAATAATGTTGAAAGTATTTAATGAAATGATGCATTTGTACAAGTATACATTTGTATGACATTAATATATTTGTAAAGCTAAAAAGAATATAAATATGTAATTGTATGAAAATTGATAAAAATGTATGCAATGTGATTTTTATGGGCGACGGGCCTAAAAATAAATAAACTAGCGATTTTCAATTTTAAAACTAATCGAGCCTAAAAATAAATAAACTAGCGATGGATTTCCAATTTTAGACTACCTTATTAATTTATTCTATGTCTACCTATTCTAAATATTTCAATAATTTCACGAGTACAATAATATTACAATACAAAATGAAATAAAGCTGAATTAAAGAAAGTAAAAGACAACAACAAAAATAAATAATCTCCGAGGGGTATTTGCCTTCTTTGACTTTAACCCTTGCAAGCTGTCAAGAACAAACGGTTAGAAACAAATGAATATACATAACTTCGGATCCGTATCCAAAACAATAAACGTTTTGATTACGGAGGACTCAGACTTAAATTTTGAAAAGATCATTCCAATCACGTCGTGGCTGCGAACATATGACTCGTTGGTCATTTTAGTTGCCTTGCCTACCGAACATGTTGGTCTCTCGGGTGAAAAAGATTTAAATTCCATCATTGCCCAGAAGTTTTATTTTCCGTCTTTGCAACTGTGGAGGCCTCAAAAATCGACGGATATTTTTTCATCGGCCAGTGTAGTATCGTGTTCAAATAAGTAAAATTAAAAATCGGAACTGTAAGCAGCAGCAGCAGTAGGCAGTAAACAGTAAGCAGAAAAACAGAGGCCATTCCCGAGGAGACGGGATGTTTAGTAAATAAAAAAAACAGTAAATATCCGCTGCCCGGATGTTAAAAACAGTGCTGAAAAGCAGTGAAATGAAACGAAAAAGCGCGGCCTCGAATTCAATTACATCGGCCTAAATGCGATATAAACAAGGCAATAAAACAGTAGAACAATAAGATAACCGTTGCCCGGATACTTAAAATGTAAACTGAAAAACAGAGGAACGAAATGAAAAAAAGTGCGGCCTCGAATTCAATTTCATCGGCCTAAATGCGATATTACTAAAGCAATAAAACAGTAAAACAGTAAGATATCCGTTGCCCGGATACTTAAACAGTAAACTGAAAAAAAACAGAGGAACGAAATGAAAAAAGAGCGGCCTCGAATTCAATTTCATCGGCCTAAATGCAGTATTTAATTCAAAACAGTAAACAGTAAAAAAAAATAGTACATATCCGTGGCACGGATGTTAAAAACAGTAAATTAAAGAAACAGAGAAATGAAAGAAGAAAAAAAAGCGTGGCCTCGAATTTAATTTCATCGGCGTAAGTGTAGTGTTAGTTAAAACAAATAAATAAGAATCTGCTGTACCTGATGTTTAAAACAAGAAATGTAAAACAGAGAAACAAACAAAAACGCGCCTCAATTTAATTTCATCTACTAAGTGTGGTATTAATAAAAATAATAAAACAAGAAATAAAGAAGATATCCGTTGTCGGATTCTCAAACAATGCTAAAAACAGAGAAATGAAACAAAGAAAAGTGCGGCCTCAATTTAATTTCATCTACTAAGTGTAGTATTAGTTAAAATGATAAAACAGCAAAATACAAGATATCTGTGTATGAATATTAAATGCCAAAATAAACCAACAGTTTGCAATTAAAACGTCCGACCCGAATCGGATACTTCAACCCGAATCAAATTCTTTCCAAATTTTCAAGTACCCAACAACACAATATAAACACACAAAAATCTGGAATTTAACCGAACCGGGTGGACCCGACACGGGTCAGTGACCCGACCAGAATCGGATGTTTTTCAACCCGGATCGATTTTCTTCCAAATTACAGATAACCAACAACAAAATATAAATACACAAAATCTGAAAATTTATTCGAACCGGGTTGACCCGACCCGAAACAGTGACCCGACCCGGAACCGATATTTCAACCCGAATCGATTTCTTCCAAATTACAGATAAAAAACAACAAAATATATATACAATCTGAAAATTTATTCGAACCGGGTCGACCCGACCCGGATCACCCGGAACGGATATTTCAACCCGAATCGATTTCTTTCCAAATTTTCAGATAACTAACAATAAAATATTAAAACACAAAATCTGAAAACTTACCTGACCCGGTTCTAGCCCGACCGGAATTGTGACCCGACCCGGATTGTGATCCGTAAGAACCCAAAAAACAACAACTTTGATTTCGATTTTAGGACCTCCAAAATTCCACCAAAAACCGACCAAAATTCCGACCAAGAACTCCCTCTTTTCGGACAAAAATCCACACAAACCGACCCCCAAAAGGGGGTATTTATAGATGGGTTTCGGGTTTTAGGGGTTGTAGATATGGGTGAAGTGATGGTGTCGGTGTAGGGGTGACCGACGGTGTGGGGTCGTGGTGGTGTGTGCAGCGACTGGTGGCGGCAGTGGGTGAGGTGACCGGCGTGTAGGGGTCACGGGTATGGGGGTTGTCGACTGTGGGTATGGTGGGTGGTGTCGTTGAGGTGATGGTGGGTGGTGTCGTCGTTGTGACCGGCGACGTGGGGTCGCCGGTATGGCGGTGTGGGGTCGCGTCGGCGCCGATTTTGGGGAGAGAAAAGGGTGTGTTTGGTTTGTTTTCTTTCTTGTTGTGTGTAGGGTTTGTTTTAATGGGGAAAATAAAGGGAAGGGATGCTTGGGCCGTTCGGGTGATTGGTTGGGCTCGGGTGGGGTTTCGGTTGGGCCTGGTCGGGTTTGGCCGACTGGGCCCTATTTTATTTTTGTGGGATTTGGGTTGATTTTGTTTTGGGTAGAAATTATTTTGGGTTGGGAAATAAATGGGTTATGGGTTGTTGGGTTGGGTAGGAATTGTTTTGGGTTGAGTAGAAGTTGTTTTGGGGGAAAATGAAAATGGGTTATGGGTTAAAAATATAAAAAGGGGGTTTCATTATATAAAAAGAAAGCTTTGCAAAATTTATAAATTATAAATATGATAATATGATAAAATATAATATTTGTGAAATGCTTGATGCTTAAAAAAAATAAAAATGCAACGCCGTTTTGCGAAAATAAAATAACATATAATATTAAGATAAAAGTATGCTTGTGATATAAAAATGCAAATGACAGTAAAAATGCAAATAATAAATGATAATAATGATATATATACACATATATACCTATATTTTAAAATTGTTTTAAAGTGTCAAAAATATTAAAAATTGCAAATAAAATCCAAAAAGATGGGACAAAATTGGGTGTCAACAGATGCCCCTCTTTGGCCGCAGACGATGAAAGAGTTTTCGGCCAAAGAAGTTGACTGAGTAGCCAATTTTGTCCTGATCACCGGGACTCGAGGGAAGATTAGAGATGCATGGTAAGAAATAGAATCCCGAGGGGGGGGAGAAGTTGTAAGAGATGGTGCAGATTCAAGAAACAATGACCAAGTGTCGACTTATGATGACACTGGTTGCAGATGTGGCGAGATACTGGGGGAAGGGCTGAACGATGTTCGAAGAACTTCCCCGATGCAGATGACGTTGTTGCATAGGCATGATTGAAATTAAGATACCCGCATTAGAAGGTGGGTGCCTTACTGAAAAAATAAAATACCCGCATTGGAAGGTGGGTGCCTGACTGAAATTGAAATACCCGCATTAGGAGGTGGGCGCCTGACTGAAATTTAAATACCCGCATTAGGAGGTGGGCGCCTGACTGAAATTTAAATACCCGCATTAGGAGGTGGGCGCCTGATTGAAATTTAAATACCCGCATTAGGAGGTGGGCGCCTGACTGAAAATGAAATACCCGCATTAGGAGGTGGGCGCCTGACTGAAATTTAAATACCCGCATTAGGAGGTGGGTGCCTGACTGAAATGAAATACCCGCATTAGGAGGTGGGCGCCTGACAGAAATTAAAATACCCGCATTAGGAGGTGGGTGCCTGACTGAAATTTAATACCCGCATTAGGAGGTGGGCGCCTGATCAAATCAAATACCCAGATTAGGAGGTGGGCGCTGATGAAATTGAAATACCCGCATTAGGAGGTGGGTGCTCGACTGAAATTTAAATACCCGCATTAGGAGGTGGGCGTCATTGAAAATGAAATACCCAGACAGAGGTGGGCGCCGATGTAAATTAAAATACCCGCGATTAGAGGTGGGTGCTCGATCAAAATGAAATACCCAGATTAGAGGTGGGCGCTGATCAAATCAAATACTCAGATTAGAGGTGGGCGCCGATCAAATCGAAATACCCGCATTAGGAGGTGGGCGCTGATGAAATTGAAATGCCCGCGATAGGAGGTGGGCGCTGATCAAAATGAAATACCCGCATTAGAAGGTGGGCGCTGATCAAAATGAAATACCCAGATTAGGAGGTGGGCGCCGATCAAATTGAAATACCCGCATTAGGAGGTGGGTGCTCGATCAAAATTTAAATACCCGCATTAGGAGGTGGGCGCCTGACTGAAAATGAAATACCCGCATTAGGAGGTGGGCGCCTGACTGAAATTTAAATACCCGCATTAGGAGGTGGGCGCCTGACTGAAATTTCAATACCCGCATTAGGAGGTGGGCGCCTCACTGAAATGAAATACCCGCATTAGGAGGTGGGCGCCTAACTGAAAATGAAATACCCGCATTAGGAGGTGGGCACCTGACTGAAATTGAAATACCCGCATTAGGAGGTGGGCGCCTGACTGAAATTTAAATACCCGCATTAGGAGGTGGGCGCCTGAAATCACGTCGTTGTATTGACGTGATGCGTTTGTGACCCGCATGGGTTGAAATGACGTCGTTGCATAGACGTGGTGCGTTGAAGACGTCATTGTGTAGACGTATTGTGCAGATGACACCGTTGCATAGGCGTGTTGCTGATGACGCCGTTGTATGGGCGTGTTGTTGTCGTTGTAATGCTGTGAAAGATGTAAATGACGTCCATTGCCGTCAGTTTGGTGTAATATGATTTCACGTTGTGTTGAATCTTCTGCCGATTCAAACTCATGTGGACTGTGAATTAAAATGTCATTCTTGCACGGACGAAAATGTGAGGCGACGTCTTTGCCAAATTAAGCACACATGTTGCGGCTTCTCTGCCTTTGTCAACCTGAAGACCTGCACTCAAAGAAATTTGTGAGTTGTAGCTTTTGCCCTGGACGCTTGCAAGCTCACAATTGTTTAGATTGAAGACTCAGTTGTCTGGCATTTTTCAGGCCCATTGGCATATTCTTGCAATGAACCCTTAAATATGCCCCAGTTTCTGGTATATATGAAGATGTTGAACTTCTAACTCGACAAAACCGAGTCTGTGCGGGCAACTTGCTTGTCCTGTTATGGCAATCATGTGAGCCTATTGCGTTGTGTGCAAGACGATGGAAGAAAATTTCCGATGGTGTGACCGAAGCCGATATAGGCCGCCTACGTATTCCGACAAGGGAAATCAGGTCATAACGTAGTTCGCTGCAAGCAAAAAAGATTGTAAGGATTTTTTTTTAATAGGACCGAAGCCGATGTGACCGCCTACGTATCCCGCCGAGGGAATCAGGTCATAACGTAGTTCATGAAAGCAAAATGGTGATTGTGAAGTTTTCCAAAATGGGACCGAAGCCGATGTGGCTGCCTACGTATCCCGCCGAGGGAATCAGGTCATAACGTAGTTCATGCAAGCAAAATGAATTTTGTAAGGGTTTTCTAAAAATGAGACCGAAGCTGATGTGGCCGCCTACGTATCCCGCCGAGGGAATCAGGTCATAACGTAGTTCATGCGGCAAAAGAGATTTGTATTTGTAGAATATTTTTTTTTTTGTAAAAGAGAGTGACTAGAGTTTGAAAAATGATGCAATATATTTTGCAAGGTTTTTTTTTTTGTTGTTTTTTTTTTGTGAAAATATGAAAAAGACATAATCACGTCTTGACTTCGGTTGGTACCAACAATTAGTATTGTGCTTAGGAGTTTTCGTTATTTGCTTTCTGTCAAATCGAGACAGACTTCAAGGTAATTCCTACAGCTTTCAGATGCTACCTCAGACATACTGAGTATCGACACTTGCTTCAAGTCAAGATTTTGACATATATGCATCCTCATGTTTCAAATGCCCTCACTGAAAGAAAGTCCCTTCCTCACATGTATTTCAGTATTTTGAACTTTGGGACGTCTAGAGAAGTACACTCACCCTCAGAAAGATGTTCAATGCATTTAATTGTGATACCATAGGCTTGGCCGTCATGTGAGTATCCACTAATGTGAGAACCCTCGGTATAGGATCATGTAGGGCTTGTTATGGGTTTGTAATGTAGGCTTGGGAAAGGAAAGGATATTATTTGGGTAAAGAGTGACTAATCCTTCCTTGAGCGTTGGAATATGTCCGTGCTTGGTATTTGTGTGCATTGATTCCGATTTGCTTCTTTTTGCCCCCTTTTGTTTTGTACCGACTTCTTTTGAATATTTCGTTTGAAGCTTTTTCCCCTTTTTTTTCGAAGTTATTTCCTTCTTTTTTTCTTTTTATATTGTCGGGGCTTTTAACTTCCTTTTTGTGCGAAGTCGTCCTTTGGTTTTGTTTTGATTTCCTCTTTTGGGAACATTGCAACTTCAACTTGAATCATTTTCAGCAATTTGCATATTTCTGATGCGCTCAAGGAGGTCGGGCCAAAAGAGGGATAGCGCGTGTACGCACTCAGAAAGGGTATAGGCATAAGATGTGGTTGTTCAAAAAAAAAAAAAGGCTTCAGGCTCAAAGGGGAAATGCTACGGATAATGTTATTTGGTAAGCTGGAAAGGCTCAAACGGATCAAAAAAAGCCTACGATCCTTTCCTATACCAAGTGTTACTCATGATTTCGCCTCAACAAACATTCGAGCCAAGTTCTAGATCACAATGCAATGCAATTGAACTTATTCTAAAAACTCACCACACAATGCACATGAAACGATGAGGTTGGCTTTGTTCATATCTTGGAAGCATGAAAAACAATTTTTTAAGTGTCAACACAAAGTGAATGAGAGGTAGCGAGAAGAATCTATGGTTTACCACGAAGACAATCTTCTCCACTTGTTCTTTCCTATGCACACTCCTAAGCGTGTTGGTATCAACCAAGTCCATCAATGATTCTTAATTTTTTTTTTGGTATTTTTGAATAAAGGGTACCGAACCCGAATAGGGTCGCTTACGTATCTCATCTTTGACGAGAATCGGTGTGCGTAGTTCGTGCAGTAAAGTAAAAAAATTCATCCATGATAGGATAGTAAAAGTAAAAAATTGTATAAAACAGATGATTGTCCACTATGGGACGAATGCAAAGTAAAATATAATTGTCCACAGTAGAATGAATGCAATGAAAAAATGATTATCCACAATAAGATGAATGTAATAAAAAAAATGATTGTCCATTATATGATGCATGTAATAAAAAATGATTGTTCATTATAGGATGAATGAAAAGATTAATAAATCAGATATGTCCCTCTCTACGATGGACAAGGAAGTGCATCTTTTTTCTTTTTCTTTTTTTTTTTTGATTTTTTTTTTTAGTGCTGTCGAACCCGAGAAGGGCTACCTACGTATCACACCGAACGGTGAGAATCAGACACTCGTAGTTCGTGAGGATATGTTGTAAAAATGGTATGATATAAAAAAAAATTATGTAACGAAAATTAAACATATCAACTGAATTTGCAATTATGTAACAAAACAAAAGTATAGACAAATTAAAGTGATGACTCGTTGAATCTGGTGTTGGCTGACATTTTCCAGTCAAAACATCTTTCGGTCATCTTTGTGAAAGCCTTTGGCTTTGTTCTTTTCTGGAGTATATCCAGGAATAATGTTTTAAAATGACCGCCTCGACTGCTCAAGTAAGGACGATCAACTCGCAAAAATAAAAGCACCAGGTGAAAGGAGGAAAGTCACAGAAAGAATAATAAAATGTGGATGTGTGATAGTATAGTCAAAGACTTCGATTGCTTCACAAGGTCCGAGAGTTGATGTTCAAGAACGTTTTATTCTCGAGCAGTGACACAATTTGCTCAAGAGTCGCAAGCGACATGATATGATATGTACAAAATTGAAGCGACTAATTATTGCATTAAATAATATGTACAGAGATAAAAGAAGAAAAATAGCAAACAAACTGTGCGGGAATTAAAGATGCGGCCTAGCAGGCATGGAACCTCTCTTATGCCAGAGATGGGCCTAAACGCCAAATATGAGAGATTATGACAGATTAATCCAAGCTGTCAAACTACAATGCTTTTGTTGGAAATGAAGACAAAATGTATGTACATTTTCCAATATCGGCATGTCATGATTAGGCTTGGATTAGTCAAGACACCTTTCGGCCATAATTGCATCACTCTGACTTTTGAATAAAGACTGAAACATTTCGGCGTAATTACATCATTCTGACTCTTGGAATGAAGACTGCAAACTTTCAACCGCAATTACATCACTCGTACTTTTGAATGAAGATTGCAAACTTTCGGCCAGAATTACATCATTCTGACACTTAGAGTGATGATTGTATCCTTTCGGATAGAATTACATCACTCAGACTTTTTAATGAAGACTGCATCCTTTCTGTCAGAATTACATTATTTTGATGCTTGGAGTGAAGACTGCGACCTTTCGGCTAGAATTACATCACTCTAACAATTGAATGAAGATTGCTTCCTTTTAGCTGGAATTACATTATTCTGATACTTGGAGTGAAGGCTGACACCTTTCGGCCATAATTACATCACTCTGACTTTTGAATAAAGACTGAAACCTTTCGGCGTAATTACATCATTCTGACTCTTGGAAAGAAGACTGCAAACTTTCAACCGGAATTACATCACTCGTACTTTTGATTGAAGACTGCAAACTTTCGGCCAGAATTACATCATTCTGACACTTAGAGTGAAGATTGCATCCTTTCGGCTAGAATTACATCACTTAGACTTTTTAATGAAGACTGCATCCTTTCTGTCAGAATTACATTATTCTGATGCTTGGAGTGAAGACTGCGACCTTTCGGGTAGAATTACATCACTCTGACTATTGAATGTAGACTGCAACCTTTCGATCGAAATTACATTATTTTGAAACTTGGAGTGAAGAATGCAACCTTTCAGCATGAATTACATCACTCGTACATTTGAATGAAAACTGCAACCTTTCGGCTGGAATTACATCATTCTGACACTTCAACTGAAGACTACAACCTTTTGTCCGGAATTACATCACTCAGAATTTTGAGTGAAGACTGCAACCTTGCGGCCGCAATTACATCATTCTAAAAGTTGGAGTGAAGACTGCAACCTTTCAGTTGGTATTACATCATTCTGACATTTTGAGTGAAGACTGCAACCTTTCGGACAGAATTACATCACTCGGAATTTTGAGTGAAGACTGCAACTTTTCAGTCGGAATTACATCATTCAGACGCTTAAAGTAAAGACTGCACCTTTCGGTCGTAATTACAACAATCAAACTTTTGAGTAAAGACTGCGACCTTTCAACCGGAATTACATCATTCGGACGCTTAAAGTGAATACTGCGCCTTTCGGCCGAAATTACATCACTCAAACTTTTGAATGAAGACTGCATCCTTTTAGCTGGAATTACATTATTCTGATACTTGGAGTGAAGGCTGACACCTTTCGGCCATAATTGCATCACTCTGACTTTTGAATAAAGACTGAAACCTTTTGGCGTAATTACATCATTCTGACTCTTGGAATGAAGACTGCAAACTTTCAACCGCAATTACATCACTCGTACTTTTGAATGAAGATTGCAAACTTTCGGCCAGAATTACATCATTCTGACACTTAGAGTGAAGATTGTATCCTTTCGGCTAGAATTACATCACTCAGACTTTTTAATGAAGACTGCATCCTTTCTGTCGGAATTACATTATTCTGATGCTTGGAGTGAAGACTGCGACCTTTCGGGTAGAATTACATCACTCTGACTATTGAATGAAGACTGCAACCTTTCTACCGAAATTACATTAAACAATGCAAAAAGTTATATACATGGTCAGGCCCATAAGTAACCTAACCTAAAACGAAATAAAATTTGCGTATGACTCAGCCCATTTCCTTATTTCATTGGTATCAATTAGGCAAGTTGCCATTTCAAGGCAACCGACCACAAATACTCCGATGTATTATTGTCTGCGCCGTCGTGTCTATGTCTCATATGATGGTGCTTTTCCTCTAATGATGATAATCTCACAACTTTGAAGAGTGAATGATGTTGCAATCCTTTATTTCGTGTTTGTGCCGCCATAAACATGAGGTAAGTTTCTTGATCTTAGATTTCTCCATCATTTTTCTTCCTTTTGTTTCTTGATTTTTGCTCCTTTTGGTCAGCATATGTTGGATCAATGGACGAGGAACTTGTATATGTGGCATGGAACTCACGATTGTGTAACTTCTTCACGATGATGTTTCTTTCAAACCTAGCTTCAGGTATTATCTGGTTCTCTTTACCCCTCTTTTGGAATCTTTGTGTTCTCTGGTTTGTGAATGTGTGTGCTTCCTTCGTTGTGTTTGACTGTGTGTTATAGAAAGCCTTTCTGCAATAGTTTCTTTAATTTCTGCTTCGGCCATTCCATTTATTTGTATTTCATGTGTTGTTTTCCATGCCGATTATGTATGTCTCTGTTGTTGTATTTCCTTGTTGTGTTGAGTTTTATGTGTAAAGAAGGTTTTCTGGATTTCTTATGACTTCTTCATGTGATGTTAATCTGTTATGTCCCAATACCTATAAAAGAATACACAAAGTTAGAATAAAATACCACCATGTTCTCCTCCCATAGGGCTTGAACATGATGATACTCCTAGTTTCTCCTCTAATCCCCATCTCCTCCATCTTTAAACCTTGAATTCTCCATTTCCCTCTTCAATTTTTCTTCCTTAATCCCATTTATCTTACACTTCTGATTCTCAAATAAGGAGTTTGTGACTTGTCACTGTTAAGGATCTTTCTACAAGTAATCTTCAACTCCTGAAAAGAGTGATATTTAGCTGAGGCTTCATCTAAAGCCTGATTAGCCAAAGCATCAACCAACTTATTACCTTCCCTCAAGATATGGCTGAATGTAATATTCATGTTGCTTATCAGGTCCTTACACTTGCTGTATTTTTTTGATGTAGATACAACGTCGTCAATCACTATCAGACCTCGTGACTGACGTCTGAGGTGGTGGACTTGAGCTTTCAGGGGAGACTGCCCATCCTCAACAGTCCTGGATTCTCCTTTCTTATTTCATGTCTTGATTTTGCACCATTGAGACAATATTCAAACATTTCCTTCTATTATGTAGTAGTGTCTCTTGTACCGACTAGACCAGATCATTTCGGAATTATAATAAGTAGATATTCAGTATTTTAACTTCTTTATTAGCAATAAAATGCCCACACTGGCATAATTATTTTTAAAAAAATGTAGCAAGTGTAATATGAGTACACTTCGTACTCCATAAGCATCATAGAACGACAACGAGAGATAACATGTAACAGACATAAATATCAAGTTGACACACAAGTATTCCTAACCTACACAATTTGGTTAAGCACATAAGTCACATTAAGATAACAGATATGGTTTAACATTTAAGCCATTTCAAAGTCATAGAAGTACAACCCAACTCATAATCACCTTACCACAGTAGTAATTCTAACAAGTACAAATCTTATGATTATAAAGTATGTTAATGAATGATATGCATGAATGCAATGGTACCTATTAACAACCTGGTATACATATGCCACCGGACTTTGCCTCGTAGCTATGACCCATGGGGGACCCGCAAAGTCTATATACCGCTCATAATTCATCGGAATGATCCCTCGGTCTGGCTAGAGCATCAATCATAGACTCATTAACGAGCCATATCAATTTACATCATCTCAATATTCCTAACCATCTCATATCAGTATCATTTACCTTCTTTTCCAAGTCTCATCAGACCAGCAACATTCCATACCAACTCCATTTCAATATCAGAATAATATGAGTGTATGAATGCAACGGTAAATAAAGTAAGTAATCATGAAGTATGAGATGAAATCATGTTCAAGAGTTGAATAACACATGCCTCAAAATTATCAGTAACACATAATCCCATATAATCAGTAGTTTCATATCAAGAGGCATAAGTAATGAGTAATTTCCACAACAATCACAAATAATATCAATCATGGCGACAATCCCACATAACAGTAGTCGTGATCAATCCTAAGGATGATCCCCAAATAGTTCAACATTGGTACGCACCCAAGTTCTCATCACAGTCTCTAAGGTGAGATCCCCATCATGCTCAATACCCCTCAATATTTATATATACTACATGCATCTATCGAAATCTAATTGAGAAACCCGAAGCCTACCTCAAAGTTGAACTGGTGCCACAAACTACTCTAAAGCCAAAGCCTTGCCCTTGCGAAGCGACTCTGAACGTCCGTAGTCTACTATCATAGATTATATGTTAACACAATTATCTAAGTACATGTAAAAAGATAAGACCTTTAAAAAAATCAAATATCCGATCCCCAAAGCGACCCCATGCCCACAAGGGTAAAATCGAAACTTTAATATTACAAAACTATAATCGCGGTCTAATTAGTCATTACCTTAATTTTAAAAGTCAACTAACCCTAATTAGGTCTTCAATTGCCTTTTAAATCAAAATCTCCAATTTTAGACAAACCCTAGAATTTCACCCAAACATCATGGAACTAAATTAACAATTCAAGCTTAGCAATAGGTTATCTCATCATTAATAAAATCTAATATGAAATATCACACCTTAAAGCCCCAATCTTGGCCTCTAATTTCATCAATTTAGTCCTTTTAAATTTGCATAAGAACCCTAGGTTTAAACTCCCAAAACATGATAAACAACCTAGATTTAATGATAGGATCATAAATGGATAATAAAAATAGGATATAATCCTTACACAGAATTTAGAATGAATGGAATGCCTTGATTTCCTCCCCAAATGAGCTTATAGTTGTGAAAAGTGAGATATGGAAAGTAAAATCAAATGTAGGGTCTTTTATGATTTCTGATACAGCAATCCTGCTCCTGTAAAACTTTTCTCACAGATCGACCTCACTTCTGCTAAATAATTCCTCAAAAATGGCCTCACTTAATGTACCAAAATTTCACAAAGGTGGAGATGACATCGCAGAAGTGGTTCGCCTATGCACACAAATTTCGCAAATACTGTCCTTCCCAAGACTCTCATGGCTTGCATATGTGGACCAACTTCTATAGAAGAGGCTCCGCAAGTGCGGCCAATACTCGTTGGTATGGTTATACCAGAACCAGCAGCAATAGCAATATCATAAACTTTTATCAAGCACCTGAAACTCACCCGAGACCTCCCGTACACAAACCAAATATGCTACCCAAGTGTAAACGACACTATAAACTTGCTCGCGCACTCGAAATCTCATGCGACCATGCTAAGGTCCACTTTTCTATAAATCCACTCAAATTTCCCAAATTCCACAAATTAAGAAATAAGAACTCAAAACACATCTGAACTCCTCAGTCTTTGAAGTAGCCTCCTCAACAAGACGGTGCTTCGATTGCACCTTCACTTAAGCAATCTTCTTCGATCTAAACCTTTTAACTTGCCTGTCTAAAATGGCCACAGGTTTTTCTTCAAACTCTAGATTTTGATCAAATAACACAGAGTCCCATTGGATGATGTAGGACCCATTAGCATGGTACTTCTTCAACATGGAAACATGAAATATTGGATGAACACCTGAAAGGCCTGGTGGCAAAGCCAACTCATACACCACCTCACCAACTCTCTAAAGAATCTCAAATTGCCTGATATACCTCAGACTCAACGTCTCATTCTTGGCAAATTTCATCATGCCTTTCATAGGCGAGACCTTCAATAGAACTCGATCACCAACCATGAACTCCATAACCCGAACCTTTCGGTCTGCATATTCTTTTCATCTATTATGAGCCGCTAGGAGCTTGTCCTGTATCATTTTCACTTTCTCCAAGTAGTCTCTCAACAAATCTGTACAATCGGATAACGGCATCTCCTACCATATAAAGCCTCAAATTATGCCATCTCAATGTTGGAGTGATAACTGTTGTAAGAGAACTCTGCCAAAGGTAAAAATTAGTCCCAATGACCATCAAAATCAATCACATAGGCCCGTAGCATGTCCTCCAAAACCTGAATGGTCCACTTGGACTGTCTATCCGTCTGAGGGTGAAATGTTGTGCTAAGATCCAAATGAGTACCCAACTCCTTTTGCGTCCTCCAGAAATGAGAAGTAAACTAAGTACACCGGCCTGAAATAATAGAAATAGGCACCCTATGTAGCTAAACAATTTCTCTAATATAAATCTTGGCCAACTTCTCTGAATTGTAGGTCGTCTGGATTGGAATGAAGTGTGCAGACTTAGTCAATCTATCCATAATAACCCAAATGACATCAAACTTGCCCAAAGTCTTCGGTAGCCCAACTACGAAGTCCATAGCTATCCTCTCCCATTTCCATTCGGGTATGGGCATCCTCTGAGACATACGACCCGATCTATGGTGCTCATACTTAACCCGCAGACAATTCAAACATTGAGACACAAACTCTACAATGTTCCTATTCATGCTACCCCACAAATAGTATTGCTCCAAATCACGATATATCTTCGTTGCACCCGAATGAATAGAATATCTGGAACTATGAGCCTCCTACATGATCAATTTTATCAAACCTCCAACACAGGGTACACACACTCTCCCCTTGATCCTCATGACTCATTCTCTATCAAGCATAATCGCATTGGCTTCCCCTCGAATCACCTTGTCCCTGATCTTAAACAATTTCACATCATCAAACTGTTGGGCCTTGATTTTCTCCAAAATGGATGACCTCGTCTCAACACAAGCCAAAATCCTACCCGGTTTTGAAATATCAAGTCTCATAAAGTTGTTTATTAAGGAATGAACCTCTAATACCAAAGGATGCTCATAAAAAATCAAACGTGTCAGGCTCCCCATACTCACTGTCTTTCGGCTCAAGACATCCGCCACCATATTGGCCTTACCCGGATGGTAAAGAATAGTCATGTCATAATCTTTGAGTAACTCCATCCACCTGCGCTATCTAGAATTGAAATCTCACTGACTGAACACATATTGAAGGTTGCAGTGATCGGTGAATACCTTACAATGAACACCATACTAATTGTGCCTCAAAATCTTCAATGCAAAAATTACTGTTGCCAACTTTAAATCGTAAGTGGGGTAGTTCTTCTAATGCACCTTCAACTGCCTCATGCATATGCTATCACTATGTCTTCCTACATCAATACACAACTCAAATCAATCCTCAAAGCATCACAATAAACATTGAAATCCTTCCCCTCCACAAGCAAGGCTAAAATCGAAGTTGAGGTCAAAAATGACTTGAACTTTTGGAAGCTCTCCTCACACTTATTAGACCACTGAAAATGAACCTCTTTCTGAATCAACTAAGTCAAATAAGAAGCAATAGACGAGAAACCCATGATGATTCGATGATAATAACTCGCAAAGCCCACGAAACTCCAAACCTCGATTACTGTAGTAGGCCTAGTTGAATCTCTGACTGCCTCAATCTTTTTCGGATCCACCATGATACCCTCGTTCCATACTACATGCCCCATAAGCGCCACAGAATTGAGCAAAAACTCACATTTCGGAAACTTGGCATACATCTTCTTTTCCTTCAACAACCCAAGAACCACCCTTAAATGCTTCTCGTGGACCTCCTTACTCTTAGAATGCACCATAATGTCATCAATAAAGATGATAATGAAAGATCTAAATAAGGCTTGAATATCTCATTCATCAAATCCATAAAAGTTGTGAGGGCATTGGTAAGCCCAAAAGACATCACCAAGAACGCATAGTGGCCATAACGAGTCATAAAGATCATCTTCGAAATATGAAGATGTGTTTCGCGCACCCGCAATTTCTTAAATTGGCATTTCGCTCATATTTCCTCCACTTCGGAAAATTGACACTATCACACATTACACGCAAGGTGTGTTTCACGCACCCGCAATTTCTTTCAAATTTCTAAATTTTATGAGAGTTGGCGTATGCGCGGAGTGTCCGGACCATCCGATGGTGGCGTAGCCTTCTCACTCGAGTAGTCCGCTCGGGAACCTTGAGTCTAGTAAGCCAAATCTTAGAAAATTTAGGATAGAGCTATACCGCCATTTATCTTAAGTCATGCATGCATACATCTTAGGTGGTTAAATCTTTGGTATCGACTCCACAATTAAGAAAACCACCAAATTGTCGACAGGTCTCACGACCTAACGACCCAACAACATATTATGTGTAGCGTGATAATGATAGACGAATCCAAGCCTAATTATGACATGCCGAAATTGGAAAATGTACATTCATTTTGTCTTCATTTTCGACAAAAGCATCGCAGATTAACAGCTTGGATTAATCTGTCATAATCTCGCATATTTGGAATTTAGGCTCACCTCTGGCATATGAGAAGCCCCATGCACGTTAGGATGCGCATTTAATTTCTGCACAATTTGTTTGCTATTTTTATGCTTTTCATTCTGTACATATTATTTAATGCAATAATTCCCTGCTTCAATTATGTACATATCATGTCATGTCGCTTGCAACTCTGGGCATGAACATTTTCCCTTTGCACTTTTGGGCTATCGCACTACAATCAAGACTTCTACTGGGGCAACGCCATATCTTTTGGTTCTCGGGACGGAAATTGTGTCACCGCCCAAGGATAAAGCATTCTTGAACATCAAGACTCGGACCTTGTGAAGCAATCAAGGGAGTATTTGACTGTACTATCACATTCCCACATTTTATTATTATTCTTTCCATGACTTTCCTCTTTTCACCAATTTCTCTTATTTTTGTAGGAAGACCGTCCTCACAAACAGTCGGGGCGGTCGTTCTAAAACATAATCTCCGGAGATACTCCAGGAAAGAACAAAGTAAAAAGTTTTCACGAAGAGGACCGAGAGATATTTTTTATCGAAAGAAGTCAGCCAACCTCCGGTCCGAACAAACCAATCAGGGGAGTCTTTAACTATACTACCACATTCCCAGATTTTATTATTATTCTTTCTGTGACTTTCCTCCTTTCACTAATTTCTCTTATTTTTGCAGGAAGACCGTCCTCGCAAGAAGTCGGGGTCGGTCGTTCTAAAACATAATCCCTGGAGATACTCCAGGAAAGAACAAAGCAAAAAGTTTTCACAAAGATGACCGGGAGATATTTTGACTGGAAGAAGTCAGCCAACACCAGATTCAACGAGGCATCGCTCTGAGTTTGTCTATACTTTTGTTTTTTTTTACATATTTGCAAATTCAATTGATATGCTTAATTTTTGTTACGTAATTCCTTTATATCATACATTTTTACAACATATCCTCATGAACTACGTGTGTCTGATTCTCACCCTACGGTGTGATACGTAGGTAGTCCTTCTCGGGTTCGACACCGCTAAAAATGTAAATCTAGTCCTTGCGGAACGCTACCTAGTGAAAGTGGAACGAACCTGCCAAAGAAACGCACTTCCTTGTCCACCTTAGAAATGGACATATCTGGCTTACCCATCTTTTCATTCATCCTATCATGGACAGTCATTTTTTTTCATTGCATTCATTCTATTGTGAACAATCATTTTTTCATTTCATTCATTCTATCGTGGACAGTTATTTTACTTTGCATTCGTCCCATAGTGGACAATCATTTGTTTTATACAGTTTTTACTCTTACTATCCTATCGTGGATGAATTCTTTTTCAAGCATACATTTTTATAACCTATCTGAACGAACTACGCACACCTGATTCTCGTCAAAGATGAGATACGTAGGCAACCCTATTTGGGTTCGGTACCCTTTATTCAGAAATACAAAAAAAAGTACAAAAATATTTTAAGCATCATTGATTGACTTGATTGATACCAACACAGTTAGGAGTGTGCATAGGAAAGAACAAGTGGAGAAGACTGACCTCGTGGTAAACCATAGATTCTTTTGGTTCCTTTCAACAACACCTATAGTGACATTTGAAAAATTGTCTTGCTTGCTTCTAAGATAAGAACGAAACCAACCTCATCGTTTCATGTGCATTGTGTGGTGAGTTTTAGAATAAGTTCAATTGCGTTGCATTGTGATCTAGAACTTGGCTCGAATGTTTGTTGAGGCGAAATCCTGAGTAACACTTGGTATAGGAAATGATCGTAGGCTTTCTTTGATCCGTTTGAGCCTTCCAACGTACCAAATAACATTATCAGTAGCATTTCCCCTTTGAGCCTAAAGCCTATTTTTTTAACAACCACATCTTATGCCTATACCATTTCTGAGTGCGTACACGCGTTATCCCTCTCTTAGCCCGACCTCCTTGAGCGCGTCAAAAATGTGCAAATTGCTGAAAAAGATCTGAATTAAAGTTGCAATGTTCCCAAAAGAGGAAAAGAAAACAAAACAAAAGGACGACTTTACACAAAGAAGAAGTCAAAAAGCCCCAACAATATAAAAAATGAGGAAATAACTCTGAAAGGGGGAAAATCTCCAAACGAAATATTCAAAAGAAGTCAGTACAAAACAAAGGGGGCAAAAATAAGCAAATCGGCATCAAGGCACACAAATTCCAAGCGCGGACATATCCTAACGCTCAAGGAAGGATTAGTCACTCCTTACCCAAATGATATCCTTTCCTTTACCCAAACCTACATTATAAACCCATAACAAGCCCTACGTGATTCTATACCTAGGGTTCTCACATTAGTGGATACTTACATGACGGCCAAGCCTATGGTATCACAATTAAATTCATTGAACATCTTTCTGAGTGTGAGTGTAGTTTTCTAGATGTCCCAAAGCTCAAAACACTGAAATACATGTGAATAATGGACTTTCTTTTAGCGATGGCATTTGAAACATGAGGATGCATATATGTCGAAACCTTGGCTTGAAGCAAGCGTCGATACTCAGGTATGTCTGAGGTAGCATCTGAAGCGGTAGGAATTACCCTGGAGTCAATCTCGGTTGGACAGAAAGCAAATAACGGTAGCCCCTAAGCACAACACTAATTGTTGGTACCAACTGAAGTCAAGATATGATTCTGTCTTTTTCATATTTTCAAAAAAATATATATATATATTGCATCATTTTTTAAACTCTAATCACTCTTTAAAAAAACATTTTACAAACTCAAATTCCTTCTTTCACAGAGTCTCGGGTAAACAACCCAGAATTTGATTTCCATTCCCTGATAGCAACATGAACTACGTTATGACCTGATTCCCTCGGCGGGATACGTAGGCGGCCCTATCGGCTTCAGTCCTATTTTGAAAAAACTTCACAAGAACTACTTTTTGACCTGATTACCTTGGCATGATACGTAGGCGACCACAACAGCTTCGGTCCCATTTTTAGAAAATCCTTACAAATCTTATTTGCCACATGAACTATGTCATGACCTGATTCCCTCGGCGGGATACGTAGGCGGGCTCGACTTCGGTCCCATTTTGAAAAAACTTCACATGAACTACGTTATGACCTGATTCCCTCGGTTGGATACGTAGGCGGCCACATCAGCTTCGGTCCCATTTTTAGAAAACCCTTACAAATCCCTTTTGCCACATGAACTACGTCAGGACCTGATTCCCTCGGTGGGATACGTAGGTGGTCCCAACGGCTTCGGTCCCATTTTGAAAAAACTTCACATGAACTACGTTATGACCTGATTCCCTCGACGGGATACGTAGGCGGCCGTATCAGCTTCGGTCCCATTTTTAGAAAACCCTTACAAATCTCTTTTGCCACATGAACTACGTTATGACCTAATTTCCTAGGCGGCCACATCGGCTTCGGTCCCATATTTGAAAAACTTCACAATCCCTTTTTGCTTGCAACGAACTACGTTATGACCTCATTTCCCTTGTCGGAATACGTAGGCGGCCTATATCGGCTTCGGTCATAGCATTGGAAATTTTCTTTCCTTATCTTGCACACAACGCAATAGGCCCATATGATTGCCTTAATAGGACAAGCAAGCTACCCATACAAACTTGGTTTTGTCCAGTTAAAAGTTAAGCATCCTCATATACCATAAACTGGTGCAAATTTTAAGGGTTCACTGCAAGAATACGCCAATAGACATGGAAAAGTGTCGGCCAACTAAGTATTCAATCTAAACCAGTATGAACTTGCAAGAGTCAAGAGCCAAAGCTACAAAGTCAATGCGAATCAACCGCCCCTCCCTAAACTTACAAATTTTCTTTCAATACAAGTTCTTCAGGTTGAAAGAAGTGCGAAGCCGCAACATTTATGCTCAAGTTCGCAAAGGACCTTCGCATCGCAACTTACCACAAGGATCACTTTCTTGTTTCGCGAATGTACAAAGACGTCATTTTGACCTACAGGGTCCCAATCGCGTTATGTCCATGCGAAGAACGGTATTTTGACTTATAGGGTCACATTCTCATCTACTCAACTTTTGCATCGCTTATGTCCAAGCATTAACTTTTCATCTAGATTGATGACATAGCAGTTCGACCTTAGGGTCACACTTTGCATTACGTCAATACAACGACGTAAATCAGGCGCCCACCTTCTAATGCTGGTATTTTATTTTAAATAAGGCGCCCACCTCCTAATGCGGGTATTTTATTTTAAATCAGGCGCTCACCTCCTAATGCGAGTATTTTTATTTAAATCAGGCGCCCACCTTCTGATGCGGGTATTTTTTATTTCAATCAGTCGCCCACCTCTTAATTTGGGTATTTTTAATTTAAGGCGGGCGCACACCTCCTAATGCGGGTATTTCAATTTCAATCAGACGCCCACCTACTAATACGGGTATTTTATTTTCAATAAAGCACCCACCTCCTAATGCGGGTATTTTTAATTTAAGTCAGGCGCCCACCTTCTAATGCGAGTATTTTATTTTCAATCAGGCACCCACTTCCTAATACGGGTATTTTAATTTCAATCAGGCGCCCACCTCTTAATAAATGTATTTTTAATTTAAGTCAGGCGCCCATCTTCTAATACGAGTATTTTATTTTCAATCAGGCACCCGCCTCCTAATACGGGTATTTTAGTTTCAATCAGGCGCCCACCTCCTAATGCGGGTATTTTTAATTTAAGTCAGGCGCCCACCTTCTAATGTGGGTATTTTATTTTCAATCAGGCGACCACTTTCTAATGCGGGTATTTTAATTTCAGCCAGGCACCCATCTCCTAATGCGGGTATTTTAATTTCAATCAGGCACCCACCTTCTAATGCGGGTATTTCAATTTCAATCAGGCGCCCACCTCCTAATGTGTGTATTTTATTTTTAAGTCAGGCGCCCACCTCCTAATGCGGGTATTTCAATTTCAATCAGGCGCCCACCTTCTAATGCGGGTATTTTAATTTCAGTCAGGCACCCACATTCCAATGCGGGTATTTTAATTGAAGTCAGGTGCCCACCTCCTAATGCGGGTATTTTATTTTCAATCAGGCACCCACCTTCTAATGCGGGTATTTTAATTTCAGTCAGGCGCTCACCTCTTAATGCGGGTATTTTTAATTTAAGTGAGGCGCCCACCTCCTAATACGGGTATTTCAATTTCAATCAGGAGCCCACCTCCTAATGTGGCTATTTTATTTTTAAGTCAGGCGCCCACCTCCTAATGCGGGTATTTCAATTTCAATCAGGCGTCCACCTTCTAATGCGGGTATTTTATTTTCAATCAGGCACCCACATCCTAATGCGGGTATTTTTAATTTAAATCAGGCCCCCACCTTCTAATGCGGATATTTTATTTTCAATCAGGACCCCATCTTGTAATGCGGGTATTTTAACTTCAGTCAGGCAACCACCTCATAATGCGGGTATTTTATTTTAAATCAGGCGTCCACCTCCTAATGCGAGTATTTCAATTTCAATCAGGTACCCACCTTCTAATGCGGGTATTTCAATTTCAATCAGACACTCACCTCCTAATGCGAGTATTTCAATTTCAATCAGGCGCCCACCTCTTAATGCAAGTATTTTATTTTCAATCAGGCGCCCACCTCCTAATGCGAGTATTTTAATTTAAATCGGGTGCCCTCCTCCTAATGCGGATATTTTATTTTTCAATGAGGCACCCACTTTCTAATGCGGGTATTTTAATTTCAATCACGCCTATGCAACGACGTCATCTGCATTGGGGAAGTATTCGAACGTCGTTCCGCCCTTTCCCTGGTATTTCACCACATCTATAATCAGTGTCATCATAATTCGACACTGGGCAATATTTCTGGAATCTGCACCAACTTTTCCAATTTCTTCCCCCTTGGAATTCTATCTCTACCCGTGCATCCCTACTCCTCGTTCAAAGCTCGATGATTAGGACTCAATTAACTTCTTTGTCCGAAAACTCTTTCATCGTCTCCGGCCAAAGAGAGGCATCTGTTGACACCCAATTTTGTCCCATCTTTTCCGATTTTATTTGCAATTTTAAATATTTTTGAAAATTCAAAACAATTTTAAAATATAGGCATATATATGTATATATATCATCATTAATATTATTATTTGCATTTTTTACTGTCATTTGCATTTTAATATCATAATCATACTTTTACCATAATATTTTATGTTATTTTATGTTCGCAAAATTGCATCGCATTTCCATTTTTTATTAAGCAATAAGCATTTCGCAAATATTATGTTTTTTTTATTATTATCACATCGTTATGTTATTTTAAATAATTTACATCTTTTGCAAAACATCTTTTTATAATAAAACCCCTTTTTATATTTTAAACCCATAACCCATTTATTTTCCAACACCGAAACAAAATCAACCCAAATTCCACACAAAAAAATAGGGCCCAGTCAGCCAAAACTGACCAGGCCCAACAGAAACCCCACCGAAGCCCAAACCAATCGGCTAATACCCAACTCCTCATCCCTTTATTTCCCTAAACCCTACCCTAAACACACAAATCAAACACATTATTTTCGCCTCCTCCCGAAATTGCCGCACACCCCCCACGGACGCCGACCTACACCACCCACGATCGCCGACCTACACCCCTGACACCGCCGCCTGACACCACCAACCTACCCCATCACCTCACCAACACATACCTCAAGAAATCTCCCTAAAAATTAGATTTTTTGACCCCTTTTGTTTGAAATTCGAACTTGATTTTATGGGGGTGGGGGGGGGGGAACTCACCTATAAAATCCCCCTTTGTCTTCTATTGAGGGGGGACCGAAAAAAAAAAAAAAAAGAGGTTCGGGTCTAGTTTTGTGGAGTCCGAATTGAAAAAAGATGGATTTTTTGGAAGTCCTAAGTCCGAAAAAAAGGGGTTCGGAAAGTTGTTTTGTTGTTCGTTTCCGATTGGTTTTGTTAGTGGTTTTCGGTCAGTTTTGTTGGTTTTATTTTCGGTCGGTTTTTGTGATTTTATTTTTTCGATTGTTGTTTTGGTTGGTTTTCGGTCGAGGTTTTTCGATCGGAGTTTAGGTCGGATTTTGGGTGGATTTTTGCCCTTTGTTCACTGTTTTGGGTTGGATTTTGGGTCGGTTTTCGATGGATTTTTGGTCCGAAAATTTAGGATTATGTTTCGAAAATCCGAAATCTTCTTAAGGGTTGTATTGCTCTCTTGTTGTGTTGTTCTTCATGTTAAGAGTCCGAAAATACAAGTTGAAAATCTTGATATTTGGGGGTTCCGAAATTCATAACTAGAACTCCAAATTTGTGTACAAAATTTCAAAAAGGATACAAAGTGGGTTGTTCTGGGTGTTGAAGAACCTGAAATTTCTGCTATTTTCTTCGCTATTTTTTCGGATTCCGAATTCGGGTCGGGTCGGATCTGATTTCTGTTTTGGGTTGAAACCGGTGCCAAAAATCCAAAAATAAGGTTGGTTCTTATGTGATTTATTGTTAATGATTATCTTTTTACCTTTGATTGGTTATCTGAAATTGCAATAAAAACAAATGTGTTTCACGGATTCGGCTTTGTTTTCCGGTTGGGTCACTGTTTCGATCGGGTCGGGCCAGAATCTGGGTCGGGTAAATTTCCAGATTTTTGTATTTGATATTTTGTTGTTGGTTATCTGAAATTTGGAAAAAGAAATCGATTCGGATTGAAACCTCTTATTCGGGTCGAGTCGGGTCGACCCGATTTGGGTAAATTTCCAGATTCATATGCTTGATATTTTTGTTGTTGGTTATTTGAAAATCAAGAAAAAAATTGATTCTGAATCCTGTTTCTGGTCACTGTTCAGAATCCGGGTCGGGTCAAATTTCAGAATTCGGATCTGACATTTTTAATTGCGAAATATTGCTGTTTTTTTTGCATTTAAACATCCGTACAAGGATATCTTACTGTTTTACTGATTTGAATAATTACTACACTTAGGCCAATGAAATTGAATTTGAGGCAGTGCCCCCTCAGAAAAGGCTTTTCTGTTTCAGTTTGTTGTTTTTGACATTTAAACATCCGTACACGGATATCTTACCGTTTTACAGATTTGAACAAATACTGCACTCTTGCCAATGAAATTAAATTTGAGGTCGTATCCCTTTGGAAATTATTTTCTCAGTTTCTATTTTCTTTATTGTTTTACTTATTTGAATAAATACTGCACTCTGGCCGATGAAAAAATACCCGTCGATATTTTAGGCCTCCACAGTTGGAAAGACGGAAATAAAACTTTTGGGCAAGGATGAAACTTAAATCTTTTTTCACCCGAGAGACCAACATGTTCGGTAGGCAAGGCAACTAAAATGACCAATGAGTCATATGTTCGCAGCCACGACGTGATTGGAATGATCTTTTTAAAATTTCAGTCTGAGTCCTCCGTAGTCAAAACATTTACTGTTTTGGATATGGATCCGAAGTTATTTATATTCAATTATTTCTAACCGTTTGTTCTTAACAGCTTGCAAGGAACACAGTTAAAGAAGACAAGATACCTCTCGGAGATGATTTATTTATTTTATGTTCTTTAATTCAGTTTTTATTTTATTTTGTATTGTAATATTATTGTACTCGTGAAATTATTGAAATGTTTATAATAGGTAGACTTAGAATTAATTAATACGGTAGTTTAAAACTTGAAACCCATCGCTAGTTTATTTGTTTTTAGGCTCGGCTAGTTTTAAAATTGAAAATCGCTAGTTTATATATTTTTAGGCCCGTCGTCCATATTTTCAAAACGTTAGCTTATTTTTGAACTGTTCAGAATCTTCAAAACTATTGGTGACCTTTTTTTCACACTGTTAATCATACAAAATAGAGTTTTACTTTATCTGATTCGTTATTTAAAATTACTTTCAAAATATCATTTTCTTTATATTGCAAATAAGTTATTTTTCTTCTTACAAAAACCACTTTATATATATTTATAAACAATGCCATACAAATGCATATTTTACAAAATGCATCCTTTTATTAACTACTTGCAACATTATTTTTACACTTATAAAAACATGCATTTTTCTTAGCATAATAATTAACCTGAGTTTGACCGGATAACCGTAAGTTAGCGGATCTTAAAGGATGTCTAACCCCTTCTTTTAGGATAATAAAGAACCCTTACCTAGAATCTCATTAGTTTTGCAGACCATAAAATTGGAGTTATTTTGCAGCATTTAGGTGCCATAATTCACCTTAGAATAATTAGTTGGCGACTACTCAATAAAGCATTTTTAACCAATCCAGAGGGAATCGAGCCATCACGTCGCGAAGCCACGGTTAAAAATGGGCGCGACATGAATAATTCCTCAGGAATGGCTCCACTTAATGTACCGTAATTTCGCAAAGGCGGAGAAGACACCGCATAAGCAGTTTGCCTCTGCACACAAAATTCTGTAAATTCACTCCTTCCCAAGACTCTCATGACTTGCATCTGCGGACCATCTTCCGCAAAAGCGGCTCTGCATGTGCGACCAATACTCGTTGGTGAAATTGCACCGGAACCATCAGCTATAGCAAAATCACAAACATTCATCAAACACATAAAACTCACCCGAGACCTCCCGGACAAAAATCAAATATTCTACCCAAGTGTAAATGATGCTACAAACTTGCTCACGCACTCGAAATTCTCATGCGACCAAGTTAAGGTCCACTTTTCTACAAATCCACTCAAGTTTCTCAAATTCCACAAATTAGCAAATAAGGACTCCAAATACATCTGAATTCCTCGGGAAGCGAACCAAGACTCGACTAAGTTACAAACGACGTTCTGGACCTACCCGAAGCGACAAAACTCAGAAATGAACCTGTATACTCAAAAGTCAACTTTGGGTCAACTCTTTTTATTTCAAAAACATCAAACTTAGGTTTTTCTTCTAAAACCAACCTAACTCACCTCGAAAATCGTGCTACCTATTTCTGCGAGTCACAAACCTCAAATAGAGTCTACGAAAAGGTTAATTTGGTCAAGTAAAGGTGTTAAGCAAAAAACGACCGGACTGGTAGTTATATTTTTATACAATGTTAATTTTATATTAAATATAATGTGCAAAAGTTATTATATTCCCATGGGAATATATGTCATTGTCTAAGATTCGCCTCTGCTCTCCATATGTCCTATTAACTCCCTACCCTACTAATAACTTTTAGTACTATATTTAGTTTGATTGCTAATTAGTAACTGCCAATACTTAATTAGGTCCAAAGGTAGTTTAAGAGCATTCACAAATATATAGCACCAATTTCTGAAGGCCTTGCTAGAAGAAGAAATATGCTGAAGTATCTAGTATGTTTATGTATAGGGATGGCAGGTGGCTATAATTTTGCGGATTCCGCACCTGCCCCAGTTAGGGCGGGTATGGGTATAATTTTGGCGGGTAGTAGGCGCGTATGGGTATTGAAAATGTACCCACCACGGGTAGGTGGTGGTTTTACAGTTATACCCGCCTCCCCTGCCTACCCGCCCCATAAGCCCAATAATATTAGACTAGTAGTTCGTATTCCATAAGCCCAATACCCTTAATTAATATTAGACTACTAGGGTTTACTCATATCAGCATTCAACACTTCAGCAGTTCAGCTTCAGCAGTAGTGCAACACTGGCCGATACCCTTAACTCTTAACCCTTACGCCCCAAAAGGCCAAAACCCATCATCGGCCGACGATCATCGACCAACAGTCCATCACCATCGACTATGACCATCGACCTTATTTCCCCCAAACACATCGGCCATCGACCATCTGTCCATCACCATCGACCTTATTTCCCCCAAACCCATCATCGGCCATCGACCATCGAACTTATTTCCCCCAAAACCCATCATCGGCCATCGACTATTGACCATCGACCGTCGACCATCGACCAGCCCTTATTTCCCTCAAACCCGTTGGCCATTAGTTCGCTGCACCCAAACCCATCTGCCATTAGTTCGCTGCATCCAAACTCATCGGCCATTAGTTCGCTCCGCCTCAGTTTGCTACACCCAAAAAAGGTCAGTCTATAAAAAAAATTAACTTTTTCCCTTATATTTTGTTCACTGTTGAGTGTCGAAGCATGATAAACTAGTCAGACCATTAACAAGAAATATGTGTTGGGTCTCATTTGATAAACTAATAATATTTTCCTATTTATTGATGGTAAAAATGCATTAACATTTTGGTCATACTTGATCTTTGAAGTTGTTTGAACGAGAGATATGACTATGTGTTTTGTATGCTCACTGGGAAAATCCATCCCTTTTGTTTCTCTAGTTGAAGTTGGCTGGAGTAGTATGTATTGCACAACTATTACTATTACTGATTACTGATTAGTGTTCTGCCTCAAACAAATTTATGGATTGATTAATGATTAGTGTTAGATGAACTATATGATTGATTACTGATTACTTATTAGTTTTCTGCCTCAAACAAATTTATGGATTGATTACTGATTACTGATCCTATGGATTGATTACTGATTACTGATTATTGTTCTGCCTCAAACAAATTTAACATTTTTCAATGTTGTCCTGATATGTATATATGTAATTGCATAGGTAAGAATGCCAAGCAAGGGTAATGCCACTACTATGTCTTTCTCAAAACCATCAGATCCTTCTACGGCAAGTTGTACCCCGAATAAAATGGAAAAAGGTAAAGAAATTGAAGAGATCCAAGAGCAAACTAATTCTACAAATACTTCTGTTTTTCCCCGAACCAGTAGACATACATCAAAAGCTTGGAATAATTTTACAAGGAAACGAGTAGGGGAAGAAATAAAAGCGGAGTGCAACCATTGTTTGAAGCAACTTGCTGGAGGACCAAGAGCTGGAACAAGTCACTTGAAAGAGCATGCAAGTAAATGTTCAAAAAAGAAATGCATGGATCTCCGACAAACAAGAATGTTTGGTACACTTGCTAGCCCTTGTGATACGAATAAAAAGCTGACATTATCCCCGTATGAGTTCCGCCAAGATAATACGAGACAAGACTTAACAGAAATGATTATTCTCCATGAATACCCACTAAGTATGGTTGAGCATTATGGCTTTAGAAAGTACTCTAATACTTTTCAACCAGGTTTCAAGGTTCCCAGCTGCAACACAACAAAAAAAGACATTCTCCAATGACACAATATCGAAAAAGAAAGTATAAGTACGTTGTTAAGGAAAGTCAAAGGAAGGTTTGCTTTGACTACCGACATGTGGACTGCAAACTATAAAAAAAAGGATACATGGCTATCACCGCACACTTCGTTGATAATTCATGAAAACTCCAAAGTCGAATCATCAGGTACTCTTTCTTGTTTGATTATGCAAGTTGTAATGTGGTAACTAGTTGTGATTATTTGATAGGTGTGGTCTTCTATGATTATGTGATTATGCAAGTTTTTATTTCAAAATTCTTAATAGTAGTATTATGTTCATATCAATCTAATAGGTTCGTGTATGTCCCGACACCGCATACAGCTAAGGTGCTTGCCGAGTCTTTAAAAGAATGCATTCAATATTGAAATCTTGATATTAGATTGTCTTCTATAACGGTTGATAACTGCACTACAAATGATGCTATGATGAATTTATTGCGTTTGGAGTTTCCTTATGGTTCATTGATGTTGCACGGGCGTTTTCTTCATATGCGTTGTTGTGCACACATACTTAATTTGATTGTTCAAGATGGCTTATGTGCCTTTTTCAAAGAAGGTATTGAAAGAATTAGGAAAAGTGTTGTCTTTTGGACTTCATCACATAAGAGAGCTCAAAAATTTGAACAAGTAGCTAAGCAAGTTGTTCCTGATTATTCAAAATCACTTATACTTAATTGTAAAACTCGATGGAATTCGACGTATGACATGCTTCTAGTTGCTATGAAGTTTAAGGAGGTGTTTGTTGTTTTTAGTGCGCGATATAATTTGTACAAAAATCCACCACTTAGTGAAGATTGGGATAAGATTGTGAAAATATGTGAACTATTGAAAGTGTTTAATGATATTACACATCAATTTTCTGCCTCGGCGTATCCGACTGCCAATATTTATTTCCTTAGAATTTGTGAGATTAGAATCTTATTAACCAATTGGTAGTCCTCACCTACCATTTATATAGGAAAAATGGTTGAGGTAATGCTAGATAAATACAATAAGTATTGGTTAGATGTTAATGGTCTTATGGGCGTGGCAACTATACTTGATCCTAGGTTCAAGATGGCTCTCATTCAGTTTTACTTTGCTAAAATTTATGATACGCTTGTTGTTGATGTTGAGGTAAAAAGGATTTATGATTTTCTAAAGGAATTGGTGGATGAGTATGGGTACAAAAATGGTAATAATCCAGCTAGTAGTAGCCACGTGTCTTCAACTGATGTTACAAGTAGTATGAGAATGGGGTACATGCAAGAGTTTGCACAATTTGTGTCACAAGACAATAGTAAAGTTGGACTAAAATCTGATTTGGAGAAGTACTTGGAAGCTGAAACTGTACCACTTGTGGATGATTTTGATATTCTTAATTGGTGGAAAACAAATGGAAATAATTATCCCGTTCTCCAACAAATAGCAAGGGATATATTGAGCATTTCAGTTTCTACCGTCCCATCGGAATCTGCATTTAGCACTAGTGGGAGTGTACGTGATCCTTATCGTAGTCGACTACTTCCGAAGTGGAGGAATTAATGTGTGCTCAAAACTGGATTTGAGCTGATATTAAAGGTAACATTAATTTGATTAAATTATTTATGTTGTATTAAATTGAAGTTAGACTCTAATTACTTTGTTTATACATTATGCAGGTGGTGGTGATGTCAAGGAGATGGAAATATGTGATCTTGAGGAAGAAGTCGACTGATGTTGCTGGCTTGCTGCTAACTGATGTGATCAAAACTGGCTTACTGATGTTGCTGCTGCTAACTGATGTTGCTGCTGGCTTACTGCTAACTGATGTTGTTGCTGGCTTACTGCTAACTGATGTTGCTGCTGGCTTACTGCTAACTGATGTTGTTGCTGGCTTACTGCTAAATAATTCTGCAGATATGGACATGTTGGCTGCTACTAACTGATGTTGTATTTAAATTCAGTTCTTGCTGATGGTGTTCCAATAAAGTTGGCAATTCTTGGATCAACTTTTTATTTGTCATTTGTTAACTATACTGGTTTGACTATTGTTGGTTATGTTGGTATTGCACTTGGGGTTATTTCACTTGCACTTGGGTTATTTCACTTGATGTTGCACTTGGGGTTAAGAACCAGCAGTTAAAGCAGCTAGCAACTGGACCATTACTAGTAATTCTTGGTTTTTTAATCTTTCCATTTATTTGGAGTGTACCTGAAAATATTACTGGTTTGAGTTTGACTATTGTTGGTTCTATTTATTTGTCATTTCTTTATTTCCTAAATCTCTATCTTTATCTGTTTCGTTATGTTATTTACTGAACATAACAGTGATGTCCAAGAGATAAAAACTGACTACTGCTAAAAGAGTAGAAAAAGATAATAGAGAAATGTTTGTGCAGACGGGTATTGGCGGGTGACGGATATCCACTTGAGTGGTGGAGCGGGTGTTGATTTAAGAATATACCCACCTAGGCGGGTATGGATGTTGAAATTGTACCCGCCACTGGTGGCGGGTATAAAATTTTCTGGCGGGTACGGGTGCGGGGGAGGGGGTACCCGCACCCGCCCCGCCCAATTGCCATCCCTATTTATGTAGATGGGAAAGAGCAGAAAGCAGAGATTTATCCGTTTTCAGTTATAAGAATTAAGGAGGGAACTTCACAAAAAGAACAAAACAAATAAGGAAATTTGAAAAATATTTGCTCATGTGCTTTGAATTATAACTCGTCAACATCTCAAAAGAGGCATACCTCTATAATGACATAATGAAGATTTAGAGGGAAATGTATATGGTATATTTTAGTAACAGTCTCATCCCAAGACATTGTAGAAAAGTACAAAAGTAATTTTATTTTTTTTATATAAAATTTAATTTTCAACATTAATTTTCAACTAAATACTTACTCTACTGTTTCCTTTGAAATTTTTATATATAACATGAAATTGACATTGTATAAAATCATAATTTAAAATAATCAAAATAATCTTTAATATAAATATTTGCTCAAGTCTTTACAAGAGCACTTATTCCAAACTTTAAAACGGAAGGCAAAACTGCCACATTTTGCTATAGTCAAAGGCAAAAATTTCCTTATTTTGCAGCAATCATTAGTAGAAAGGGTATTTTGAGTTTTTTTAAATAGTTGGAGGGTTTTTTTTAGCCAAAAAAATAAATAAGAGGGTATTATTAAGCCTAACGGGGGGGGGGGGGGTAATGTAACATTTTTTTTATAGCAGATTCCAGTATCCGACCCATCTCTTTCTGCCGATTCCCCGGGTTGTCGGAATCTCTGGTTCGATCAGGACCAGGAGTCCCATTCATTCGTTTATGGGAGCGTGGTGTATATTTGGCCTTTTTCGTTTTTATTTTGATCGAACTATGGTGGAGCTGTATAGGGAGAGGAAGAGAGACTTACATATGATTTTCGACCTTGAGAAGGCATACGATAAAGTCCCTAGGGAGTTTTTTTGGAGATGTTTGGAGGCAAAGGTGTACCCGTGGCATACACTAGGGCGATTAAGTATATGTATGGTAGAGCCAAAACCAGAGTACGGGCAGTAGGAGGAGACTCGGAGAACTTTCTGTGATGATGGGGCTGCACCAGGGATCAGCTCTTAGCACATTCTTATTTGCCTTGGTGATGAATGGACTGACTCGACAAATCCAAGGGGAGGTGTCATGTAGTATGTTATTCGCAGACAATATAGTCCTGATTGAGGAAACTCGCAGGGGGGTAAACGTTAAGTTGGAGGTTTGGAGACAAACTCTGGAATCTAAAGGATTCAGGCTGAGTAGGACTAAGATAAAATACTTGGAGTGCAAGTTTAGCATCGAGAGCGACCATGAGATAGGTGTGGAGGTGAGGCTTGAGGCTCAGGTCATTCCAAAGAAAGGAAGCTTCAAGTACCTCGGGTTTATTATCCAAGGGAATGGAGATATTGATGACGATGTCACACATCGTATTGGAGCTGGGTGGATGAAATGAAGTCTTGCATCTAGAGTCTTATGCGATAAAAATGTGCCACTAAAAGTAAAAGGCAAGTTTTATAGGGTTGTGGTTAGACTGACTATGTTGTATGGGGTGGAGTGTTGGACAGTTAAGACGTCGCACACCTAAAAGATGAGAGTGGAGGAGATGAGGATGCGTAGATGGATGTGTGGGCATACGAGGAGGGACATGATTAGAAATGATGATATCCGGGGCAAAGTGGGAGTGGCCTTGGTGGAAGACAAGATGCGGGAAGCGAGGTTGAGATGGTTTGGACATGTGCGGATGAGAGACACAAATGCCCAGTGCGAAGGTGTGAGAGGTTGGCTATGGACGGGTTCAGGAGGGATAGAGGTAGGCCGAAGAAATATTGGAGAGAGGTGATTAGACGGATATGGAGCAGACACAACTTACTAATGACATGACCTTAGATAGGGGGTTCTGGAGGACACAGATTAGGGTAGAAGTGTAGTAGTTAGTCGAGCGTAGTCCTACTTACACTTACACACTGATAGTTGTGGTGTTATTACTGTAGGCATGCTTAACATATCTTACGAATATGCATAGTATTACTTTATAGTCTTCTCTAGTTTTATTTCTTCTTATATGCGTTCTTTAATGTACTTGGTTTATCTCATTTATATGCATTAGTTACTACTTCTCTTTCAGGATGAGATATCATGGCGTATTCGCGTTTGCTATCAACATTTTCTTACTGCTTTAATTTTTTAATCGGGTCTGACTATTTTTTGTTTTGCTTGTCGTGAGCCAAAGGTCTCTCGAAAACAGTCGTCTACCTTCAAGGTAGGGCTAAGGTCTATGTACATTTTAATATCTCCACACTCTACGTTGTGGGATTTTATATATCTGTATACATTCTAATCTCTTCAAGACTCCACGTTGTGGAATTTAATATGTTGTTGTGGTGGTGGTGGTGTATAACTTTTTCCTTTTTTGTTTTTAGGGTGTGGACGTATAACTTGAATTTAGGAGACCAAAAATAGGAGGCAAACACATTAGCCTGCGTGAAGTGTACGCTCAAATCTTTCTATATAAGCTTTGAATCCTCTGTTAACTATACCAGTCTCTATCGAGTAAAAACAAAAATATACCAAGGTTCTTAACACATCCGCATCTATTTCGAGTGGATTTGTGGTACTATTTTTGTTGTTCATCGTAGCTGAGCATAAGCAGCTTCAATGTCGATATTCGGCGCCGGTGCTGCTGCGAACACAAATCCCAATAAGTCTACCGAGGTATTACTTCATCAATTTTTGTTAATTTATTCCAAGTTTTTATTAGCTTTTCAAAGTTTCTCTGTCCCAATTTGTTCCGTTTGGGAAGTCAAACAAGTGTTTCCTTTGATTCCGGTTTTTAAGACATTTATAATTGTTATTTATAGGTTTTTATTGTTATAGTTTCTAATAAGTAAATATAAATTAAGGAATGTATATTCGGAGTAGTAATGAAAATCAGTTGTGTTGCCCGTCATGCTCTACATCCCAATTCTTTTGGGGGACGGAGGGGAGTATAATGTTTTAGTTGTTGAAGTTAGATGCGAAATTTCCTGTTCTAGAAACCAATGATATTTCGACTTCTTGGTTGTTCTAATTTTGAGGGTATTGCTTGAAATTTGTATTCGACAGGTTCAACAACCTCCTGCTGATTCTGTATCAAGCCTCTGCTTCAGCCCGAAGGCTAATCTTCTGGTTGCTACTTCATGGGATAACCAGGTTGGTTTGCTTTCCGTTGATATTTTCCCCCTCTCTAGAAAAGTTGAGGTGGCCCTTCTCTGTACCCTACTAACGCGGGATGGTTTGTGCACCGCGCTATACTTTTTATTAATGTGAATTTAGATAACCCTAATTCGCTTTAAAAGATAAATTATTTAGTACCGGAAAGAAAAGGGTTGAATTGAACTGACTGGGATTAAGGTGTAGTTGATTGATATTAGTTTTTTTGCATGAAAAACGTTTGGTAAGCATTCAAGGCTCTCCAATCAATAATCCCTGTTTGCAGTCTGTCCAAATAGGTTGTTTACCTAACATTAGAAAAGCTAATAGAACTTCTGAATCTCTTACTTGTGTGTAGATAACTCCACTTTTGAATCTAATATGTATGTGATAATTAAGGGTGATTGGAAATCATGATGTAACATTTTCTGGATAATTTTTGATTGTTCATTAGTGTAGTTGCTAAAACCTCAAAGTGGAGTAATACTCTATATGATTTTTAAATCAAAATAAGAGGTAATGGGCTAAAAGGTGGAGTAGGGTCTAATACAGAGACAAAAGTTTAGAAGTTTAATTTTTGGCTGTTGGATGGGTATAGACATGGAGGAATGACCAAGGTAGTTATACTATGTAGTGGGCTTTATTAGTAATACATATGAGTAAGATTTTAGGATTACGAGGGGGGGGGGATTAATATTTAAGGTACAACGGCCTCTCTTCTATTTCTAGATGGTTTTGTTTGTTAGGTGGAACTGGAAATCAATCTTATTCTGTGAGCTTTTCTAGGTACGATGTTGGGAAGTAATGGGAAGCGGAACCAACGTTGGAACTGTACCCAAGGCGGCTATATCACATGAGCAACCGGTAATATATGGGCATTTTGCTGGTAAATTTACTCTTCTTGCTCTATGACTTGGATTTAATAGTTATACAATCTATTTTCTGGCAGGTTTTATGCTCAACTTGGAAGGATGATGGGACAACTGTCTTCTCTGGAGGTTGTGACAAGCAAGTGAAAATGTGGCCGCTAGCTGGTAGTCAACCCGTAACAGTAGGGATGCATGACCTTCCCGTCAAGGAATTGGCTTGGATCCCAGAGATGAATCTCTTGGTCACAGGTAGCTGGGATAAGACTCTGAGGTAAGTGGAATTTAAAATTGAATTTGCTGCATATCGCATTTCTCAAGAATTTCTGTCCTAGGGTGATTGTTTTTATGAAAATTAAGATGGTTGAATCTTAATACACATCTGAATGTTAAGATGTTGTCTTTAGATCTGCACACCAAATGACTAAGAGTGTTTGTTTCTTCAACATCTGTATGTGTGTAAATTTATCTATATTCAAACATAATAAATATACAATTCAAATAAAAAAGGAATTAAAGATTATATCAACAAAAATCCGGGAGGATCTTAACTTGAAAAAGAAAAAGTTATCATTTGAACAGATGAGTTTCACGGCTTAGAAATGCCGTAACCCAAATCTGGTTTGAAAATTATCTACTATATATTATTTGCGTGGGGATATGTCACTCCTCAGTCACCAGGTAACATAAGACTTCTCAACAAACCCGAAATACTCACGATTACAATTGCAACATAGTCGGAACGTGGAAGATATGAGGTGAAGGAAAAATCAAACAATTCTGCAACAATAGATTGGAGAACTGCCTAGCTGCTGCCATCACCAATGAAATATTTCAAAGAATACTTAAAGCAAAACTTTTGTCAAACTATATGTAACTCTCCTTTGTAAGGAAATTAACTCAATTTTGCGAAAAGAAAAAAGGAGCGTGACTTTGAGAGAAAAAAATGTGTATTTTTAAGGTCTGAATGGTGTTAAATTTTTTATACATATCTGACTTAGTCAGTTCTATTAAGATGTTCTAAAAATAAAAAATAAAACAAATGCATTTAATGGGCTGAGACCTGAATGATTCATATTCAAATCCTTATTAAGTGAACAAATGAAGCCTTAGTGAAACTAACTTTATCATTTTTGTGGGTGATTTGAGAATTGGAGTTTATGTAGTCAATCAAGTGTCCGCTTTCTCTAAGGTTCTTTTTTTGGGGTTCACATACTAATATTTCCATTGGATTCTGTAATAAACTTGGTAATTAGCATTGTAATCCTGGGCTAATTTTCTTGCAGGTACTGGGATTTGAGACAGCCAAATCCAGCGCATGTCCAACAACTTCCTGACCGCTGCTATGCACTTTCTGTGAAACATCCTCTGATGGTTGCTGGCACAGCTGATAGAAATATTATAGTATTCAATTTGCAGAATCCTCAGGTATTACTCCTCATGTTTGATGCAATTATTCAAGACATTCAACAGATTTTAGCCGCTAGATTTTGTACCTGTGAGCAATTAGGTTAATCATTATTTTAGCTAATTGGTATTTGCTGGCTGGCCATACATACTGCCTTCATTATAAAGTTGTTTTATAGTGTAGTTCTGGTGTTATTGCCTTTTTTATTTTTGTCTGGAACTCCTAAATAAGCAATTTGTTGTTTATAAGACAATTTCATGAAGTTCCTTTAATAGAGATTAAATGCTTTTGTGCAACATTTTTGTGCATTAATGTCATGTTTTCTTTGGATAAAGAAATCAAGATTTAAAAAAAAACGATGCATGCAGTGGTTAAAATGGCAAACTGAAGCCCCTATGCAAAGCTGAAGGAGCTAATCAAATCCAAAGGATCATCTATACCATTTGCATATATTTACTCCAAAAACACATTCATTTAAAATTTGGTGCTCAAAGAGGGACTGGGTAAATTACTCCTTCGTAAGATCTGTGATTGTCCTTAGGGAGGTCCACAGAATGCTGCTTGGAATAGTTTGACGCATTCTTCTAATCGATTTGCTCACCTTCCACCCGCCACCAACTTACGTATGCATCTCTATGAGTGTAAGGCATAATACACTCTAGACATATAGACTCGGGAAGATATCCCAGTCAAGAGATCCAAGACATTCTCTGCGATAAGACACAGCGAAAGTAGATTCTTGGAGTCTCATCTCTGCTTTACATGTGTAACACCTATTCAACAGAAAACCCCCTCTTCTTTTTAGATTCTCTTGAGTAATTCAAGCCTCAGGCAAAGCTGTCCAACTAAAGCAAGATACTTTGTTAGGGTTTTTGTTCCTTCGCCAATTCTTAATTAAGAATTGATCAAGTTTCTTTGGCAAGCTTGAGCAGTGAAAAGGCCTCCTTTTTTCACCAATCCATCTCATTTTATCAACTGTCAGGATGCATTGTTTTACCTCCTGCAAACTGCTTAACAATGCCATTCTTTCCACCTCCCAACTTTGGAAATTCCTCCACAAATCTTCCAGCTTCCACTAGATCAACCTGCAAATTGTAGAATCAGGACAAGAGGCAAACTGGAAAAGGTCAGGGAATTCATTTCTAGTGGAGTCTGCCCTATCCGAAGATATTAACTGCACTAAAAGTACCTTCCAGCAGTTGCGGTTTATTGCTACAGTTAATCTGTTTGTTCTTTCTGATTTTACTGGAGAGAGTAGTTTGTCAACTCTTGGTCTTTCTACTATTTTGGCAACCAACTATTTTCTATTTTTCGCGGGCCTAAAGGAGTTGTAAGGGCCAGGTCGCTATATGGATAGAGTGATAAAGCTAGTAAATATATAGTACTCCCTCCGTCCCATTTTAAGTGTCTTAGTTTGACTTGGCATGAAGTTTAAGAAATAAAGGAGGACTTTTAGATCTTGTGGTCTTAAATTAAAGATGTGCAGGGTCCTGTAAATTTTGTGGTGTCAAACTAGCCTTGGGATTGGAAAATTTACTAAATATAGAAAGAGACACTCTTTTTGGGACATACCAAAAAGGAAAGTAAGACACTTAAATTGGGACGGAGGGAGTATAATATTAAATAAATTGTTAATATATCCAGACCTTCTATATTTGATGTAAGGTTGTCATATTAGTAAAACCTTTGAGAGCGCATTTTTAGTTCAGGAAAATTGAAGTTGAAGGCTTGCATGTTAACCAAAATAAACATTTAAAATGCTAATAACATCAATTATAGGTTTTGGTCCATGTTTTTCTTTTTACTCACTGTTCACTAATTAAAAAATGAAAGAGAAAATTTAAGGATACTACATATTTTTCTTATTAGATTTTAGAAAAAAGTTAGGAAATCCAAGTTTACACAGAATTTTTTCTTGTTGGATATTCAGGTATTAATCATTCTGCAGCATCCACATATTACTAGCATTTCCTTATGCTTGCTAAAAACTTACATTTTCTTAAAATTGTTACAGACCGAGTTCAAGAGAATACCCTCACCCTTAAAGTATCAAACTCGGTGTTTAGCTGCCTTCCCTGATCAACAAGGTTTCTTGGTGAGTAGCTATTTTATAGTGTTTGAGCCGAGGGTCTCTCGGAAACAGCCGCTCTACCTACCAAGGTAGAGGTAAGGTCTGCGTACACTCTACCCTCTCCAGACCCCACGTTGTGGGATTTCACTGGGTATGTTGTTGTTGTTAGCTATTTTATAGTGTAGTTTTGTTGTTGCGTGCTCTAATACCTTCTTGTATATGCTAAGTAAGTTAAATTGTTGCTCATTCTCTTATTTTTTGCCCACCTTATGCAAATGCCATAGTCCCATACAGGGAGTGGGATTAGTATAATGAGCTCATAACTTAATATTTTGAGCTGATAATTAAAGATGAACAGATAAAGAGACAGCCTAAGAGAGTGTTATTACCTTTGTTTTGGCAAGATCCACCAAGACTTTGAATTACAGAGTCAAGGTCCTTTCCTTGACAGTGGTCTTACGTAATTTCTTCTGCTGGAGACTGGAAATGATCTGCGTAAAATACTTCCTGTTACATGAGAATTACGTGGTTTTGGAAGAATTGATAACACACTCGAACCAACAAAATCAGACTGTTCCTCAAAGTTTTAGGCCACTTGTGCTGCCTTGGAAAGGAGGTAAATCACTTAGTTGGGTTCTCCAAAATTGGGAAATGCAAGCTGATGGTGCTAAGTCTCTCTTTGTGATGCTCACAATGTTTTCTTTATCTGCTCAAGGTGGGCCTTCTTTTTTGTCAGTCCCAGCTCTTCAAACTCCTGTGACCTCTCTAATAAACTTTCTTTTTCCCTTTTCACCTTTTCTGTCTTTTCCAGTGGTACTTTGTTTTGGGGGGAGAGGGTGATGAAAGAAATCATTCGACTTTCTTGAATTATTCAGCAGTCTGAAGAAGCAACCAAGGAAGCGTTCTATGAACAGTGAACTGAACTCTTGTAGATGTTTTGTTTGTAACGCATTTTGGATCTTACATAACAAAGTCCAAGAAAGGAAAAAGTAATAAATGTGACAGGCTGATCCAAAGTTGTAATCGAGATAATGGAAAGAGCACCAATTTCCACCTTCACTTATGCATTGTGATGTTTAAAGACACTTCTATCGAACCTTCCTACTTAAGAAAAGATACTTAAATACTGAATCTACTTTAGTTGTTTTCTGAAAAGGAGCTTTATGGTGCTTTTGGGTTTTACTGTCCAAGGCATTCTTAAACTGTTTCCCTATGGTTATAGCTTATTTCCATTCTTACATGTGGTCTGTAAATGATTCCTGATGTTCTGAATACAATATATCAGATGCATCTAGGTTCTTATCATTTTAATATTATACATCCTATATTTAGGTTGGCTCTATTGAAGGACGGGTTGGTGTGCATCATCTTGATGATTCGCAACAAAGTAAAAACTTCACATTCAAATGCCACAGGGAGGGCAACGAAATTTACTCAGTCAACTCTCTGAACTTCCACCCTGTAAGATCTTTTCTCTTTTTATATTTTTATTCATTGCAGTCCGCCTGCCTTGTCTCTACAAAAAATATTGCTGTCTTCTAGTTGCATCTTTTGGTTGGTAGCGGGTGTGTAGCTGTCTCTCTTTTTTCTTAATTATGTCTGGTGGATATAGTGTTGACAGAGAAATTGCCAGTCAATTGCTGTGAGGACCATTTTTAGTAAGTTGTTTTTAGAAATGGTGCATATACTTTTCTGGTCTTAGGTAATCCGAATGTAGAAGCGTTATGATTGTGCCTTTTCTGTTGTCCTTACCTTTAGACTGGTATTCTTAGTTTAGGTGGAGCAGGGTGAACTGGTAAGTGTAAGAGCAAGAGACCTGAAAGTATATAGCAAGCTTGTGTTAATACACAAACTGAACATAAAGTTGATAAATACTACACTGGACTAGCTTCTTGAAGTTGGTCTTCAGGGAAGTTGTCATTGTTAAATAGACTTTATACTGTTGCTAAATGCTCTACTTATATTGCTACTTCAACTCATTTGTCATGTGTTACATCTGCCTCACCCAGACCCATGGAACATTTGCAACTGCGGGATCTGATGGTGCATTCAACTTTTGGGACAAAGATAGCAAACAGAGGCTTAAGGTATCCTTGATCCTTTTTAAGTGCTAATGCTAAAAAGTTCAGTCATTTTCTTTACTTTTTATGATTTTTTGTACCATGTGTTCTTTATGAATGGAATTGGCATATATATGCATGAAATTGATAAAACATCTTTTTAGAATATCCTAGTTTCTGGACATTAAGAACCAAATATCTCTTTTTATTTGTTGTATATTAATTCATTTGATTATGACAAAATAAAAACTGTCATGTTGCAAAGAGGATTGCTTTATAAGACCTTACTTGGTCGACATAGACCTTTCTGAATATTTGGTTTTCCAGTGTAGGAGTTTCTAGGATTTCTTGAATCGTCGTCTGTATCATTTGGTGCACATCAGCTGTACCACTTTCTTTAATGCACTCCAGATTGCAAATTTGTAGCTGTGAAGTTTGCATCAGGGTGACCCATAAATTTTAGCAGACAGTCATTCGTAAAGTAAAGGAAATACTATTTGTGGGTTCTTTATGTATGAAAAAACCATTATGTTGTGTCCTCGGGCACCTTTTGTTGCTTAAGATACAAACTGTGTTGCTCTTGAAGAAACTTCTATGGCTTTCTCCAAATTGGTGATGTATGGAGTTACAAGTGAAAAAGAAAAACAAAACAAAAAGAACATGTTAAGGCAGTTGTTTGTTCGTGACCCTCTCCATCTCTCTGCTGGAACCTCACTTTTACTGATATGCGTTTTCTGGTTGATTCTCCGTACTACAGTAACAACTATGCCTCAATTCCAACTAGTTGGTGTCAGCAATGAGTTTTCGATATCCATTCCGCTCCACTTAACCTGTTTCATTCCAGTACTTTAAATCATTGTCTTTTACAGTATAATCATCCTAATGTGTGTCTGCACAATTCTAGTCTTTTTCAACTTTCACAACTTTCAAGAATTCAAATCCATGACTATTTAAATTTTTATCCTTGGATGTATATTGTCTCTATCAAACAGCTTTTCAATCATTACTATAAATACTTGTCATTAAAAAATTTAACAACTTAAATCTGTGTCAAATCAAATAATGATATCAAATGGGGAAAATCCAAAGCTCCACTTAAGGTAGCCTGTTTCAGGTGGGTTGTCATTAGAGAAGCTTGCTTAACCCAAGATAATTTGCAGAAGGAAGGTTTCATGTTAAGTAATAGATGTTATCTTTGTGAAGAGAATCTGGAATCAGTCGATCACCTTTTTATTCATTGCAAGGTGGCTAAGTAATGCTGGGAGCTCTTCCTAAATCTGTGTCCTATCTTTGGCATATCCCGTTATGACTTTTGTATGTGTGTTTTCTTTAGGCAATGTCAAGATGCAGCCAGCCCATACCTTGCAGCGCGTTCAACCATGATGGCTCAATCTATGCATATGCGGTATGCTTTTGGTTACTTTTGTTCAGTGGAACCTTTACTATGGATATCCTTTATAGTGCACGCTCACCCTCTCGCTAGGGTGTGTTCTCTGTGACACTAAGAAAACCATTAGTAGGATGCTTACCCAGTTACAGTGTAGCTTTTTCCTTGCCAGCATGAATCCCCTTTTTTGTTTCTCTTTTTTCCCCTAATTCTCGAACCTGCTAATGTCTTATTGTCACCTAGCCTTGGACCTTTTTATATTACTATTCCATTATGGTTCGGTCTATCCCTACTTAGCCCTAAGAAAAATCTCTATTTCCAATAAAGTAATAATATCCCTATCCATTTGAAAGCACCTATTCCTCTCATTGACTACCCTCACTAGGGTCAATAAGTTCCTGAATTTCTCTTAGTCTTGCATGCAGTTTTACTTCAGGTTTCAATTTGTTTATCAGATTTTGTGTATAGGTTTGTTATGATTGGAGCAAGGGTGCAGAAAATCATAATCCATCAACTGCAAAAACACACATTTACTTGCACTTCCCACAGGTATATTCCATCAACAACTGAACCCTTGGTTTCTTTAGTATTTCTTAATGTTTGAACCATAAATACTCATCAATCCCCAAACGGAAGAAAAAGAAAGTATATTTAGTGTTTCCAGCAATAAACAGCTTACGTATGCTATTTTTCATGCAGGAGTCTGAGGTTAAAGGCAAGCCACGAATTGGAACTAGCGGTAGAAAGTGAAGTCAGCCGTTGACTATTTTAGAGAAGCAGTAGAGCTGTACATGGAGACATTTGTGAAGTCAGCAGTAGACATTTGTGTTCCCTTTTTTGTTTTATCCGTCTGCAGTCGTGCAATTAATTCTGTGGGAGTAGGAGTTTGAGCTTTTGAGTCTGATATTCCTTATTAGCTTGTAACCTCCTTAGATAGTTAGATAATTGCCAGCCTTTGGAACTTCCTGACAGTGATTGATTAGCTATCTCAAAAGTCGAATTATAGTAGTTTTGCTTTTAAAGTTCGTGATTACCTCATGAAGTAGAGTCCACAATGTTTTAGAGGGTGTCAAATGGATTGAATTTGGGCAGGTCAAGATGGGTTATAGGTTGCTTGAGTCGATATGTCAAATTGGGTTAAATAATTTAGTCATAACCCACCTGGCCAACATGATATAACTTCTTTTAAATTATTAATTCCGTTTGAGGTCCTATGCATTATCCGGTTCGTGCTTTGGTTAACTAATATTACTAATCATAACGAATGCCATTGTTTTGTCAGTTTCTTTTTGTTTTTCGAATAAGCAAATTATGTATGATATAGAGATAAACAATTCAAGTTTCAGATTGATTATCTACATAGATACACCAGAAATCCTATTTGTCAACCTACGTTGCTTGTGTAGCTTTTGCTTTGGAGACCCAAATCGCTTTTCTTCCACATTTTGGGGACGGTAGTTGGATTTTATCACACAATAAAATTGAGACAGAGAGACGTGATAAATATACAATAGGGAAGATTGAGAGGAATTAGTTCCGATATTGAAGCCTTAAATCAAGAACCTATTCTCTTAAGTTGTTATATTTTGATAAGTCTTGTTATCTTAGTAACTAGTGAATTGGTTAGCTTTCGCGCAATTATAACTTTTGTTTTCTTGAATTATGAAATAAGTAACTTTAGTATCTAAATATTTAAAATATTTAAATCTTTTTTAGTCTTCAAATTCAAAAGAGATTATATTTTAAGTTCGAAGCTATTTTATTATTATTACTTTTTTTTCTTTAATTTTTTATCAATTAGAGGTTTTTACTTTTTAATCATTAGAAATACTTGAAATTTATATAATAATCTATATAGGTTGAACTATAATTTATTATTATGAATGAAAGGTATGAACTTCAAGAAAATTAATCTCTTTACGTTTGATGTGTATAAAATTTATATAAAATTTAAACATAATTTTTCTTTGTTTATTTAGTAAATTAAGTATCCATCTAACTGTTTTTCTCTATCTTTCAAGAGCTACATTTTAATGCTTTCTCTTTTTCAAAATCTTTAAAAAAACGCATCAACAACGTCTACTATAAAAATAATAAGGAAAGGAAAAAACACACAAACGGAATCTCTTTGGTTGATTTTTGCTTTAATTTTTTCCTTTCTTTTTTCCCTTTTCCTCTTCTTCTTTTCTTCTTTCTTGCTTCCTTGCCCATTTATTCTAAGAAAGAATGCCTACCTTTTATTCTCTTTTCTCACCGGAATATCACATTCTTATAACCGATTACTCCACTCTAAAGTAGGGGTGGCCAGTGGGCCGGAGCGGGACGGGAAAAGGGTCGGGACCGGGCTCCGGCGGGATTAACAGGCCGGGATTAGTGGGACAGATCGATGTCCCGTCCCACATCCCGCCGGAAAAGGGGACCGGTGTTGGGGAACAGGCGGGGCGGGGCGAGGTCGGTAGGGGGATTTTGGTTTTTTTTAAACACTTAAATTAAAAAAATAATATATATAAACACTTCAATAATTGAATAAGATAGTGTAATGAAAACATCCCAAGACTGTTTTTGTGCCTCTTATATTATTTAATAGAAATATAATTATTTTATAATACAATTTCAAAATTGCAACTTTGTGGTGTTGTTCAAAAGTTGCATATCACATAGTAAAATTGCAATTAAAAAAATTACATAGTTAATCATACTTTTTCTAATTTTCTCACAATATCTTCAAGATCTTCGGTTGGAATTGTAAGTTGTTGGTCAAATTGTTCGACGTCGCTTCCTGTTTCCTAGGACAAGATTTCGTTGTAGTTGTAGTCTTCTTCTTCATTGATCTCCAGTTGACTGCACCTTCTACGGGGTTCGAATCATGGGCAACCCACTATCATATCGAAATTCTAATTCTCTGTAGAGAAGTCTATATTTTTTCAATTAACTTCATTAAAAATTTGAATAGATCCACACACCTTGGTTGACACGAGTATATAAGTCATGTTATACTGTTGAATAACAAGCCTTTCATTTCTATTTTTATTTGTAGAAAACTCGTGTGCTTGGGAGTCCCTGATGATTAAATAAACCAAGATTTTACTACCATGACTGCAATTTTAGAGAGACGTGAAAGCGAAAGCCTAAGGGGTCGCTTCTGTAACTAGATAACTAGCACCGAAAACCGTTCAGAACCAGTCTTGAAGTGAATGAATTAGAAAGAAGTAATGCCAAATTTTAAACATTCCAAATTTGTTTCTGAAATCATTAGGGCTTTCGGGGCTGTTCTAGCTCTTTCTTGCCTACGTTTTCTTTTTGCTCCTATGAATAGAATTTGAAGAGGTGTCACGATCATTCACATAAAATTCAGTGAACTATTGAAGCTATCAGTGTGATTGATCAGACAAGTACCAAGGGCTTTAAAAAAAGCTCTTTCTCCTTTTCATTTCATAATAATAAGGTAAGCATGCAGCTCTTGATCCAGAGCTATTGCTGCACTAACTCTTCGATATATTTCTTGCTGGAAGTACCCTTGATCCCGTTGATAACGAGTGGGCCCAAATAATTCAATCGGGGTAGTTGTCGAACCATACCACATAGTTCCGGCAATAACAAAAGCTGCAAAAAAGACAGCAGCAATACTACTGGAAAGGACGGGTTCAATATTTCCCGTACCCGCTCGAATCCAATCTCTGAATAAAACTGCAATCTCCAATGTGTCTCCTGCCAATAAATGTATATGCTCTCCTATTTGAAATCTTCCCGCAGAAAAAATGCTTTCAGACGCTGTTGATGGCGCTTGAATGTTCAACACATCTCGGGCTATATTTGTTAGTGTCGGAAATGTCTTCTCATTGTCCCTTCAGTATTTCAGCAAGTATTCATGTCATTCATCATTGACAAATAATTCGTACGGTACAACATCCTACAAAATATAAACATCAAATTCGCTAACTTGTGAAGAAGTTGAACCACTAAACATTTTATTTCTAGGTCCTTGAATACTAGCAGCAGAAACCACATTTTTTTATAAGGTTGCAGCGAAGTAGTAGAAGATGGTACATAAGTCGATTGATTATTTGCACTTTCTTGTTGATAATACATATATATTTTTTTGCATTCATTGTGTATGCTAGACATTACTTCTTTAGTTGGTTCGTGAGTTGGTTCTTCAGTTGGGTATGTTGGAAGTACTTCTATACAATTATAAATCGTTTCAACAAGTGTTTTACAACCGTCTACTTTAATAGTCGGATTTAATACAACACCAATAATATAAATATTGGGAATAGGAAATTTTTTAAAATTTTTTAAATATTTTTTCAATAGATGCCTTATAAGTTTGTTTTTGCATATATTCATTAAGTAACAAAAATATAAGAGATATATAAAATAACATAGTTGAAATAGTAGGATAATAAATATTAGAAAATTCTTTAGTAGCTTGAAAACAATTCTCTAAAAATTCAATAAGTTCTAAGAATAATTCTCAATGATTATCTACAAGCATATCCCTTGGATTTTTGTTATGGGCGTTAAATAATAAAGTTAAAGATCTTCTATAATCGTAATCAACAAGTAGTTGTTCATATAGAGAATTCCATCTAGTCGCTACTTCTTTAGGAATTTTTCTATAAGGTAATCCACAATCGTGACAAGTTTTTTTATACTCTTTGCGTCTTTGTATTTTATTACCTTTAAAAATAAAGTTTATAGCAAATTGTATTTTATCAAGAATGTTTTCAAAATGTTTGAGGCCATCCTTTATAACTAAGTTATAAATATGACATGCATATCTTATATGAAAATGATCAAGAAAACACGGAGTTAATCGAACTTTTAAAAGTCTTATAGCATAATCATTAGAAGAAGCATTATCTAATGTAATAGTCATAATTTTATCAATTATTCCATAATAATCACAAATTTCATGAATATTTTGTGCAATAAAAGTTCCAGTGTGCCTATCATCAATATATCTATATGCTATAATACGATTTTGCATAGACCAAGTCTGATCTATCCAATGACATGTAATGGTTAAATAATCATTACCTTTAGTACTACGACCTATATCAGAAGTGAGAGCCACTTTGCCATTAAAATGATATAATGCATAACGTAAATACTGTTGATATTTATTTACATATTTAAAAATGTCTCTTCTAACAGTTGATTTAGGAAAACCGTTAAAAGCAGGATTAAATATTTCTCTAATGTAATGAATAAAACCATGAGAGAAAGAAAATGAAAAAGGCAAACCCTCCACCGCAATTAATGTTGCCATATTTTCCATATCTTTGTGTTTATCATATTTAGGACAAAAAATTCCCTCCTGTTGTCGGGTTAATTTGACCCTATACTTGGTCGGGGACACTATGTGAACCTTGTCCCGACTCAGTTGGCACACCAGATTTTTTGGCCTATTATTGATTCCACCTAGCTGTGTGCTGGCCTTGTACATGTCTCAATAAACCTCCCGTCCCACCTTGACCTTTTCTGGTTTTAAATTTATAAACATTTTTATAAATTTTACATCTAACTACCTGATTCTCTTGGTCCCTATAAAGAAAAACCCCATGCAGCTGATTTTAATTTTCGTTGTGTGGGGCCTCGACTCATACTAGGGAGAATATGAGGGATTCCAGTTTCAGCTTGAGGCTGAGACTCAGTCTGAGGTTGAGGTTGAGGTGCACTAGTGGGTGTGTCATCTACATTATCGTCAAAATTAAAGTCTGGTTCAGATGTAGAATATACATCGTCGTGTAATGGTATATCATTAAAAAAATCAGTTTCATCTATATGAGTGAAATCAATTAAATCACCGGGACTAGAAATAGGATTACTAGAAGAAGTACTTTTACACTTGTTACCCCTACTAGAAGAAGAATCCTTACCCTTACCCTTAATCATACGTCCAAGACGTTCCATTATAATTATGTAAATAAATAATTAAAGTAAATAAAATTAAATGCGATATTTAAAATTAAGTAGCAATAATAATTTAAAGAAGAAACAAAGGTACCAAACGCCGACGTGTAATCGAGGTTGAAAATTGAAACTTTGCTCGATGGATGGTCTCAAGCTAGTTGCCAACTTCACTCCCAATTTTTTAACTTTAATATAAATGAACAAAAAAATATAATATTTAGTAGGCAATGTAGAATTGTAGAGAGATAAATTAAGAGATTAGAGAGATGGTAGGAAGATTTGTGAGAAAAATGAGGTATTTATAGTTGAGAAATATGATTAAAGTGTAAATATATTAACTTAGGGATTAAAAATAAATATTAAGGGAGAAGGGGGGTTTATGGGGCGGGGGCAAAAATGGTCGTTATAGCCATTGCACATTGACCAAAATCGAAATTTGATCATTGTTGCAATAATTATTTTTGCAAAGGGGGAGGGGCCTGGCGGGACGGGACGGGTTAGGGCGGATCGGATCAGGATCGGGACGGGCGGGACGAGCCCAGGTCCCGTCACGACTTCGAACCCCGACACTAATTTTTTTGGGGGGATCGGGGCGGGGCGAGTATCGGACCGGGTCGAGATCGGGCGACTCGGCCCACCGGCCAACCTTACTCTAAAGCTACTCTTTTCCGTCCTAAAATATCGAAGCCACATTAAAAATTCATAAAATCTTTAAAAGAAAATTGCTCATTTCTTTTTAAAAAGTTCCTATGAATTTAATATACGACATAGTTAAAAAGGAGAGAGAATTAAAAGTACAACTGAATTTTTAAATTTCAATTTCATCAAAAAAAATTCTTTGGACAACTGAAATTTTTATCATTTACTAATTGTTTTTTACTGAAAATATGTAAAATTAATTAGTAAAGCTTATTCTAAAATAACATCTTTCACTTACTATTGTTGACATATTTTTAACCTTAGCACCTACCACCTAAGCAACAAAAACATGTTTATACTATTAATAGAAATACATGATAGAGGAATGAGAAGACAAACTGTTTAAAAATAAATAGTAAATGATTTTTCATAGAAATAAAAAATGATTGAGACCAAAACTTTTAGTACCTGGAAAAACCTGATTTCGATTCAAGAAAATTCATACACGTTGGAGATTAAAGTAGGGAGAAGAAGAGAGTACATAAATAAAAAATCGTATCAATTCGTCAAAAATAACATACCGATAACTTACTAAACAGAATTACGGTTATAACATCATTAGTCACCTATTTTCCATTTGCACAGAATCACAAACATAATATCAAGAGTAATAATATAATATTATGTAAATATTTTTTTTAAAAAAATAGAAACAAAAAAATTAAAAGAACTGATCACCTCACATAAAAAAGAAATGACAAACTCGATTGTCGGGGAAGTAACAATAAAATGTGTTACTTATCACAGGGTGGACTAAAAAATTGAAGAGAACTTTTGGGTGACCTATATATTAGTTATAAGTCTGTAACTATTATGATAATAATTGATAATGAAAGTCCTAAAAATAGGTAATATAAGGTTTAAATAATTGATAATGAAGGTCTTAAAATAAGGTAATGTAAGGTTTAAAAAACTGTAACTTTAATGTTCCCATTTATGGGTTATTTATAAGGGTGGCCAGTGGGCCGGGACGGCCCGATCTCGTCCCGACCCCGCCCCGACTCCGCTAAAAAAAAAAACAACGTTGGCGGGCCTCGAACTCGGACGGGACAATGTCTCGTCCCGCGAGACCCGAGCCCGCCCCAGGCCAGCCCGACCCGCCCCGTCCCGACCCCGTCCCGAGCCCGACCCCGACCCCGCCCTTTGTCCCCCCTTTGGTTATTTAAGAGCAACAATTATTTTTTATTGAATGGATGGGTCATGGGATGCCGTAGTATCGGTTAGTGGGTTAGGGTTTTAGGGACTTTTAAGTTTTCCCCCATAATTAAGAGATTTAAAGAAATGACTTTTTAATTTTTTTGACATTGTATATTTAATATAATAATTAAGAGTTTTAAATGAATGAATTTTGAGGTTTTTTTAACATAGCACATAAATGATGAAAAATTAGAGAAAAATTCAAAAAAAGATAAATGTGTTTCTTGGTCAAAGAGAGGTGCCACATTACTTTTTTATTCCTAGCTTTATTATATATATTGATATTGATTGATCATGTGAAAGTGTCTTAATGAAGGGTCAAATTTCTCTTAAAAACCTATCCAATTATTGGGTAAAAGGAGTCAAAATAGTGTGACCGGATGAGGAAAGTACAATTCAAACCCAAACATAAAATTAAATTTGGAAATCAAGAATTATATAAATTTGAAAGAACTTAAGCTAATAATTTAAGAAAAATACTTTAAATTTTACATTTATTTGAAAGCAAACAAAAAAGAAAGTCAAACCATGTTGGGTGATCCAATTCATCAATAAACTTTATGCTTATTGGATCATGGCTCGTTTATCAATTTGACCTGCTTTGATGTGCACACTTTGCCACCTCTAGTTTAGAATATCAGAACATCAAACCAAGAAAAAGAACACACAAACTGAAAAAAACGAGACGATGAAAATTTAGGAGCATCTGTATATTTTTTTCCCATCTTAAAAGTTATGAATAGACAGGCAGATATTTTATTGGCTAATGAACATGAAAGAAACTGTGATTACTTGAAGTCTACAGTGTGTATTCTTTTAACAAACGTCACTATCTGATACATTCGAAAAAAGAGAAGGTACAATGATTATGCTTCTACAGCCATTCCTGCTGTAAATACTTTCATGCTCAGACCTGTAATGACCCAATCACCTATACACATCTGGACGTAATCAAATACAATATAACTGACTGAAACAAAACTAAAAAGGAAAATGGTATGCACAAAGATGACAAATATCAATTACAGATACAGAGGATTTTCCCTCAAAATAGTCAGTCCCTATATGTGCCTGAAATATCATCTTGGCCCTGACAACTCATCCGGTCGGATATTTGAACTGGAGTCAGCTATTATCCAATCAGCATGGGGGTGGTGGACATGGTTGAAATCTTGTCGGAACATTTCCTCCTTTTGCCATTCCTCCCACCTCTCAGCAAGGCCATCACCTTCAAGCATTCTTACAACTTCTGACATCTTTGGACGTTCCGTAGGCGTACTCTGCGTGCAGAGTAGAGCTACCTGAATAAGCTGCTCCACCTCTTCTTCATTGTAATTACCTCGAAGATCTGCATCAACTAATGTTTCATATTTCTTGTCCTTCAGGAGTCCCTTCACCTGAATATCCAGTGGAATGTTACAAGTCAAATACGGCCGTGCATGTAACCATTTATTTCACATGAGTGTCACCTCTAAGAACACAGTCGCTGAAGGGAGATTAAGGAAACAGCAGATCAGTGCACGAGGCTCAAACACAGGCAAGCGTTTGTGAATGACACTAATGACTTTGCTGTCTACTACTTCTCATGTCACAACTACGGCTTTTGTATCCACCAGAGACACCAGAAGTTTGAAAAAGCTTTAATTTTTAATAGTCACTTCCTAACAGTTTGACCATCTCCAGGATGTCCCACATAAGACTACCCTTTCTCAAGCATCCTCCTGAATGAGTACCTCTCCCAAAGTATAATTTTTACTATATCTACCCCCCAATACAACATGACCGAAGTGGCATTAATATGGCATTGCAGAGATAGTTAGGCTTATTTGAATGAGAAAAGCTACTCTCTGTTCCAATTTATGTGATACTTTTCGCTTTCAGAGATTTAAACTGCATGAACTTTGACCAACATTTTAAGATATATTTTTTCACCAAATTGATATGAGAAAAGTTGCAACTTATAGTACTTTTCATTTAGTTTTCAAATATATAAATTTTAATCAAAAAATATGGAGTTAATCTAATGCAATTTAGCTTCAAAGTATAATCAAATTGACTCTCGAAAAGAGAAAAGTATCAAATAAATTGGGGCGCAGGGAGTATATTTTTCTAATCTTCAGAGAGCATCAGGAATGAAAAGTGGAGATGCACATTTTCGACACTAGAAACTGAGGGAACAAATTTGGCAACCTAAACTGTTGAAGCACCTGCAAGAATAAGATGATGAAAGTAATCCTCTATAATCATAATCAACATGCTCGTGTGATTTTAGCAATGACTTGTTAAATCTTCTTGAAACATCTAAAACTTCATAAAAAAAATTTACTCACAGTGAACTGCAATGAAGGTTACTTTCAAAACATAAAACCACAAAAAATAATAAGCAATGTAGGTCTTGAAACTAGCTATTTCTTCAGGATGAGCACAGCAGTGTTCAACAACTAACATTACAGTAGAAAAAGACATCACATCATCATCATTGGCAAGTCAACTTGAGCTTTTCAGAACAATTCCAAGATTGTTCATTGATAGCAGAAGAAAAACAACTGAAGTATATAGGACAATAGAAATGCTTACCCAATCTAGCAACATCACATCATCATCATTCGCAAGTCGAGCAAGATCAAAAGCCCTCTGCCCAGTTATGAGCTCTAGAAGCATAACCCCATAGCCAAACACATCTGTTTTCTCAGAAGATTTACCAGTGGATAAATATTCAGGGGCAATATGCCCAATTGTACCACGTACAGCAGTGGTAACATGAGTATCCTTGTAGTCCATGAGTTTAGCTAACCCAAAATCCCCAACAACTGCTTCAAACTCCTCATCCAACAAGATATTTGCAGCTTTGACGTCACGATGGATAATTTTAGGATCACAATGATCATGCAAGTAAGCAAGGCCTCTTGCAGATCCAAGTGCAATACGCTTCCTTTTCGGCCAGTCAAGTGGGGGCTCTGATTCAGCCCTCTCTAGAAAAATGTTAATTATCCCATGAGAATAAATTCCAGCTATTAAGCACATTGGAAACAGGTTCCTATTTTAGCTTGAACAAGTTATAAAAAGAAAAACTGATCTTTTTGGGTCAATATAACTCTAAATAATAAAAGGCCAAGTCTTGAGGCATTACTTCTCCAGCTTCATACAATAATAATAATATTTATTCTCTTTCTAAGACATTTAATTCTTTGTTGACTTCCAGATGTGATCATGAAATTACGTCATAATCAGGAACTGAAATCTCTAATATTCAGCAAGACATCAAGGATAGCACCACTTCTGAAATTGGGTGATAAAACACAAGCAAAATCGTAGACAACATCGGCATCTTGTTAAAAAATATACATACTCATCATGAGAACTCATAAAAACTCAACCACTACAATATCAAAAAGTATAATGAAAGTGATATGAAGTTTCCACTACAATGGCTTACACTTCTGCGGTAACTTTTTCAAATCTGTTACAAATTTATGAAAGAAAAGTTAAAGACTAAAGGCTTATCATTAACATTAGCTATTGGCCTTTTGTGTTTCATCCATTTAGCCTGACTTATGGTGAGCAAAAGCTAGAGCAAGCACATTAAAAATATAAAACGAGATACCTCTTAAACGTGATGCAACACTTCCATTCTCCATGTAAGGATAAACAAGCACCCGCTCAGTGGGTGTCATACAAAAGCCCCGTAAACGAAGTAGATTTCGGTGTACAGCCATGCTGATCATTTCTACTTCTGTCTGAAACTGTAACTCCCCACCTTGAGTACGTTCCTCTTTTAGTCTTTTCACTGCAACTAAAGAGCCGTCAGCTAACCGGCCCTTATAAACCTTACCAAATCCACCTCTACCAAGTATATTTCTGTTGCTAAAATTATCTGAAGCAACTTGTAGTTCACGCAAGGAAAACCTCTTGAGTTGTCCTAGATGAACTTCTGGATCCTCCTCAGCTGCAAAAGCAGTTAAAATGAGTGAGAACACATCAAGTTAAAAGTACAATTAACTCAGACTCAATTTGAGTATCCGAACCAGGAACATCAAAGAAGTGGTCTTGTGGTTTCCTCCGACGCCACCAAGCAAGAAAAATTGCAGGAGCTGCAAATAGAAGAGCAGCCCCTGCAGCAACTCCTCCAGCGATGGCTCCAGTTGCGCTGTTGCTCACTGAAAAGATGATTGAGTTTCTAATATGTAGATGATTGAGTTTCTAATATGTAAGCTGATTTAACTTTTTATTGTATGACCTAAATTTAAAAAATACAAGCAATTTTAAAAAATATATGGTACTTTTGACCTATCTTGCTCGAACTCTTCAAAATTATCGACGTGTATGTGTCAGATCCTCCAAAAGTAGTGCATATTCGAGGATCCGACATGGATGCGGCAACATTATTGGAGAGTCCGAGCAACATAGCTTTTGACACACTATGACCCACACTTCAGAGTTTACAGTAAATCTGATTTTCAATAAAGAAAAACAATCCTGCAAATAATATCTCCAAGTTTGTTTGAAAAATTGGAAAAGGGAAAAAGGAGAGGTAGTTGTAGCTGTTGACCTTATGGAGTATATGGCACCTGCACCTAAGCATAAACATTGATATTTTCTGTATTGTATTTATTTAGTTTGGGCCATTTTCTGGTTGTTACCATTAGCAGTAGATAGCCGACTTAGGTGTAGAAGTAGCGCGTAAGGCCCATTGTATAAATAGACTAGACCTGTTCTAGAATAATCGAGGAAAATATTTTCGCGCATTTTTTCCATTTTGCCTGTACAGAACTCTCTCCATCTCTGAAAGTATAATGAAATTTGTTGGTTTTCTGCTCTAATCTCCTTGTTGACAGTAGAACAATTTTATAACAGTATAAACACAAATTATTTCACCAAACCTGAAGAAGAAGATAAGGGCGTAGGAGGAAGAGGAGGAGGAGGAGAAGCTGGAGGAACTTCCAATTGATTATTGGCAAAACTGAAATATAGGTACTCAATTGTTAGACATTATAACTTCAGGAACAGAAAGGAACCACAAACTTGTGCTTCTAACACACCTTATAGGAGTAAAAAGTGAAAAGGAACCGTTGACTGGAACTGGTCCTGTCAAATGATTGTTTGAGAGATCACTGCATTGCAAGGCAATGACAATTAGTAATCCGGAATAACTAGACAACAGACAGCACTTGATAAATAAGGGAACAACTTTATACTTACAGTACTTGAAGTGCAACAATGGTGGTTAGAGACATGGGAATACCTCCAGTCAAACTGTTATTATTGAGCCTCCTTCAATTCGGCAAAGACAAAAATGATAAGAAAAAAATAAGGTTAATCAAGGTAAGCGAAGATAGGAAAAGTAGGACGTCAAAGTAATACAGGTCTAGAGCTCATTACTCAGTACATGTGCTACATGTAGACAGTACATTGACTAATGAATACAAATACATATAGAACCTGATGATCCTACAAGATTAATTCCAATATGCTAGAAAAAAACTTGTTGACATTGTTTGCAGGTTGAGAATCACGGTCATACATACAGTATTTAGCAATCATCTAAGTCCACAGGCCTTTTTGCTAATAAGATAAGTATCTCAGAATTGTCATTTCCAGTTAAGCTGCACGGCTATGAGCCTATATAAGAGAGACCAACAACCACAATTTATTTAATTAGATAATAATTGAATAAATTAAGAATTAAATATTTTTTTCAAGTTGATTCAAATTGTTATAACGTTTTATTACTTATTTATCTTTGTTTGTCGTACAAAAGACCAGTCCAATCACCTGGTCTTCACTCAGCAGCCACTCAGTATTTGGGAAACAAGAACAAGGGTTGCCAAGCATATCAGCCAACTTGCCACTACAGAGCAAATACAGAATGAATCATATAGATATATTCCCGTTAACCTCTCAAACTACAAAGTTTTGTTCGGCTGACAGGAGTAGCGATTTTCATTACGCTTCCACATCAAATTTTTTTTGGAGAACGCTTCCACGCATCAATGTAAACATAATTAACAGAAAAGTTACAGAATTCTCCCTTAGATATACATCATACAGATTTGCTTAAAGAAATAGAAACTACAACCCCATTTGCGCAAGTTAACGTAGAAGGTGCTCATTTCTGATTGAACTAATCTTCAGAAATATAAGCTAAAGATTTGAAACATTGAAAAAAGAAAATAAAACCAAAATAACCAAACAGAAAAAAGAAACAATAACAAAAAAGAGAAAAAATGCGAAAGGGAAAACATTATCTAACTCGTACAGGAAGCGTAGTTTCTGAAGCCTGCCCAATGAGGCAGGGATTGGACCATTTAAGTTGTTCAGGTAAAGATCCAAGCTAACCAACTCTATCAAGTTCCCCAGTTCATTTGGAATTCTTCCGCTTATGTTATTACTATAAAGCTCCCTGAAATTTAAAAAGAGGATATCATTAGCAAGTTATTCTGAGAATTTGCAGACCATACAGCTTAAGATGAGATATAACAACTAACCTGTGCATAATATGTTGCACATTTGAAGTGTAAAATTACTTCCACAAGATACACTCTTAGGTGGACAAGAAAAAGAGAACAGATGTACTAAAAGCAATAGGTAATGTATAACTATGAGTGTGGACTAGTAACTACGGAAGTTCCCCACCCAAACAGAGTATCATGATTTAAGCACACAATTTCAGAAATTCGCAAGCAAGGAATTAAGCAATAGTAAATAAGACCTAGAACAAGTGGATAATAACGTCTACTTTGTAGTTCCTAATCTTTAGGAATTTGCTGTAACTTCCTCCTCCTATTTAGGCTCTGTTTTGATAGTCATTATCTTTACAAGTTTATCTTTGTGGATACAAGTGTTGTATAATTCTTTTTATACGCTGCCATACACGATCAATAAAACAACGCATTATTTTTCCATCTTCTATTCTCTTATCTTTATGGTATCAGAGCGACATTAAACTCCCACGAGTTGATCCATTTGTTTGCTTACTCGCCCAAACACTCAAATGGCCCCTAATATTTCCGTGATAGAGTCAACAACGCCACTACTATTGTGCAATTCAATCCTATTACGCAACTGCCCATAAAATTTACCAGCAGTTACAATTTCTCCTCGTGGAAAGCTCAAGTTTCAATGCTTATGTGCGGGCACAATCTCTATGGGCATCTCGATGGCTCCATCCCTACCCCTACTCGCACCATCTCTCAAAACAATCAAGATGTTGATAACCCTGAGTTCATTCCCTGGTATCGCCAAGATCAGTTATTTCAAAATGATATCTTGGCTTTCGTTAATCCTACATTTGCCCCCACAGTTGTTGTTGCAGTCTCCCCCAAAGTTGTCTGGGATGCTTTGCATACTGTGTATGCAAGCAAATCTCAAACAAGAATTTTCAGCTTGCGAGACTGATTGGCTCACCTCACTAAAGACTCTCGTCCAGTCACAAATTATCTTCATCAAGTTCGATTACTTTGTTTATGAACTTGCAACTGCTGTTGCGCCTGTATCAAACTCGGAACTCATTGTTAAAATTCTCATTGGACTCAGATCTGAATTTCGAGAACTCTCCGCTGCCATTCCTGCTTGAGATTTTACAATTTCCAATGAAGAGCTTTATGAAAAACTTCTGGATCATGAGCTTTTCCTAAGGCATGAGTTAGACAAGAAGCCGTTATCAACTCCAATTACCGCACGGTAGCACAAAAGAAAGCTTCAACTCCTCCTCGCAAGGGTAACGATCCTAACTCCAATAATCGCCATCCAGGTGTGAACACTTCTGCCAACAATCAGCAATGGAAAGCACAATCATGGCACCCACGAAGAAACAACCAGCAATAGCCCTTTGACAAAAAACCTTCGCTGCCAACTATGTGATCGTAGAGGTCAATCTGCTAAAGTCTACCGATCGCAGTCACATAATCATCTGCAAGCCCGAGCAAACTTTGCTTCTCATTTTTCTCTTCAACAGACCCCTTGGATCGTGGATAGTAGAGTCACTCATCATATTTCCTCTGATGCTCAAAGTCTAGCAATTGTACATGACTACCACGGCACCTAAGAGATAACTATGGGCAATGATAACACCATTTTAATATCCTATACCGGTAACGCTAACATAAGTGCATCAAATCATCATTTCAAACTTCTCAATACCTTATGATCCCCTGTCATAAAAAATAATCTTATTCATGTTTCTCAGTTTTGTCGTGATAATCATTCATCCATTGAATTCTTTCCTTTTCATTATCTTGTGAAGGATCAGAGTACGGGGCGACATTAGTTCGCATGCAGAATAAAGATGGGTTGTATGAGTGGCCACCAGACTGTATACATCGTTCTCCTCAATGCGATGTGGTTGTTCCAATTCACCTGCGGCATCAGCGTTTAGGCCATCCTAGTCGTCAGTTTTAAATGCTATCTTGAATAATTTTTTTCTACCTATTTTAGATCCTAAAGCTAGTTCCATTTGTAATTCCTGTTATTCAAATAAAATGCACAAGTTGACCTTTTCAGTAAATTCATTGCAAACTAATAAGCCACCGCAAATCCTTTATAGCAATTTATGGGGTCCATCTCTGGTTTTGTCAATTGATAAAAAGAGAGATATTGTGTTATTTGTTAATCAATTTTCAAAATACATGTGGTTGTTCACTTAAAAATCAGAAAATGAAACTCTCAAAGTTTTTCAAAATTTACATCCATTGCTTGAACGAAGGTTCAACACCAAAATTCAATCTTTTTACACTGATGGTTGTGGTGAATATCAGAGTTTACAGTCCTATATCAAAACACATGACATAGAGCACTCAGTGTCACCCCCATATACTCCACAAAGAGTTTCTCTAGACGAAAGACAACACTGGCATGTTATTGAAACCGCTAGATCTTTGTTGCACCAAGCATCTTTACCCTCACAGTTTTGGAGTTTTGCCTGTCAACAATTTGTTTATCTTATAAACAGGCTAACTACACCCAATCTTCATCATAAGAGCCCCTTTGAAATTTTATTTCAAACTATACCCAAGTATGACTTCATTATAGTTTTTGGTTGCTTGTGTTGTCCATGGCTCAATATGCCAAAAAACAATTAGAGTCCCGTTCGACACCATATGTTTGTTTAGGATTTTCAACTAAACATTACTGCCATCAATATTTTGATCCTTTAACTTTCATGATTTATATATCATGCGACGTCTTATTTTTGGAAAATCAATTCCCATTTGAATTTTTTTCCCCTTTGAAAAATTCACAAAATAAAAATGTATCTTGGGAAATTTGTTCAACCAAACCACCACTTATCAGATTCCTACTCAGATTGTGCAGCCGCCTGTGTACACGCATTCTCTCATCTCCTTTGCCCCAACAGGTACCACTGTCTCAAGCAATTCAATTTCTCACTTATTTGATACTTCTTCTCTTTCTCCACCATCTCCATTTCCCCTTCCTCTCGCCATACAAAATTCAGTTTCCAACCACGATTCACCTCAACCAAATGTTTCGGCCTTAACAATTCACTCTTCTCCCCATTTAAACGCTCAGCCTCAACCCACAATAATAACCTACCGACGCCAAATAAGTTCACCGGACCTTTGACCCAGAACCCTATAGTACAACCTTATTCCTCGTCACTTGTCCAGCCTCACATGGCTCCACACAACCTTCCGTTATTGCGAATCTACAGCGATGCCCACTCAACATATGATTACTCGGTCTAAAACCAATAGCCTTAAGCCTAAACAATTCCACATTGTTGTTCAAACCACTTCCACAATACCTAGAACCTTTAAGAAAGCTCAACAAGTCCCACACTGGCGTGAAGCTATGAAAAATAAATTTGATGTCTTAGTTCAGAACTAGACATGGGAGCTGGTACCATGTGATCCTTCGAAAAATGTGGTAGATTGTAAGCGGATTTTTCGAGTTAAATCTCATCCTGATGGTTGATGGTTGATGGTTGGTTCTGTTGACAAGTACAAAGCTCGTCTGGTTGCCAAAGAATTCACAAAACGACCTAGCCTTGATTTTCAATGTACTTTTAGTCATGTTGTGAAGCCCGCAACTATTTGACTCATTCTTACGATTTCAACGCAACAAACTGGCCCATACATCAACTTGATATCAATAATTTCTTTTTGCAAGGTCGTCTCGATGAGAAAGTCTATATGCAACCACCTGGTTTTGAAGCTTCTACCCACCCGACGCCGCACAAAGCTATTTATGGCCTCAAATAGGCTCTCTGGGCATGGTACACTGAACTCAAAGATTACTTGGTTACTATGGGATTTATTGAATCCCAATCTGATTCGTCATTGTTCATCGTGCATAATTTTGAGTTTACTGCTTATGTCCTAGTTTACGTTAATGACATAAATTGTTACGGGCAATCAGATTCGTGGTGTTCAAAACATTATTGATAATCTTGCAACCCGGTTCTCACTAAAAGATCTTGGTCCACTTCATTATTTCCTTGGTGTTGAAGTCTTTTCTTATCATGTTGGTCTTTTGTTGTCTCAACAAAAATACATACAGATCTGTTGCAGGAAATTAATATGCACAATGTAAGGGTGTTCCAATGCCAATGGCTACTACTGTTGTTTTCCCAGAGTTTGCTGAAGATTCTTTAGTTGATGCCTTTCTTTATCAGCGGCTAATTGGTAAACTTTATCACCTTTCATTTACACGTCTGGACATAGCATTTGTTGTTAGCAAACACTCGCAGATTGGACATCCATGAAGCGTCTCCTGCAGTATCTTCACCAGACATCCTCGTTTGGCCTCCGAATTACCAAAGGACATGATCACCACCTTCTAGCCTACTCTGATTCTTGAACAAGTAAAACATTTGTCTTGGTCCGAGTGGGAATAGCATTTCTCTTCTGCATGTCTATGGAGTTTAATCTTCCAATTCAGAAAGACTTGTCGGAAATCGCCGGTTGGGTTGGTCCGACCAAGAAAGGTATGGGGCTCTTTTGGATGAATGGGGTGGTTTAGAAGACGCTTTCCGATCTACGGTCCCTCGAAGCGAAGGGTTAGGCAGGTAGTATGGTCCCTCTAACTTCTAGCTATGTGTTGTGTGGCTCCTGCGAAGCCAATGAATTGGATCTGCCCGATTCAATCAATAATGGGATTCTTGGCTAGAGAAAGGTACTGTGACATGGATGCTCCTTTGAAGCTAGAGTAAGGAATTGTCCACCTCATCACCCCGAAGAGCAGTGGCTCTGTTGTTTTGCACGGGCTAGAGATATCTAGATCGAACCTCTACCACAGGTTATGTTGTTTACCTTGGCAGCTCTCCGTTATCATGGTCCTTTAAAAAGTAAAGATCTGTCTCCCGTTCCTTCACAGAAGTAGAATATCGGGCTGTTGCAGCTACTGTTTCTGAAACCAATTGGCTAACAAGTTTACTCCATGAACTTTGATTCTGTATTTTAGCCACTCTGATCTTTTTTGACAATGTAGCACCACCTACATTTGCACCAACCCAGTGTTTCATAGACGAATGAAGCATATTGCTATTGATTTTCACTTTGTTCGTGAACAAGTTCAAAACAATAATATCGATGTTCAACACCTTCACTCGACTGATCAAGTGCCAGATATACTTACCAAACCACTTTCAAGAACCTCTTTTGTCAAGAAATTTTCCAAGTTGGGTGTTGTTGACACCACCAAATTGCTGGAGCGTAATATGCTGTAGAGTTCTACTTTGTAGTTTCTAATCTTTAGGAATTTTCCGAACTTCCTCCTCCTATTTAAGCTCTGTTTTGATGGTCATTAACTTTTACAAGTTTATCTTTGTTGATAAAGGTGTTTTTATAATTCTTTATATACACTGCCAAACAACACATTATTTTCCCATCTTCTATTCTCTTCTCTTTAGTGGCAAGTTAGAGATCTCTGGATTTCAAGATGCAAGGTTCAATTTTCCTTAAAGGCAGTTTATGTTTTACCTCGTGTGGATAACTCTGTAATTTTAATAATTGGTTCTATTTGATTAGATTAAGCTTTCATTGTCAATCTCCATGAACATAGCTCATTACACCATTAATCTATTCTTCGAAAAAAAGAAGAAAAAAAAGCTTGAGGGAATAAGGAGCCAAGTTAACATACTTTATGTTCAGAGGATTCTACCACCATAAAAACATGAACATCATTATAATGGAAGCAGGATAGGTTATTTGCACCCGCTTCCACCGGAGAACTGGTCCAAAAGGGAAGCAATGAGAACATTAAATAGCGCAGCAGAATGAGCAAATTAAATATCTGTTAACATCCCATCCTAGGGCACTCAAACACTAGAAACTTCCTTCTGCAGAAACAGATATATACAAGATTATCTTTACAAATATGTTATGAATATTGATTAACACGATTACAAAGAAAAATAACTGAATTTCAAGAAAACATGGTCTGGAGCAAGTTAAAGAACAGACTTTAACATCCTTGAGACATATTGATCCAATTAACTTACAAGTACTGCAATTTTTGGAGTTGGCCAAGCTGTGGTACCAGTTGACCTGATAGATTTGCATTTCCTAGATCACTGTGTAAAAAATGGGGCAAAAAACCACAAATGAAACCACAATATGAAAGAACAAAATAAAAAAAGGATTTTGTGTATCTTACACTCTAGTCACACTATTTTCATTGTTGCATGTCACATGGAACCAAGTACAAGGATTAACAAGGGTTGGATCCCAACTCTGTAGAACACTATTAGGATCAGCCAAATTCGTCTTCAGAGCATTCAAGGCATCACCTGTCTTACATAAAAGATGATATATCAGTGATCAGCTCAACACACATTAAAAGCAACAATTTCTCAATATTAGCTACTGTATAATTCATCATTTGCCAATCCAATTACCACCAATATGAGGAGAGCCCTTTTCAGGGTCTACTTTAAGTTTCGTGCTAAAATTGTCTCCTGCTAAAGCAAGACGAATCCATAAATGTGTTTAATTTCTACACAATGACCGCTCAAAATTTTTTACACCATCAATAATTACTAAAAACTAACTATAGGTAACAATCTATAATAAGCCTCAATGAGTAACCTGGAAAAGCTGGTAGCAACCTGCTAAGTATAACTTAATCCTTCATATAATAATCTCAGACTTCAAGTTTTTATGTAAACAGGATCCCATAACCACCCAATTAAAGAGTCAACTTGATTAAGCTAAAAAAAAAACAAATTTGAGGAAGTTAACATCTTTTTAACTCCACACAAGGAAAACACAAAAAAGAAACGAACCTTCAGCGTTACCGGTGACCGTTGACAAGTTCAAAAACAGCCCAATTAATAAGCATAGAAATACCCAGATCGACTGATCCATGATTCCCGGTCATCCACACCTTTAAAACAACTAAAAATCAAGATTCCTCATTGAAACCATTCAGCTTTAAAAAAAAAAAAACTCCTCCATCCAATGGCACTCAGCTTCAAAAGTCAAACCCACAAAACAAGAACCCCAAAAGAAAAAAATGACTGAAACCCCAAATCCCAAAAAAGTGAGGTCAATGCAGTAAGAAGAGTAAAATGGAAGCAAAGGCTAAACTTAAAAGTTTCAAGAACATGTTTTTTAAGAATGGAAATGGAAGAAGAGAGACAAAGTGGAAAGTTGGCACAAATGTTTTTGTTTTTATTTTATGAATTATCAAATTCAACGAGGAATGGTGTAGGTGGTAAGCAGTCGTTGAAGAGGAAGAGAGTTTTAGTCAAAGCTTCTTCTGCCTTTCACTCTTTGGTCTATTCTTTAATGGAAATATACAAAATTGCAGGTTGGATTATGCAATTCTTTATATATATCATTCGGTAAAATTACCAAAAAAAGGATTTAAAGCTTTGACAGACAATCACCCTTTTGACACGAGTCTTATTCTTAGTTTCTCTTTTTTTTTTCTTTCTATTTATTTATTTATTTATTATTTATTTGGTTCAAGTAGGCACTGAACTGCAAGAAAGGAAAAGGATAAAATGCTTCTTTGACAAAGAACTTTATGGAGTTTAACAAACAGATACCGTAACTATTTTTTTCTAAAATAGTACTATATCAACATAATAGAATGTTGGTAGGATAGGCATATGTATCTTAGTTATACCTTAATTGCAACTCCCCTCCCTTACGAGTTACATTCACTTTTTCTTAAAGGTAAGTAATTTTGAGAAAAATAGTTATATTGCAAAAGATAATCACACACAAAGTAAATAAAGAAAAAATAAGAGAAATTTTTTACAAAGTACACTAAATATAACCCAGAATTTATATTGTAAAAATATAGTCTAAAATACTTTTTTTTTAATTTAATTTTGCCCAATCGACCATTTTATCAATTAAGCAAAAATCCAAAAAATGGTCCAACAAAATCCAAATAAAGAAAAGCACAAAAAAGGAAATAAAGAAAAAACAAATATACAAATCGCAGTTCTTCTAGATGTTGCCCTAGCATTTCGCTATGTCTCTTTATTCAGTTGTGCCTCTCTCTCTAGCTTGCCTTTCCGATGATGCAAATATGATGAGCATATCGTATTCCGACTCGTCGTCTTCAATTATCTGATTTGCATTTCCAGGTCTTGAAGTATTTGCGGATTCCTTGTTGCATTTCCTCCAAGTAATGTTTCCTCAGTGTAATCTCTTCATATTTACCCACAATTTGTGCCCAAATGACTGATATTTGTTGTTCCTTTGATGTGCATGTGATGAATCGCCCATGGTTGAGCTTGTATCTCTTCGATTCTGCCTTTGTTGAGCTGCTTCTGTTGCGATTTAGGACTCTGGCATCCAAAGCCACCTTCCTGATGATTTTATAGTTCAACCTGTACAAAAAAACGAAAAGCAAAGGTTATTTTGTATGATGTAAGATTTCCTCTCCCTTTCAGCTTTTTATTTGCAATTATTTGTGGTTGTTGTTGATTTAGCTCTTCTCTTCCAAATTCTCACTTTCTTTATGCTTCTGTGATGCTGTTGCATTTCCTCTTGTTTATATGCTGGATATATGCATTCTCCATCACTAGACATGATTTTTCTTGTACTAGCACATGCATCTCTTTGTAGTATCATTTCTATGCTCTAATTCTCAAATATGGTACTTGAGACTTGTCACTATAAATTATCCTTCTACACTCACTCTCCAGATATCTGAAATGTTGGAAAAAAAATACTATCTTTATCAATTGCTTGATTTGCTAGTGCATCAGCCAACTTATTTTCTTCTCTGAAAATATGTGTGTATCTAATTCTCTTTTCCCCAGCTAAATCCCTAATTTCCTTCACCCAATTTGCTATGTTCCATGGGGATTTTCAACCCTCTTCCAGTATTCTATGTATGAGTTGTGAGTTTGTTTGGATAATTATGTTATCCAGTTGCTTAGAATTACAATACCTCATAACTTGAACTATTGCAAAAATTTCATATTAATTGTTGGTAATATGACCCATCTCCTCTGCTTGAGCATACACCAAGTCCCCTAATTCATCCCTTATACAGAAATTATATGCCTATACTCTAGGATTTTCCTTGAAGCTCCATCAGTGTTGCATATGAGCCACCCTGATGGAGAAAACTTCCATAAAACATTTGTGACCTTCAAAGCTGCTATACCATCTTCCATCATGCTAATCAAATCATCCCATTTGTGTGGTATCTGCCTAATAGAAGGATTTCTAACTTGGACCAGTCTTTGAATTGTAGTATAAACCTGATAGATACATCTCCCAATTGACCTCTTCTCCCCATGTTTAAAGGCATTTCTCTTCTTTCATAATTCCTAAATGATAATGACTGGTACAATTTGATATATTGGTTTCAACCTAGATGTAACTGGAGCTTGCCACCATTTTAGTATTCTTTGTTGTAGATGAAGTCCTTCAATGTTTATTCCTGCAAAAGAAGATAAATAGGACCAAGTCCTGTTAGCAGCATAAGATGTGGCAAACAGATATTATGGTGTCTCCTCTATTGGAGTTGAGCAACAACAACATCTAGAAGACATGTTGTACTTCATTTTCTTGAATACATCATCCATTGGCATTTTAAACTTCCAGCACCTCTACATAAAAAAAGAAATTTTGAAGGGAAGCCCTTTAATCAACATATATTTATAAATTTCCAGCTTTTGACTTCTCAACCTCAAAAAATCCAAAGATGATTTAACTGTGACTTCTCCCTTATTATCCAAAATCCACTATGGTTAATCCATGCCCCTTTCCCATACTGGTGGTGCAATTGTATCTAGAACATGTTGGACCACATTTGGAGGATTACTATTGATAGTTTTTCTAAATTCCAAACTCTTCATTCTCTACCATATCACTCACCTTTTATATGGTACTATCATAACATATATCTTGTATGAAATAGTACAAGGCCCCCAACCCTGTCCAATTATCAAACCAGAATTGAGAGTTTCCCATTCTAGTTTGCCACCAAATCTGATGTTCAATTGTATCCCTTTCCTGTAACATTTCTTATATGCTGGAGAACCATATTTCCATGGGACAATCATTGAATTCTCCTTTTTATAGTACTTATTGCTTAAGAAAGCACTCCATAGTGAAGGTTTGGTTATGAAATTCCACCAAAGTTTACAATACAAAACCATAGATACATCATGTAAAGATTCGAAACCCATTCCTCCTTCCAGAACTGGTAAACATAGATGATGGCCATGAGGCCCAATGTCTATTCTTTCCTCCAATAGTATTACTCAATAAAACTGAGCAAACATTCTATGCATTTATTTTATCACTCCCACATGTGGGTTGACTGCAGATAACAAATGAATTGGCATGTTTTGTTAAACATTCTTAATCAAGACTGCTCTACCCCCAAAGATAACATTTTTCCTTTCCAAGATTGAAGTCTATTCATTATCTTCAGTAGGATAGTATTAAAGAAATCATTTATCCTTCTATTGTAATAGATTGGATACCCTAAGTATGTGAAGGGAAAATCTTTCCTACCAATCCCAGTTGCCACCTCCACAGTAATGCTCACATCCCCAGGAACATTATGGTGCATATAGACTGAACTTCTCTCAATGTTTATTTTGTGTCCTGATGTCTTCTCATATTTACCCAGTATCTCCATGATTAATTGAAGAAATAGCAGATCAGCTAAGGAAAATATAATTATGTCATCTATATAGGCCATGTGATTAACCTTAGGACTCCATTTAAGCATCCCAAACCCCCTAAATTGTGGTATTTCATGAAGAACATTAAGATTCCTTGTCAAAACTTCTGCAGCTAGGATAAATAAAGTAGGAGAGATGGGGTCTTCTTGCTTGACTCCCCTTGAAGATTGAAAAACCCCTTCTATTGCCCATTTATCAAAATCGAGTACCAGTTGTTACTTATGATTCTAAACATCATATCAATCAACCTCTCTAAAATGTTCATCTGCCTCAAAATCTTTATTAAAAAAGCCAAGACACTTTATCATATGCTTTAGCCATGTCCAACTTAATCACTACATTAGCAGTCTTGGTCCTTAATTTGATAGCTGAAATGATCTCTTGAGTAAGCAGTACATTTTCAACTATACTTCTTCCTTTAACAAAACTAGATTGATTTAAAGATAAGATATCACCAAGACAATCAACCAATCTTGAAAATATTTTGTTCATAAAATTACTCAAACTAATTAGTTTCATATCTGCAAAAGTATTAATCAAGTCTTTCTTAGGTAATAAGATCAAATTAGTGTGAGTAATAAATCTAGAAAGTTCAGCAATACAAAAGAAAGTTTTTTCCATAGTTGTTACATCTCCTCCTATGATTCCCAGCAGCTTTGAAAGAATAAACCTGTAAATCCATCTGGTCCTCCTGCACTCTCCCCATTTAAACTGAAATCAACCCTTTTTAACTTCTTCATCTGGCATCCTTGTAATATCAACATTTTGCTCTTCTAAAATCATTCTTGGAACATGATCCAGAATTTTAAAGTCTTTAGGGTCATTTTCTTTAGTGAATTATTCTCTAAAGAATCTGAGTGTCTCTATGATACTTCATCCTGTTCTAAACAATTACCATTTTGATCTTGTATCCTCTTTATCTGCAACCTCTTCCTTCTTCCTTGTACATATGTGTAATGCCCCGTACTTCCGAACTAAAGTATAGAACCATGGAATCAGAAGAGCAAAATTTGTCTAATTATTTTATAGTCGTAGGAGCTCACTAAGAGAGCCCCAAAGCGAGGCCAAAACTTACTATAGCCCTCGCTCAGCGAGGTAAGCTTACAAAAGTTGAAAAACTAAAATTTTAACAAAGTGTGAAATGGACCTAGGAGCTCGCTGAGGTCAACTCAAAGCACGACATAGTCAGGCTATAAGCTTAGCTCGACGAGGTGTAATGACCAAAACAGAGAAAATTCCAAAACATTTTCTAAATATATTTTGGAAAGGTGAGCTCGCTGAGCTTATCTCAAAGCACGGAATAGTAATTCCATAGGCTTAGCTTAGTGAGCCAAGGTGTCCAAATGTGTTGTCCTATAAATTCAACACTTAACTCAAAAATCCAATTGTCAAGCATTCCAACTTCGTAGAGAACCCTTCAAGGATGATATTTCTCTTCTTTCAAACCCTCACACCAAGGTAAGAACATCTCTATAATTCTTAATCAATCCTAGCACTAAATACATGATTCTTAACGTGATTCTCAAATAAAAACATAGGATTTCCAAGGTTAATCCTTCTCAAGTGATTCAAGCTAGAGGTTTGGGTGTTCTTCATCAGAAAAGCAAACTAGTTCGTTGGATTAGAGCATTTACAGGTATGTAGAGCTTCTATCCATGTGTGGGAACATCATTATTCTTCCCCATGCCACGTTAATTGATAAAATCTTATTTTTCCTTAGAGTTAGAGAATTATTACCCAATTCATGAAAAACCTCAGATTCAAGTTAATTAGATATATGTATTGATAAAGTCAATCATGTTTCAAATAATTATATTCATGTATATCATTACGATTATCATGAACTTATCTGTAATGCATGTATGCTCGTGTTATCATCCCTATGAGCTATCAGATAACAGTTATGAACTCAGATTATTCTATTATATGGATTTAATATATTTTCATGTCTTAGGAATTATATACACATATTTATACAAATTTGCATGTAGAACGATTTACAAACCATGTTTGTGAAATTTATGAGCTTTTAAGCCAACCATGTACATATCCAATATTTTTAGGTGTAACACAGGTTTACCGAGAAGGTTCAGATAGCATGAAACTATGTATGCCAACATAGGGTAAGGATCGCTCCTCCCAGTTAGGACGATATCTTCATACTATTGATTGGATCCATTCATGTCATGTTTATGTCTCATACCCCGGCAAGGTGTGGGATTGGTCTACTGGTCAAGCTAGATACCAGACTGCACATACTTATATGGTGATTTCATGTTGTCGGTTATACTAAGGCTCTCCCACTTAAAATTATTTTACTCATGTTACATCTTGATCATGCATATCATGATCATGTCCAAGTTTCAGTTTCAGATTATAATTTATGATGTTGAATTCTGATTTACTGATTCACAGCTTGATTCTGATCTGATTTGATTTCATATTACTTCATGTGTCCATGTTATTTATTTAGGCTTCCCATTTCCTTTGAGGCATTGTCATTATGTAATGGCTAGTCTGGTTAGTTTTAGCTAAATACCCTTATTTGACTAAATTACCATTCTCGTAGACTCTATGTGGGTTTTGTGATGCATGATGATGGGTAGCATGAATCCCGAGGTTCATTTATGTGATTTTTTAAAATCCAAAATAGAGGTCTTAGAATTGATAAGTTTGACCCAAAGTTGACTTTCGAGTAGATGGATTCATTTTCGGGTTCTGTCACGTCTGGTAGTTTCGGAGGGTCAATTATGACTTAGTCGAGTCATTTGGTTCACTTATTGAGGCATTTGTATGTACTTTATGACCTTATTTGTGAATTTGTGATATTGGGTTATTTTGGGTAATTTCTTAGAAAAGTATGCCTTAGCTCAGTCAAACGAGAAATACGAGGGCACGAGCAAGTTTCTAGCACTATTTACCTTGGGGTAGCATGTTTGTCTTGTACCCGGGAGGTTTCGGGAGCGTTTCGGGTGGTTGGTGGAAGAATTATTGGTTTCCATGCAACATTTATGGATTTGATGAATGAGATATTCAAGCCGTACTTGGATTCTTTTGTGATCATATTTATTGATGATATTCTTGTCTATTCGAAGAGTAAGGAGGACCACGAGCAACATTTGAGAGTGATTCTTAGTTTGCTAAAAGAGAAGAAGTTATATTATAAGTTCTCAAAGTGTGAGTTTTGGCTCAGTTCAGTAGCATTTTTGGGACACGTGGTGTCCAAGGATGGGATTATGGTTGATCCAAAGAAGATAGAGACAGTCAGGGACTGGCCTAAGCCTAGTTTGGTGACAGAGATTCAGAGCTTTGTGGGACTTGCTAGCTATTATCGTCAGTTTGTCCAGGGATTTTCTTCTAATGCTTTTTATTTGACACATTTGACTTAGAAGGAGGAGGTGCCTTTCTAGTGGTTTGACACGTGTGAGGAGATCTTTCAAAAGCTCAAGTCACTTTTGACCACAACCCCAATATTAGCCCTTCCAGTGGAAAGAAAGGACTGTACCATATATTGTGATGCTTCAAGGATTGGGTTAGGTTGTGCGTTGATCCAGAAGGGTAAAGTTATGGGCCTGCGTGATTGACTTTGGTGGTCATTGGTACTAGTTCTTGCCTTTGTCAGAGTTTGAGTACAATAATAACTATCACTCCAACATTGATATGACACCATTCGAGGCTTTGTATGGTAGGATATGTCGCTCTTCGATCGGGTGGTTTGATGAATTTGAGGTTAGGACTTGGGGTACCGATCTGTTAAGGGATTCCTTAGATAAGGTGAAGGTGATTCAGGAAAAGCTCATGGCATTACAGAGTAGACATAAGGAGTTTGCGGACCGAAAGGTCCGAGATATGGAGTTTATGGTTGGTGACAGGGTTTTATTGAAAGTCTTTCCCATAAAGGGTGTGATGAGATTAAACAAGAGAGGGAAGTTGAGTCTGAGGTATATCAGACCTTTTGAGATCATTTAGAGGGATGGAGAGGTGGCATATGAGTTGGCTCTACCACTAGGTCTTTCAGACGTCAATCTAGTTTTTCATATTTCTATGATGAAGAAGTACCATGACGATGGTTCCTACATTATCCAATGGGACTCCGTATTGCTTGATCAGAATTTGGAGTTTGAAGAAGATCCTGTGGCTATTTTAGATAGACAGGTGTAAAAGTTAAGGTCTAAGGAGATAACTTATGTGAAGGTGCAATAGAAACATCGTCTTGTTGAGGAGGTGACTTGGGAGATAGAGGCTAATATGTGGAGCCAATACCCACACTTGTTTACTACTTTCAGTATGTTTTCCCTTTTTGTTTCTCTCAGTTTGAGGACAAACGTTTGTTTAATTGATATTTGATGTAATGATCGGTCTAATCATTTTTAGCTAAAGACCCTTATTTGACTAAATTAACCTTTTCATAGACTTTATGTGGGTTTGTGATACGCGGGTATGGTTAGCATGAATCTTGGGGTTTATTTATGTGATTTTTGGAAGAAAACCCCAAAATAGAGGTCTTAGAATTGACAAGTTTGACCCAAAGCTGACTTTTGGGTAGATGGGTTCATTCCGGATTCCGTCGCTTTAGATAGTCCTGGAAGGTCAATTATGAGTTAGTTGAGTCATTGGTTCACTTCTCGAGGCATTCAAATATACTTTATGGCCTTATTTGTGAATTTGTGATATTGTGTTATTTTGGGTGATTCCTTAGAAAAGTATGTCTTAGCTCGGTCGAAAGAGAAATCAGAGGGCGCGAACGAGTTTGTAGCACTATTTACCTTGGGGTAGCATGTTTGCTTTGTAGCTATGGGTTCCGGGAGCGTTTCGGGTGGTTGGTTGAAGAATGTTGAGTTTTTATATTGCTGGTGTCCGCACCAACGACTGTTTGGCCATTTCTGCGTGCCCCCCTCTACGGAGGTTTGCTCGCATTTTCGGGTCCTGAGTATAGTAGGGGTTTCCGCTTCTGCGGTTGCCTTCTTGCAGAGGCGATGATGCCTCTGTGGTGTCTTTCTTGCCCGTGTGCTAGTCCGGGATGTTAAGTGACTCCGCCTCATCAGACCATTTTAATTATGATTCATCTTTTAAGTCTCCTAAATATAGTATAGATTTTATTTGGGGGAAGGAATGTCCTAAGCTTTTCATGATAGAATAAGAGGACTAAAATCTTAATTTGAGGGTTGGTTATTGATTTGATGATTATAATATTGCAAATTAGTATTGATTAGATGATTAAATTGAGACTTCTACTAAATCTTGCAATTGAGGTCTAATTGGGTTTAGTTTTCAAATTAACTTAAGGATATGATTATTCAGTATGTTATTATACTTTTGGGATAATAAAGTTTGGATTTTGACACAGTGGTCCCGGGGTAGATTTTGGGTGTATCTTGGATTGTTAAAGGACTAAGTCCTTGTATGTGTATTGTCTTAATTAGTAAAGTATAATCTATGTATGTTAGACTACGAGTACTCTGAGGCGCTCTGAAAGGGCAAGGCCTGTGTTGAGGGTTGACAGTTTGTGGCTCCTGCTCGGTTTTGAGGTAGGCCCCAGTTTCTCTTTTGTAGACTTCGATAGAAATGTGTATTAGTTATAAATATTGAGGGGTATTGGGTGTGTTTGGGGGTCCCACCTTAGCGGTTGTGATGAACACTTGATGGGTATCGGTGTTGAACTGTGAAGCTGATTTTGACTGTTGTTGTTTGGGCTTGTTTCCATTATGTGGGCTTATCGCCATTGTTGATATTGTTGTGTTTATTCATTACATTGCCTTCGATATAATATCCTAATTTTACGTGGATTACGTGTTAATAATTCTCTGAAAGCTTGTGATATTCGTCTCTTATACTTGGTTGTATCTCATACATTCTGATTACTTGCCTTGTATTTTTATTTGCATTCTTACGTTCATGATTCTGATGATATTGATATGAGAGTGGTATGAAAATATTGTGGGTCCAATGAGACCGGGAAAGTTAAGGATATATTACGAGATTGTTGGAGACAATGAGAAGATTGATATGACTCCAAAGGGGTCTTGGTTTGATGGAAATGATTGATGATACTACAACCAAGAGCTGGGATCCGTTGAGAAATTCAGATGAGTATATGGATGGCGCGGGTCCCCTATGGGTGGCCGTTCATAGAATTGGAACACTTGTATACTAAAAATGAAAGGTACCTGGTATGTGCATTGCATTTATATCATACATACATTTATATAATGTTTATTTGTTGATTGGTAAAGGGGTTTGGAATGGTTAATGAAACTTGGATGCCATTCTTGATAAAGGATCTTGTTAATTGATCTCTTGATACTTGGATTATTGGTTCTTGAACTCCTTCGTAAACGAAGTGACTTATATGATATATGAACTCTTACATGAACAAGGTGACTTATTTGATATATCGAACTGTTTAGTATAGGATTACTTGAGAGTCAACATTATATTTATTTTTGTTACGTATCTTCTATCGTTGTCGACCTATGATGCCGGGGGGGGGGGTACATTGTATACTCATGAGATTCTTATAAATTATGTTGGTTAATTGGGAAGTGGTTCACCTACCGGTGGGAAAAGTGTATGTGTCACCACAATTCCTAAAAGGGATCGTGACACATTACGTTTGTCATGTTAGACAGTCAAATATGCTGGGGCGGATCTCCTTGGGCGCAACTCTGAAAAGTGAACTGCGAGCTTTAAGGGCAATCACCTACCACATTGGAGATGACGTACGGGGAGGCCCTTGTGGCGTCCCGTAGTAATTGACAGCTTCATCAGCAGTCGGGGTGACTCCATCAGGTACCCCGCTTGACTCCCCATATGGCATAAGATCCACCGTAGGCAACTTTGATTCTTGTTTTGGCATTTTGAAATGGGGACATAGTCATTAGCCATTTTATTGACTTCTTCAAGGAGGTTTTAGTATTGAGGTTTCCCGTCAGGGGACTCTTCAGCGAGATTTCCCACAAACTCCAGAATTTCATCGACCTCTTTTATCTTAGCTCTTGCTAAATCAATTTTCGCATCAACCTTACAAATTTTTGCCCGAAGTGACTCCTCAGTCTCTTCGTCGCAGACTAAAACAACAACTAGTGATGTGGCACTTTCGCTGTCAGGAGTATCCATTCGTAGCAAATCAACCTTAAAGAAGAGGTAAAATTTAGCTTAGTTAGCAACTCTTTTGATCATGTCGCCTTCATAGTCCACCACTTACTCCCCCATGTTCCCTCCTAGGGATTACATATTTCTTTTCGAACTGTCTTAGGACCCTAATAGGTGCATATGGTCGGATTCTACGGATCCCCATAAGTGGTAGGAAATGGCACTTTCTACCTCTCACGACTATAGTCTCGGATATAAAGTCGTCCTCTCGGAGCCTAGAAAAGATAAAATCCCACCCTTTGTTTTGGGTCCCGAAATTTGGGTAAGTGACTTTGAGGTTATCTTCTCTACGATCGGGGTCTCAGTATGATGGAATCTCAATTTTGTAGAGGTGCTTAATGATCCACCATTATACTAGAAGGTTACACCCTTGGAAGTACCTATGTAGGTTTCGGCATTGACCTAAGGCTCAGTAGATGTCAGCTAGGATGACCGAAACTATGTCATAGTACTTGGTTTCCCCATTGGCGGTTATGCTATGAAAGATATCATGTGTGATAAAGGTGACCCCGGTATCTATGACTTGGTATCGGTCTTTGGGAAATACCATGGTTCATAAAAGACTTATGGTGAAGGCTAGGGGTTGGGTAGCTTCCCAACTTGCAAAGGATCGGAACTCTATGGAGTGCTCTATATACCCATGTCTAGACCTTAATCGGATATAGAGATCCCTAAAGGCTACGGTCAGGCCGAATATCCAGTCGGCGCTAGCTAGGGACAAGAATCTAAGAATCTCATCGAGAGTTGGCTTATGGGGCACTAGAAGGTTATGGTCGGGTTTCTTCCTGCGCCTCAAACAAGTCCCCACACTATCTATGCAGTCCCAGATCTCCTCTAGGGTCGGGCGTCTCGAAATCTCCGAACCTAAACACTGTTCTATCACAATCCCAATAGCCAGTAAGGACTTCTAGAAGGTTACTATTTCCTTTCATGTTCATGAGGGAGGGTAGGTGTCCTAGACAGTTCATCACTTCTCTTTGTTGTGGGGGGGGGGGGGGGTCTAGCGACGACTACCAAAATTTCAGCATCTCAGGTGCATCGATAACCATGTCAAATTTTAGATTAATATGCATCTACAAAATAGAACACGGTTAGTTCCTCCCCAAGGGACAATGGTTCATCACATAAGACACATTTTATGCTTCCATGTAGCAAGTAGTTGGATGCGGTGCCACCAGGTCATAGGCCGTCAAGACATGAGGTAGTCAGCCTAATAGGTCTAGGTAGGTCTGAGATACCTGAACTTGTCTAGGTCAGCATGTGCTAGTTTAGTAGGGATTTGGCTTCGCTCTATCCTAGTTGTACTAAAGTGGTTTAGCAAATGACCAAGGGACTCGAGCGGATAGCCCAGGGTGAACCGTTATCGACTATTGGACAACCGCGAACCAACTCCATCTTCAACGTGTTCCAAGGAAATATTTTTGATTTTATACTGGAGGATGATTGTGAAATCCGCATAATCATCTTTGTGCACTGATGCAGGTGTGTGTGTGTGCTATTTGGCGAAAAATGAATGCATGAATGACATTTATAATTGTGAGTATTTAAACACGGAGACAATTTATATCATTTAAAAGCATGTTTTATTGGAACCCTTATGGTTAGAACCTAGGTTTATCCCCATCAGAGTCTCCATCTATTATGGTTCACTTTTACGCCGAGGCATAAATGCTACTTAGAATTTGTAATGTTGTTTTAAGTTGGATAATTGATTTTAGAGTAGCCACTAAAACCAAGTTGAAAATGTTTATTCAAACATGTTGAAAAATCGTATCTAAACCAAAGTCGAGGTAAGGGTTTTGGTGATCCCCTGGGGAAGGTGTTTGACACATCGGTATTAAAGATCCATAGAATACGGTTGACCTTCAGGTTCTATGGCATGCTTTAAATGATTTAAATTGCTCAAAGTGTTTAATAATATGCAAAATACTTGTCATTCATTTATTCAAAACTCAAGGATTTTCTTTTGAAACAAAAGAGTTAGGCTTCTGCCAAAATAGTATGCATGGGGATAAATTAGTCAACTTGTTTTCGGACTAAGAAAAGTCAAATATTAATTTTAGCAGAACTCTACTATTTAGTGTTGCATCTTTTGAAAAATCTTTTTTAAAGTTTAAAAATGAGTATAATCCATCTAAAATGATAAGTTTCGAGTCTTGAAAAGTGGTAGAAAATCAATGTTCTTTCCTTTTATTCATGCTATACCCAAAGGTCAATTTATATCCATAATGTCAAAACCCATTATCATAACTCAAGTCCAAAATAGATGTCTTTTGGTCCTTTTCAAATACATTTGAGTTGAACTTAGTTTGAAAAATGCAACTTTAAAAAATGTCCTCTTGGTCTAGGTTGTCCCAAAACAGTCCTAATTTTATTTCAAAGAGTCCAAAACAACCTCATGTTTTAAACCCTTTTGAACGTCATTTTTTCTGTCTTTAGATTCCTTTAAGTCACAACAGTCCATTTTTGGATTCCTTTAAATCACAACAGTCCATTTTTTATTTTCAAATTTCTTTAAAGGTCAAAACAGTCCATTTTCCTCTAAATTCAAAATTAACCAAGTTTGAAATTCATTTTTAAGGCAATCCTATTTTAAATGATGTACGTATCGTTTTGCCTATACTAGATTCGTAACCGTAAGAGGGGTTCCAATAAATGTAAAGTATTTTATTACAAGTATACATATACATATAAGAAAATTGAAAGGAGGTTTTGAGTTTAGGCTGGTGGGCCTACCTAAGCTCACCAGTTACTATTTGCACCAATAGTTGGGCCTTCAAATGCGCAGCAACATGGATCGGACTCAATCAATAATATGTTATGTGAAAGTAGATTAGATATAAATTAGATAAAATAAGTTGAAAAAAAAGAAAAAAGGAATACTTGAGATGATTCCAAGATGTATGATTGAATCAAAGTGATTTGTACTTCATTCAAGTATTGGATCTCCTGTCTCATCTTTTCAGTGGCCAAATTGAAGCGTTCAACGTCGGCCTACCACCTTTGTTTTTAAGGTTGAGCAGCCCAACTGGTTGAAGAAGGAAGTGACAGGCCCAATGGGGCTATCGCGGTGTACCTCGGCAGTGGGAGGAAAAGGGAAAACAAAGATGCTACTTAGAAGACATTTAAACCTTATCATTTTATTATGCAAAAAATATTTAAACACACCAGGCAGTCTAGTGATATCTGGACCCAAATCAAACTACTGAAGATAGTAAGCCCAGAACAAAGCGCAACAACACAAAGAAGGAAAACCAAATAGGCTCAGCCCAATCACTGGTGTTAAGGCAGAGAAATAAGAAGAAGGCAAAGTGAACAGCCCAAGCCCAGTCGTCACAGTTATGAAAAAGGAAGGCCAGAGAAGTAACACAAGTGGGCTGAGCCCAGTGATATTCATGGAATACACATAGGTGATACACTCCTCGTATATATCTGGTATACTATGTATACCCGATATACAAGTTGTATATCAAAGTGTATACCAGTGCATATATTAGACAACCTTAAAGAGAAAAAGGAAGAAAACCATGCCCATAAGTAAACATATGCAATACAAAGTACAAGTATTTCCTTTTTAACATTACTACATAAATTTCAGAGCACTGTGTGATCATGATGGAAGCATTTCATCTTTAACCATAATAAGGAAATTCACCACAACATCCCTATGATTACACCTTAACTGCTGAGACAAAATGTGTCAAGCTCTCAACTTGTGTCATGTGCCAGAATAAAAAGTAAAGGCAAGAGTCAATCATAATTTCGTTCAAGCAGCTAGGTCAAGTACTTAACCAAAGCTAGTAACGAGCTTAAGTTAATCAGCAAAAGACGAGCATTTCTCAAACCAAACAGGCACTTAAAGACCGTAAAATGTACTAGTAGATTCAAAGCTTCACCTACCCAATCATGCTTCTAGTTTAAAATACTTTAACTATTACAGAAACACTTGGTAAGGATTCAACTAGCATGTAAGCATATAGAGGAAAGACAAGTACTCCATTCCCAGTTCCCCTTGTATTTGAAAACATAACACAGATGAGACACTCAAAACACATTTTTTCTTGACATAGGTAAAGAACAAGATGGGTTCTGGACTGATTGTACCAAACATGTAGTTCTAAACATGGTTTAAAGATCCATATAGGCAAAATGAAGCTATAGCAGACATACTGGGGCATTTCAAAGGCTAAATGGGATCATGTTCATTCAAGATGCTTCATATATATCAACATAGGCTAGGATGTCAACGAGGCATCTAACAGAGATAAAATACACATGAATAAGGGACATGGAATGTTAATGGGTGATATCAACTCATAGAAATGCACACCGAAATGTCTTGATGTAGCATACAGGAAACCTTATGAGTATTTGGAGCTATGGCCTAGAAACCTCATGATGGGCCAGTATCACATACATTTTTGTGGTTCATGGTGGACATCAATATTATCCTTATCTTAACACAAGTGATTAACTAATCCTTATGGGGGCAAGACTCAATTCTAGCTATAACAGTTTCAACAAAGCCAATCCAAGATTTACACAAAATTCATATTAGTAAATAACCATATAGATATAGATTCTTGGGATGACAAGGGACACTAAACGAACACACATACCATTTGGTTTATGTTCCTAAGCTAGGCCAGACTAGAAAATGGTCATTTTATCCAAATTTTAGCCTAAACTAAATAAGAGGAAAAGGTCAAAACCATATCAATGGCTAAACGGATATCAAAAACATGTTGTACTTCATGCCAGAGCTAGGTAGGTTACTCTAGTCACACAATGGAAATATTATGAAGTAAAACAGGCCTATTGGCACAGGAAGCATCTGGGATTATATTGGCTTACATCTACCTTATACATATAGCTCTTAGGTAGAACAAATATCACATTCAACTTTGGAAGGACAGAAATGCATTGATTCAACCAAATACCAACCACCTAACTCATTTTCTTGGTTTTTAGATAAATCTACGTGATATTAAGGTAGGCTACATTACAAACCCATAACAAGCCCTACGTGATCTTATACTAGGGGTTCTTATATTAGTGGATACTTACATGACGTCCAAGCATATGATATCACAATTGCATGCATTGAACATCTTTCTTAGTGTGAGTGTACTTCTCTAGACATTCCAACATTAAAAAAAATCGAAATATGTGTGGAAAGGGACTTTCTTTCTAGTGAGGGCACTTGAAATGTGAGGATAGGTATAATTCAAAACCTTTTCTTGAAGCAAGACAAATAAATCTTGTCGATCCTTAGGTATGTCTGAGGTACCATGTGAAGCTATAGGAATTACCCCGGAGTCAGTCTCGGTTAGACATAAAGTAAATAGCTAGAATTCTGATGCACAATACTAATTATTGGTACCAAATGAAGCCGAGACGTGATTCTGTCTTTTTCATTTTTCAAAAATACAAAAACATGAAAAACAACAAAAATCTTGCAGGATACGTTGCATCATGATTTTCCAAACTCTGATCACTCTCTTGCACCAAAAATCATTTTACAAACTCAAATTCCTTTGTCCCATAGAGTCTTGAGCATATAACTCAGAATTTTATTTCCATTCTTTAATAGCTCTTGAGCTACGTACGACCTGATTCATGTCTTTGCGGGATACGTAGGTGTCTTATGAGCTCAATCACGTCACCTCAAATCTTCACTATCCGTTAGGATGAAACTGGGCAGAATTTTTGAGAAGATCTCAAAATTTCCAAGATCAAATATGAGCGATGCAGTGACAATGGGGTAGAAGTTTTCGGGAATCCTCAAAGATTCTCAAAAATTCAACGGATACATTATTCAAGGAGTAGCGTCAAAACTCCAGAATCATATTCCGGAACTATGTCCGACCTGATTCTCATCCCGATGAGATACTTAGGCGCACTTTACTTTTTGTCCTATCGTGGACACCTTGAGTTGTCATCGAGCTTTTATTATCAGTTGTCGTCTGGCTTTAATTTTCGTCCTATTGTGGACACCTTCAGTTGCTATCGGGATTTACTTTTCATTCTATCGTGGACACTTTCAATTGCCATCGGGCTTTGCTTTTCATCCTATCGTGGACATCTTCAGTTGCCATTGGGCTTTACTTTTCATCCTATCGTGGACATCTTTAGTTTCAATTGGACTTTACTTTTTTTCCTATCGAGGACACCTTCAGTTGCCATCAGGCTTTAGTTTTCATCCTATCGTGGATACCATCAGTTGCAGTCGAGCTTTACTTTTCATCCTAATGTGGATACCATCAGTTGCCATCGGGCTTTATTTTTCATCCTATCGTAGATACCCTTCAGTTGCCATCAGACTTTACTTTTCGTCTTTTCATAGACACATTCAGTTGCCATCAGACTTTACTTTTCGTCCTTCGATGGACACATTCAGTTATCGTAGGGCTTTATTTCTCATCCTATCGTGGATACCATCCGTTGCCGATAAGATTTCCTTTCATCCTTCCATGAATTTATGCCATCCTTTCGAGGATTTTACTTCCATCATTTCGAGGATTTTACTTTCTGTCATCCTTCCAAGGATTTTTACCTTTCATCTTGTCGTGGATAATCTTCAATTGCCATTAGAGCATTTTACCTTTCATCCTATTATGGATGATTATCAATTGCCGGTGAGGCCATTTTCACTTTCACCCTGGCATGGGTAATCACCACTCGCATTCTCAGGCTACCTAGTCTCTTGACAATTTGACACTGGAATTGCCCTGCCATATTCTACTATCGTGCTAAATCAAGCATACCTAGAACTACATTCAGCCTGATTTCCGATGCCGGATATATGTAGAAAACTTAAAAACAAGAGTTTCACTCTTTTGAAAAAGATCTTTGTCAAAGTCGAGCCAAAATTGGCTACACATCAACTTGTTTTCCCAAAGACTCTTACATCATCTCCGGTCAAACATGGGCAACTGTTGACACCCAATTTTAGCTCGATATAATTAAAAATAACGTCTCAGGGAGCCCTGATAGTTAAAAAAAACAAAATAGCACATTTTACGTATTTTTGCACTTTTTCGGCAATTTATTGATAAATATCCTTATTTCAGAAATTTTACCAATTTATTGATTTTTATTATTATTTTAAAAAATCATTATTTTCTGCACATGTATAACATATTACTATATTTTTTATGCAATTAATAATCATTTCTTAATTTCACAATAAATACGTTTGCACTTTTATTATACATACCTTATTTATGTTTTAATTATATAGTTGTATTTTAATACAGTCAATCAACGCAAAAAAAGTCGGAGCAGTTAATCTTAAAACACGGAATAAGAATCCGATCAAGTAAAGGTCTTGTCACCTTTAGTGACATTGAAGCGATGGGTTGAGTTCTTCATCCATTGATTAATAGAGCTTTATATTTTTGACAAAAGGATGAGAGATCCATTGGGTAATAACTTAAAGGATTAAAAGTCGCATCAAGGGGGACAAGAGGGGAGAGTCTTTTATACTTTGGATAATAAGGAGTGTTATTTTGTATTACAAGTAAAAAAGGGGAGGGGCTAAGTTGAAGATTCAGATCGGAAGGTGGGGGTTCTTTTTAATTCTTCATTTTTTCTAAGAGCCCAAGAGGCTCTCTTCTCTAAAAAATAAGCTTCCTCACGAATCTTCTCCATCACTAAGCTCTCACTGGAGCTTCAACTACCGGTGAGCTACTGCAGCTCAGCAAAGCTCCGGACACTGCGTTCTCACCCCCAACGCACAACCTATCCCTCTTCCTCCTACCCCTCTGCTCCATCATCATTGTATCGCCAGAGGCCAGATCTGGCTTGGTTATGCTTTTCCGACGTCGCTCCGGCATCTGCCGTTGAAGTGACGCCATTGACCAAATGTTATGTATTTTGTGTATAATATTTGTCCTTCTAAGGCGTTGTCTTCCAAGCTGGCCGGAAAATGAAACTCCGGTTAAGACCCTCGCTCCGGCGAACTTACTGTTTGCAACATTCACGACTATTTGACTGATTGTTAATGTTTTCTTTGTTAAATCTTGCGCGCTGTTTTGTTTTGGGCTGCTGTTGCTTCTATTTTGAGTTGTCTTGCACCGTGCTTGACTAGCTCCGGTGAATACGTCATTGTCCCGCTATTGTCACGGCTGTCATGAATTTTCATTTTGACATTTTTTGCTAATTCTTCTGTGCTGCCCGGACTTGTTTGACGCTCTGTTTAATCTGTTTGCTGGTTTTTCTTAATTGGGTATTGATTGATTTGAACAAATACTATACTTGATTGGCCAATGAAAAAATATATGTTGATTTTTGAGGCCTTCACGTTGAAAAGACAAATAAAACATTTTTAGGCAATGACAAATCCAAAGAAAGAAATGTCGAGATGCAATAACCTTATTCTTCGGCAAGGTTACACGGTTACCGGTGTTCGCCGCTAAAACGTTTAGCTTCTAGTGTCTTAGTGCCACGACATACACTCTCCGAGCCTACCCTATATCAAAATAATGTTTTTGTATATATATTTACATATATGCATTATTTTTATTTTTGATAAATATTATTTACTAACACTTTTACTAAGTGTTTATACATGTATTCGGAGATCCATTTCGAAGACGATACTTGGAAAGAACTCAAAATTCTTCACTGAACTGCTGTTTGTATTTAATTTCACTTTATTAAACCGTACAAAGTATAAAATCGTAGTATAGTGAAAACTTTATTTTCAAAAGTCGCACATGAATATTTATTTACGTGTAGAAACTGACGAGTAACCAAAGCTTTGATAACCTCATGAGAGCCCCAACTGCCAAAAATAAATCGATAGCACCGCATATTCACTTAGTCAATCAAACTACTATAGCTTGCATCAACACCCCAAATCTTTATTCCTTCAACTGAAATTTCTTTCACAATTGATTCTCAAATGTACGAATTGACTCCACTCGAATTCTCTGATTTTATCATATCCATACTTCTATCCGCGTTCGATTGAATCCACGAATTATCACAATAGCCACCACCAACCCTTAGTTGTATCCACAACCATAGTCCAACATGTACCGATATCATCGTCTAGTTCTACTAGCTTCCCCTCTCAATTATGAATGTTGTCCTTCGCACCAAGATTTCATAGAACACATAAACACACATCACAAGTCCAATTTCCCTCGAATTTCCAAAACACCATACTATAAACATGCATACTGATTACTTTGCCGTGCCAAATCCATAGAAAATGACTGGTACCTCTGGAAACTTTCCATAACCAATTGTACTTTCTCAATGCATACCAAGTAATCGTACAAATCATTAGAATTGTCTGAATCAATGTCATCTGAAAATTATCATCAATCGTACTTGCAATTTCAATGAGAGTCGGTAACACCGTCATACTACCACTTCCAAAACAAAATCCCTCGAATCCATGTCGGTAGTTGAATCTATACCACAAATCCTCAACCTTACATTCTATTTACCTGCCATTGCCCAATTTCTCCCAAGTTCTAATACCCGAATACTCATCCATGCTATCAATCAACAATGTCTCAACACAGTCTATCACCTGTCGCCTAACACAAACCTCATGGAATATTCTTCGTAACACTTAGTAAACTACGATAGACCTACTCCTCCGAGCATACCAAACAATTTCATTGATCTTAAGGCCGCGATGATAATTCCCACATAATTCACAACTAACCCCAGCGTTTTCATTCTTCAAATCCAAATTCTCCCCAATCCTCGAAAAGATACCTTACTCATCCCGAATTAGCTTAACACACAATTATCGATTCCTTACATTTCCATCTTTTCTTCCAATCACAATTTCCACTGCCAACCTTACTCGAGCTTGTCCCAGAGTGTACTGAAATATTGAAGGCCTCACATAATAACTGAACCGATCCTGGAAATAGTAGAACACTACACACCAAATCACGGAGAGTTTCCCCCTACTCACTCCAACACTAAAACTGGGAGTTCTTCCAAAAATCCGCCATCTCCCATGTACCATTTATTATAAGATTCCTCGACTAGAACAAGTATCAACCCACTCTAGTTACTCTGACCAAAATTCCCACGCGATAACTCAAACCATTACTAGATTGGTCCTTAATCTGACAGTTAATCCTTAATTACCAAACATACACCCTTGCTAACACTCTCATATAATTTTTTTGAAATACCCTTACAAAAATCCTTGATCGAAATAGTCTCTTTCTATACCAGTCCATGTGTTCACTGGTCCGATCATCGATATCTAAAGCCTTTTCACAACTGAAATTAGATCAAACCATCATCAACCCATTACTATAAATATTCCCATTGTCCAACAACTTATTTGAGAGGCTATACGATGTTTGCCTGCGAAAATCCAGTCTTTACCTTATCTTGCCGAAACATAACATATCCAACTTAACTATGCAATTTCCTTGTCCTTCAGTCACCTCCAAAGTCATTATATAGTAACTAACAAACTTCTCAAGTATTAGCCCTTAAATATCATGCCCACAAATCTTATCCAAGAACTAAATGTAACACCCGGTAATCCCTCGATAGAACCTCACACTCATCCAGCGCAAGAGTTATTCCTATTAGTCGATTACTAGCTCCCATTACCCTACGACGAGTCCAACATACAAACGCATATATGACTTTTTCACTCAATCGATACTCAATAATTGCGAAATAACTTACAACTCAACCATCTATTAGCCTCAACATCTCCCCTATCATCACTAACCTCGAAATGCCAAGTGAACCCACAAACACACTCTTAGGTAAACAGATACGACAGTATATTCCATTAAGCTTCACTCATCATACGTAACATTGTCACATGATCTCAAACAAATAATCATTCCCTAAAAGAACTCACAACCACTAATTCTACTCCGCTATCCCAATTTTGCCAAATCAAAAGCCAACTTAACCTTTTATGACATCCACCCTCGTACATCTTGCAGCATACCTATAAAGCGCGTCAGATACCAATTTTTCCCTTCGTATAGCGGATATTGATCCATCCAATTTATTTTCCTTGCATCTATGAATTACCATTCCTACTCTTCAAGGATTTCACCAAACTGAGAAGTCACAATCATAACCCTAATTAGCTGACCCTTCAAATTGTAGCTGAAGACTGAACTCGATCACACATCTGAATCATGGTAACACATCTCATACCCTACCGCGCGATATCATATCGAACCACTTACACACGAATTAAAGTGTGTGTTACCACAATTGGTGATAGAATAGAAGGAAAAAGTTTAGATACCAAATTGATTCAACTTAGCACGAAAGGAATGAAGAAAGTGGAGTTTCCTAAATATCCCATAGCCTCTCGAAGATAAGTATGAATGTCTCCGCATAGATCCGTAATACTCTACTAGACATTTCTCTTGTATTTAAAACCGTTTAACCAAAAGCTCTGATACAAACTTTATCACGACCCCTTTTCATGAGTCGTGGTGCCACCTACACATTCCCCACCGGTAGGCGAATAACTTCCCAAATTATCAAGAAAATAAACAAGAATTGCAGAAATAGTAATATTAAGTAAGCTATCTCATATTTTTGTAAAAACAGAACATAAGTCTGAATTATCAAATACAACCCCAAGATCTGGTCAATAATACAAGGCGCTAATACTGATACAAGTCTGAGTAAAATACCACATAAGCCAAAATTGAACTACATACTCTAAAAATCAGAATCGTGTCTCTCGAATCAAAGTAAAGACAAAGTAAGAGAATGAACATCCAAGGTATGCCGGAAGATAGCATCCGCACCTTGAATACTGGAAGTCAACCTGCTTGGACTCAAACTCGAGGCTTGAACTGGAAGAGGGACCTGTATCTGCATCAGAAAAGATACATCAAGTGTAGCATGAGTACACGATATACCTCCATAGACATCATAGGCCGACAACGATGGAAGATATGTAATAGAGATAAATATCAAGTAGACACTAGATAAACCTATACTAGACAGTTCAATAGTCCATATAATTCATGTTGTACGCATATCAATTCACCGATTCATCAAGTCACTTTGTTCACATAAGGTTCCAATCACAGTCAAGTACAATCAATCCATTCACATATACAGGGACCTTACTATCATAGTACCCACCGACTAGTACTCTCTTATTCAAGTCATACTCAAGCTTAACCCCACTTACCCAACTTATCCCATTAAATAAAAGAGTCAAACTTACATCACAACAACCATTTTAAAATACTTCCAAGAGTGTTACACCTTAACTCCTTTATTCGACTAATATTTTTACACACAATAGGTAAAAATATTAGTTCCTTCTTTAATTTAAATTCTTTATGTACACTTTTAATACATTTTACAACATTCATTTTAAATTATTATATCATTTTGGTATATAAATTACACTATTTTTAGCCACAAAACAATTAAACTCGTCGTTAACCGCATTTGCGAATTTCTTGAGGTGCTTAACACCTTCACTGAGGAATCATCAAAACCCTTACCCTCTTTCTAGTTTTCAAAAATGAGGTTTCATAATACCTTTTTCAAATGGTTTCCTAATTCCGTAAAAATTAGGTGGCTACTCTGTTTTCAAACAAATAGCCAAGTTATTGGTATGTTCTTACCGCAAGGTTAAAAATAGATCGTAACACTTGCTTTCCACTTCCAGTAGCTTTGATTTATTTCCATATGCTGGGACTTGCCTGTTGATTATTTATATTTATCATACCTGTGCGGCTTTATTTGTTGTACCCTCATGGGTGACTATTCTAAGCGGGTGACACTTCCGACACAGTCTGGCTTGTACGACTCTGTTGACTTGAGCGAATGTCTCATGCAACAATATTCGACTTGTTTATATGTTGAGCGGATACCACCTCTAACATCATCTAACTCGTGTGTGAATGACCCTCTCGGTATGCAGCTTGTATGAATGGCCTTCTCAACAATTTGTATTAATGTTTTCTGAGTATATTTTTTTCATGTCATCTTGAACTTGAAAATAAATACTATAGTATCTCCGACTGGATTAATATTGTTCTAACCCTCAGTGAGAATACTGCAGCCTCCTAACCAGATTTACATCGTTCTGACCCTCAGTGCGAATAATCAACCTCCCGACCGGATTTACATCGTCTTGACTCTTGGAGTGAATACTATGGTCTCTTTGACCGAATTTACATCACCTTGACTCTGGAGTGAATACTGCGGTCTCTTTGAATGAATTTACATTGCTTGACCCTTTGAAAACTAATACTACAACCTCTTGACCGGATTTACATCATCTTGATTTTTTGAAACGAATACTGTAGCCTCCTGAATGGATTTATATCATCTCGACTCTTAGTGCGAATACTGCGGCCTCTTAACCAGATTTACATCGTCCAGACCCTTTAAGCAAATACTGCAGCCTCTTGACCGGATTTACATCATTTTGACTCTTGGAGTGAATACTGTAGTCTCTTTGACTGAATTTACATTATCATGACTTTTGAAAATGAATACTATGGTCTTCCCGGTCGAATTTACATCATTTCAACCTTTTGAGTGAATATTGTGGCCTCTTGACTAGATTTACATCATCTCGACTCTTTGAGCTAATACTACAACCTCTTAATCGAATTTACATCATCTCAACCTTTTGAACGAATATTGTAGCCTCCTGACCGGATGTATATCATCTCGACTGTTTGAGTGAATATTGTAGCCTCTTGACCATATTTACATTATTTTTACTCTTAGAGTGAATACTGCATCCTCTTTGATTGGATTTACATCGTCTCAACTCTTTGAGAAAATACTGTAGCCTCCTGACCAAATTTACATAATCTTGACTCTTTGAGCGAATACTGCAGCCTCTTTGATCATATTTACATCACTCTGACTTTGGTACGAAGACTATGTCCTCTTTGACCGAAATTACATTGTTTGACTCTTAGTGCAGAGACTCCTACCTCTTTGATTGGATTTACATCGTCTAACTCTTGGTGCGAAGATTGCGGCCTCTTTGACCAAATTTACATCATCTGACTCTTGGTGCAAAGACTGGAGCCTCTTTAACTGGATTTACATCATCTTGACTCTTTGAGAGAATACTACAACCTCTTTGACCAAATTTATATCACCCCAACTTTGAAAATGAATATTGCAGCCTCCTGATCGGATTTACATCATTTGACTCTTGATGTGAAGACTGCGGATTCTTTGAACAGATTTACATCGTCTGACTCTTGGTGTAAAGATTGCAGCCTCTTGATCGAATTTACATCATCTCGACTCTTTGAGCGAATATTGTAGCCTCTTTGACCAGATTTACATCACTCTAACTTTGGTGCAAACACTGCATCCTCTTTGACCGGAATTACATCGTCTGACTTTTGGTGCAAAGATTGCGGCCTCTTTAATCTGATTTACATCGTCTGACTTTTGGTGTGAAGAATGCGGCCTCTTTGACCAAATTTATATCACCCCGACTTTGAAAATTAATACTACGGTCTCCCCGATTGGATTTAATCATTTTGACTCTTAAGCGGCTCTCATGGCTGGATTGTACTTATTTCATATTTTTATCAACTGTGATCCTTTTGGTTAGAACGTCATTCTGTCCTTTATGTCTCTCACAACCGAGTTGTATTTCTTTCATCCTTTCATTGGCAGTGACCCTCTCGGTCATATTCTATTTTGTCCTTTATAACTCTCATGGCTGAGTCATACCTTTCTTTATCCTTTCGTGGCTCTCATGGTTTGGTTATGCCGCCATTGTAGTGCTTCATCCTCTTCGTGACTCTCATGGCCAGATTATGTTTCCCTTACGACGCTTTGCTTTGTACGTGGCTCTCATGGCCCTATCATTGTCTTCTAGTGTCAGAGTTATATTTGGCTGTACCTATTTCATTTATGAGAAAACAAGTTAGTAGAAAAATCTGTTGTCCTCCTGACGATGTTTGGTGACCCGCAATCATAAAAAGATTGTTTGTTCCTATGGGGTTGATTTGTGTCACCGACTCCCTACTATATTGCTTCTCTATTTGTCCAGTATCGACCCCCCTTTCAAGCTCAGAATTATGAGAGATTAGATTTTAAAAAATAAAAATCTAAAAATATTTGAGAAAACAAATTTTCTACTAATATATTTTATTATATTAAAATATTGTTGACTTAGTGTCATGACACATACGCTCTGAGCGAGGTTCTTCGACCGTCCTCGACACTCTGTACGTGCTCCTCATTTATATTGGTGAAATTTTTGAGACCCCCTCAAAAATTTCCCAGTTGAAGGTTTGAGATCCACTGACTCTTGTGCCGATTTGTATTTAAGGAATTTTTGAGTCCCTCTAAAAATTCTACCCCAGTTGCGAGTTTATATCGGTTAACTCTTGTGTCGGTTCCGTCGGTGGAATTTTCAAGATCTTCTTGAAAATGCTGCCCCAATTTACAAATTTGGGCTGGCTGATCCTTTGTGTTCGGTTGTTGGTTCTCAAAAATTCTGTCCCAATTTTGAGTTGATATCTCTATACTTTGTGAGGCAATTCCTCGAATGCTTGATGTCTTCGAGGCTTCCTAAGGGTTTCTTTGGTTTATTTTTATCTTTTTTTGGTGCGACCGAGCTCGAAGAGCGCCTACATATCCCATTTTCATTACAAGGAAACATGGATTTTTATAATAAAGTGGCCGAGTCCGGAATGGACGCCTACATATCCCATTTTAAGAATCAGGTCTTTGCATAGCGAATTACAAGGAAATGTGAATTTTCATAATAAAGTGACCAAGTCCGTGATGGACGCCTATATATCCACTTTTGGAAATGGTCCTTGTGTGGTTCATTACAAGGAAATGTGGATTTTCTTAATCTAGCGATCGAGTTTGGAATGGACGGCTACGTATCCCATTTTGGGAATCAGGTCCTTGCGTAGTTCATTTGAAGGAAATGTGAATTTTTGTAATAAAGCGACCGAGTCCAGAATGGACGACTACATATCTCATTTTGGGAATCAAGTCCTCGCGTGGTTTATTACAAGGAAATGTGAAGTTTTGTAATAAAGTGACCGAGTCCGGAATGGACGCCTACGTATTCCATTTTGGGAATCAGGTCCTCACGTAGTTCATTACAAGAAAATATGATTTGGTTTTCTAATGCGATTACAAGTAGAGAAAATGCAATTACAAGCAAATAAAATGCGATTACAAGTAAAGAATTACGATTACATGAAAAATGTGATTACAACTGAGAACCGTGTCTTCACGCATAGTATCTCTTGATTGTATATGAGTTGATTGCTTTGGGACACTCTTGGCCATCCATTTCTGTGAGATTGACAACTCCTCCTGATAGTACCTTGAGCACCATGTAGGGCCCTTGCCAGTTGGGTACGAACTTTCCTTTGTACTCGTCTTGGTGTAGAAACACGCGCTTGAGTACCATTTGTCTTAATTGAAAGATTCAGACTCTGACCCGCTTGTTAAAGGTGCATGTCATTCTTTGTTGGTAAATTTGATTATGACATATGACATCCATCATTTTCTCATTGATTAGAGCCAGTTGCTCATATATTTTCCGGACCTACTTTGCGTTGTCCAGTTCTGCTTCTTGTATGATTCTGAGCGAGCGTATATCTACCTCGGCTGGTATCACTGCTTTAGTGCTGTAGATAAGAAGTATGGATTCGCCCTGGTTGAGGTCCAAGTGTTTGTGCTATATCCTAGCAATGCATAGGGCAGCTGTTCATGCCAACACTTGTAATTGTTGGTCATTTTCCTCAATATCCTCTTGATGTTCTTATTAGCTGCCTCTATGGCTCCATTTATCTGTGGCCTGCAGGTGGTTGAATTCTGATGAGTTATATAGAATCGTTCACAAATGTCCTTCATCAAATGACTATTCAAGTTTGCTCCATTGTTCGTTATGATTGACTCTAAGATGCCGAATCGGCTCATGATGTTGTTCCTCACGAAGTCGGCTACCACCTTTTTATCACCAATTTGTGAGAAGTAGCTTCAACCCACTTTGTGAAGTAGTCTATGACGACCAGGATAAATTGGTGTCCATTGGATGCTGATAGCTCTATGGGCCCAATGACGTTCATACCCTAAGCTACAAATGGCCAAGGCGATCTCATGACATTAAGCTCACTTGGTGGACTTTGATTAGATCCCCATGGATTTGGAAATGATGGCATGTTTACACTAATCTGCTATAGTCGGTTTCCATAGTCATCCAATAGTATCCTGCTCTCAAAATCTTCTTGGCTAAGACAAACCCATTCATGTGAGGGCCACAAGTCTCAGCGTGCACCTCTTCTAACAGTTTGGTGGCCTCTGCGGCATCGACACATTAGAGTAGCCCTAGATCCAGCGTCATCCTGTAGAGTACTCCCTTGTTCAGGAAAAAAACATTGGCCATTCTTCTAATGGTCTTCTTTTGATAGGTTGTGATATTCTCGGAATACTCTCCCTATTCCAAATATGTGCTTATGTCGGTGTACCATGACTTACCATCGGGTTCCGCTTCCATATAGGAATAGTTAGAATGTTCTTCTATGATGTTGATCTCCAGTGGGTGAATGTGACTACTTTCAAGGTGCTATATCATAGATGCTATGCTTGCTAGAGCATCGACAAATTCATTCTGGGTTCTCGGCGTGTGTCAGAACTCAATCTTTCTGAATCTTTTGCACAATCTCTGTGCGAGATTGATATACGACGATATCTTTTCATTCTTGGTGGCCTATTCTCCTTGGACCTGGTGAATTAGTAGATCCGAATCTCCTATTACCAGTAGTTCTTGGATATTTATGTCGATGTCTATGAAATGACCTAGAATGAAGGCTTCGTACTCTGCCATGTTGTTTGTGTATCGAAAGTTGAGCTTGGATGCCATTGGGTAATGTTGACATATCTCTGAGACCAAAACTGCTCCGATATCTGAATCTTTATAATTGACTATGTCGTCGAAGAACATTCTCCAACTTGAGTAGGTCTCAACTGTGTCTTCTTCAATTGCCATTACTTCCTCATCCGAAAATACATCCTTAGTGGTTCAAACTCTTCGACGACTGGACTTTTCACTAGCAAATTGGCCAATGCTTGTCTTTTGACAGCTCTTGCATCGATAGGTCGCTTGAGGGATACAATGTCTATGATTAGTCCGGGCATACCTGCGTATGACCACGCAAATACGTTGACGTATTCCCTTAACAGATTTATTAACTCTTCTTTTCTTGGTGCATCCAAGTGCACACTTATCCAGGTTTCTTTAATCATTTCCTCATCCCCGAGGTTGATTGCTTCAATTTCTTCTAAATTAGGCTTTTGCCTATTCTCATACTGATCTTCCTCGTCAACGAGGTCCTCTAGCAATTCTGCTTCCTCATCATATTCCTCATATTCCTTTTTATTAGTATCACTTGACTCGTGACATGTCATGACATTATGAGTTGTTTTATTATTATTACTGAAAAATAGGGCAAAGCATTGTTAGTGTATAAAAACATGTTAGATAAAATAAAGAGACTATTTTTTTTGCCTAAATTGAGGCTTTCATTAATTTGATAAAGAAAGTACAAACTGTGGTCCTGACTCGGATAAACATCGAGTCATTTCGATTTTTCAAACATCACATAGAAAAGTAAAGACATAAATGGTGAATGCTCGGGCCTCAGTTGATTTTCATTGTTTTTTGAATGCAAATTAAAAATTCTCGCTATTGAGGGGCCAAAAGTGAGGTAGAGGTTTAGTTGGATATCTATTTGTATGGATCAACGTCGCGGATGGTGGGTGCTTTAAAGCATTCCTCTAGTATCACAACACACTCTTCCTCTTGGAACATTATCCCTAAATCCTCTTCTGAATCTTCGCCATTGTGCATGGGCATTCGGTTTGGGAATGACTAGTATAGACCCGGGAATGGCTTACGCAACTGTGGGGGACCCCTCTTTTTTTGTTCAATGTCGGAGGATTATTCGGAGCTCGGTATGTACCCAAGACTTGTAGTAATCATCTTGTTGACTGGTGAAATTGGACTTTTTTCATCATCCCCTTGGTGGGCGGTTCCCACAAGTTCCACCACATATAAATCCATGTATTTTGGAATTTACTCTATCAATGGTACATAGTTATTGGGATAGTCGTAAATGCTACCCACTCCATGGATCACTACTTCATGATTTCCAAGACAAATTTTAATGATTGATGGAGAGATGATGGAACTACTCTGGCCATATGTATCCAAGGCCTTCCCAAAAGTAAGTCATAATTGGCGCTGATGGACATAACCTAGAACTCGACGGGCCCTATTTGTATATTAAGGTCTACTTCGCCCGTGGTATCACATTGTGCCCCGTCAAAAGCTCTTACATTAGTATAGATTTGACATATTTTCCCAATGTCATATCCCAACTGCTTCCATGTGGATTCAGGACATATATTAAGACCAGCTCCATTTTCGATGAGTATTCGAGAGATGACTTTGCCTCTACATTTGATAGTGATGTTAAAGGCCTTGTTGTGAGCCGTTCCCTCTCTTGACAACTCATTAGGAGTGAATGAAATATGATGAGCCCCGATGATATGGCCTACTATGTCAGCCAATATTTTGCTACTCGTCCCTGCTGGGACGTTGACTTTATCCAACACTTTCATTAAAGCCTAAAGATGTTGTGATGAACTCAATAGTAGCAACATTACCGATATCCTGGTCGGCATTTTTTGGAAGTGTTCAACAATAGAATATTCCTTTGGTTGCATCCTGCGCCAAAAGTCATCGGCCTCTCCATCAGTGATGGGCCTCCTTTAATTTGTTTCCTTGCGGGGCGCTCTTTGCGCCAACTCTTCAGGAGTAGTACATCTTTCCGATCTTGTCATTCCTTGGGCAATAATTGTGAGCTCTTTTCTTGGAGCTAGAATGACTTCTTGTGGCACTTGGACCACGTAGGGTTTCTTTAGGGCCGGGATCAGTATTTTGATCTACGACCGTTCTTGCAGAGTAAGAGAGGTGACTGTGCGCTCTAAGCTCTCCATATATTCTTGGGCCAATGGTTTGCATATAGCCCAGTCTTCTTCTCTCTCGATCATATATATATGATTGTCACCATAATTGGAGAGAGGATTTGTGTTCACATTTGGTGCTGCGGCCTCCAAGATAATCTCTCGTTTGTCTATCAAGTTTTGTAACGTGTGCTTCAAATTGATGCAATATTTTGCAGTGTGCCCATTTCCACTGGAATGATAATCACAAGTTTGTTCGGCTATGTAGAAGCGACTTTCAGGATTAACGGGCTTTGGCAGCACGATTTGGATTATACCGGCGTCGTTTAGCTTTGTGAACAAGCTTGTTTGGGTTTCTGGAAGTGAGTGAATGTCCGTGGAGGCTTCTTTTAAAAATTTAGACGTGTCAAGTCTTATATAGCCAGAGACGGCTGGTTATGATAGTTTTGCTTGTTTTGAGGCACTTCATAAGCGGGTACGAGAACTTAGTAATTTGGAGATGGAGCTTGGTAAGTTGGTATAGATGTTTGGTAATTTGACTATAGAGCTTAATAGGCTGGAGCCGGTGTTCGATAGTTGGGTTGTGCGTAATATACTAGCACATGGCTATATGGTGACGATATGTAGTTGCTTGGTGGAGGAGATTGGTATATATTGAAGGATGATTGTGATCCTTCCTTTCTGCGACTCCTCGGGCTAGGGTGTGAGAGACGTTTGGCACATCCTCCTTCTTTATCTTTGTGGCTTCGATGGAGCTTGCCATGCTAGCTTTGTTGACAACACTGCCAATTTTCTCAGTTTTGAGGCTGTCTTCTATTGCCTCTCCCATTTTGACTAGTTCTGAGAATGGCCTCCCGACAATGGTGAACATGCGGTTATAACAGTCTAATTCTTGTGATCGGATGAAGACTGACACTAGTTCTTCATCACTCATCGGAGGCTATACTCGGGCAGCTTCGGTCCTCCACCTTCTCGCATACTTGTGGTATGTTTTCGTAGACTTTTGTTGGATCTTTTCCTAATAGTAGCAATTGGGAATGGTTTCCACATTGAAGCATAATCTATCCATAAAGGCCCGTGCCATTTTTTTCCATTAGTCCCAGCAACGGATGTCTTGAGCTGTGAACCTCTCCGATGCTTCGCCTGTGAAGCTTTGGCTGAACAACCTCATTATTAGTGCTTCATTTCCTTTTGGTGTCGACCAGTTGGTCACATTAAGCTCTCATATGAGCTTTGGGGTTTCCCGTGCCATTGAATAGTTCGAATTAGGGCACTTTGAAGCCCTCTGGCAAATCCAAGTCTAGATGCATGCATAAATTGTCATATCTCAGGCGTGTTGCTTTTTAGGAGCCTTTGTTGGATTTCTCAAACAGATCTATCATTTTCTTGTTCCATTTCCTTGTCCCTTCGGTCCTGCTCGAACCTTCACGCTTTTTCCATCTCTTCATAGTGGTCAATTTCTGGCGAATAGTCAATGGGAGGAATATGAGTATGAAAGGATACTGTGGGATATGTCGGGCAACTTTTGGGAGTGCCAACAGCTCTGGGTGTTGTATGGGTAGCAATATTTTGGTTCTGGCTGGGGTCGGCATAACATGAGGTACCTGAAAAACAGGCGCAGAGCGGAAAGTCCCGACCATATAGATGGCATTTGCTGGAGGTGGTGCTTGGTACGAGGTACCAACATGATTATTTGGGAAGTGCTTGGGTATTGGTATGTTTAGTAATGGAAAGGGTAGTGGAGGCCTTCTTGCCTCAGTTGCCTCTCTGTCAGCATTGATTGCTTCATTCTTTACGACCTGTTCTTGCAGGTCCACTATCTTCCTGAATAGCAAGCTGATCACATCCACAGTATGCGAGGCATTTTGAAGATCTTGAGGCACAACATCCTCAATAGTCAAGGTGGACTTGTTATATGTTTCCTCAGGAGTATCATGCATTCTTGTTTGATCTTTTTGATTTAGGGATGCTGCTGCGATTTTCGATCTGGTAAAGTATGCTAGTGTGATGCAACACAGATCAACCCTTTCTGTAAAAAAAGAACAACTCAAAGGAAAATAATATTAGTTGGAAATAATAAATACAAGATATCACACATAAGTCACACATAACACATAGACTCATGTATTCGATCCGAAATCTTGATCAATTTTACATTCCGGGGGTATTTTGGTCATTTTGGCCATTTTTTGATTTTTAGGATTTCAGTTTGAAGGTCTATTGTTAATTTTCTACCACGCTGTTGTTGAACTAAAACTTTCTAATAAATAGAGGGGGTGGATTATAATTTATATAATATGGGTTGAGTCTTATGTTAACTGCCTATGTATCCCTCCTAGGGAAATCAAAAAGGGAAATCAAGCCCTTTCATAGTTAGGGTTACATAGAAATTAATCATAATTTTTTCTACCCGAATCTTTTCCCCAGACCAGGCCCAATATGGGCTTCCTACATATCCCTCATCGGGACATTAGGTCGGACGTAATTTCGATTACAAAAAGTGAGAGGGGATAACATTTGATTGAAAGATAAAAGGGGAGACCTATACTACCCAAAAGATGACTTCTCATTGAAGCCATGGCAGGTCGTCGTCCTTACGACTGCGCATTTCTTGGTGACTTTCCTAGAAGCAGCCTTGTATCACGGGCCAGATCTGGCCGATCTTTACTAGTTGTTCTGGCTCAAACTTGAAGGCTTCACATTCCTCGATGTCGTACCTCGGAGCCCCTGCCTGATACAAGCAGATCTTTATTCTCGAAGTGCTAGCAGATAATTTCCTGGTGGTTCTGAGTGGGTGGACCGTACCGGTATGAGCTAAGAGAGAGAAATTGTCTGCGTACGAATCTTCAAAGGCAGTGAAGTCGTAATGCCATAACTGAGTATCAATGGTGATTCCTTCACCAGGAATAATGGGGTCTTAGACCAGTAGGGAGTGTGTCCCATACATATTACGAATGACCTTCTCATTAATTAGTCTGATGGCTCTTCTTTTGAAGGCTATACATTTATCTATGACGTGGCCATGTTGATTCTTGTGGAATATGCATCTCTTATGAGCAAAGACGGATGCACAACTAGAGAGGACGTCAGAGCTAACACACTCTAACATGGAGGTTCTCATTCCATCATATACCTTGATGTTCCGCACTTTCTTGGGCGCAACTCTGAAAAGTGAACTGTGAGCTTAGAGGGCAATCACCCACCACATTGGAGATGACGTACGGGGAGGCCCTTGTGTCGTCCCATAGTTATTGACAATTTCATCAGTAGTCGGGGTGACTGCCTCAGGTACTCTGCTTGACTCCCTTACAACATAGGATCCACCGTAGGCAACTACGATTCTTGTTTTAGCATTTTGAAATGGGGGACATAGTTGTCGGCCATTTTCTTGACTTCTTCAGGGAGGTTTTGGTATTGAGTTTTCCAGTCGGGGGACTCTTCAGCGAGATTTCCCACAAACTCCAAAATTTCATTGACCCCTTTCATCTTAGCTCTTGCTAACTCAATTTTTGCATCAACCTTTGGATTTTTGCCCTAAGTGACTCATCCGTTTCTTCGTCGCTGACCAAACCAACAACTGGTGATGTGGCACTTTGGCTGTCAAGAGTATCCATTGGTAGCAAATCAACCTTTAAGATGAGGTGAAATTTAGCTTAGTTTTTGTATTTTCTAGTGTTTTTATTTTGGGTTGGTGTCCAAAATGTGGAAACAATCAAGAATTTAGATGGAACACATGAAAACACATAAGCAGTTTATATCACCAAAGCACATAGAAAATTATATGATCGTGTTCCTAAACCTCGTTACTCCAAGGCTTTCTAATTGTTCGAAGCATAACTGTGCCAAATGTTGATAAAACTATTGTCCCATAATCATTTCATTAATAATATATTTTCCCAAATAGGGTTACAAAAGTAGTAAAATCAGAAGAAGTCACCTCCAGTGGCGGATAATGAAGCTCTGTCAGTCTGAGTTTTCTTGGCCATTCAAAGGGCGGTCTAAATTTGGATATGAGTAGATATCAATACTGAGTTGACCCAATAACCTTTCTATGTGAAGGTCATGGGTGTAGTCTCATCCATAACTCTTCTATGCGAGCGTCTAAGTCCTCTAGACACTCGTTAGTGATGTCTAACTCATCGGTCATGTTAGCTATGACAGTCTGGTCATGCTCTATCTTCTCTAAATATCGGGTATCTCAATTATCTCCATGTCTCGGAATGCGGCAGGCTTTGACCTTGGCCTTTGAATTTCGGTCATGGCTATATTGGTAACGGTTGGGTCCCAGTATGAGAGTACCTTGAAAGTATGCTCTCAACCATTCTACGTAGTCCTCATCATAACCCGGACGGAAGACATCATCGACTAGGGTATCTAGACCCCACTTGATTCGATCATTCCATTCTCGAATGATGTCAGCAACTCTTTCGATCTTTTCTCCTTCATAGTCAACCACATACTCCCCCATGTTCGCTACTTGGGGGATTACTTGTTTCCTTCCGAACTGTCTTAGGACCCAAATTGGTGCATATGGTCAGATTCCATGGATCTCCATAAGTGGTAGGAAAGGGAAGTTTCTACCTCTCATGATTATGTTCTCGGATATAAAGTCAAAAAATCTCCACTAGATACTGTCCTCTCGGAGCCTAGAAAAGATAAAATCCCACCCCTCTTTGTTTTGGATCCCGAAATTTGGGTAAGTGACTTTGAGGTTATCTTCCCTATGCTTGGGGTCTCGGTATGATGGAACCTCAGTTTTGTGGAGGTGCTTAATGATCCACCATTATACTAGAAGGTTACACCATTGGAAGTACCTATGTAGGTTTTGACATTGACCTAAGGCTCGGTAGATGTTGACTAGGATGATTGAAACTATGTCATAGTACTTGGTTTCCCCATTGGTGGTTATGCCATGAAAGATAGCATGTATGACTAAGATGACCCCGGTATCTATGACTTGGTATTTGTCTTTGGGAAATACCATGATTCCTAAGAGACATATGACGAATGCTAGGGGTCGGGTGGCTTACCAACTGGTAAAGGATCAGAACTCTGTGGAGTGCTATATGTACCCTTGTCTAGACCCGAATCGGCTATAGAGATCCCTAAAGGATACGGTCGGGCTGAAGATAGGGACAAGAACCTAAGAATCTCAACGGGAGTTTGCTTATGGGGAACTAGAAGGTTATGGTTGGGTTTCTTCCTCCATCTTATACAAGTCCCCAACACTATCTCCTGGATCTTCTCTAGGGTTGAGGTCGTCTCAAAATCTATGAATCTAAACACCATTCTATCACAATCTCAGTACCCGGTAAGGATTTCTAGAAGGTCACTATTTCCTTTCATGGTCACGAAGGAGGGTAGGTGTACTAGACAGTTCGTCAGTTCTCTTTGTTGTGTGGGGTCTAATGACGACTACCAAAATTTCCGCATATTAGGTGCACCAATAACCATGTCAAAATTTAGATTGGTATGTATCTACAAAACAGAACACAGTTAGTTCTCCCCCCCCAAGGGACAATAGTTCATCACATAAGGCATATTTTATGCTTCCATGTAGCAAGTAGTTGGATGCGGTGCCACCAGGTCATAGACCATCAAGACACGAGGTAGTTAGCTTAATCGGTCCAAATAGGTTTGAGATACCCAAACCTATCTAGGTTAGCTTGCACTAGTTCAGTAGGGATTTGGCTTTGCTCTATCCTAGTTGTATTAGAATGGTTTAGCAAATGACCAAGGGACTTGAGAGGACCACCCAGGGTAAACTGTTGTCGACTATTGGATGACCGCGAACCAACTCCGTCTTCAATGTGTTCCAAGGAAATGTTTTTGGTTTTATACTGAAGGATGATTGCGAAATCCACATAATCATCTTTGTGCACTGATGCAAGTGTGTGTGCGTGCCATTCAACGGAAAATGAACGCATGAATGACAATTATAATTGCGAGTATTTAAATACATAAGCATTTTTTATCATTTAAAAGCATGTTTACTGGAACTCTTATGGTTAGAACCTAGGTTTATCCCCAGCAGAGTTGCCATTTCTTGCGGTTCAAGTTTACGCGGAGGCAAAAAGCTACTGAGAATTTGTGATGGTGGTCTAAGTTGGATAGTTGATTTTAGAGTCGCCACCTAATTTATAGGTAAATTAGGAAAACCAAGTTGAAAGGGTTTATTCAAACATGTTGGAAAATCCTATCTAAACCAAAGTCGAGGTAAGGGTTCTGGTGATCCCACATGAAGGTATTAGACACTCCAGTATTAAGGATCATAGATTACGGCTGATCTTCAGATTCTATAAAATGATTTTAATGATTTAAATTTCTCAAAGTGTTTAAAATTCCGCAAAATACTTGCCATTCATTTATTCAAAACACAAGGGTTTTATTTTAAAACAAAAGAGTTAGGCTTCCGCCAAAATAGTATGCACGGAGATAAATTAGTCAACTTATTTTTGGACTAAGAACACTCATATATTAATTTGAGCAGAACTCTACTATTTAGTCCAACAAAGTTGTCCAATAACACTTGCATTTTTGAAAAATCTTTTTAAGGTTTAAAAATGAGTATAATCCATCTAGAATGACAAGTTTTGGGTTTTGAAAAGAGGTAGAGAATCAAAGTTCTTTCCTTTTATTCATGATATACCCAAAGGGAAATTTGTATCCATAATTCCAAAACCCATTATCATAACGCAAGTCCAAAATAGATGTCTTTTGGTCCTTTTCAAATACATATAAGTTGAACTTAGTTTGAAAAATGTAACTTTAAAAAATGTCCTCTTGGTCTAGGTTGTCCCAAAACAGTCCTAATGTTTTTTCAAAGAGTACAAAACAACCTCATTCTTGTTTTAAACCCCTTTGAGATTTATTTTTCTGTCTTCAGATTCCTTTAGGTCAAAATAATCTGTTTTTGGATTCATTTAAATCACAACATTCCATTTTTCTTTTAAGGTCAAATCAATCCATTTTCATCCAAATTCAAAAGTAACCAAGTTTAAAATTCATTTTAAGGTGATTCTATTCTAAATGATGTACATATCGTTTTTCCAATTCTAGATTCATAACCGTAATAGAGGTTCCAATATATGTAAAGTATTTTATTACAAGTATACATATACATATATACAATACATATAAGAGAATTAAAAGGAGGCTTTTGAGTTTAGGCTGGTGGGCCTACCTAAGCCCACCAATTATTATTTTCACTTATAGCTGGGCCTTCAAATGTGCAGCAGTATGGCTCAGACTCGATCAATAATATGTTTTGTTGGGCCTCAACCCAACTGGTTGAAGAAGGAAGTGACAGGCCCAATGGGGACATCACAGTGTACCTCGACAATGGGAGGAGAGGGGAATACAAGGATGCTAGTTAGATGGCATCTAAAACTTGTCATTTAATTATGGAAAAAATATTTAAACACACCAGGCAGTTTAGTGATAAATCTGAACCCAAATCAAACTACTGAAGATAGTAAGCCTAGAACAAAGAGCAACAACATAAAGAAGGAAAACCTAATGGGCTCAGCCTAATCACTGGTGCTAAGGTAGAGAAATAAGAAGAAGGCAATGTGAACAACCCAAGCCTAGTTATCACAATATTAAAAATGAAGGTAAGAGAAGTAACACAAGTGGGCTGAGCCCTGCGATATTCATGGAATAGTCACATAAGTGATATACATGAGGATATACTCCTCGTATATATCTGGTATACTAGGTATACCCGTTATATAAGTTGTATATAAAAGTGTATACCAGGGGATCATATTGCACGAGTGTTATGTGAACCTGATGTCCGGACTATGGGGGAACACCTAGATCTCATGCCTTTCCTAGCCATCAATATCATTATGTCTATGTCATTGCTTTTCCATAGTACATTAACGAATGCCATCTCATGAGTATGAATGTTCTGGACTTAGTGATAAAGGATAGTAGTCGAAACCTCTTCATAGGGTAGGTCTTCAGCAATTCGAACATTCTCGATAGGCGAAACGTGAGAAAGACCTTCTACATATACATTGGTGATATCAGTAGGTAGAAACTGAATGAGCTTCCTCTAATCCTGGAGATAATTTAAACTCATAGGTGACTTGGTTAGATCCTTGAGTGATCTTATATGGTCTACTGAATTGAAGGGTAACCTTGCGTTTCTGATCGAATCTCATCATGCCTTTTATAGGCAAAATCTTATAAAAAGGTTAATGAATCATCCATAGTGTTTGTAAGATCTTGATAGCGCACATCGATAGGTGATTTCTGGCAATCCTAAATGGTTAATGTATTTTCTGAAGGGACTTCACTTCTTCTATCACCTTGGGAATTGATGAGACTTATATTAGTTTAAGTAATACTTATCTCCTTATGTTAAGGCATTAGATCGATACCAAGTCTTATAGGAATTCATCTCGATGATAACATAATAACCTCTATAATATACAACTCCTAACAGGGTAGACGATCATCCCATTCTTCTTATAGCTCAGGTATAACTTCATGTATCATACCCTCGAGTGTCTGGATTATGCGCTCGACTCGACTACTTGTTTGGGAGCAAACTACCATGGTTCTCACTGCGCCTCTACACTTTTGCAACTGGGTCCTCCCTACTTGGGGTACTGGATATTTAAATGTCCCAGAATCTTGCGACCTTTTATCGATGTATAGCTAAAGAAATCCTTTACTCTGCGAATAACTCTTATTTTAGTAGGAATGGGGTCAATATACAATTCTGTTGATTAACAATTGTTGAGACCAGTATTTATGATAAGAACATGTACGAACCCATACTGAGCTTTATCTTTAACCCATACTATCCTTTCTAGGTGGGAATTGAATTATGTGTACCAGCACTTCTGGCCCTCCAATACTTTGTCTTTCTAAGCTGACCATAGGGGTGCTATGCCAAAGCTCGTCAATGCTCTTCTTGTTATTATCACATCGATTTATTACTCTAATGTTGTAGCATACCTTTATCAAATTCGGGCAAATAAGATAGCAGGAACAAGGCACTTCCGCTCCCATTTTGTTCTATAATCCAGCTAAACTTGAAATATACTGCCGACTTGGTAATTAGAGAACTCTGTCTCGCTTTAACTCTGGCATTGGATCTATTACCACAAAACCCTACCTTCCGATGGTACCAACTTTCAACTCTCCCTTTGTCATTTATTTTCCTTTTTGCCATCGGGGTGACACTAACATTCCCCGCGTATCGCTCAGTTATCATTGGAGCCTTGAAATTGGACCTTTGAACTTGCTATCTGTTGACGCTCCTTTTCTAGTCCTTTTTTTTGTGGGCCTCAATATAGGCTAAATAATTTACATACTATATCTTAGGTTACTCTTAAGGCTGTTATGATGTTCTGCCGATCTTACTCCTCGGAAGGTAATATGATTGAGCCTTTATACGATTATCTTCCACTCTATCCCTTATAGGAGGGATACAACTGAGTTCTACATAACACCTCTATAGTTGAATTAGTCCCATGTTCATATTTTCGATCGGTTGGCTGGAACAATGCTATGCTCTTGTCTTTCCACCATATTTGTGGGATATTCACTTGTTGAACTTTAAATTTTGAAGCCTTTTTCTCTTAAGAATGATCACACCCTACAACATTATCTAAATCCACCATTGCTTACTTACTTTCTTTCAAAGAACCGTTATTATATTTAAGAGAGCTCATTATTCTTTATACCTGTCACGACCCAAATTACTAAGTCGTGTGGGCAACTACCATTCCCCACCTCGGTACGCAAACTCGTCCCTTAAATATTCATCTAACAACATAAATAAATAAGAAGAACAATAGAAGTCCAAAAAACAAAGATATATAAAGAAACTGCGGAACACAACTACCCAAGGAATTGGTTTAAATAGTAAAAGAATTTCTAAGTATTTAACTGGAATAAAAGATACAATCACAACATGAATACAACTTTTGTTTAGAATGAAAGTTAAACAGAAAATCTAGATGAACTCCACGAGACCCTGAAAGGCTAATAGAACCTCGCTGAAGTTCCTCCAACTCTAAACCCCCAAAAGGGTTTAGCAAGAGTAGTATCAGTACAAACACTATGTAGGTATCATAGGCCGATAATAGTTAGCTAACATATATATAAGAAAGAAACTGAAGGGTAGACATGCTCGCAATCAAGTACAAGTAATATCACAGTCCAGGAATAGCCAACCAAGTATAGAGAATCCAGTCAGAATCCAACAGATACGAAAATGAAGTAATTACTAAGCACACCCATGTAAGATTTGCAGTAAGGTGAATCACTCTAGATCTCAGTAGTCTACAGTCACAACCTAGGCAGAATCTCTAGTCTTCGAATCCATCAAGTGTCTAAGTAAGAGATTAACAAGAAATCACCATAACAAATGAACGAACAATTAAGGAATCAAGGCTGAACTGCATCACGCAATACAATAAAAATGACAACCAGAATCTGAGATATAAATGGATGTATATGTGATGAAATGCAATGCACTGGCCAACTGTCTCCTGTCGTACATACATGCTCCGGGTGGAATATATCATCATCCCAGTAGTCATGACCCATGTGGGGACCCGCGAAGTCCATGTACTTGTCACTTTGTATCACACAACCTAGAGTGACTCTTCCACCCACCACACCACTAGCCATTCCGTATTACTCAGCATAGAATGGCTACACAATCAATATGTCATAAAAATCAATATTGTTTCTTTCTCACTTATCACCATCACAAAAATCACAAGTAATATCAATGTATCGCTACATCACCATCATGCCACTCACATATAATGTCAATGTATCATGGAAATGAGGATGGATGCATGTATGAATGTTAAATTCAGCACTAATTATGAGATGAATAAACCTAACAACATCCATAAATCAATTACCAATCTGACCTGATTCCCAAATCTATACAATGTCACGTGCGGAACACTTTTCCTTCGGACCACATCGGTAACAACAATTATACATGCAAGACATGACATACCGAATAAGCACGTAGCAAACACTATATTAGGAAGCCTCAGATATTTCACTTTACCTCTTGCCATTATTAATGTCAAATCACAGTTCACAACAATGATTCATGTAAAATGTGTATGAATGATATGCATGTATCAATCTCAAGTGTAAATCATAATCAAATCCCAATTGTGCCACACATGGACACATCTCACAATATCAGTATTAAGTCAAGTATGTTTCTTTATTCATGATAATACCAAGATGAATGACAGATAAATATATCACAAGTACGGTATGACAACAACGTACAAGTCCAGCAATCACAAGGAGTCAACAAGTCACAAACAGTCAACAATATCCAACCTATGTAATCCATCCCAACTTCATACACAAAGACTTACATGCTTTTTCTAATAGTATGTCGCTATACATACACTTTGCTACCCAAAGTCTAACTAGAAGGTAAGCCGTAACCTACATGGAATGGTGAATGAGAGTCACAATGATCACACTTGTGTCTTGCCCTTCCGAGGATCACAGTAGTATTCAAAGTCTAATATTATCGAAGTCTAAGCTAGAACCTAAAATTAACAACACCTATAACATTAAACTATCCTTCGAACCCAACCTAACTATAGGAGAAATGGGGGAAACATGCTTATAGGGATAAAATGGTCATTTCAAAAGTGGAATAAAAAATTCAACATTCTAAGTATTCAATGCTACTCATCAAACGCTAAATTAACTCAAGACTAGGTCAATTTCATCATACAGGCAAAATCCCCAAATTTGGGTATGAACTCTAATTTTCCAACCCTTAATTTCATTACATAAATAGAAGATTCAAGCTTAATGATTACTAATTAGTGGAATCCATACTTAGATTAACAAAACCCATCAATTTATTCTCACTTTCAATCTTAGAACTTAAGCAAACCCTAACTAGGCTGAACTCATCTTTCTCAACTAGATTCCAGGTTAATTCTATCATTAAATCAACATAAGGAAGCTAAGTAAAGGTAATCCAAGGTTAAGAAAGCATATCACAAGAAGAAATCACTTAAATATATTTGGAATCGCCTCAATGGTGCTTGGGAGAAGTGTTTTCGAAATGGAAGAAGTGTAGGGTATTTAACCCACATAAAAGCATTCTGGAATCCCATCATCCGCTGTAGTGGCCAAGGCCCGCTGCAGCGAACCCGCACCCGTGGGAAACTCATCCGCGCTTATAAAGCCTGCCCAAAATCCCAACCTTTCACTGAAGTGGATCAATATCCACTGCAACGGTCTCTGTCCGCTGCGGCGAACTGAGACTCGCCCTTGTGAGAACACCAGAAACCGAAAATTCCCATACTTATACAATTTCATCCCGAAATCCGATAATCACTCGAGACCTCCCCGACACAAACCAGACATATACACATATGTAAAAACACGCTACAGACTCACTCGCGATCTTGAAATTTCCATCGGATGTCTAATTCTTTGGTTCAACCCCCAACAACCTAAACTAACTTTCTAATCAATAGCCAAAAACTCTCTCGAAGGCCTCGAGAACCGAACCAACTATCTCACCAAGTCATAAATGACCATCCGGACCTTATGGAATTGTTAAAATTCCAAAAAGACCCATTTACACAAAGTCAACTATTGGTCAACACTTTCACTCCTCAAGGTTCTAATTTCTCACTTCTATCAGAATCGTTTTATAACTTTATAAATCAAGTCAACAGGTAGTCAAAACGCACATAACAATGGAACATGTCATTACATCAGATTCCAATTAAACAATCGCTCGTCTTCGAGCGACAAAAGAGAATGAAAGATGACGGTAACCAAATAATCTTTAATATAAAAATACAAAATCCTCTACGGCATGAAATGCACCAAAACACTACTCTTTCCTTATCAGTCGAAATTCCCTCTAACTTAGCTAACGACCTGATTTCAATAATTGCATACTTGAATTTCTGTCATCATTGATTCCCAAATATAATAACTACTTTGCTGGAATTTTCTAATCCGATATGATTATACCTATGAACGCGATCGATAGGTCCAACAATATTTCTCAAGACAACACAAACATTAGATAAAGACACCGTCATAGCCCACATTGAACTGGTAACATATTCTAATCCCGCTAACCTTTCTTTCACCCTTCTCGAGACGCTCTTCGTACCATGATTTCTTAGAAACACACAAAGACAAAACCCGAACCATGACTTACTCTTTTCAAAAAGAAATCCTAGCTTTATCAGAGCAACCCTAAGCAATTCAATCAAAATGATCTTACTTATAGCCAACTTCACTAGTTTCAAGTCTTTTTAAACCTTCAAATCATAATACCAGAAGCATACCACTGAATACCCCGCAGAATCAAGAATTATGACATCATTTGATCACTCTATAGACCTCTCGGGACCATATTATCTCCTTGATCATTACCAAGTACCGACGTAACCTATTACATCTATTCTAGTAGCTGCTCTTGGTGAAATATCATCAGTCCACTCGCAAACCCTAATAAATCTCGATAAACCAGTCATACTTCAATCTCAACCGAAACTCATCAAATCCGTGAAAGTGAATTACTGGGACTCATAAGTTCTCTGGAAATAAAAACATAGTCCATCAAGATCCAACCGAACAATTTCTGACTCGAAATGAATGCATAACCCCCGAATACTACTAATATACACTTGAACTGACTCCAACCTTCCAAAACTAATCACAGCCCTACCATACATCTGTGGTGGCCAATTCTAATCTTTTTCTCATGCAAAATCGATCATGTCTGTCACTCTTGACTCCAAAAGCTGAGTCCTATCCAAGTTGTTCACTTAGACTGAAGAACTATACCTTATGATTTCAATCTTCATGTTTCTCAACTTTTACTCTATATGCAAATCTGATACAACCCCAAACTTTTTTAACGCAAAACCTGTAACCTAATATAATATCCCATTAACCATCAAATATCCCATTGTAACACCTCAATATGCCCATAACAATTCTGAAAGTATCAAATCTTACAACTACTGCTCTAAATCTCACGCAACTACTCCCAAGTCCTTAATATCCAAAAGTGATAACCCAAGCTATCTAGTTAATAGTATTTATAACATAATGCACCACTATGGATATGATCTCATCTCAAAATTTAACTCTAGCCTCCACATAACAGAGATTTCCACAACTCCTTTCCCTCAAACCACACTAACTCCTCCATGAAAGAGTGTTACGAAACCTCCCAACAAGGCACCACCCAAGGTTATAATTTCTCACTTCTACTAGAATCGTCCGATAACTTCAGAAATCAAGTCAATATGGGTAATATAGTTAAAATGCACATAACAATGGAATATGTCAATACAATACCGCTGTGACTCATCTAAGAATGTGCCTTTACTTATTAGTAAGAGAAACTAGTCTCAACTTTACACTGAATGTTCTTGTGGTCATACTTCCAATGTGGGCTTTCTGTTGTCGCTCCGAATTTAGGGACTTAGCTTTACCATATGATATTTAGGTATAAACACCCTCGTCCTCTAGGGTTTTCTAGGTCAACACCTTGCAATGCATCAACCAATCTCAATCTTGATTATCCAAGGGTTCTTCCTATATATGGCCTTCCACTCTACCCTGAAATTAAATTTTGGTCCTTATTCAACCATTACTATTTTTGGTGAGTCATTCCCATCTGTATGCAAATTAAATCCTTCTCTTATTCTTAGTAGATATCTACTGGCATCATGCTTTTATCAATTTCATAATCGTATATTCTTGCGGGATCTTGGATATCTGTGATCTTTTACTTCTTATCCTTCTTACCATTACATATCCTTTCATTCATTATGAGTATCATACTTAATCGTCACCTTTTACTTCCAAGCTCTGTAGCCCCTCAACTTGATCACCTTATACTAACCCCTCATACTATTTACTTCATGCTTGAAATATTTCTTGAGAATCACTACCGCTTGCTAATGAGATCAATGGCTCAAATGCTAATAGCGTCCCTTAATATACATATAGCATAGTCTGATGGCTCATCTGGCCATTTAACTCATCTCTTTCTAGATTCCGTATACATTCTTTCTCGATGAAACTTGACTTATCCTCTTATTCCTAAATTCAGAATAATACTCTCAAGACTATGTATGCTTTCATCTCTAATTATTCTTCATGCTTTCCTGGGAAAATCCCTTACAGTTAGCGGTCCTTGCCGTCACTTTATCTTTTTTAACTGGGATGCCACTATCATTCCTTCCATACTATCGCTATCAATCCATACATATCTGTCCACATTCATGACATATCCATAAAATCGGGGTAACGCAACCTTAGCCATTGCAAAACCTCTCTTAGTAACCCTTGCAATTTCTTACTAAGTCATCGTACGGGTCTATTTTCTATGGGTCAATTCTCACGCGGCGGAGATTTCCTTCTAAAGATATCAAGTCATCATATCGACATTCATCATAATCTACAGTCCTTCTACAACTCACAACTTACCTTAATGAAATATCCCTTAATAGGGTCGCTGAATCGCTCACATAAGTAGGGTGTTACACGTTCATGACTGACACACTTAATTCCAATAACAAAGACATTAACCGTGGGAGGTCATTCCTTACTAACCTTTAAGGATCGTTCTTCCTTGCAGTTTATTCCTTTATTGCCTACTCACTTATTTTGCAACTCCGCGATACCTCTTATTACGTCATTTTGAGAGTTTTCGATTTTTATTCCGGCTTATCTTAAGAACTAACTTGACATCAATGGTCTCTGGTCTAATTGCTAAATCTGTTCAACAACCTATCTTGGCGACTTCTAGCTTATTCAAATCTCATAATAGATACTCAGTCTTATAATTCATTCCCCTCGATATCCAACCATTACTTCTTTCATTACGTTCTATAATTATTGGCCACGGCTTGACATTCTTCTAATATTTAGTTCACGCCTCTTAATTGTCTCATACATTTATTCTAATGTTTCATTTACCTTTGCGTTATACTCTTGCTACCAATTTCACCCTTTATTCTCATCTATATCCTAAGAATATACCTTTTCTATGTCTAACTTCCTCATCGTCTCTATTTTCTGATAGGGACTCCACCGAGGGAAACATTTACCTCCCACACAAAAGGCTTCATACCTAGCTCGCTAAATCTTTAAATTTTTTCAAGGTCATACTTGGCTAACAATTCCCAAGTACATCATATACACGTTCTCCAAAAAGGATATCACTGCCTAACCATACTATTCTTCAGTACCGCCCATGAGGATCGTGCTAAATCCCTACTAAATACTGAGGTCCTACTTTTTTTTGAAACTTACATTTATTGACGTCAATAAATCAGTAACAGAAATATGTACTTCTCGATGTGATTCTATCACTGCTAAAGATGGGATAACAAGGCTTTCATTACTCTATCTGAATTTCAATCTCGTTAAAATCTTCCGCATTTCAGACATTTGGTATCTCCACCACCTTACTCTTTCTATATTTCTAAAGTTGGTACTTTATTTTTCTAAACTTACATCTCTTCCTTCATATATAAGGGGGAGACGGTCGCTCATACTCTAAAATTTCGATATCATACTCGCACCTCTAGCGTGTCAATAATCTTGGTCAGAATCTCTCGTGGGCTGGCAGTGAATATGGGTTAACCAAGGTCTTTCTGGTTATTGTCAGAACTAAAATTGTGTATAGCAAGAATTATATTGGAATTTTCACTACTTATCTCTACTGCACGATCTATGAGATGAAAGAACACAAAAATGTCAAAATGCCCGACAACCTCTCGCTTATAAGTGTGGTGCACAACACACCATAAACAAGACTCTCCTAGACACAAATTGTAGACTCCCTAGGGCTGACCTGCTTTGATACCAAGTTTGTAACACCCCAACCTGGGGGTGTGTGGCCAGCACTGAATGGCCCGAGCGTACCACCTGTATATCATAATTTAAACATATAATAATCTGGGCCACCAAGGCCTCCAAATGATTAATACAAGGGGAACTGATTATGATAATATGATATAACGACAACAAGGCCAACGTATATATACAGTAAGGTTAAAAAGGCTGCAAAAAGACAACTATACATATACCCTATCTACAAGCATCTATGGAAAATAGAACTGTGATGTGGCCGGGATAGGGCCTTAACCTACCCATCTACTGTACATGTACCAGACTAAGCTCATAACCCTGACTCAGCAGCTTTGGTTGAAGTGAAGCTGACCACCCAATCCGCAGAACTCCACTAGCTCCTACAGGGGAGGTCTATCTGCACCTCTACCTAAATCTATAGCATGACATGCAGTGCTCTAGACAAATGGGATGTCAGTATGAATGAAATGTAGTAGTATGTAAAACATGAATAGAAATATGAAAATATAAGCTGTAAAAAGAAGCATAAAAGCAATCGAATACTCTGATAACATGTATGCCACATAGGGCGAATGATGAAACTCTGAAATTGTACTGAACTCTTGGTATAACAACTTTCATTTGTAATCGACCCTCGGCTTATGACTCGAGGTGTAAATGTCACTTCTATCAGGTATAATCTGCGGTGTATGTATGGATGCATATATAAGTTTCTACCCGAATGACTATAGCACGACACAGTGTGTATAATGTACATGTACAACTTCCTACCGATTGGTCACAACGGTAGTGTAAACAATATATATATCTCTATATATAACTTCCTACCAGTATATGTTCAGTCGTGTGGATATTGTACTGTGATAACGACGACTCTTGGCCTCTTTCAAACATAAACTCTTTGACTGTGCTTTGAAGCAACTCTTGGTCGACTCGACAACTAGTTCTTTATAACCCTTTTTTTTAGGTCTATGAACTTCAGAGACAAACCAGATACACAGAATACAATAGCAAGATTAAAGATATGTTCAATAAAGGACAACAACATGTGACTAAGACTCGACTTCGAAGGTAACCACAACTTTCAACCCTTAACTTTGGTTCGATCTTTTCTTTTGCTTTTCAATGACAACTTGTCGGTATACAAGGTTGTAACTTGAGAGACTCCATCAGGAAGGAGTATGGTCTCAACAGAATGATCAACAATGAATGTGGAATACAATAATAACACGAGAATTCTTCCCAACAAAGGATAATAGACATATGAATAGAATGATTCTGTCGATGTTTCTTTTGAAAATGATAAATACTTGGGATGTCATGCCTTTGAAAGAAGAGAATAGCCTTACATACCTATATTTCTTTGCTACCAATGCCTTCCGAACTCATGAGAGCATTACGAATGATACCTACATAATATAAGTGATTCAAGTCAAGACGGAATCCATAGATCAATAGTCGTCTTACTACAATAGTTTATCGATCACCTAAAAGGCATGTTTCTTAGCTAAGATGTACAAGGTTAGAAATATGCCATCACTCCACTTTCATTAACAACAACAAAACCACAATAACAACAAAAATAATAAAAATACATATTCCAACTCCTAGCCATAATCATCTCAAATCTTACTCAAGAACAATCCAAAACAATACAAGAACGATAGCAACTTCTTTATGGAGTTCTTAGCTTGACTATCATAAGTTGCCTTTATCAATAACTCCAAATAAGCTATGAGAAGATAAAGATCGTTAAGAACATCAAAATCTTACCTTAAACCAGACACAACATCCTTTACAACAAGTTCTCTTCCATCTTCAAGAAAACCTTGAACTTGTTTAGCTATCTACAGAGGATTTCCAAGATTCTTAGTGATTGTCCATGGAGGATTTCTCTTCAAATTAGTATGGGATGGACCTTTGATGATGTAGGAACCCTAGAGGAGGGTTTGAGAGTGTTTGGGGCCGAAAATTAAATGTGGATATGAAGCCACTGATTTATGGATTAAATGGAACCTTCCACCGCCTTACATCTGCGACTGGTTGTGTTCCACAGATCACCATTTGTGGCTGCATATGCCACCACAGATGGTGGCAGTGAGGTGAAGGAATATGGGAATTAATATTCGCTGAACTTTTCCGAGATGTGCTTCCTTTTATCCAATTGACTTACAACCTTCCGTAAATCTCTGTAATACTTATATAAGTCATACGTGACCCTTGGGAAGGGTCTCGGGTTGTTAGAGCTCAAATAGACTAACCACTATTTGATCACACATTATAACGCGGGGTGTAACATAAGTGAACCGATCATTACCTTGTGTAGAGTCAGCCTAGGGTCGAGGTTGAGCTTGAATATTCACTCCCAAACCTCTAAAGCTCGAAAAACACACAAAAAGAAAAGGTTTTAGTAGTGAAAGACTAATTACACTATTTCTGGATTCCACCAAATGGTTTGGATCCCAACTTAAGTACAATTAGTGGGATTTAAACTCGATTAAGTCTCTTAATCAATTTGAATGCCAAATATCAAGTTTCATACCGGGTAAGACTTTAACTCAAATTCGGCTCTTAGAAAGCAAAAAGCTAGAGATTCGAGTTCGGGACCTTTTACAATAAAGATATGGGTCTCAATTTATAGGATTCAATAGAAACCCTAGCCGAGAAAACCAATCGATGTGGGAGAACTAATTTGGGGGAAATTTCCCTCCAATTCGTTCTCGGCCAATAGGAATTCATAGTTTGAAATCGAAGAAAGACAACACATTATGAATCGTAGAATGCAGAGCAAGAAAAATGGGGTGACCCTTACTTGGTGCTGGGATGGTCATCTGGTGGTGAGTAGGTAGGATTTGTCAAGGTCAATTAATGCTCTTTTCATTTATGGCCACACACTCCTGCAAACTGAGCATCCGAGCTGTATCTTGCCAAAAATGGCATCTGTGCAGATGAGCGTGAAAAGAGAGTGAGACGACTAGGGTTCATAATGCTCTAAGGCATGGGAATTTGTCCCTTTCTTCATTTTGGATGAAGCATTTAGGGCCAGCTCCCGGGCCATTTGGTCTTGGGCTCGGCCGAATTGAGGATAAAAAGAAAAAAGCCCATAGTTTTTCAAAACAAGCTTAATCAATTGTGGCCACACTTTTTGAATGTGATCACATTTTAAATTAAAAAAATGGCCAAATAATTTCATAAATAACCAAATTAGATTAAAAGCTTCATTTTACGTCCACATTTGATACTAATTAGGATTTAGGATATTTAAATCATGCGAAATCCTTTTAATTTTAAAACATGATTTGAAATTAAGATGTAATTCCGCTATTGTATTTAATTTAGACAATTTATATATTTTGACAGAGAGAACGTTAATTTCTTGAGAATTTTAAGACAAATAAATTTGTAATTATCTGTTAAAATCCTAAAATTATGATTAGATAAAAATATTGTAAAAAAATGATATATCATAAATATATCAAGTGATATTTTGTCAAATGAAATGATAAAATACCCTCAGAATAATTTTATAAAATCATATTCGTCTTGTAAAAGTATATTTCACTCCGTCTGTGACTCGAGTTTATTGAATAATTAAATAAAATTATTGAAGGGTAAAAATTAGGTTTCAACACTAGTTAGTATGTCACATTGGGTTTTCAGTTATGTTCAACATTGTGGGCTACACTATCATGTTTTCAGACTATTTCAACAGTTATGTTTTAAAATAGTATTTTTAAGCTATTATTATGATGTCACATGTAATATTCATATTATTCATATTTTAAATTATGTTTCGCATTAGTACATGTCCCATGTTAATTCAACAAGCCATGTGGTTTCTCGGTCACATGCAGTCAGGCACCGAGTGTCATATTACATCCAAACCCAACTTCGGGGCGCGATAAAACTTGGTATAAGAGCAATAGGTTCAAGTGTCCTAGGGAGTCTATGAAAAAATGTCTAGTAGAGTACTACTTATGGGTGTGAAGCACGCCACACTTATAATTAAGATACTACATGTCATCTAGGAAATGTTACCATTTTATCAACTCTAGATCGTGCCATAGAGCTATGCTGTGAGAAACCGTTCATGCATTGTTCCCTTTCTACTGAATACACCTCATCTATAAAGGAAGAAGGATACGTAAAGCTAATTATTATCGGTGTGTTGCTTTCAGATGGAGTCGTTAGGAATGGAGAAAGTTGCACAAGAACTCGTGGGGAGAATGGACCGAGCCCTTAGTGCATTTGAAGCTCTTATTTCAAAGGGATATACTCTTATTTACCCTCCTGGTGATGCAACTCTGATTCCGACTCCTAATAGAGTCGCTTGTATAGTAAAAATATATAAGAAGGTCACTTTTACCAACATACCGAATTGCCCTACATGTGGGAAGCACCACTTAGGAAAATGCTACATGAGACTCGAAATATGCTACCATTATGATAAGAGGGGCCACAAGAGGACCAAGTGCCCAAAGTTGGGCCGTGGGGAGCGCCACTCAACTCCTTATCATAAAGACACCCGTGAATTATTTATTTGTAAAGGATTGGGACATCTACAAAGGGAATACTCCCAGTTTCATAATAGTATGGGTTTAGAGTTTCAACGACATCCTCCGTGCAAGAAATATAGCAAAAGGCATACAAGAGAGTGTCATATGAGTACAACTATGTGTTATAAGTGTGGTCTCCGAGGCCACATACAGAGAGATTACCCTTTGGCTAGGTACGACAGTGCCAACAATAGTTGTGGTGAAGTTCAGCCCACCCGACCATTTACAACCGCATCAGCAAATTTCCCAGCCCATGGTACTCAGTCACAAGTAGGTCAAGGAACAGGTAGGGGTGACGTATCAAGATCAAGATGGGGTCAGAACCGTTACCATGGTATGTAGGTCGTTAGGATTCAGAGGTGTCGCCAAATTTTGTCGTAAGTATGCCAACAATTTTTCCTTCTTTATATGTATGAACTAGTGTGCCCCTGGGCCACCTATGTCTTACGTAGCTATCTTATGATTGAAAGTTTAGAGTAGAGTAGTTTAATTTTCCTTTCAAGGATGTAGACATACTTCTGTGTGACTGTATATATAATACCACACGATTCAACTTCAATGACATTTGATTACCCTGAATCGCAAGATTTACTTTGATTTTACTCGGCTTCTAACATTAATCTTAATATTATGGATTTCAAACTCAAATCCTAAGTTTTCTCATGTTTTTTCAATGATTAACCCCATTCTCTTTTCTCTTCCCTTTTTGAGTATTACCTCTGCTGGTCAAAGACCAAAACTGAGGTCTCTACAAGTTTTCTGATTAAGTAAGGATTCTAGACTTCCATGCCCTATCTCACTACCCTTCAACAGGTAATCCCTTGAACTTTCACTTTACTTTTGTTTTTCCTTTATTTCTTTGATGTGTTTTCTATGTATATGTGATTATGTGTGACTGTGAAACATGAATTGGCTATATTTCTGTTTTCGCTCAGTACTCTTATCTTCCATTTCTCTTTCTGTTTGTTCCTTTATATCCGTTGAATTCAACGTGTCAAACATGTCTATGATTTGATATTAGTATAAAATGCATTCATGTTCTGTTTGTGGAAGTTTGACGCTCTATGTTTCTTTTACGTTAGTTTTGAACAAGTTATTCCTTTGTGCAAATTTCTTGATATCTATTTATAGTCATTTTTATTAACATGTCTAATTTGTTGATAAAATGACCTCTATATGGAGCATGGGTAATAGTTTAATCTTTGAGTGATGTTGATAAGAGAAGCACAACTCATGTTCGAGTTTAAAAAAAGAGGTTGAGCATTCAATAATGCTTTAAACCCTCCTATATTTGTTTTTCCTTAAGAATTTGGTCTCAAATAAGAGCGGATAAGCATGAGCATCTCTGTTTTTTCCTCTTTCTTTAAAAATGTTCAGCTTTGCTTTTCAATTTTAGATTAACAAGTGATTAAAAATTTATTTCAACTTGAATGTGTTAGTATGGCTGACCTATGCACTCAAAGACAGGTTCTTTGAGCAACTATACAAGAAGGTAAATTATGGAATAAGTAAATCAACACAAGATCTTTTATGTGGAAAACTCTTTGCTCGAGGAAGGAAAAAACCATGAACTAACCCTGTAGGAATTTTCCAAACTCTCTTCTATACTTGAGAAACTTTTGAGGTTACAATTACTTGTACATGTAAGGAACTATTCCAAACACCCTTTACCCCAATTCTCTCTTCTTCAATAATTCCCACAATTATTGGCTCTTCTCTCTTTTTCAATGACTCTACCCAGTCAATGAAGTCCTTTACTGATACAAAACAATACATACTACAATCAACTAAGAAGGTAATCAAGATATTTCCTTGGTACCACAAGAACCTAAGTTTTACAACTCAAGAACAGTATAGATAAATCTTGATAGGAACAAGTTGTTTGACACTGTTGTAGTTGCCTACTTCAAGACCTTCGGTTTTGACTCTACTCTAACTCTAGATGTCTTTCCATTTGGTTGTGGTCAAGCTCCAAAGATTTTTGATGTGTTATATATATAGGAGTGAATGACCGCCTTTAATTATCAAAATCCATTCAAGACATCATTCTATTAATTGTACCAAACTAATTCTTTTTTTTTCATGGATTTCCTTCTTCACACGCGTATGATTTCTTTATCCTATTTCCAAGCTAATTCCATGTGTTCAATTTATGATATTATTTTCATATGCTAAACTCCATTTCCTTGTAGAATTGGAATGAGTCAAACTACTAACTCTCTAAGTCTGCATGAAACAACTTCTTCAAACAGTCTCCAATTCTTCTTCAAAGGACTAGTTCCTCTTCAATTGTGACTGCTTTACTAGTTCCTTTTGGAGATCTTTCAAGGATCTGGTTCTTCTACATCTTCCTTCATTCTTCTTTGTATTTGATTGTACATAGTTTATCAATAATCAAAACTTCATTTAAGCTCTTGAACTATTATTGAGATAACAACATCTCAACAATTTCCCCCTTTTTTGATGATGAAAAACCTATAGTAGCTTCGTACATCTTCATGTGCACTTGATCAACTTCATCAATCTTTATAAGCTATTGATAAGTATATTCCCCCTTGGGCATAGCTCGTATGTTGACAATCTTCCACCTAAGATCCAACTCTGTATTGTTCAGCACTACAACTTCATGTTGGTAAATCTCCAATCTAGATAAGCTTCAGCAAGATGTTAAGCTTGCTTCAGTTCTCCCTCAATTTCACCAAGATTTTAAGCTCACTTCAATTGAGGTAGGGACTTACCTTACATTCATTGAAGCCCAGTAGATGGCTAGGTTTGCTTGACTAGGTAAGGTTTGTAAGCTCACTTAGTTAGTTGTATGGTCTTACCTTCCACTCTTTGAAACACTATAGATGGTTTGTCACACCCCATACTGGGGTATGTGGCCGTCACCTGCTGACTTGCTGGCCCAAGCGTACCACTCTAATGACCAGTCTTCTGTACAAGTAGAACATCCAGCCGATAAGGCCGTACTAAGATATATCACAACATTAATTCTGGATAAAAGGGATTAACCCAACATATATATACAATGTGACCGATAAGGACACAACATGGTCCTACTAGAGACAACTTAGCCGACAATGCTATACATAAACACTATACTTATCCAAAACAAGTCTGTGAGATTCTACGAGTGACTGAACTGACATATGGCTGGGACAACACCCCAACTTACCCATATTGTACATCAATTTTGCAAGATACTCCATATACCTAATCAGAAGGCTCTGAGAAGACGAAGCTCACTTATTGATGGCTGAACTCCACAGTTCTTATTGAGGTGGCCTAGTAGAGTCTCTATCAGAACCTGGGGCATGAACACACAATGCTCCCACCAAAAGGGAAGTCAGTACGGAATAATGTACTGAGTATGTAAAGCATGAATAGCAATGTAAACATGTAAGCTATAAGGAAAAAATATATAAGCACTATGAAACAATTAGCTGTAAGGGATACCATAAGCAACCTGGGTGACATGAGGCGAATGGAACGCAACACAGAGTATCAATGCCATGCCGTGCATATAATGTGCTATGAGGTGGTACCTATGCATTTCATAACTGTCCATAGGACCCACTGACTTTAGGTTGGACTATGTGTTTCTCAAGACCATCCATAGTCAACCATAGCTGTCCACCTATGTGTATCATAGTCCGTCCATAGGGCATATAATCTCTGAAGAATTCTGCTCCTATGAATAACATAGTCCATCCATAGGGCGTGCAACTCGTGTATATGCAATAAACAAATATGCAATGCAATGACTCTTATACAAGTGCTGATAACCATACTTTTATGATATGCATGTAATGATACTTTGGGAATCGGGGGTATGATCAATAGACTGTGACAACACAGGCTCCTTGGCCTCTTTTGAATCTCATAAACTTGTTTAGCTTTATTCTTGGAATAACTCTTTGGTCGACTCGACGACTATACTTTTGAACGCTTCCTTTTGAAGACTTATGATATGTTCAGTAACCAACAACGAGGGTCACAGGAATATGAATAAGAGATAAACACTTCTAGGAATATGACTAAGAGATAAACACTTCTCAACATAGGACTTTGATAGCCAATAGAGTAGAGTCGCTACGTTTCTTTTTGAAAACAAGAATTGTTTGGATTTCATGCTTTTGAAAGAAAGGGATAGCCTTACTTACCTTATTCACGAAGCTATAAGTCACACTATAAACCCTTGTACTCTTCACGATCAGTTATGTATAACACGTAAAGGGTCGATATCAATCCCCTATTCATATTCAAGTATGAAACTTCACTTATGTATTTTAGCTATCAAAACTCCACTTAAAGAGGTTTTTAGTCTTGTTTAATGAAATGGATATTTATGTAATTTGACCCCACGATTCTTCGAATCATACTCTCTTAGGTTTAAAATATCGATAATCAATATATCAACCAATATCAACTTATAATTCCAAAGAAACAACTCTCAACTCAACATATCTTAATTTCATAAGCTTATGGTTTCAGTTACGAAAATCCTTTCACAACTTATACCAAATCATCAATTAATTGAATATATAGATAGAGGAGGATGAATCATACCTCAACGCAACTAAATTGTCTCCACATGGTAGTGTGCCCTAAATTTCATAGGGTTTCCAAACCCGGGTCAACATGAGAAAGATAATTAGTATGATTTCCCCAGAATTAGTAGCGTTAATCCTACGTAATTTACTTAGGAATTGGTGTTGAATGGTATAGAATCCTTAGAGTGAATTTATAGGATGTTTCTGATCTGATTAAGGTAAAAAATGAAATGAAAATTATGAAACCCGAATAAATACCCGAAAACATTCCATCGTCGTACTATGACGATGGAAATTGATGACCCATAAAAGTATTTGATGGTTCATCAATCTTCCCTGTAAAATTTCCTAGAAGATTGATGGCCCAGTGGGGTATTTAATGGTCTTAGTATTTGACGGTCTGTCCTTCTCCCCCGTCAAATTCCCAATTTTCCCGTTTTCGTCGAATAGTACCTTTTTCAACCCGTTTGACTTCCCAACACTCTGGAACCTTTGTAAATAAGTCGTAAACCTTCATTATCCTTTCGTAAGATTGTGCCACATCGCTAAACATAGGTATTAATCAACATCGCAATGGAATGCGAAACTATGAGGTGTAACATCCTTCCCCCTCTTAGGAACATTCATCCGCGAATGTTAAAGATATTCTTAACTTCTGAGGGTTCTAAAAACTTAGGCAGAGTTTCCTTCGTAAATAGTACTACCCAAAATCTAGTAAATAGCCCAAACATATATCCAATTCTACATAGGGTAACACGACCATATATATAGGCAAGTATCAAGAGGGTTAGCCACAACTCACCTTTACTGTCCTCTACCGTATTCTGAGTTGCACCTGTCACATCTGTCTCAACATCAACACCTAAACAAGACATAAGGCTTAGAACTCTCGAATAGAATAGAAACGAGTGAATTGTATTGCATGAATATTGGTATAAACCCGAGGACTGAAATAGATAGGGATATTTGGAATTCATATCTTTTTTGGCCTGTCAAGTCATCTCTTATGTATTATTATTTCTCCATAGCACTTTAACAGAGGCAACCTCTCTCATTCTCAACTTCTTAACTTGGAAATCTAGGATAGATATCAGAGTCTCTTCATAGGTTAAATTTTTGGTGATCTATACATCCACTATGGGAGTGATACATGAGAGATCTCCTACGAATTTGCACAATATCGATACGTGAAATACTGGATGAACTACCTCCATTTATGAGGGCAACTAAAACTCATAAGCCACTCGTCCTTTCCTGCAGATGATCTTATATGGTCTGATATATATGGAGCTTAGTTTTCCTTTCCTGCTGAATCTCATAACTCATTTCATAGGAGAAACCTTCAAGAATACCCAATCTCCAACTACAAACTCCAAGTCGAGGCGTCGAACATCTGAATAAGTTTTCTGTCGACTCTAGGCAGTCAATAAACGCTCTTGGATCTACTTTATCTTCTCTACTGCCTATTGGACCAAATCAGGGCCTAGTAACTCTGTTTTTCCCACTTCAAACTAACCAACCGAGGATCTACATTTTAATACATACAATGCCTCATATGGGGCCATCCCGATGCTAGAATGATAACTGTTATTGTAAGCAAATTCGATGAGGGGTAAATGTCCAGCTACCTTTGAAATCCAATAGACAAGCTTATTACATGTCCTCGAGCGTCTGGATCATGCACTCAGCTTGACCATCAGTCTATGGGTGAAAAGTTGTACTAAGGTTTGTTGACACCCAATTTTGTCCCATCTTTTATGATTTTATTCGTAATTTTTAATATTTTTGACACTTTTAAAACAATTTTAAAATATAGGCATATATATCATTATTAGTATTATTATTTGCATTTTTTATTTGTCATTTTTCATTTTTATATCATAATCATAGTTTTATCCATAATATTCTATGTTATTTATTTTCGCAAAATTGCATCGCATTTCCATTTTTTATTTAAGCATTAAACATTTCGCAAATATTATATTTTTATTATTATCACATCGTTATGTTATTTTAAATAATTCAAATCTTTTACAAAAAAACAAAAATAATTTTTTTTAATATTAAAACCCCTCTTTTATATTTTTAAATCCATAACCCATTTTATTTTCTAAACCCAAAATAATTTCTAACCCATTTAATCTCCCCTCACCCAAAATAAATCAAAACCCACAAAACAAAACTAACCCCCCAATTTTCGGCCCACACCAAAACAAGCCCAACACCAAACTACACAATTAAATACCCATTTCCCCTAAGTCAATTCCCATTCCCTTATAACCCCAACCCAATCGCCGGCCCAGCCAGACCAGCCCACCACTTCGTCCAACCCGACCCACACCTAAATACACATTCCCCTTTAATTCCCTTAAAACAAAAAAGAAAACCAAAAAAAAATATAACGAACCCTACCCTTCTCTCACAAATCGCCGCGACCCCACGTCGCCGGTCACCTCGCCCTGCCATCACCAACCCCCTGCCTTCACCAACCCCCACTCTGTTGCGCTGACACCACAAAATCCGCGACCCATACCCCCAAAATCCGCTTCCAAAATTGGATTTTTTATCTTTTATTTCGAATTTCAAACTCATTTTTTAAGGGGGAATCCACCTATAAATACCCCATGTTGTTCTTCATTTTAAAGGGGAGATTTGGACAGATTTTGAGAGGATTTTCAAAGGAATTTTCGGAGGATTTTTGGAAAACAATTCAATATATAAATATTTGTTGTGTTCTTGATTTCAAACATTTGCCTTCCTTGTTATTCAAGAATCAAGTCCGAAAAGGTTTGTTCTCCACTTTTGATTCTCTGATTTTTGACACCTGATTCGGGTTGGGTCACTTCCGGGTCGGGTCATTTCCGGGTCGGGTCAAACATCAGAAACAGAATTCTTCTCAGACTTACAGATACAGAATTCGGTGATCAAAAATCCAAAAATCTGAATTCTAAACAAACTTCTCCTAGCGGGGTTGACGATTCGAAACGACGCCTCGGTTCGCTGTCCGGAGAAGGTCAGTAAGCTCAATCTACTCTCAATCTTGATTTCTTTTTGTGCTTTTTCTTAAACTAATTATGTGTTTGTTGTTAGTACTATTATATCTGTTTAGCACGTTTTAGCTAGGATATATTTAATTTTGTTCATTATCTATTAGGTTCATATTTAATAGTATTGTTTATACATTACTATAATGTGAAAGGGTGATGTACTGTGTGATATGTATGCTGGTTTGATCATTTGTTAAGCTTGGTTAAGAGACCGTTAAGATCAAACTATGGCATATTATGGCATTAGATGATACATGTTACTGCTTAGTGTGTTGTTTGGTGATTTTCTTGTTGGTTTGATTTAATGGATTTTTATATAAATAGATTAAATTCAATGTGACAAATGATTTTTATTCCAGGAGATTAAATCACTTAGTTTCTAACTGATTTAGACAAATTGTTCAACCGGTTAAATGTGATATTAATCTTATGAACTAATGTTTATGCTGGGCAAACTATGTGTGGTTGAAGGTTTCTTAGGACATTTGACTGGATTATCTTGTTTAATATGCCATGTTTAGAATAAAGTGACCTAAGGATAGTTTCAAATCTGCCTAAGTGAAGAGCATGCCTAATTTTGATCCTTCCAGCATGTCAATCCCAGATTCTTTTCCCTGATATGCACATGTTCCATTTCATTCTGCATATATTTCTATGCTTGATTATCATTGCACTAATTTTAGCTCTCATATATTTATCAAACTCCATCCTATTATGTGTTGGTTTCGGGATGTTATTTGATCATGTTAGTGTCCTGTTGAAACATGCCTCTCTTGCTGAACTCCTTTTATGGTTTATGTGTTGATTGACTGGTAACTTGCTCTATGTTCCCTAACCATATCATGCTCCTATTTTTGGGATAGTATTAAGTTGAAAGAACAACATGATCATGTTCCTGTAGGTTTTCCAGACCACCAATGGCCCTATTTTTTCCTAATTTAAGTGTTATCCTGTTTAATGTAGTGAGAATAGGATTGTATGTAACTAATTTGGTTCATGTTGGTCCTGTCATGGCCTTTTTAGAAGATTATTCTGTTCATGTAGGCTTGTATATTTCCCTTTGAATGTCCACTGCTTAGGGTACCTAGATCACTACTCTTGATGCATTCATGCCCATTCTGATCTGTTTTAAGTGCCCACCCCCCATCTGTTCAATACTGGTTTGATTCTTGTATATGTGTTAATGCTAAGTCATGGTGCAGCCCCGGTTTGTATGTTCGTATGTTGTTTGTTGGATGTATAATAGGACTAGTATCCTATGTATATTGCTTAATCTAAATGACTTTGCACCCTTTTGAAGTGTAGTCTTAAATGGATATATTAGATCATCTGCGTGCTAAAAATGTCTTCCTGAATTAGTCATCTACCTGTTTTGTTCATCTATGTATTTTTATTTTATCTAAAGTGCTTGCCATGCCTATGTGTTGACTGATCTGGGTATATGTATGTGTGTCCAAGATCATGCAGTGTACTAAGTAAGGCCTCCTCTTTCCCTTTTCCTCTCTACACAACTTAAATCGCTCATTGTTTTGCTTTAAGAACTCCCCTAAATAAGCCTCTGCTCTTGTTTATGGATTGAGATTGATTATTACTTCTCTTTAAGGGGAAGTTGTTGGATCTATCATGATATACCTCAAAGTATACAAAGCCCTCTGAATGTCTATGCATAATGTTTCCACTCCTTCCTTCCATATTATGCCTTTTTCCTGCCCCTTTATTTGAGACTTTCAGAATGTATATATGTGAGTTTTTATACTTATCTTAATATGCTGGTTGAAAGCAAAGACAAGCTTCGGGTTGGGTTTAGCCTTCTTCGATAGCCTGCCATGCCTAAGGTTCAAGAAGACTTTTGAATCTTGTTGCGGCATCGGAAAAGAATGGTGGTAGCCCTCTTTGTCTTCTTATCTTTCAAATTTGAGGTTTAGTGTGATTAGTTTTTACGTTTACCTTTCCCTTTATGTCTTTGCTGTGCCACCAGTGGTTGTGGTATCCTGTTGCACCTTGAGATTCTGGATACATGCCATCTTTAAATGGTTCTCGTTATGGGTTTGTTCCTTTTGGCTGCTGATTCTGAGACTGCCAGTTGCTGCAATACTTGGGATGATTACTGCACTTTTGAGCCATTATTCTGCTGCTGCGTTTGCCACGCACAACTGCTGCAATCTGGACCATTTACAACTTCTTTTCGGAAATATTTTACTGCTACATTTTGAGCATATTTGATGTCTTATCATTGCCGTATTTTTAGCCCAATTTGCTGTTGTTTTCTTGGCTAAAAGCCTGCTACTTTAGGCTGTTTCGGACAGCCCACTGCTTCTGCGTTTCAAGCCCACTACTGTGTTATTTTTAAACCCAATTGCTGCTATTTTTCTCGGCTAAAAACAGCTGGTTTAAAGCTGCTTTGGACAACTGCAATATTTCGGTTTTACTGTTTTTGGTATATTTTTACTGTTTTGAACAAATACCGCGTCTGTTAGACCTTTGTTTATTTTCTCGTTCGATTCATTGCTAGGTTTCGCCATCGTTTTAAATATTCGTGCAACGGATATCTTACTGTTTTACTATTTTAAACTAAACACCGCATCTTTTCAGAAATTGGCTCTCTGTTTACTGTTTACTGCCTACTGCTGCTGCTTACTGTTTAAATTTAATCTTGCTGATTTGAACACGATACTACACTGGCCGATGAAAAATATCCGCCGATTTTGAGGCCTTCACAGTCGTAAAGACGGAGAATATAACTTCTGGGCATGGATGAGGCTTAAACCTTTTTATTTCATCCGAGATCAACATGTTTAGTAGGCGAGGTGACTAGAATAACCAACAAGTTATATATTCGCAGCCACGACGTGATTATAGTGATCTTTTCTTTTTTAGAGACCAACACGTTTAGTAGGCGAGGCAATCAAAATAACTACCGAGTCATATGTTTGCAGCCACGACGTAATTGGAATGGTCTTTTCAAAATTTAAGTCTGAGCCCTCCGTGATCAAAACATTTACTGTTTTGGACACGGATCCGAAGTTATTTGTATTTAACTGTTTCTAACCGTTTGTTCTTGACAGCTTGCACGGAATAAAGTAAATAAAGGCGGATATTCCTCGGAGTTTATTTTATTTACTTTCTTTTTTATTCAGTTTTTTTACCCCGCTCTTTATTGTAATATTATTTATCGCACTTATCTAACTATTGAAATGCTTAGAATAGGCAAACTTAGAATTAATTCATAGGGTAGTTTAAGACTTGAAACTCGTCGCTAGCTTATTTATTTGTAGGCTCGGTTAAATTCAAACTTAGAAACCCTCCGCTAGTCATTTATTTTTTATTTTAGGCTCGTCACGCGTATTCAAGACTTTCAAAACAACTTTTGTCATCTTTTATTTGCTTTATTAATCATACCAAATAAGTTTATCTTTTTTATTATTATTTTTGCAACTCGATGATTTCCGAAAGATTTACTTCTTTGGCATTATAAATAATTTTGTTTCTACTCTCAATTGTCAAATACATATATTTCCAACTCTACATGTATTTCTCTTTAAATACCATACAAATGCATATTTTTAAAATCTCTACATGTATCTTTCTTTTAAAATGCATCATTTACTAATTATTTGCAAACATCCTTAAACCTATTATACTTGTAAAACATGCATTTTTCTAGTAATAATTAACCTGAGTTTGATCGGATAACCGCAAGTTAGCGGATCTTAAAGGATGCCTAACCCCTTCCCTTTAGGATAATAAAGAACCCTTACCTAGAATCTCATTAGTTTCGCAGACCTTAAAATTGGAGTTACATTGCAGCATTTAGTTTAATATTTAGGTGTCCTAATTCACCGTAAAAATAATTAGGTGGCGACTCCTCAACCCTTTTACCCAGGAATCACCGGATACGTCTGTGCTCCGCTTTGACCCGAGCAGGTCAAAAACGGGCGCGACAAGGTTCAGTTGGGTGCCTAGACCGTTTTGAAATGATTTCCAAAAGTGAGCCGTAAACTGAGCACCCATGTCAGATATAATAGAGACTGGAATACCATGCAATCAAACTATCTTCTTAATATATAACTTGGTGTAATCCTCCACCGAGAAAGTAGTGCGAACAAGTAGGAAATGGGCTGACTTTATAAGCATGTCGACAATAACCCAAATGGAATCGAACTTCTGATAAGAACGGGGTAATCCGGTGATGAAATCCATGTTAATAATTTCCCACTTCCAATTAGGGATTTCAATATTCTGCAACCATCCTCTAGGCTTCTGATGCTCGATCTTAGCTTGCTGACAATTTGGGCATTGAGTCATAAATGTTATGATGTATTTCTTCATATCAGTCCACCAATAGACCTGTTGAAGTTCATGATACTTATTTGTTAATCCAGGATGGATGGAATATTTGGACTGGTGGATTTCTGCCATAATCTACTCTCAGAGTCCTCCAACCTTTGGTATGCATAGTCGGCCCTTATACCTAAGGACTTTGTCTCCAGTACATTCAAATATTGGCTTATATTGACTTCACCTCAGCGATTAAAGATGATTCTGCGGTATTCTGCACCACCGCTCCTCTATCATTTGTATCCAAAAATCGCACATTTAAACTGGCTAAGAGACGTAGTTATTTGGTCATGTCCAGCTTGTAAGCTTCAATACCATCTAAACATCCCATCGACTTATGACTTAAGGCATCAGCTACGACATTCGCCTTTCCGGGATGATATAAAATGTCTACGTCGTAGTCTTTCAATAACTCCAGCCACCTTCTTTGCCTTAAATTAAGCTCCTTCTGGTGAAATATATACTGTAGACTTTTATGGTCCATGAATATGTCAGCGTGGACTATATATAAATAATGACGCCACATTTTCAGGGCAAAGATTATTGCTGCCAACTCAAGATCGTGAGTCGGATAGTTTACCTCATGATTCCTTAGCTTTCTCGAAGTGTATGCTATAACCTGTACATGTTACATTAAAACACACCCTAGGCTGACTCCGGAGGCATCACAATAGACCACATACCCATTAGTACCCTCAGGATGAGCTAACATAAGTGTGGATGTCAACTTGTCTATCAATTCTTGAAAAATGCGCTCACACGCGACTGTGCACTGAAACTTAGCTGCCTTATGAGTGAGCTTGGTCATAGGTCCATAGATAGAATAAAAACCTTCCACGAATATCCAATTGTATCCGGATAAGCCCAAAATGTTATGTACTTCGGTAGGGGTTACAATATGGCCCAAAACCTTACGACCTCAATTTTTTGAGTATCCATCTTAATACCGTTTGAGGATACAATATGGCCTAAAAAGGAAATAGAGTTTAACCAAAACTCGTATTTAGAAAATTTGGTGTATAACTTATGATCTTGGAGCGTCTGTAACACCGCTCGGAGATGGTCTGCATGGTCTGCTTCGGTCTGTGAGTACACTAAAATATCGCCAATAAATATGATTATGAAGATATCTAAGAATGGCTTGAAGACTCGATTCATTAGGTCCATGAAGGCCACTGGCGCATTAGTGAGTCCAAAAGATATTACACGAAACTCATAATGGCCATACCTAGTTCGAAAGGTTGTCTTCAGAATATCCTTCTCTTTCACCCTCAACTGGTGATATCCTGACCTTAAGTCAATCTTAGAGAAATAGTTAGCGCCCTATAATTGATAGACTAGATCATTGATTCTCAAAATTGGATACTTATTCTTGATGGTAACTTTATTCAATTGCATATAGTTGATAAATATCATTAGGGAACCATATTTCTTGTGAAAAAACAATACCGGCGTGCCCCATGGCGAAGTACTAGGTCTGATGAAACCTTTTTCCAGTAAGTCTTTCAACTGGTCCTTAAACTCCCTCAGATCAGCTGGAACCATTCGATAAGAAGGGATATATATCAGCTGTGTATCTGGAAGTACGTCAATAGTGAACTCAATATCCCAGTCTGGAGGAATACCCAGAAGCTCATCCGGAAACACATCAAGAAACTCATTGACTACTGGAATAGACTGAAAGGTTGGGGGTTCTGTAGCTGCATCCCTGACCCAAACTACATGATATATAGCATTTGGAAATCATCTTTCTTGCCTTTAGGTAGGAAATAAACCAGCCTTTAGGTGTAGCCACATTTCCTTTCCATTCAAGAGTCGGCTCGCCTGGAAAACTAAACTTAACAATGTTTGTTCGACAATCTATGTTTGCGTAGCAAGAAGCTAATCCATTCCCACAATAACGTCAAACTCTACCATAGATAACTCAGCTAAATCAGGCAAGGTAGGGCGATTGCAAACCGTTACGGTACATTTCTTGTAATTCGTCATGCTACAATCGTCATACCAACTAGTGTAGCCACCTCATATGGCTTAGATAATAGTTTTAGTTTAAACCCAAATTTGCTCATGACAAAGGGTGTAACATAGGACAAATTGGAGCGTGGATCTAACAATGCATAAATATGTATATAAAGACAAATAGTATACATGTGACAACTTCTGAAGATGACTCCAAATCTTGGCGATTAGATAAAGCATAGATGCAATTTTGAGCATCACCCGAACTAGAGGCTCTTCCTCGGCCTCTACCTCTACCTCTACCTGTTGAGGTCTGTAGTCCACCACTCTATGGACGTACACTTGACGTCAATGCTTTTGTCTATCCCATCAACTGGGCTGCATTATTTCTTCCCCCATTTGGACATTGGCGCATGTAATGACTAGATTCACCGCACGTATAACACATATCGGCACCCTGACGACACTGTCCCGGGTGCCTCCTACCATACTAGCCCAGATGCCTCCTATAACATAACTATATCACGTAATCTGAAGGAGGCCAACTCTACCGCCTTTGTCTGCGAATCATGCATCACTCGTAATACTCATGACATCTGATCGATAAAGTCTTGGGGATCCATATATGGATCAGTCCCGATGAATACTGGAGGATTTAGCCTAATAAATTCTCGTGTCCTAAAACTTCCAATACTATCAAAGGACCCAGATCTGTAGAAGTCCTTATTTCACGCTGCTGATTAGCTACTAACTGAGTCAATAACTATACGTCAATTGCCACTCCTTGTTCAGAAGATTCGGGTGGAGGAACCGGATTCTGGGGAACTAGAGGAACTAGATTCTAAGGAACTAGAGGAACTGTGTCCTGTATAGCTGGACACCACATCTTCCCCAATCTCCTCCTATAGGGGTGGAACTAGTGATACGTAGGAGTGCGATTCTCCTTCGGCTTCAACCCTATGAACATAGCTGGGTGGGGCATTACTGGTATATTCACCCCTTTCAACATCGGCTCGAGCACTAGCAATAGTTCTTGTAGTAACTGGCATGATTACTGAAAAATGAATTAAAGCAAGAATTAGACTCATAGCCTTGTAACTCAGCTCTACAACAAGATCTAAGAAGTGGAAGAACATCAACCATCCTTAAATTCCCGAAAACCTCCTGTTTATAAGTGTGGTGTATAACACACCCATAAACAAGACTCTACTAGACACATCTCACAAACTCCCTAGGACATGACCTACTCTAATACCAATTTTTTCACACACCCAAACTGGAGGTTGTGTCCAGCACCTAGTGCCTTGCTGGCCCGAGCGTACCCTCTAATCACCAATCTGCTGTATAAGTAGAACTTCTAGCCGACAAGGACGTACTGAGATATATCATAACATCAATTTTGGATAAAATGGATTAACCCAATATATATATATATATATATACAATGGGACCGACAAGGTCACAACATGGTCCTACTGAGACAACTTAGCCGAAAAGGCTATACATAAATAATGTACTTATCCAAAACAAGTTTGTGAGCTTCTACGAGTGACTGAACTAACATATGGCCAAGACAGGGCCCCGACCTACCCATATTGTACATCATTTATGCAAAATACTTCATATACCTAAATAGAAAGCTCCTGGAAGACGAAGCTAACTTACTGACGGATAAACTTCATAGTTCCTGCTGAGGTGGCCTAGCAGTCTCTATCAGAGCCTACGACATGACCACACAGTGCCCCTAGTAAAAGGGACGTCAGTATGGAATAATGTACTAAGTATGTAAAGCATGAATATCAATGTAAACCTATAAGCTATAAGGAAAAACATATAAGCAATATGAAACAATTAGCTGTAAGGGAAAGCATAAGCAACCTGGGTGCCATATGAGGCGAATGAAATGGAACACACAGTATCAATGCCATTATGCATATGATGTGCTCTGAGGTGGTACCTATGAGTTTCATAACTATTCATAGGTCCTACTGACTTTAGGTTGAACTATGCATTTCATCAGACTATCCATAGTGAACCATAGTTGTGCACCTATGCGTATCATAGTCCGTTCATAGGGCATATAATCTCTGAAGAACTGTGCGCCTATACATATCATAGCTCATCCATAGGGCATGCGAGTCATATATGTGTAATGAAAAATATGCAATGCAATGACTCTTATGTAAGTACTGATAACCATGCTTGTATGCTATGCATTTAATGATACTTTGGGAATCGGGGGTGTGATCAATAGACTGTGACAACACGGGCTCCTTGGCCTCCTTTGAATCTCATAAATTTGTTTAGCTTTATTCTTGGAATGACTCTTTGGTCGACTCGATGACTATACTTTGGAATGCTTTCTTTCGAATACTTATGATATGTTCAGTAACCAACAATGAGGGTCATAGGAATATGAATAAGTGATAAACACTTCTCAACATAGGACTTTGATAGACAACAGAGTAGAGTCTCTATATTTCTTTTTGAAAACAATATTTTTTTGGATTTCATGCTTTTGAAAGAAAGGGATAGCCTTACATACCTTATTTATGAAGTTATACGTCGCGCTATAAACCTTAGTACTCTGCACGATCTATTATCTATAACATGTAAAGGATCGATATCAATCCCCAATTCATATTCAAGTAGGAAACTTCACTTATGTATATTAGCGATCAAAACTTCACTTAAAAATATTTTTAGTCTTATTTAATGAAAGGGGTATTTATGTAATTCGTCCCCACGATTCATTGAATCATACCCTCTTAGGTTTACAATATCGATAATCAATATATTAACCAATAACAACTTATAATTCCAAGAAAACAACTCCAAACTCAACATATCTTAATTTCATAAGCTTACGGGTTTCAGTTACAACAATCCTTTCACAACTTATCCCAAATTATTAATTAATCGCATATATAGAAAGAGGAGGATGAATCTTACCTCAATGCAACCAAATCATATCTACTTGGTAGTGTGTCCTAAATTTCTAAGGTTTTGGAACCCGTCTCAATACGAGAAAGATTATTCGTATGATTTCCCAGAGTTAGTAGCGTTAATCTTGCGTAATTTACGTAGGAATTGGTCTTGAATGGTATAGAATCCTAAGAGAGGGTTTAGAGGATGATTCTAATCTGATTAAGGTGAAAAATGAAATGAAAATCACGAAACCCGAATAAATACTCGAACAAATTTCACTGTCGTACTTTCACGGTGGAGATTGATGGCCCGTCAAAGTATTTTACGGTCTGTCAATCTTCCCAGTCAAAATTCCTAGAAGATTGACGACCCCGTTGGAATTTTGATGGTCTGTCAAAGTATTTGAAGATCCGTCCTTGTCCCCCATCAAATTCCCAGTTTTCTCATTTTCATCGAAAAGTACTTTCTTCGATCCGTTTAACTTCCCAACACTCCAGAACCTCTGTAAACAAGATGTAAACCTTCATTATCCTTTAGTAAGGTCATGCCTCATCTCGGAACATACGTATTAATCAATGTCGTGATGAAACACAAAACTACAGGGTGTAACACTAGGTTTAGTGAGCCTAATCATAACCAAGTGTCTTCCCTTTTTGACATCTTCAGTTTCATCTTTTGCATGAAGACCATGTTCTTTCTTTAGTTTCTTAGCAGGACAATCCTCTTTTAACTTCCCCATGTCTTTTATCCAATGCTTCTAAGTAGGACTGATTCCTTTTTAAGTAAGAACCATTTCCTTTACAATGTAGCCTAATTACGGGTACTTGGATACGCATGTATGATAAATAGAACCAGGTTCCTTTCTAAGTAAGAACATGTTTCTTTACAATTAGTTCCTAACTGTAGCACATGGAGACTTTGTGCAGCTTAAGGACTAGTTCCTTCAACATTGTTATATGTAGTTCATATGAATCTGTGTGAGTGTATGAATTGCTGCTATCTTTATTATTTTCCCAATTTTGGCATTATGAAAAAGCAAATGTAGTAGCCAAAGTACATGTCAAATAGTGAAGAGAAGAATATTTGTAAAGTATGAAATATTACCATTATCATTTACCATAGATCCAACATTATAGAGTACCAAAAGGAAGATGCACAAATATGCATCTTGTCTAGTTATTAGTTACATTAATTTGAAAGTAACTTTCAAAATAACACTAACAACAAACAACATGAACATTAAATATCATGGAACAACAAATTATGACTTAGGGGCTGACATATGAGACATCTAGTTCAAAGGAACAAGTTCTTTGCTTAATGAAGGTGGAAGAGAGAGTGTTCATGATTTTTTCTATTCAATAAATAGCAGCTTCTTGATTCTTCATTATTTTCTCTTTTAGTTGATCATTCTCATCTCTCAGGATAACAGTCTCTACAACCATTTTCTCATTCTCTTCATTATCCTTGGACAGTTCTGCAATCAACTTGGTGATCAGACTTTTTCTCTTGGAAGTTGGAACCATGTCCTTTTGGAAAAATATCACATTCCTCAAGTGCAGTCTTTCTTATCAACTCAAACTTTGTAGCTTTATTTCCTTACTTATGAGCACTTTGAAGTGAGAAAGAACTCCAGTGAGAAAAATTCCATAGGATAGTGCATATGCCCCTTTTGATTGATGTGCAGCCCTCACCATATGTTTTATAATCATGGATGGAAGATTACTAGCATGTTCTAGTCCATCAGGTTCATTATTATCATATCCATACACTTTGCTTCATCTGTATTTCAACCTTGGGCAAGATATACTTGTTCACCAGCTCAAACAACAACTTGTGGGTAGAGATTATTTCTCCTTTAAACGCAATTATTGGCACAGAGGAGTCCATTCCTTGTGATAAATTATCAGTCAAGTAGTTATTGCTCTTGTTAGGACCATATTTTACCCATTCTCTCTTTATATAATTCTCATAGCCTTCATGAGGAATCCCAAGTATATCTCCCCATTCCTTGGCATTGAAGTTGATCGTCTTGCCTTTTACCACTATCTCAACCTTGTCATTATCAATCAATTGAATGTTCTTATAGAACTGACTAACTTCTTCCTTGTTGGACATAGTAGAGGAGCCAAAAAATAGTTCAGGCCACGTTTGACTTTCAATTTTGTTTTTCAGATTCTTCATACATAGTTCATTTAATGCCTCAAGATCAATGAATCTTTCTTTCAAAATTTTGTTGCATTGTTACACATATTTTTGTTTCTTCTTTGGGATGACTTTCTTGTTAGATGGACTTGCATCCTCCAATCTTTCAGAGGACCTGGTCCTCTGCTCAGAAATGGGAGTTTTTTCCTTCCTTTTTTTTTTTTGGTAATTCTTCTCTATCCTCACTTTTGTCTGAAAATTGAACTTTTTTCTTCTTCTTTTGTTTTGAGTGTTCTCTCAGCCTTCTCATCATCACTTATTGTGACTGCTTCTTGTTCAGTCACATATCTCATAACCAAAGCAGTGGTTTTTGCTCTTCCTCTCTTTCTGCTTTCTACAAGAGCCTGATCCAGAACTGTTTTATCTTTGCTTATTGTCCCCTTAGCAATTGAGGAGTAAGTTCCATGGGTAGATTTGGACCTAATTTTCTTGGAAGTACTACTGCTATCTATTTTTTCTCATCACCTTCCCTTCTTTGACTTTGATAACCCTATAAGCTAGAGGAGTATCATCATCAAAACTTTCTAGTAAATTTCTCAGGATTTTGTCCTGGTCAATTCTTAATGTAACAGGTTATTCAATGGCTTCCCCTTCATCATCATCCCTCTCTTCCACATTCTCTAACCCGTATGCGAACCCAAGTAAGAGCTTAAGTCTTTAATAATCGTAAAGCGGAAAATAAGGTAGAACAACCCATACGCCAATAATAAGGTCTCATAACTCATAAATGCAGAAACTAACTCATACACAGTCCAAAACCCAGCAGTCACAAGTACAAGAGCCCCTAAATATGGAGTACAAGTCTGGATGTATATAATATTGTCTGAAAAGTAAAGACAGGGGTCCATTCCCTTGACCCATATTGATGAGAATTTGACTCCACTAGAAATTGAACAAAAGGCTTATGAATTAGCCTATTTCTTGCGTGTACCAATTGAAGTATTTTGAGAAATTTAGAATTACAACATTTCTTCAATTAAAGAAAACGTATATGAAAGAACCATATGGATTCTAGTACCGAAGAACATCCAGTAGCTCACCCTAATAACTGCAAAAGGTGCGCCTCAACGATTGATAATGACTCTCCCACTACCAGGACTCGAAAAAGAACCTGCACACAAAAATGGTGCAACAAGTGTAGAGTGAGTACAGGGAAATAGATGTACTCAGCAGCATCATTAACCAACCCTAAACTGAAGCGATGGTGAGGGTTGGTCATTTAGATACTTACCTCCACATTTTGTTAGTAGCCAATTTAGCAAGTTATAAGTTATTTAAAGCAAATAAGGAACAGAAAGTTCACAAATCACATAAACAATCTAAAATTAACAATTAGGATAAGAAATGCTTCCTCAACCACGTGAAGTTCCATGAATCATAAAGTAAGAGATTTAAGTTCGATTCTTCCAAAGAATCATTAAGTAAACAAATAAACCCAGTTCTTTCCAAGAACCCATGAACAAGTTAAACCAAATCAATGAAATCAAGTAAGAATGAGATGTAATGCAATGCAATGCAATTACCATAATGCACCAGTATACACATGCTCCTACAATATGTTTCACGTGACCCATGGGGGACTCATGAGGACTATATACTCACCCGAAATTATAGATCTCCCAGATCACATTGAACATCCATGCGATAGGCTATAATGTCATCATCATTCGATCTAGTACCGTATTATATCCAATGGGCCACCCTAGACCATCCCATATGGTTCATCAAATAAGCATGCCAATGATATTATTTGAAGTATGAAATGAATATGTGTACAACATGTAACTACACAGTACCAAATAATTGCTAAAGATAACTCCTTTTCATAATTTAGATGAGAATTTGAGTGATGAATGCACAATCAATCAATATCACAATGATTTATAAAGTATGGCTATCATAAGACAATTTCACCAAACAATCAAGTCAGTCATTATATTTAGAAACTACCAGCTAATTCCCACATGCTTTGTCATACTCTATCACATAACAATTATTCCTTTTCATTAACTTAACCATAACATAACACCGGTATTCGCACAAGTACTCTTCACCTTATGTGTACAAGACCCCCATTCCCCATTACCCCCCTTTAATTACATTAAACCAACACAAACACTTTATAAAAAGAGTCTACTAAGTCTCAACATGCCTTAGATTTGAAGCCCAAAGATCACGAATAGACTTTCCCTTCCTCTACGTCTCTGTATGACCCCTATCTTGATCCGAGTAGAGATTAAGCCTTCTGGAAGCTCTACTACATCCAATTTTGCCAAATGAGTTCAATCTAGTCAAAACAGTACTATCCAACGATGCCCATATTACTCTACTTTAATTTGAAACCCAAAAAGGTAACCTTGAGCCCCTAAGGGAAAAACTAGAATTATCTTACAAAATCAGCATACCCATAGCCTAAAGGTTAAGAATCCCAAAAATCATCAAAATCGAATCACAAATCGACCTTCAATGCAACATTTTACTTAAGAACCCATTTTCATGGAAAACTCCAATTTCTAAGATCAAATTATGGATGAAATCACTAAATAAAGAATGGAATAATGGGGAAATAGTTAGATAAACATAGGAAACTTACCCCCGAGCCAAAACTTGGAGATTGCCTTTAAAATCACCCAAAATCGAGCTCTCAAGCTCACAAAATTGATTTATGATAAATGTTATTCGAAGTTGGGATTTTATTTTGCCGAGGCCTAATTTCTTTATCGCAACCACAACCCAAATCCCCATGATTGTAACCCAACTCGGCCTTAAGAATTGCAAACATGACGGCCACATCGCGATTGCGATAGATTAGGTTAACCCTACCTAGCCCTCTTCCCCACTTCTCGAACGCAGCCAACACCATGTGACTGTGATGCACACCCTCCCCCACCCTTATTCGCCTATGCGATCACGATGAAGAGTGCTGCATCAGAAAACCAGCAGTTCCCATTATACTTTTGATCTTTGATTCAACACCTGAAAGTCATCCAGAACCTCCCGGATACAAATGAAAAATATGCATTTCAATTATAAAACACGCTAGGAACCTGTTTGCACACTCACATCACCTAAAAGGGTTCTTCTTAACATGATATTGATCGTGGTCAACTCTAAATATTTAACCTAACTAGTTTCTCAACCAATGATCCAAATCATACCCGAATTAACTGCTCAACTAAGTCATAAATGACATCCTGAACCTCGTGAAATCGATGAAATTCAGACATGGACTCATTTACCCATGATGTTAATTTTGGTCAAATTTCTCAAATTCCTTAACTTAAAAACTTTCAATTTTACTAATTCTAATTCAAAACTCACCTAATTACCTCGGAAGCATGCCAACCATTCCCGTAAGTCATAAATACCAAGATAAAGCTACATAAGAGTATTTTGAGGAAAACAAGTCCAAAATCTTAAAACGACCAAGCGGGTCATTAGATATATCCTCCTCATCTTCTGACAAGGTCTAGTTAATATCTTCATCAATGGTAATTCCCTTGTATGAATCCTCAATACCTTCAAGCTTTTTACTGATATTTGTTCCAATTTCTAGTTCCCCCTGGGTATCAGCCTCTTGAGACACTTTTGTTTATTGAAAATTTTAAAGATATTCCATAGCTAATGGTTCTGAAAATGTAATGTATCTTTTATATTTGGATCTTTTATCTATTTCAGTGTGGGAGTTGATGGAAATTGAGGAGACGATATATTTCTTTTCAATTTGAGCTTTATTTTTCATATTGAAGACGTTGAGAGGGTTTCATACTTAAGACAAAATGTGAAGAGAATATAATGAATGAAGGATTTTGAAGGGTTTTAACTAGAAAGTTGTCTTTAAAAGTGGTTGTTATGTGTCAACAAAGTTTTTTCCTATTGTAAGAGTTGACTGAATTTTGTAGCTGAAGGAAGGACCATGTCCTTACCTTCATGGCAGTACTTTAAAATCTCATGAACTAAAAATACTAGGGGAAGATGTGTACCTAACAGTCATGGTTTCGGCTACTATTTATAAGGTGACTAATTGTCCTTGGAGTATGATTGACATTGCATACATTTCCTTATATTCCCCTGCATACTTGATCAACAAGTTACTCATTGGTCCTTCTGTTGAGATGTTAATGTCTGAATAATATTTCAGAGTTTAAATGAAGTTTTCATTATTAACAAAATATCTATCAAGAGATAATCAAGTACAAGGGAGAGTGAAAGAAGATGTAGAAGAATTAGATTCTAAACAGATCTCTAAAGGAACTGGTAAAGTAATCACAACAAAAGAAGAACTAGTCCTTAGAAGGAAGAACTGGAGACTGTCGAAGATAAGTTATTTTGTGCAGACTTGGACAATTGGAAACTCATTCTTATTCAACAAGGAATTGGAGTTCTATTTATAGAAATATTACCATAGGTTGAACACATAGAATTAACATGAAAGTAGGAGAAGTAAACCGTATGTGCGTAAAGAAGGTAAGAAGTAATTCATATCAAATAAGGATTTGTTTCATACAACTTATGAAATCAAGGCATGGATGGATTCAGAAAATTGAAAGCGGCAATCCACTTCTATAAATACAACACATCAAAAAGCTTCAAAGCTTTATCACAACCAAAGCTTCAAAGGTTTATCAGCCCATTTGAGATTGGGCACATTGGGGAGGTAGCCTATAAGTTTGCTTTACTCTCTAGGTTATCATGTGTTCATCCCGTGTTCCATGTATTTATGTTGAAGAAGTACCATTCAAAATGGTCCTATATAATCAAATGGTACTCGGTGCTTTTTGATTAAAATCTGACATTCGAGGAAGAGCTAGTGACAATTTTGGATAGACAAGTAAGAAAGTTGAGATCTAAAGAAATTGCTTTAGTGAAGGTGCAATGGAAGCACCGTCCAGTCGAGTAGGATACTTGGGAGACCGAGGTGCACATGCAGAGTAGATATCCCTAATTGTTTGTCAGTTCCAGTACCTTCCTTTCACTTATTTATTGTTCGAGGATGAACATTTTCTTAATCATTATCTAATGTAACGATCCATTTGGTCATTTTGTTTTTTTAGAATATTTTCCCAAAAATGACCCTTCCCGTAGTTTTATATAAGTGTCTTTGTCTTGTCGGATTGGGTGACACAATTCCCGAGGCAATTGAATGTTGAACAAAGAATAAAATCTAATTTGGAAATTTCTAACTTTAAGTTTTTGGGAGGTTTGACCCAAAGTTGACATTTAGGTAACCATGTTAGAAACCAAATTCTGATAGTTCTATTAGGTCAGAAATGCATTTTATGACTTAGTTGGGTAGTTGGTACGTATCTCAAGGGGTTCGCGAAGGTTTTGGATATTTGGTTTCAAAGTTTGAGTTGAGAAAGAGTGATTTTTTGGAAAAGCATGCCTTAATAATGTCGAATCATTGTTTTGAGTGTACGAGCAAGTTCGTACAATAATTTATACTTCAACTATATGTTTGGTTCGGGGGATCCCAATGGTTGGTTCGGGATTTTTGGGATTTTTTCTTGGCAGTTCAACTATCTTCTGGTGCCAGCGCACTACCCTTTATTTTCGAGTGAGATTAGTCGCGATTGCGAAGAGATGGACCATGAATCCTCACTTTCACGATGACTCTTCTGCATTCGCAAAGAGCAAGTGAGGGTGGGCTGGGTACTTATGTACACGCTTGCGAGATGGGAGTCGCGTTTGCATAGAAGGATTTTAGGTCGGGTAACGGTTGGTCTTTGTGATCGTGAGGCTCCTTCCGCGATCATAAAGAAGGATTTCGCTGGGCAGATATAAAATTTTAGAATTCATTTTGAGACATTTCATATCACTTTTTGGAGTTCTAAACCTTGGATTGGAGATATATTTGGTGGAATATTCAAGGTCTTCTAGGGGGTAAGGATCTAACCATTATTTTTGTGTTTTATCATTAAATTCCGCAAGTGTTTATCTTTTAAATTTGGTTGATGAAATTGTGGGGTTTTATCCCCAAATATTAAGAGAGCATTTTCCTAAAATCGGAGGCAAAGATCTTGCCTTTTTGATGTGATATTTGGGATTTAGGACCTATGGGTTATGTGTAAGGTGATTTTGCAAGAAATTTCTAGATTTGTCATCGGGGCTCATGAATATTTATTGGGGCGGGGTTTTTACTAGAATTTTATATAACAAATATGGGTGTCTACATACTTGTATACTAATTAGGATTACATTCTTGATAGATTTGGATCGTTCTGAGGCGCTTCCAAAAGGGAAGGCATTGTTGTGAGTTCGTGGTGTGTGGTCGACATTGAGGAAGGTTATGTCCTACTCTTAAGACTCCATTTGGAGAACATATATATTGTATACATACTGACGGGGTTAAGGGCGGAAAAAGGGAAGGTTTATATTGATTTTATTAAGGAGTCATTGGTATATTCTTGTGAACTCTAGGTTGTGTTGTGAGCTGATAGTTAATTATTCATGATTGATCGTATGTGTGAGATCTGTCATAATTTTGATTGTTATGTGTTACATTCATCACTCTGAGCATACCTATATCATACCTACATGAGATTATGTGGCCCTCGGGCTTTATCTGAACGATATGAGATATCTATTGTGTTTCCATGGAACCTTTATGCCTATTGTGATCATTCATAATTATTAATTTGGAATGAGTCATGAATTTATGGTACGCGGTGGTCTCTTTAGGAAGGATAAAGGTAAGAGTGATGGTCTCACATTCCATCAGTAAAGTCGGGAGGTATAGTGAAGTTGTCACAATTTGGCGGTTAAGTCGGGCGGTATAGTGAGGTTCTTTCAATTTGGCGATTAAGTTGGGTGATAAAATGAGTGGTCACAGTATGTTGGAAAATGGCCCTGGGTGGTATGATGCTTACAGAGTACTAGTAGTTGTACTCATACTACACTTTGTGCAGATAGGGATCCTTGTTCCAGCTCTAGGCCTTATGGTTGATTTCGAGGCGCACTATCCAAGACTTCAAGGTGAGCTGCTTGGCTGATCCGCAGCCCTTGGATCTCTTCCTTTATTGTTATGCATTTTGTTCCTTCGGACATTTCATTTCAGTCCTAGGGGAATTGTATTCAGTAGTTAGTGCTCTTGTACTATTGACACTAGGTTTTGGGAATGGATTATTGTTATGACTTTTTTCGTATTTCTTTATTATTGAGACTTGAAAGATATTTTATTTTAAATATTTTTCCACACTTATTGTTAAATGATTTTCTAAACTTGAGAATGTTTCGCCTATCAGGGGATGATGTAGGTGCCATCATGATTCACAATTTGGATCGTGACATGAGGGATTACATAAGGTCATATGAAAGCTTGTCAGAATAAGAGCGGTATCAAATAAAGGAAGTATTGTAATCAATTTGGGGGAATCGGGGAAACTCAACAAAAAATAGATGCATATAACCTATGAAAATCTCAACCAAAGGAGCACAATAGCTATGGGAAGCTTAACACAACAGAAGCACAACTTCTACGGACAATGATAGGAGTTCAAAATTTATGGAAAGATCGTGTACATGAAGATATCAACATGGAAACATCGATATGATCCATTGCTAATAGAGGGACAATAACCCACCTCGGGTAATCTAGAAGCTCAATAGTAGGAGCAAGAACAATTGAAGAGAGGAAATGTACAATTGTAAGCAGAAACATGGGTACTCAAGTCGATTTAGGATCTATGACTTTATGGACTTATAGAAGAACATAGCCTATAAACTTCAGTATGACCTCATTTAGGTGACTACAACTTAGACTCATTCATCCCAAATGGGGGAACCATGAACCTTAGAAGGTAGTCTGAGAGCTTGATTTACTAGGAGCATGACATCTGGGGAAAGATCATATAACAATAATCACACTATGACTTACGAGAGTCATACTTATGAAGAGAACACATAGAGACTCATATTCTTACCATCTGGGACCTCATAACTTACAGTAGAGAATAACATGGAAACCTCAACATATTTATCCTCTAAGACCTCGCATACTCGTAAGAGAGAAACATAAGTGTGGGAGGGCATGTCGTACCAAGAAAGAATAGGATTTAGCCTTACTTACCTCGATTCCGAATTTAGGACAACTACAAAGGATCACCCTTCCGTTAAAGCATTAATATAAAATAATGACAACTAACAAGGCTAACATTAGCAACTATTCACAAGCTCGGGCAATACAACACTATATCCACACTTGAAAAGCTTTAAGCTGGCAAGAACCTCAATTCAATGGTGTCTCTCCACACCCTTCCTTTCCGCCTTACTATAGTAACATACAACCCTCGTACAAAGTCAATAATATTCCTGAATCTTGATATCACACAAAACAGCCCCCTACATAACTCATATAATTTCTAAAACTTGGACTCACAGCTTCCGATCATCATCCCGTGAGTCCTTGTCAAGATATACTTTACGACACTCATATGAGCTCATAGATGAAGAGGGAAGAGAAGTCTTACCTAGGCTTCCAAAGATCTTAGATTTCTCTTCATGAATTTCTCTTTGAAGATGCCTTCGATTTGCTAGACTAGGAGAAGAATCGACGCTAGTGTGTTGTGATTAACAGAGGAATGAACCTTGATTACCTTGAATTTAACCTACCTTGGGTATGAAGGGAATGAGAGAAGAGGAAAAATGGAGAGATTCAGTTCCAGAAATGTATAACAAAGAATAAGAGTGAATTCTAGAAGTTTTAGCTTATAATTTCTTTTTTGGCTGACGTAACCTTGGATGTACCACGTGTCCATCGCATGCACGTGGGCATTGGGTAGGTCCATAGTAAAACATGCATAACTTTTGGTACCCAGGTAAGATTGAAGAACGGTTTGTTGCATTAGAAACTAGACTCCAAGACCTTCAATTGGATAGGTAATTCACCACGTAAATTGTCATACACATGTAGATATTCTTGTTTGAAATTGAACCCTGTGTGAACTACTTTGAAATATTGGTACGTACTGTAACTTGGAACTTAACTTTGTGCTAGAGTTCTCATTATACCTTAGTTAACTTTTAAAACACCTACTACACTTATTATTATGAACATATGATATAGTACTGGTTTGTAGCATCCTTGGACATGTAAAATATTATTTTCAATCTTTGTGGTCATATTTTAAAGTCTTGAATTATTTTAGGACTTTATCTTTCCGTCCAAAGTACTTCCACAATCGTCATAGTTCATATAGATACTTTTTGAACTTAAAACCCTCGGCACATCCCAATTCTCTGAATTTGGGTCTAATTACATACATTAAATGATACAAATCTTAGCTCAAAAGTATGGGGTGTTACAAGTGTTATAGCCATTGTGAGTTTTTGGTGATATCCTTTGGGCTGACCAATGCCCCAGAAACCTTTATGTACTTTAAGAAAGGAGTGTTTAGACCTTATTTGTATTCCTTAGTTATTGTCTTCAGAGATGACATCTTGATAAGTTCTGGTAGTAGAGAGGGGCACGAGCAATATTTGAGGACCATGCAAGTTTGAGAGCAACGATCCATACACTCCTCAGCAAGAAAACTGAGAGAAGCTATCACTTAAACTTAATTGCATGCTAAAAGCAAGAAACTTAAATTACATAACTTGAAAATAACAGAGATAGTCCAAAACATCACTCTTGGATAAGAACTTTATTAAACCATCTTTCCTAGGTAAGGACTTTAGGAAGGAAAAACAACTTATGCTAAGTTTTCAATGTTAATTTTTTGGCTTAGTTTGGTGGATTTTTTGGGATGTGTAGTGTCCAACATTGGTATTAAGGTGGACCCCGAGTAGATTGAGGAAATTTGATATTGAGATAGACCTACTTCGGTCGTTGTGATTCAGAGTTTCATTGGCCCTGCAGGCTATTATCGATGCTTTGTGGAGGAGTTTTCATCCATTGTATCTGCATCAACCGAACTGCCTCAAAAGAAAGTGACCTTTTAGTGGTCCAATGAGTGTGAGGTGCGCTTTCAAAAGCTCAAGACTTTATCGACTACCACATCGATTTTGACTATACCTATGATTGGGGAGGGCCTTACTGTGTATTGTGATGCCTCCCATATTGGTCTTAGTTTTATGTTAATGCAGAAAGGAAAGGTTATAGCTTACGCTTCGAGGTAGTTGAAGGTGCACGAGATGAACTACCCTGTTCATGAGTTGGAGTTGACAGTGTAGTGTTTGCATTGAAGATTTGAAGGCACTATCTCAATGGTGTGCATTGTGAGGTGTTCACAGATCAATGCAGTCTCTAATACATATTCAACCAGAGGGATATTAATTTAAGGCAGCGAAGATGGTTGGATTTGCTCAATGTTTATGACATGACTATCCTTTATCACCAGGGCAAGACCAATATGGTGGAGAATGCCATGAATCGAAAGGTGGTGAGCATGGGTAGCCTAAAATGCAACATGGGTTAGAACCCATGTGATGTAAATATGGGCAGCAAGTGCATAAAGAATAATACCTTTCTTTGCCTTTTTGGCTTATATCAAGGAGACAATTTGATAAATAGAAAATAGGGTCCACTAAGGCAAAACATTTATATATATATATATATATATATATATATATATATAAATATACCCAAAAATCATATTTTTATCTCACTTCGCTCATTACTCTCATTTCGAATTGAACCCTAGCAGAGCTAAAACTTCCTCTCATGTCCTACAAAGTTAATCTTAAGATCAATCATGATTATTCCTTTGACAACTACGTGATTCTGGCGTCGATTTCTCATCGGACTATAGCAAGTAGAATGATTTCATCTAAGGGATTAAGACAAAGAATTCATATGGAAACAACAAGCAAGGTAAGAAAATTTATTCAGGTCATATATTCAAGTAAGTATCTTAAAGTGTTTTTGGTAAGGGCCCACAAGACGGTGATCGGAAGCTGTGAGCCCAAGATTTGTGATTCGTATGTGATTTGTAAGTTTTTTTTTGAATGTTTTGGTGTACATAGGATTTTGTTAACCTCATAAGGGGGTTTGTGAGTTGTTGTAAGCTAGGTGATATGAATGGTGTGGTTAACTTGATTAGTGTTGGTAACATGAGGTTTATTTTATTGTAATTATTATAGATTGAAGTTGTGCAGAATCTTGATCATTGTAGTACGATAATGATTGTAATCGAGGTATGTAAGGCTAAACATCTTAATTTTGGAATTCCTAATCAACTTCATAGATAATGTGTTTTTTCTACGTGATGTGATTCCCTGATGAGTCGACATGCGGTTCCTCACATAAAGATTTAGTAATTCATACGTATTGTACTCAAGTACCTATAAGTCCCTATGTTGCCTTGTCATGTTAGAACTCATAAACGTCGTACAATAAGAATGTTATAAGATTTTTGGTTCTTATTGGGTTAAGTGTTGGTGTAGTAATTCCTTTAAGGTTGAATGAGTTTTCTTATATGTATTTCAAGGATTGTATCATCTATCGAAAGACACTTCATGTCTTCAAGTTCTTAGACAGGAAAGATCCATAAGTATGTAAGTATTCTTTAAGTCATACAAGTTCTTGTGGCCTTCGAGGCCTTTCAGTTCAGAGTAGGGCTGGCCAGTGGGCCGGGACAGCCCGACCCCGACCCGACCCCGTCCCGAGCCCGCCCCGGTCCCGCCCCGACCCCGCAAAAAAAAAAATAATAACGGGGGCGGGACTCGAACTCGGGACGGGACGATGTCTCATCCCGCGAGACCCGAGCCCGCCCCAGGCTCGCTTGACCCGACCCTGCCCCGACCCCGTCCCGAGCACGACCCCGACCCCGTCCTTTTCCCCCCTTTGCAAAAATGGCCGTTGCACCAACGACCATTTTAGATTATGGCCGTTGGCCAACGGCCATTTTAGGCCCCCCCCTCCCCCAACCCTCCTACCCCTTAATATTTATTTTTAACCCATAAGTTATTATATTTACACTTTAACCCAATTTTCCAACTATAAATAACTCATTTTCTCTTCATCTTTCTCACAAATCTTCCTACAATCTCTATAATTTCTCAATATATATCTCTACAAGTCTACATGGTTTGCTAAATATTCAATTTTATTTATTCATTTGGGAATTGGGAGTGAAGTTGGCAACTAGCTTGAGGATCTTCCATCGAGCAAAGTTTCAATTTTCAACCTCTCGATTACACGTCGACGTTACGTCGGCGTTTGGTACATTCGTTCCTTCATTAAACTATTATTGTCTGTTTATTTTATTTAGATCACTTAATTTTATTGTCTTTAATTATTTATTTATTTATTATCATAATTAAAATGGAAGGATTAAAATGTATGTTTAAGGGTAAGGGTAAGGGTGCTTCTTCTAGTAGGGGCAACCAGGGCAAGGGTACTTCTTCTAGTCATCTTATTCCTACACAGGATGATTTTATTGATACTCAACATTTTCCTACAATACCATTAGATTTAGACCAGGAGCTATTTTCTGGAACTCAAGAAGACTTTAATTTAGACGATGATCTAGATGATATACCCACTAATGTTGATGACAACACACCCACTAGTGCACCTTCAACTGAAATACCTCATATTCCCCCTAGTATGAGACGAGGTCCAGCAAAACGACCATTAAAATTAGATGCATGGACATTTTTTGATAGGGACGTAGAGAATCAAGTAGCCATATGTAAAATTTGTAAAAATGTTTTAAAATTTAAAACTGGAAAAGGTCACGGTGGGACGGGATTAGACACGTAGTAAGTGCTCATCCAGCTAGGTATGCCCAATACCAGGCTTCAAAACCGGGTGCGCAAACGCCCGCTCCATCGGGACAAGGTTCACATATCGACATCTTGTCTGGACCACATCTGGTCAAATTAACCCTATGACGGGGGGAATTGTAGGCTCTAAATACAATAAACATAGAGATAGGGAAGCAATATCAAAATTAGTTGCTGTGGAGGGTTTGCCTTTTTCATTTTCTTCATCTCCCGGTTTTATTCATTACATTAGAGATATATATAATCCTGCTTTTAACGGTTTTCCTAGATCAACTGTTAAGAGAGATGTATTTAAATTCACGCATGAATATCAACAATATTTACGTTTTTCATTATATCATTTTAATGGCAAAGTATCTATCACGTCTGATATAGGTCGTAGTACTAACGGCCATGATTATTTAACTGTAACTTGTCATTGGATAGATTATAAATGGTCTATGCAAAAACGTATTTTAGCGTATAGATATATAGATGATAGGCACACTGGTACTTTTATTGCAGAAAATATTTATCAAGTGTGCGATTATTACGGAATTACCGATAAAATTATGACTATTACATTAGATAACGCTTCTAATAACAATTACGCAATTACAATTTTAAAAAATAGTTTAACTCCATCTTTTCCAGACCATTTTCATATAAAATGTGCGTGCCATATATATAACTTAATTGTAAAGGATGATCTATCACTTTTTGAAGACATTCTTAGTAAAATACAATTTGCTATAAACTTTATTTTTAAAAGTAATAAAGTACAACGTAGAAAAGAATATAAAAAAATTTGTCATGATTGTGGACTACCTTTTAGAAAAATTCCACAAGAAGTATCCACTAGGTGGAATTCTTTATACGAGCAACTACTTGTTGCTTATGACTATAAATTACCTATAACTTTATTTTTTAACTCTCATAATAAAAAGCCAGCTGATATGATTTTAGATAGTGATTGGGAAATTTTTTTTGAACTTATTGTATTTTTAAGGAAATTTTTTCAAGCAACAAAAGAATTTTCCGGTATATATTATCCTACTATTTCAACTATGTTATTTTATATAACTCTAATATTTTTATTACTTAGTGAATATATGGAAAAACCAGCTTATAAGGCAGCTATTAAAAAAATGTTTCTCAAAATAAAAAAATATTTTATTCTTATTCCCTCTATTTATATTATTGGTTCTGTATTAAATCCTACTATTAAAATAGACGGTACTAAATCACTAATTGAAACTATTTACGATTGTATAGAAGTACTACCACCTCCAAGTCCCAAAAATCTAAATCACCCACCACCTATTGAACAAACTAAAGAAGAAGTATTGTCTAGCGTAGAACACCAATGCAAAAATATATATAGATTTTATCAACAAGAAAATGCTAGTAACTTACCGACTTTCATACCATCTTTTTCATCTTCAACACAACCTCACAAAAGACATCTTTGTTTCTGCGGCTAGTATTGAAAGCCTCGTAAATAGAATGTGCGGTCGTACCTCTACTACTAACCAAATTAGCGAGTTGGATATTTTTGTTTTGCGAGGGTTACATCCGTATCAAGAAGTTGTCAATGAAGATGGACATGAAGACTTCTTTGAAATCTTGGAGGGGAATGAGAAGACCTTTCCGACACTTTCATTGATGGCTCGAGATGTTTTGAACATTCAAGCGTCGTCAAGCTGCGTCTGAAAGCGCTTTTGTGGGCAGATATCAAATAGGAGACCACAGGACACTCATTAGCGGAGCGACTTGGAAATTGCAGTATTATTCAGAGATTGGATACGAGCGGAACGGAGAAGGTGCGGTCAACCGGAGATCAACGAAGAAGATGATGAAAACTACAACGAAATCTTAACCGAAGGTAGTGGAAGCGATGTGGATCAATTTGACCAACAAATACCAATTCCAACCGAAGAACCACATGAAATCATCAAGCAATTAGAACAGGTTTTTTTGAGAATGTAATTTTTTTAATTGTAATTTTATTATATAATTTGCAACTTTTGGACAACACCACAAAGTTGCAATTTAGATTTTAGACAATTGTATTTGTATTACAAAAAAATCATATGTCTATTAAATAATATAAGAGGCACAAAAACAGCCTTGGGATGTTTTTATTACACTATCTTATTTTGTTTATTGAGTTTTTTTTATACATATGTTATAAAAAAAAAAAAAGGAAAACCCTCCGTATCCCGCCCCGCCCCGAGCCCGCACCGACCCGATACCCACGGGATCGGGATCGGGACGGGACTGGACTTGCTCCAGTCCCGCCAGACCCGACCCCGCCAGAGCCCGCCAGACCCGACCCCGCCCCTTCTCCCGTCCCGCCCCGACCCCGACCCAGCCAGACCCGAGCCCGGCCCACTGGCCACTCTTAGTTCAGAGAAGTCATCTATGACTCCCCTCACATTTATTATGTTCTGGACTTGCATTCAAGGCCTATCGGTTTCGTAGGTCATTCTATGACTTCACGTATTTCTATATATGTTTCTAAAGTTTTAAGTTCTATAATGATCTGTGAAGTTCATTATGATATTTTATAGGTTTAAGCCTAGACACCAACTAAGTTCAAGTTCCTTTTTAAAACGTCCACAAGATGTTTCTAAAAAAATTTCTTACTTGTGTTAATGTTTTATAGATGATGCTACATATATTTTAGATTGAGCCAGAGATATCATAGGCTATTGAACCACATATTATGATTTGAAAAAGGGCTAATAAGCCGACTATTATGATTGTACAAAAGAGGCCAATGAGCCTTATATGATATTTTACAAATTTACAAAAAGTACCACAAATTTACTGAAAGGGCCATACGTGCCAAGTTTTATAAATGTTTACCTGTCCCCTCTTATATGAGTCCATAAGGTCCTAGAAAATGAAACGACACAAGTCTCATGTTGTGTACTTATTTCCTCTTATATAAGTCCATAAGGTCCTAGAAAATGAAACGACACAAGTCTCATGTTGTGTACTTATTTCTCACATACTTCTTTCATTTGCTGTCACTCCTATTATGCCGAGCTCTCTTATTACCTTATGTGGTCGCTCGTCTTCTATTTGAGATATTTTATGTTCCTTTATTTAAAATGTCTATTCCATGTGTGCTAAATGAATCATCTTCACAAGTGTAACGATCATATTTGAAAGAAATAATCCCCTTGATTATTTTCATTAATTGAAAGACTATATATACAAGTTACATATTTTCATAATAGGAAAATCCTTTTCCTATTCTACTTCTAAATCCTTCTTCTACCATAATTCTAACTATACAATATGGTAAGTGTATATCCTATTCTAGGTAACAAATATACTACAATATACACACAATATACTTTCCTTAATCAACAATATTTGTCTACTGATTTCACCTTCTTTGTTTAGTGATGGGTGATTAAAGCAGTCTTCTTCTAACTTTGTTTGGTCTATCGAGAGGCCCAACAGGAGCTGGGCCGTTGCTGCACTGCTGCTTGCAGCGAGAGGCCCAATAGGAGCTGGGCCGTTGTTGCACTGCTGCTCAGCCCACTACTTTAATCTAGTGATATATATGTGATATACACTGCTGTATATTCAGTGTATATCACATGTATATTGCTCTGTTTAACACACCCCCGCAACCATAGCGGGCGGTTTTCGAACGCTGAGACTGTCCCTAAAATCTTCAAAGAGAACCGCTGGTAGACCCTTTGTAAAGATGTCTGCAATTTGATAACGAGACGGGACATGGCATACGCGAACTTGACCCTTTGCAACCTTTTCACGGATAAAGTGAATGTCCATTTCGATATGCTTGGTGCGTTGGTGTTGAACGGGGTTACCTGAAAGATAGATGGCACTAATGTTATCGCAATATACCAAGGTTGCCTTATGAATGGGACAATGAAGCTCCAAAATCAAATTACGTAGCCAACATGATTCGGAGACCACATTCGCTACCCCTCGATATTCTACCTCGGCACTTGAGCGTGATAGAGTTGCCTGACGTTTTGCTGACCAGGAGACCAAGTTGTTGCCAAGGAACATACAGTAGCCAGACGTCGACCGTCTGGTGTCGGGACAACCACCCCAATCAGCATCCGTGTAGGAGACAAGCGTAGATGTAGATGACGAATACAAGTGCAACCCATAGTCTAGTGTCCCCTGAATATACCTAATGATGCGTTTGATTGCATTCATGTGCTCAACTCTGGGATCATGCATGAATAAACACACCTGCTGAACCGCATATGTAATATCCGGTCTGGTAAAAGTAAGATACTGGAGGGCCCCTGTAAGACTGCGGTAGCGGGTCGGGTCCTCGTATGGTGCACCTGCTGTGGCATTTAGCTTTGGGTTTGCATCAACTGGCGTGGAAGTGGACTTACAGGATGACATCCCAGCCCTCTCGATGATCTCAGCAGCATACTTCTGTTGAGACAGAAACAACCCACCTGAATGACGCTTGACGGCAACCCCCAAAAAATAACTCAAAGGCCCTAAGTCTTTCATAGCAAATTCAGAACTGAGCATGGGCATGATAGACTGGCGCAAAGTATCGGAGGAGGCAGTCAAGATGATATCATCCACATACAACAGAATATAGGCCAATGACGAACCACGGCGGTAGATGAACAAGGAATTATCTGACCTGCTGTGAGTGAAACCAATAGTCGAAACAAAATCAGTAAATCATGTATACCAGGCCCGTGGAGACTGCTTAAGCCCATATAGTGATTTCTTCAACAAACAGACATGATGAGGGTGGTTGGGATCCCTGAAACCCAACGGCTGATGCATATAGACTGTTTCTTTGAGATCACCATGTAGAAAATCATTCTTGACATCCAACTGATGGATTGGCCAAGTCTTTGAAAGAGCCAAGCTAAGCACAGTGCGAATGGTAGCCGGTTTGACCACCGGACTAAACATCTCACCACAATCAATACCAACCTGCTGAGTCTTACCATCACCAACAAGTCGTGCCTTATGTCTAGCAAAGGACCCATCTGAATTCTCCTTATGAGCAAAAATCCACATAGACCTGATAATAATAATACCATATGGACGGGGCACCAACTCCCACGTCTTATTATCAATAAGAGCATTATATTCATCAGTCATAGCAATTTTCCAATTAGGGTCATTTAATGCGGACACAAGATTGCGGGGCAAGGGGGATTTAGAGACATCAGAATGTAAACTAAAATGTCTTTTAGGTGTAAAAATACCCCGCTGACTACGAGTGACCGGTCTATGACTCGAGGAAGAATTTATGGAATTTTGGGAATTTTCTGGGCTCGGACGGGTGGCGTGAAGAGTGGGCTCTTGGCCCAAATCGGTAAAGGCTGGAATCAGATTCTGGAGCAGTTCGAGGTGGTAAGCGAGCCCGATTCTTTGGAACTGTTCCAGTGGCTGGATTTTGTGAGTGTGGCGGTACTGTTGGTCCAGCGGGCAGTGGGCCCGCTGGAGGATTTTGGGTACGGGAGATGTTCGAAAAATTCCGAATAATATACGGGGATATTTGATCATCCAAAAAATTATATGACTGAGGTTCGGGAGTATGAACTTTCGTAAATGGAAATTGAGTTTCATCAAAAATGACATGGCGATTGATTATGATTTTCTTGGAGGATAAATCAAAACACTTATAACCACGATGATTTGACGGATAACCCAAAAACACACACGGGTTAGACCGAGCCTGAAGTTTGTTAATTGTGGTGGATGGGAATAACGGATAACACAAGCACCCGAAAATCCGAAGGTGAGAATAAGAAGGGTTCTTATTATATAGGATTTTGAGGGGGGAAGAATATGTCAGACCTTTAGACGGAATTATGTTCAGAAGGTAAGTGGCCATTTGTAGAGCATGATGCCAAAAATATGGAGGTATTGAGGCATGTATTAGGAGAGTTCGGACAATGTTATTTATGGAACGAATTTTGCGTTCGGCTTTCCCATTTTGTGAAGATGTATGAGGACATGAAAAATGAAAATTTATCCCATGAGTAGCACAAAATTCCCGAAACTCCCTATTGTCATACTCTTTCCCATTATCACATTGAATATTTTTTATTTCTCTTTCGAATTGAGTACGAATGAACGCTCTAAATTTTATGAAGACGGAAAACACTTGTGATTTATTCGCAATTGGAAACGTCCACAAAAATCTAGAATAAGCCCACTGCTTTAATCCAGTGATATATATGTGATATACACTGCTGTATATTCAGTGTATATCACATGTATATTGCTCTGTTTAACAATATTGAATCATGTGTAATGTCTTCCATAAACTAATGAAATGGTATCCCAAAATGTTAATCATTTTCTCATCTGTTATATTACCATGCATAGCACGAGGCCCTAGTGGCTCAGTTGCTCATGTGTTATATTACCGTGCATAGCATGAGGCCTTAGTGGATCACCTTCACATGTATTATATTACCATGCATAGCACGAGGACCTAGTGGCTCACTTGCTCATATGTTATATTGATGTGCATAGCACGAGGCCCTAGTGTCTCACTTGCTCATGTATTATTACCGTGCATAGCACGAGGCCCTAGTGGTTCACCTGTTATATTATCGTGCACAGTACAATGACCTAGTGGCTCACTTGCTCATGTGTTATACGCCCATTCTTGCCCACTTGTCCCCAAAGAATAAAAGAACATAAATAATGTACAATAATCCAAGTATGACAAGGTATAACAATCCCTAGTTCTACAATGAACGATCCAAAAGATATGCATAACATACTAAGAATGGTAAGACATGGTATGTGGTTCTATAATAATGTCTCTTAGTGTTCATATGTGCTCAACTAATCATACTTGATGTTTGTTTCGTATGATGTCAGGTTACGGGATCTCTTCCTTGAGCTTACTTCATGTCATAATTATTCCTTTATTGTGTTATTTATGTCTTACATACGAGTACTATTCCATAATACTTAAATCCCTTTGGGGCGCTACATTACGCGATGCAGGTACAAACATTCAAAGCAGCAGACCTATCGGCTAGGCATCAGTTTGTGTTTCAGCTGTTGTAAATGAACCACACTCCAACCTAAGGCTAAGTCTACTATTCTTGCGTTACTTACAGATGTACCGATAGTTTGTCCTATTGATACAATATTTGATGATCTTAGAGGCTTCATAAACTAGTATCACTCATGTCATATATATAGTAACATCATTGGCTCATTTTTGTTTGGCTCTTATTAAACCCATGTTTTAAAGCAAAATATTTTTTAGTTGTACACAAGAAAATGTTTTATGGAAATAATTCATGTTATATGATATCTTTCAAATATTTTCAAGCTTATCATATTCAAGTTTAGATTCATCGAGCAGAGTTGGATCGGTCAAGTTAAGGAACAAAGTTTCAGTCTGCTACATTAAGGTTTTGGGACGTGACACCCGCACCTGTAATGGTTTACCCACAGGTGTGATGTCGTTTCTATGATGGGTTTTCTACAAGTGAGACATCGCTGGGCAGATTCACCTTTTGTTTTCCCCAATTTGATTTCTTTGTTCATAATTCAACTTTGGGAGCATTGGAACTGAGTTTTAAGTGATTTGAGGGAAAAATTGCATGTTTTGGCTCGGGGGTAAGACTTTAACTCCTACCTTGTCGATTCCTATTGAATTCTTTTGTTAATTAGTATTTTAAATAATTATTTGGGTTGGTAGAAATGGATGTTTTAACCATAAAATTAAGATTTATGAATTTCTTGATTTGGAGGTGGATTTGAGGTTGGATTTGATTCATTTTCTGGATTTAGACGATATAGGTTATGGGCAAACCGATTTTCAAATTAAATTTCAGTTTTTCCCTTGGTGGGGATCGGGATTGAATTTTGGACACAAGTTATAAGTATAGAAATATGGGTGTCTACATACTCATTTACGTACATCACATATTTTATATATTGGGAGCGTTTAGAGGCATTTCTGTCAAGACTCAATTTTAATAAGCTGTGAAGGCACCAATTCCCACCAAGTCAGTAAGCCGTCCACAATCCGTTAAAGTTAATTAATTAAGAAAAACAGTGTGGAATAAGTAAACAAGTCAATTTAAAGACCTAATAAGTCTTATAACCATAAACATATGAAATAGGTACAAGAAATTGCTAAAATAAAGATACAAGTATGCGATATAACCCAAATACTATTTAGAAATAGAAACTACAGAAAGTAAAGATAGGTGGAAAATCTGGTGCTACGGATCAACTTGTAGCTCACACTGAATCCTTCGAATGGCCTTCTCAACGACCGGCGTAGTCTCGAGATCCGCTCATTCTAGAAATAGAATTTGCATACAAAAAGCTACAGCAAGTGTATAATGATTACGAGAAATACACGTGTACTCACAAGCATCATCGATCGACCCTAAACTAAAATGGAGACAAGGGTTGGTCTTTCGAATACTATTTCCACACTTAAGTGTTGTTAGTCTATCATAGAAATAATAAAAATCACACATTTCAAGCATAGAGGTAAATTGCTTCTAAGTCCTTCGGTCTGTTACGTACCCAAACAATCAAGTAAGAATGATTGAATCAACCATTTAGAAAAGATATCCAAATTAGATATTAATAAGATGATATAGTATGCAAATGCAAGACCTTTCCATCACCGGTACACACACATTCTAGTACTAGGAAATCGTGACCTATAGAAGACACGCGAGGTCCATATACCACCCGAAATCATTTCTCTGCGGGTTCCTAGCAAATATTATGCTTCCAATAGCATCACTTAGCCAATTTAGGTTCACAATACATGTCTCTAGCCAATCGGGCTCATATCAATTGCATCACTCTGTCTGGAACCATTTCCTCTCAGACCCCACATATGTATCCTCAAGTATAATATGCATGAGATACCATATGAAAACATGAATATGACATGCACAACAATAAGAAACCAAGCTAAGCAATAAAGACTCAATCTTTAGCTTCTTTTCTACTTTTAAATGAGTATTCAGGAGTGATGAAAATATTTAATAATGGATAAGAGATGTGATAAGCATTGAAACGATATAAGGGTTCTCATGCCCAATAACGAATCACACTATCAATCTATGCCATCATCTAATGCCCAAAGCATGACACTAAGACCAGACTATACAATAAAAAATACACAAATTCCTTTAGCATGACACAATTACCCAATTCAAGTTTTCATCAGCTCACAAGTATCGAGACCCCCTTAGTTTCCCATTACTCCCTCTTATTTAATCCATTTTAACCAACCTCGACGTTTTAAATAAGATCAAGAAAGGTCTCAACTTACCTGAATTGAAGTCCGACGGTCACAATGAAGCATTGCCCTTCTGTAGAGCCTCTGAATGATCACAATATATTCAAATATAGATTACACATTAGCACATAATTCCGTAGATACCCACATCAAAACATGATAGTTTTGAACACAAGAAGTCACCCAAAATGAGATTTCCAGCCCCAAAGGGTAAAACAAAAAATTAGTCTACCCATGATCAATTAAGCCTAATTACAAAAAAAGGAACCAAATCCAACATCAATTTGATATTCAATTGATGAAATCCCCTTTTCCAACCTAGGGTTCTTAAATACAAATTCCTTAACTCAAATCATGATTTATCATATTAAATTCTTTAATAATCGAAGTATAATAGTAAAAGGAGGATTGAAAACTTACCCTTGTGAAGAATATTGAAAAACACCTCCAAATTGAGATCCCAACCTCCAAATATGAAATAGAAAATGTCCTAGTCCAAGTAGGGAAATATATTATATTCTTCCCAGCGACACCACGTGTGAGGTCCTATTTCCGCATCTGCAGGGTTGCATCCCCGATCAAATCCTCGCACCTACGAGAACCACTTAAGTGACCCCGCACCTGCTGGCTCAACCTCTTTATCTTTTTCTTGCACCTGCGACCCACCTTGCATAGGTGCGGCATCGCAGGTGTAGCCCTTTCCTCACAGAAATGAGACACCAGAAACCAACAAACCAAGTCTTCTTCCGAACTTTGATCCAACACCCGAAACTCATTTGAGAGCTCCCAAACACAAACCAAAAGTGCAATTCAATTCTAAAATATGCAACGAACTCGCTTGCCAAATAATAAATGACCCGATATTGACGGTGGTCAACTCCAAATCATATCAAAAGATAGTTTCTCAACCAACTACCTAATCATACCTGCACCTCTCGAGAATCAAACCAATGACTCAATTAGGTCATAAATAACATTCGGCCCTACTGGAATCGATAGAATTTCAAAAAAGACTCATTTACCCCTATGTTGACTTTGGTCAATCATTCTCATTTTTTAACATAAGGATTTCCAAAATATCCTTTCCTTACGCAAAACTCATCCGGAAGCGTCGAGAATCGCACCATCCATCCCCGCAAATCATAAACATTAATACGAAGTTAACGCAATTAACAAATTTTAAATCTGAGTCTTATTTCTTCACGTGACCATCTTTTCACCATAAATAGATATATTATATACTAAAACCGACATAATTGTCAAAAACCAATCAAACAAACTCTAAAATGAGTTCCATCAATTCCAACAGGTTATAAATAATATTACAAATCCAACAAAATCTTCTGGTAGCCTATCAGAGCACGTTTTCCCATAATGAGCAATTTATCCAAATTATTCAATACCAGGATTTTCCAAATGAAACCTTCTCCCAAAGTGAACCAAATGATGTTCGTTTGAATTCAAAATTTTCAAGAATAATTATTAGAGAGCTTCTGGAATTGAAGAAACACAAAATAAAGCATCAGTTCTCAGAATAACCGACCGGGTCGTTATATTATCCACCACTTAAACACACGTTCGTCCTCAAACTAAAGAGAAAGAAGGTATCTGAACTATCAGAAAGTTAGGAAATCCACTCCACATGTCCGATTCGGTCTCCCAAGTAGCCTACTCGACCGGATGATGCCTTTATTGAACCTCCATTGAAACTATCCTTTTGGATATCAACTTTCGAATCTGCCCACTCAAATGACTACCAACACTTTCTCAAAAGTCAAATTCTGATCAAGAGACATTGAAACCCATCGAATCACATGAACACAATCCAAATGGTACTTATTGAGCATCAAAATATTAAATATGAGGTTAACCCCCGACAAACTAGGTGGAAAACCTAAGTCATAATCCAATTGTCATGACCCAATTTACCAAGCCGTGATTGCACTAACCACAAGGGTCAGTAAGCCAACCACAAAATATTTTAGTTAGAGAAATAAAGTGCGGAAACAATAAATAAAATCAATATAAGTCTTAATAAGATCTCATAATATAAATAATATAAAAATAATGAGTAATTCCCCAAGATTGGTGTCACTTAGTACAAGAACATGCTAGAAGGAATACAAGTCTGGGAAAATATTCCGAAAATACAAAAGCTGTTAGAATATGGAAAAGATAGGAAATAAAGTAGAAGGGGAATCCAGTCATAGAGATCCTCTGGTAGCTCACCTTGGCTCCTCATAATCAACTCTTTGAAAGGCTGGATAATTGTGAGGTGCACAGGAACTATGAACAAAACCTCCACACAAAAGGTACAACAAGTGTAGTGTGAGTACAAAAAAATGAGTACTTAATAGCATCGTCGACCAACTTTGATAACGGAGATGAGGGTTGGCCGTACGAATACCACTACTACACTAAATCTCCACCAGTACGAAATATCAACAAAACCAATCAATCCCAAATTCAAGCCAAAGTGTAAGAAACCTCTAACTGTTCAGAATCATCTCAATTAGTCAAGTAGCATGATAAAATGGGCAAATACAAAGCTTAGGCAAGTAAAGAAATAAGGAATGATAAAATGAATGAGGTGCAAACGTTATGCAATGCAAGGCCTTCTATAATCGGTACACACACGTTTAAAAATTAATGAATCGTGACCCATGGGGGACTCGAAAGGTCCATATACCACCCAAAATCATTTTTATCTAGGTTCCTTAGCCATCTCTAGGCTCACAATACATGTCTCTAGCCATTCGGGATCATAATTAGAGCATCACTTCGTCCGTAACCATTTCCCCTCGAAACCACATATCTATCCTAAAATATATAATGTATGAGATAACATATGAAGCATGAATATGACATGTGCAACACCAAGATGATAATATATGCAATGAAGACTCAATCTTTCATCAACAAAAGCCATAAAGATCTAATCCTTAATCAATTTCACAGTAAAGTTATCATCCTTAGCTTCTTTTCATCATTCAATGAGTATTTAGGAGTGATGAGTAGCACAATATCATATAAGATAGGTATATGCACACAAAGACTAAAATGTACGGGCTTCATACCCCAATCACAGATCTATAGGATCTTACTATCTATTAGCTAGTGCCTAAAGCATGGCATTCACTACGTAATTTAAAAGGAACAAGTACCAATTATATGTCACCGGTGCCCGATACAAGTGCTCGTCACCTTATAAGTATCAGGACCCCCTTATTATTCCCATTATGCCATCTTATTTAGATTATTTGACCAACCATAACGCTTTAAATAAGGTACAAGATATCATTAGGAAAATCAATTCAACAATTGGGTTACCCAAGGTTTATGGAACCTAAATATCAAATATCAACTCAATCCAACTGTTACACCCCATACTTTATACGTAGATTTCATCCTCAGTTAACTAATATAAATCCAAAGAATTTATGAAACCCCTATAAAGAGAAGGAAGGTTTTTAAAAAGTGTTGATAAAGTGTTTTTGAGTGTCCAAGGCTAAATAAATCTAAAGAATTAAGTTCATCAAAAGTTCACAATGTGGGGCAAATTTCACGGACCGACCATTAAAATTAACCACAGTCTGTCAATTGGTGGTTTTCCACCATGAAATGGTGGCCGAGTTTCTGGAAATTTCCACCTAAATCCTAGTGGCCATTCACGGCATGTGAAAAAGTTTCACGGTCCATGAAATTGCAGTGAAAGTTAGGCGGTGCCACCAACTTATCTTTTTATTTAAGTAATTTTGGTCGACTTGAGCTTCATTTTTCTACTCCTCCCAGCCCCTAAACACCACTAGACTCTCTAAAATATCTTCCTTGATTCAAGGTCAAAATCCAATGCGAGTTATGTAAATCCAACGTCGAGGAGTCTGTCGTATTCATAGAACTCTAGTTCTCTTGTTGTAATCTACTTGGAAGTTGCTTAGAAGTGAAGTAAGCATGGACTAAAGGTTGTTGCTACTAAATTAAGGTAATATCTCCCTCCTTCTTCATGGTGTTAGGATTGTGTCTTGTTTGGGTCTGTTTGAAGAAGGTATTCTTGATGCCATAGTGGTTGGAAAATCATGTCTATATGGTCGATTGACTGCTGGACATGATGGCTTTTTAATCAAGTGTCAAAGAGAGTAAAAGAAATATGGGAGATGTTCAAATTCTTATAGATATTAATAAGATGATATGGTTTGCAAATGCTATGCAATGAATGACCTTTCCATTACAGGTACACACACATTCTAGTACTATGAAATCGTGACCTATGGAAGACATGCGAGGTCCATATACCACCCGAAATCATTTCTCTGCGGGTTCCTAGCAAATATTATGCTTCCAGTCACATCACTTAGCCAATTTAGGTTCATAATACATGTGTCTAGCCAATCGGGCTCATATCAATTGCATCACTCTGTCTAGAACTATTTCCTAACTAACCCGACATATGTATCCTCAAGTATAATATGCATGAGATACCATATGAAAACATGAATATGACATGAAAAACAATAAGAAACCAAGATAAGCAATAAAGACTCAATCTTTAGCTTCGTTTCCACTTTAAATGAGTGTTTAGGAGTGATGACAATATTAAATAACATATAAGACAGGTGCTAAGCATAGAAGCGATATAAGGGTTCTCATGCCCAATAACGAATCACACTATCAATCTATGCTATCAGCTAATGCCCAAATCATGACACTAAGACCGGACTAAACAATAAAAAATACACAAATTCCTTTAGCATGACACCAGTACCCAATACAAGTGCTCATCACCTCACAAGTATCAAAAACCCTCTTAGTTTCCCATTACTCTCTCTTGTTTAATCCATTTTAACCAACCACGACCCTTGAAATAAGATCAAGAAAGGTCTCAACTTACCTGAATTAAAGTCCAACGGTCACAACGAAGCATTTCCCTTATGTATAGCCTTCAAATGATCCCAATATATTGAAATACACACATTAGCAAATAATTCCGTAGACACCCACATCACAATATAGTTTTGAACCCAAGAAGTCACCCAATATGAGATTTCGAGCCCCAAAGGGTAAAACAAGAAATTAGTCTACCCATGATCAATTAAGCCTAAATACAAAAAAAGGAACCAAATCCAACATCAATTTGATATTCAATTGATGAAATCTCCATTTCCAACCTAGGGTTCTTAAATACAAATTCCTTAACTCAAATCATGATTTATCATATGAAATTCTTTAATAATTGAAGTATAATAGTAAAAGGAAGATTAAAAACTTACCCTTGTGAAGAATATTGCAAAACCCCTCCAAAATCACTCCAAATTGAGATCCCAACCTCCAAATATGAAATAGAAAATGTCCAAGTCAAAGTAGGGAAATATATTATATTCTGCCCACCGACACCACATGTGCGGTCCTATTTCCGCATCTGCAGGGTTGCATCCACGATCAAATCCTCGCACCTATGAGAACCACTTAAGTGGCTCAATTTGAAGGTGCGGCACCACGCACCTGCGGGGTCTCCTTCGCATATGCAGGCTCAACCCTTTTATTATTTTCTTGCACATGCGGTCCACCTTGCGCAGGTATGTCTTCGCAGGTGCAACCCTTTCCTCACAGAAATGAGACACCAGAAACCAGCAAATCAAGTTTTCTTCCAAACTTCGATCCAACACCCAAAACTCATATGAGAGCTCCCAAACACAAACCAAAAGTGCAATTCAATTCTAAAAGATGCAACGAACCCGCTCGTGCCCTCAAAATAATAAATGACCCGATATTGACCTTGGTCAACACCAAATCATATCAAAAGATAGTTTCTCAACCAACTACCTAATCACACTTGAACCTCTCAAGAATCAAACCAACGACTCAATTAGGTCATAAATCACATTTGGACCAAATGAAATCGATAGAATTTCGAAAAGGACTCATTTACCCCTATGTTCACTTTAGTCAATCATTCTCATTTCTTAACATAAGGATTTCTAAAATATCCTTTACTTACGCAAAACTCATCCGGAAGCGTCGAGAATCGTACCATCTATCCTCGCAAGTCATAAACATTAATACGAAGCTAACAAAATCAACAAATTCTTCATTTGACCATCTTTTCACCATAAATAGATATATTATACACTAAAACCGACATAATTGTCAAAAACCAATCAAAAAAACTCTAAAATGAGTTCCATCAATTCCAACAGGTTATAAATAATATTACAAATCCAACAAAATCTTCAGGTAGCCTATCAGAGCACATTTTCCCATAATGAGCAATTTATCCAAATTATTAAATATTAGGATTTTCCAAATGAAACCTTCTCCCAAAGTTAACCAAATGATATTCGTTTGTATTAATTTTTTTCAAGAATAATTATTATAGAGCTTCTGGAATAGAAGACATGCAAAATAAAGTATCGGTTCTCAAAATAACCGACCGGGTCGTTATATTATCCACCACTTAAACACACGCCCGTCCTCAAACTAAAGAGAAAGAAGGTATCTGAACTATCTGAAAGTTGGGAAATCCACTCCACATGTCCGATTCGGTCTCCCAAGTAGCCTCCTCGACTGGATGATGCCTTTATTGAACCTTCATTGAAACTATCCTTTTGGATATCAACTTTCGAATATGCCCACTCAAATGACTACCAACTCTTTCTCAAAAGTCAAATTCTGATCAAGAGACACTGAAACCCATCGAATCACATGAACACCCTCCAAATGATACTTCTTGAGCATCAAAATATTAAATGTGAGGTTAACCCCCGACAAACTAGGTGGAAAACCTAAGTCATAATCCAATTGTCATGACCCAATTTACGAAGCCATGATTGCACTAACCACAAGGGTCAGTAAGCCAACCATAAGAACAAACTAGAAGGAATACAAATCTAGGAAAACATTCCGAAAATACATAAGTTGTTGGAATATGGAAAAGATAGAAAATAAAGTAGAAGGGGAATCTAGTGATATAAATCCTCTGGTAGCTCATCCCGGATACTCCAAATTAACTCTTTGAAAGGCTGGATAATCGTGAAGTGCACAGGAACAGAACCTGCACACAAAAGGTACAACAAGTGTAGTGTTAGTACAAAAAATGAGTACTTAATAGCATCGTCGACCAACCTTTTATAAAACGGAGATGAGGGCTGGCCGTACGAATACCACTACTACACTAAATCGCTACCAGTCCAAAATATCAACAAAACTAATCAATCCCAGATTCAAGCCAAAGTGTAATAAATCTTTAACTGTTCAGAATCATCTCAATTAGTCAAGTAGCATGATAAAATGGGCAAATACACAGCTTAGGCAAGTAAAGTAACAACGAATGATAAAATGAATGATATGCAAATGTTATGCAATGCAAGGACTTCTATTATCGGTACATACACGTTCAAAAATTAATGAATCGTGACCCATGGGGGACTCGCAAGGTCCATATACCGCCCAAAATGATTTCTCTTTGGGTTCCTTAGCCATTTATAGGCTCACAATACCTGTCTCTAGCCACTCGGGAACATAATTAGTGCATTACTACGTCCGGAACCATTTCCCCTCGAAACCACATATCTATCCTAAAATATATAATGTATGAGATAACATATGAAGCATGAATATGACATGCTCAACACCAAGATGATAATATATACAGTGAAGACTCAATCTTTCATCAACAAAAGCCATAAAGATCTAATCCTTAATCAATTTCACAGTAAAGTTATCATCCTTAGCTTCTTTTCATCGTTCAATGAGTATTTAGGAGTGATGAGTAGCACAATATCATATAAGATAGGTATATGCACACAAAGACTAAAATGTACGGGCTTCATACCCTAATCACATATCCATAGGATCTTACTATCTATTAGCTAGTGCCTAAAGCATGGCATTCACTACGTAATTTAAAAGGAAAAAGTACCAATTATATGTCACCGGTGCCCGATACAAGTGTTCGTCACCTTATAAGTATCAGGACCCCCTTATTATTCCCATTATGCCATCTTATTTAGATTATTTGACCAACCATAATGCTTTAAATAAGGTACAAGATATCATTAGGAAAATCAATTCAACAATTGGGTTACCCAAGGTTTATGGAACCTAAATATCAAATATCAACTCAATCCAACTGTTACACCCCATACTTTATACGTAGATTTCATCCTCAGTTAACTAATATAAATCCAAAGAATTTATGAAACCCCTATAAAGAGAAGGAAGGTTTTTAAAAAGTGTTGATAAAGTGTTTTTGAGTGTCCGAGGCTAAATAAATCTAAAGAATTAAGTTCATCAAAAGTTCACAATGTGGGGCAAATTTCACGGACCGACCATTAAAATTAACCACAGTCTGTCAATTGGTGGTTTTCCACCATGAAATGGTGGCCGAGTTTCTGGAAATTTCCACCTAAATCCTAGTGGCCATTCACGGCCTGTGAAAAAGTTTCACGGTCCATGAAACCGCAGTGAAAGTTAGGCAGTGCCACCAACTCATCTTTTTATTTAAGTAATTTTGGTTGACTTGAGCATCATTTTTCTACTCCTCCCAGCCCCTAAACACCACTAGACTCTCTAAAATATCTTCCTTGATTCAAGGCCAAAATCCAATGCGAGTTATGTAAATCCAATGCCGAGGAGTCCGTCGTATTCGTAGAACTCTAGTTCTGTTGTTGTAACCTACTTGGAAGATGCTTAGAAGTGAAGTAAGAATGGACTAAAGGTTGTTGCTACTAAATTAAGGTAATATCAGCTTCCTTCTTTATGGTGTTGGGATTGTGTCTTGTTTGGGTATGTTTGAAAAGGTATTCTTGATTCCATAAGGGTTGGAAAATCATGTCTATATGGTCGATTGACTGCTGGACATGATGGAATTTTAATCAAGTGTCAAGGAGAGTAAAAGAAATATGGGAGATGTTCAAATTCTTATAATCAAGCTTATCGTCCCTTGTGGTGGACTCTATCTTCCGTAACATAACCATAATTTAATTCTAGTTGTGTAGATTAAGGGGACGTGTGTATGAATCCGTCGAGTGGTTAAGCAGAGCATTAAAGGTATATAAGGATTACCCTTTCCTTCTTTTGGCATGATCCTAGTAGAAACTACACATAACACAACATTCCTCAAAATGACTCTACTCATGAAAGTTAGAATTGCTCTTGTACTTTATCCTTGAAGATATATCTTGAACGTTGTGTGTCCCAAATTGGGAGAACTTTTCTCATTTTATATTATTTCTCATTATGTGTTATTGTTTGCTCCTTGTTGGTTTCACGACAACTGATATAAGTAGTTACATAATGATAGTCGGAAGGTAATGACCTTATGTCACTCCGACCCAGTTCAAGATGTCCTTCTGATGTCTTCCATGCATTATATATATATATATATATATATTATGAAAATTGAACCGTGATATAGTCGGTCGGGTACGACACTTACTGTGCACACCACTACAGTTGGGTACGTTATGATGATGTTAGCTCCAGAGAGTGGCTTAATGATGATGGTATAGCCCCATTGTGTGGCTTATATATATAAAAAATAATATATATATATATATATATGTTTATTAATGAAATCATGCAGGTCATACACCCTCAGTGGCATTCATAGTTATAAGTTTTCTCTTTCTTGTCTCTATTTACATTACTGCATCTACTTATGTTTTACTTACCTTACATATTCAATATATTGTTCCTACTGACATCACATTGTTGGGGGTACTGCGTTTCATGCCAGCAGGTTTAGATAGATTGATTGACGACCCTTCTCAGTAGGTTCTCAGCTCAGCCGTAGTGTTGGAGCACTCCACTTGTTTCAGAGGTGCTAGTCTCAGTCGGTATGATTTTATATACATATTATGGGTATAGCGGGGCCATGTCCTGATCTTATGATGTTATGTTAATCTTAGATACTTGTACACAAATGTTCTGTGTATAGATGTCATGTATGGCCATGTAGGCCTTCCTGTAGTCAGTTGATATATATTGTGGCCTTGTCGGCCTTCTCTATGTATATATGTTTTGGTTGTTCTACTTCTACTGACTATTACATTCTAATTGTCTGATAAAGTTCATCTTGAGCCCTTGTTGGCCCAAATACTTATAGATCCAGAGTACGTTTCAGAGGTGGTATACTCAAGCCGTTGAGGCACTGGGTACCGGTTACACCCCCCCTCCCAATGTTGGGGTGTGACAAACTTGGTATAAGAGCAGTTCTATCCTAGGGAATCTACAATCTTTGTCTAGTAGAGTCTTATTTATGGGTGTTTTGTACACCACACTTGTAAACATGAGGCTACAATGAATTTAGGATGGTTACTTTTCTTCTTGTTTAGATCATGCGATAGAGTTGAGCTATAAGCATTCTCCTAATTTTATAGTGGTTATGATTACAATGATATATTCTTCTAGCAGGGCCATGACTGTCAGGAGATTGAGATTAGGTCGATAGGAGATTTGAGTAATATTCCCTTCGTTGAAGTAGACCCAAAAGAGGATATAAGTGAGTCACCTTCTCAAGTATCACCGACTCCTATAGTACTAGAGGAGCTAAGGGCAACTCCCGTATCATTAGTTATACCACCAGCGCCACCTGATGATGATGTTAGGAAAGCGGTCTAGATATTAACTCAGTTGGTTTCCTCCTAGGAACGACACCACCCTAGAGTATCTGACAGTAGTAGGTCCCTTGAAGGGTTAGTGAGCTCACATCCAAGAGAGCTCATTGGTCAAGGACAACCGATGTTTAGAGGGTTTGACCTAGTTGAGGATAACTAGAGGGCCAAGAGGCCTAGGATAATTGGTGATTACTAAGGATGACAAAGTAGTAATGAGCTACAATTGTATGGTTAGCGGGCGAGACCTTCATGACAGAGTGTGTATGATCAGAGTTCTCAGGTAAAGCCGAGACAAGCTTCACAAACCTTTGTATTTTAGGGTCAGAGTGGTGTAAATCTAATAGGGCCACCCCAACCATTTTGTAGTCAGCGTGGTCGAGCACATGCTAGAATATGTCATGAAGGAAAAATGGGTTGTTATTGGTGTGGTAATCAGGGTCATAAGATTCGAGAGTGTCCCAAGTTGAGTCTCAAAGGTAAGGGTAAGAGTGGAGATGGATCCTCGAGCTCCAATGATATTTAAGGTGAGTTGTTGGATGAAGGTATGCTATCGATTTCCTTGTTGACATACCTACCTCTTGTAAACTTAGTATTGACCTATTTTGTGTTCGAGAGTATTGAACCCCATACCCCATTATAGGGATTAGTTTTATGGTACCACTCATAGAAAAAGACATTCCCATAGGAATAAGTTATGGATGTAAAGGTAAAAGCCAAAAAGGCTTCCAAACAAGGCAATGGTTATAACCATGTATACACAGAGTAGATTGAAAGGATTTGGAGCTTACACCTGACATAGCGATAGAGTATATCCCTTTTTAAGGAAAATGTTAGATAGATCCCAAACCTATGGTATTATGTTACCCCGATGGCCGAATGAAGATGAAGGTAAGTTGTAAAGATGGGATGTAGGAAACATCATTTGAATGTTCAGCAGCCCATAAGAATCCGTTTGTTTCATGATGACCCTTGTTGAGTAGAACGGAGAACACGTTATACACGCGTGCCCCAAAACTTGTTATACCTTGACCATAATGTATTGAGGACGATCTTATGATATTATTAATAAGAATGAATTATCATGATTGAATTGTGTAAAGATTTACCATCGATACGATCACGTAAAGTGACACAATCATAATAGTGATCCCAAGTCAGTTATAAGAATCAATAGTCTACTGAAATAGAAGGTGACATGAACCCGTCGTCTGTTTGCAAAGGAGTCGTACTGTTTATCGTTGAGAGTTACATGAATTAATGTGAGTAAGCTAAAGCATGCTAAAGGCATTGGACTGGTAAGATCTTCGAATTCATTATTCGACATGTCATAATTTTAGACACCCCTGAATAAGAATAATATAAGTGACAATGAGAACTTTGGAGCAATTCAAGGACGATTGTAAGAAACGTGAAAATAGTTAGTAAGTGCGAATGGAATGGTATGATGAAGTGTCGAGGTAGAAATGCATTTTGCCTAATAACGGATAGGCAAGGGGATTACGACAAATAAGGATGAATATAAATGAGATTACGGTTATGCAGATTTCATAAAAGTGTAATTGCTCTGGGACAATGTAAGAGCATATGGTAAAGAAGGATGGTAAATTTCAAACCCTAAACTAGGGGATGCGGCCGGCACCTGGTGCCCTGCTGGCCTGATTGTACCACTCTGCTGCCAAGGTCGTATTGGGATATACAACAACATAAATACTGAATAAGAGGGACTGTCCCAACATAAATACATAACATGACTGACAAGGTCACAACATGGTTCAACAAAAGACAACTTAGCCAACAAGGCTACACATCAACAACTGTACATATCAGACAAGTCTATGAGAATTTACGAATAATTAAACTGTCATATGGTCGGGACAGGGCCCCGACCTATCCATATTGTACATAACTCTACAAAACATACTCACTAGCTGACCAGGAAGCTCTAGGAAAGACGAAGCTTACTTACTGACGGTTGAGCTCAAAAACTCCTACTGTGGTGGCCTAGTAGAGCCCCTACTAGAACCTACAGCATGAACACACAACGCCCCCGGAAAAAGAGATGTCAGTACAAAATAAATATACCGGTATGTAAATCATGAATAACAATATGAAACTGTAAGCTGTAAAGAAAGGCATAAAATAAATATGAAGAGGTAAGCTGTAAAGGAAAGCATAAAGCAACCTGGATGCCATATAGGGAGAATAATGAAACTCTGAAACTAACTTGTGTGGATAGGACTTATTGTATAAATTGTCCTCGATTTACAGTGTGAGGTGTATAATAAGTCACTGCCTTTAGGTATACTCTGAGGTGTATGTGTGAATTCACATCTACGTGCATGTCCGACCGACTATAGCGCACTGCGGTGTGTATAATGTATATGTACAGCTACCCACAAGCTATTTTCAACGGTCGTGAATAACCCAGCGCTTTTTGCAAGAATTTTGACAGTTCAGATTGGGAAGTTTGACGGTCTGTCAAACTTTTCACAGTCCGTCAACCTTACTGTCAAATTGCCACTTTTTCCGATTTCATCAAAACATATTTTCTTTGATCCGTTTAACTTTCAAACACTCCGGTACTTCCATAAATAAGTTTTAAACCTTTACTACCCTTCCGTAAGGTCGTACCTCTTCTCGAGACATCGGTATCCATTAACAACAAGAAGAAACTCGAAACTACGGGGTGTAACATCCTCCCCCCCCCATCTTAGAAACATTCATCCGTGAATGTTTAAGATATTCTTAACTCTCGAGGGTTCTAAAAATTTTGGCAGAGTTTCCTTTGTAAACAGGACTATCCAAAACTGTTAAATGGCCCAAACATATATCCAGTGCCACACAGGGCAACACAATATAAAATAACATCAACTAGGCCTCACACGACCATCTGTATATTTCAAAATCAAAGAAAGTAAGACATAACTCAACTCAACTATTCTCTTCCGCTCTGAGCTGCACCTGCCATATCTACATTAACATTAACACCTAAATAAGATATAGGATTTAGCATTGTGAAATAGAATAGAAATGAGAGAATCGTATCGGTATAACCTGAATACTAAGTTAAGTAAAGGTATTTGGATCATATAATTTGTTCGGCCTACCAAGTCATTCCTTTTATATTGTTATTTCTCCATAGCACCTTAATGGAGGCAACTTATTTTTTTCTCAACTTTCAAAATTGGAGATTTAAAATGGCTACTAGAGTCTCTTCATAGGTTAAATACTCAATGATATGCACATCCTCTATGGAAGTAATAAGGGAGGGATCTCCTATGCACTTGCAAAATATTGATATATGGAATATCGGGTGAACTACTTCGAATTTTGAGGGTAGTTCAAGTTCATAAACCACTCGGCCTATCATGCAAATGATTTTATATGGACCAACATATTTGGGACTAAGTTTTCCTTTCTTGCCAAACCTCATAACCCCTTTCATTAAAAAGACCTTTAAGAATACCAAATCGTTAACTGTGAATTCCAAATCACGGTGTTGAACATCTGAATAAGATTTTTGTTGACTCTGGGCAGTCAATAAACATTCTTGAATTAGCTTTACCTTTTCAATCGCTTGCTGGACCAAATCGGGACCTAGTAATCCGACCTCACCTAATTCAAACCAGCCAATTGGGGATCTACACTGCCGTCCATATAATTTCTCATACGTGGCCATCTTGATGCTGGAATGATAGCCATTAGTGTAAGAAAACTCAATAAGGAGCAAGTGATTGTCCCAACTACCTTTGAAATCCAATACATAAGCCCATAGCATGTCCTCAAGTGTCTGGATTATGCACTCGTCCTGACCATCGCTCTGTGGATGGAAGATTGTGCTAAGGTTCACCTAAGTGCCTAAACCATTCTGAAACGACCTCAAAAAGTGATCCGTGAACTAAGAACCCCTATCAGATATGATGAAGACCTGAATACCATGCAATCAAACTATTTCTTTGATATATAGCTTGGCATAATCCTCTGCCAAAAGAGTCATGCGAACAGGTAGAAAATGGGCTAATTTTATAAGCATGTCGATGATCACTCAACTGTAATCAAATTTTTTATAAGAACGGGGTAACCCATTGATAAAATCCGCGTTAATCATTTCCCACTTCTGAGTAGGGATCTCAATATGATGGATCAAACCTCCAAGCTTCTGATGCTCGATCTTAACTTGCTGATGAATCGGGCATTGATCTACAATTGCTGTAATATCTTTCTTCATATCATTCCACCAGTAAACATGTTAGAGGTCATGATACATCTTTGTAGAGCAAGGATGAATAGAATACCTAGACTGGTGAATCTCAGTCATAGTTTTCTCTCAGATTCCTCCTACGCCTGTACACGTAGTCGACCTTGATATCTAAGGACTCTGTCTTCTGTAACTTCTAACATCGTCTTGTTTTGCAGGGGAATCCCTTATTTCATTCGGACCAACTCAGGGTCATCAAACTATCTTACCTTTACCTCTGCTATCAAGGATGATTCTGCGGTATTCTGAACCACTGGTCCTCCATCATCCGTGTCCAAAAGTCGCACATTTAAACTGGCTAAGCGACTTAGTTCTTTGGTCATCTCTAGCTTGTTAACTTCAATACCATCCAAAATCCCTATAGACTTACGGCTGAAGGTATCAGCTACGACATTTTCCTTGCTGGGGTGGTATAAAATGTCAACGTCATAATCCTTCACTAATTCCAACCACCTTCATTGCCTTAACTCCTTCTGGTGAAATATATACTGCAGACTCTTATGTTCTGTGAATATGTCAACGTGGACTGCATATAGATAATGATGCCATATCTTCCGGGCAAAGATTATTGCATACAACTTATGATTTTGGAGCGTCTGTAACATCGCTCAGAGATGACCTGTATGGTCTGCCTTAGTCCAGGAGTACATCAAAATATCATCGATAAACACGATCAGGAAGATGTCCAAAATGGCGTGAAGACTTAATTCATTAAATCAATGAAGGCCACTGGCGCATTAGTGAGTCCAAAAGATATCACCCAAAACTCAAAATGACTATGCCTAGTTCAAAAGGCTATCTTCGGGATATCTTTCTCCTTTACTCTTAACTGATGGGATTCTGATCTTAAGTCAATCTTTGAAAAATACTTAGCACCTTGCAACTGATTGAATAAAGCATAGATCCTCGAAAGTGGATACTTATTCTTGATAGTGACCTTATTAAATTGCCTTTAATCAACACACATCCTTAAGGAACAATCCTTCTTGCGGACAAACAATACTGGCGCGCTTCATGTTGAAGTGTTACGCCTGATAAAACCTTTCTCCATTATATCCTTCAATTGATCCTTCAATTCCCTCAGCTCAGCAGGAGTCATTCGATAAGAATGGATAGATATCGGCTGCGTATCTGGAAGTACGTCAATGGTGAACCCAATTTCCTGCTCTAGAGAGATGCCCAGAAGCTCATCCAAAAATACAACAAGAAACTCATTAACTACAGGGACATACTAAAGGGTTGGAGGTTCTGCATCTGCGTCCCTGACCCAAACTAAATGATATTTGAAAATTATTTTCTTGGCTTTCAGGTAGAAAATAAACCTGCCTTTAAGTGTAGTAGAGTTGTATTTCCACGCAAGGGTCGGCTCGCCTGGACAATTGAACTTACCAATCTTTGTCCAAAAATCAACATTTTCATAATAAGAAGCCAACTAGTCCATGCCCATAATGACGTCAAACTCGATCATATGTAATTCGTCTAAATTAGCCAAAGTAGGGTGATTACAAACCGTCACGGTACAATTTCTATAAATGTGTCATGCTACAATCATCTCACCAACCGGTGCAACTACTTCATATGGCATAGACAACAACTCTGGTTTAAAACCAAATTTTCTAGCAACAAAGGGCGTAACATAAGACAAATTGGAACTTGGATCTATTAGTGCATAAACATCATAGGTGAAGACATATAGTATACATGTGACAACATTCGGAGATAACTCCGAATCCTGGCAACTGGATAAAGCATAAATGCGATTTTGAGCGCCACTTAAACCATAGGCTCCTCCTCGGCCTCTGTCTCTACCTGCTGAGGTATATGGCCCACCACTCTGCGGATTTACACTTGATGAAGATGATGTTTTCGATCCCGTCAGCTGAGTTGTATCACCTCTACCTCTACTTGGAAACTTACGCAAATAGTGACCAAGATCCCCGCAGGAATAACACACATCAAAACCCTAAAGACATCATCCCATATGTTTCCTACCACTCTGACTACATGGCGGTAATGGAGGTCTTATCTGTACTGAACCTCTTTGCGTCTAATAACTAAATTCTCTCAAACTTTGTCCTGGTCCTAACTTAGCATACTTATCATACCTCAGCCCCTGAAACTAGTATGGAGCACTATTATCAACCCAAGGTGAATGTCTAGGAAATTACTACCTGAAGCTACCCACTTCCTCTCCAAATGACCAAGCTGACCTAGCTCTCTTGATGAATACCCTTTCTACACTTTGATCCTTTCAAAGTTGCCTCTTGCAATCCTCAATGCCCTGAGCATATGACTGTATTCTAGAAATATCCATTTCCCTATTTAGCGAGGCTATTGTACATTCATCAATCAGATGCGGATCCAAAACCGCTACAAATAGATGAATTCGATCCCTCATTGTGTCCACAATATTTGGAGCATACCTAGCCAGAGAATCATACTTCAGACTGTATTCTCTTACACTCTTTTCGTTCTGTTTAAGGTTTAAAAATTTCTCCACTATGGCCTCTCATACCTCTAATGGAAAGTACTAATCAAGAAAGGCTTATGAAAACTCCTCCCACACATCTGGAGGTGCATTTGGTCCTCGAGACTGCTCTCAGGCCTCATACCATACAACATCCATATCACGTAACCTGAAAGAGGCCAACTCTATTTTCTCCCTCTCCAAAGCATGCATAACCCGCAATACACTCAATATTTGATCAATAAAATCTTGGGGGTCCACATTTGAATCAGCCCTAGTGAATACTGGTGGACTCAACCTGAGAAATTCTCTAGTCCTAGAACTTCCAATACCATTGAATGACCCAGCGCCTGCTGAATCCCTTATCTAAAGTTATTGGGTAGCTACTATCTGTGTTAATAACTTCACAACATTTGCCACTCCTTTCTCAGAAGACTCCGGTGAAGGAAATGGTTGGACCGGATTCTGTGGAACTAGAGGTACTGTGTCCTGAGGAGCTAGAGGCATTGCATCTCCTCTAGCCTCCTCCTGAGGTTGTGGAACATGTGATACGTGGGAATGCCACTCTCCATAAGATTCAACTCTATCAACTTGGTCAGGCGGGGCATTAATGGTACCTTCACCCCTATCATCACTGGCTCGATAACTAGCAGTAACTCTTGTCATAACTGGCATGACTAGAAAAGGGAATTAGAGAATGAAATAGACTCAAAACCATGTAACTCAGCTCTATTGCATGATCTAGGAAGTGAAAGAACAACAACCATCCCTAAATGCCTGGTAGCCTCTTGTTTATAAGTATGGTGCACAACACATCCATAAATAAGACTCTACTAGACACGACTCACATACTCCCTAGTACTAGCCTACTCTGATACCAAGTCTATCACACCCTAAAATAGGGGGTATGGCCGGCACCTAGTGCACTACTGGCCCGAGCATACCATTCTGGTGACCAGACTTCTATATGCATAACACTTCCGCCAAATAAGGCTATGTTGGGATATACAATAACATCAATACTGAACAAGAGGGATTGAACCAACATATATACATAACATGATCAACAAGGTCACAACATGGTTCAACAAAAGATAACTGAGCCGATAAGGCTATACGTCAACAACTGTACATACAAGAAAAGTCTATGAGCCTCTATGAATAACTGAATTATCATATGGTCGGGACAAGGACTCGACCTACCCAAACTGTACATAACTCTGCAAAACATACTCATTAGATGACCAGGAAGCTCCGGTAAAGATGAAGCTTACTTACTGATGGCTAAACTCGACAACTCCTACTGTTATGGCGTAGTAGAGCCCACATCAGAACCTATAGCATGAAAATATAGCGCCCCCCAAAAAAAGGGATGTCAATGTGAAAGAAATGTACCGATATGTAAAGCATGAATAACAATATGAAACTGTAAGCAGTAAAGAAAGGCATAAAAGCAATATGAAGAGGTAAGCTGTAAAGGAAATCATAAAGCAATCTAGATGCATATAAGGCGAATAATGGAACTCTAAAACTAAAATGAAACCTCTATGGATAGTCCGTATTGTATAAACTGCCCTCTACTTATAGTGCGAGGTGTATAATAAGTCACTTCCCTCAGGTATACTCTAAGGTATATGTATGGATGCACATCTACGAGCCTGCTCGACCGACTATAGCACAACAAGGTGTGCATGTACATGTACAGCTTCCCACTGGATATTTACAATAATGGTGAATAATATATATATATATATTTATATATAGTAATAGTAGTACTCAAGGCCTCTTGAAACTTTTTTTTTTTACTTTACTTTTAGAATGACTTTGAGTCAACTCTGACGATTAACTCTATGAGACACTTCTTTCCGAAGGCTAATGATAAGGTAAACCATTAACCAAACAACAAATGTCATAAGGGTAGAAATAACAATGATTAATTCTTGACAAGAGATCTTGATATACAATAGAATGAAGCTTTCAATGTTTCTTTTTGAAAATTTCTAACTCTTTGGATTTCATGATTTTGAAAGAAAGGGATAGCCTTACATACCTTGTCCACGAAGCTAAAAGTCATTATACAAGTCCTCGTACTCCTTACAGATGATTATCTATAGAAGGGTAAATATTAATATTGAATCCATATTCTATAGAGAGACTTCACTTAGGCATCTTATCAATAACTTTAAGCACATGGATTCTTAGACTTCTTTACAAGGGATACTTATGAAATTCGATCCCAAAATTCTCTGAAATGCACTTTCCTTAGTTTCACAACATAAACAACCAGTTTGATAATCAATTCCAACTGATATCTCAAGTAAAACAGCCCACAAGTCATATCACGATGGTTTCATATATTTACGAGTTTTGATTACAAAAATACTTTCACAACTTGCTCCAAATCATCAATTAATCATAATAATAAGTAGAGGAGGATAAATATTACCTTCACGCACCAAAATCCCCCTAAAACAGCAAGCTACTCCCTCTCCAAGGGTTTTCCAAATCCGATCTTATTTGGAAAAGACGATTCCTATGATAATCACGAGGTTTATCACTCTAATCTTGCGTAATTGACCTTTTATTTGAGTTTGAGATAATATGGAACCTTAGAGAGGATTTAGGGAGGGTTCTAGGGCCTGGTTGTGATGACAAAGGAGTACCAACTCGAGAAAATTCAATATAAACTCGACAAAAATTTTGCACTGCCTCAAAAGGACGGTTAGATAGACGATTTGTCAATCTGGACCGTTAATCCAGCTCAAATTTTCAGGAATTTTGATGGTTCAGATTGGGCCTTTTGATGGACCCATCAACCTTATTGTCAAATTGCCACTTTTTTCGATTTCCTCAAAATGTATTTCCTTTAATCCATTTAACTTCCAAACACTCCGGTTCTTCCATAAACAAGATGTAAATCTTTATTACCCTTTCGTAAGGTCATACATATTTTCGGGACATCAATATCCATTAACGAGATGACGAAATGTAAAATTACGGGGTGTAACAGTAAGTAACTCTTTGGTTAGAGATGCCAGACTTCTGATGTTCAGGAAGCTAATATGTGAATACATTAAACCAAAGTGACCCCCCAAGGTACCTCGTAATGTAAATGTAAAAGAAGAATGATTGAGCAATCGGTTGATAGGAGACCTATATAAGACTGAGACCAAAAACCTCTGACGAGCCACCGTATAATATAAAAAACTTTGAATTGGATCTGAAACTGCGAAGTATCGTTCAACAGTTTTTGCAGTCATAACTCTTAGGAAGTATGTAAACGGAGGTGGTGGTGAGTAAAGTTCAATATTAGCGTATAAATAATCAAAAGAGGCTAATAAGCCTAAGGATACATGGTAGATATTAAAGAGATAATGATTTTAAAAAAAGATGGGGCAGCATGCAACTAAAGATGGTTACAATCATTTTGAATTGTCTAAAGGTTCTACGAGGGAAATAAAATAAATGACTTACATCTTAACGAGAATAAGGGAATATTTTTCCTAAGGTGTCGTTGGTAGAAAGTCATAGTCATGAGGAAACTAATGAAGTGTTGGTTTAACTTCAGTAATAAAATTTGGATATAGTAGACCAACGTCTTGTAACATCAAATCCTTCAGAGTCTTATGTAACTAATGAGAGAATAAGCTAACAACTTATGATATACAAGATATTAACATGAATACTGAATTGGGAGAAAAATTTGAGATTGTACGTACCAGGACATTTCAGAATAAATTAAAATGCGATAAATGAGCAAGTGTAAAAAAGAAGCAAGGAAAAGATCAAGAAAGTGCAAAGAGGATGTTCTTTATGGATTCACGAATTAGATCCTACCGCAACGAGATGAGTACTTTAGCTATGATGGCGTTAATTATGAAATGTTCGTGTTGAGGCACTATAGTCACAAGAGTTTTCAGCACCCTTTGGGATAAGTGGAGATAAGTTAACGGTAAAAGTGATAACTTAAGTAGTTCAAAGGATTTCAATATAGATAACCCTACACCATTTAGATAAAGTTAGCATTGTACACAGCACAACCAATCGTGTTTGCACGAGCGGCTTGACTAATGAGGATATTAAGGTAGGAAGTGGACTCATGGAATGCATCAGTTAATTAAATGGAAATTTGACTGGCAACTTTAGAGTCAAATTTAGATGATGACAGTCTTATGACTCAGAATACAGCAGAATCATCCCTCATATTGAATGATAAAGAGCATTGGGATAAATAAAAAGTGGAATTTAGCAAAGGGAATCGTAGCCTTCGAGCTTAATAGAAGAGGGACCCTTAAGTACCAAGGCTATTTGGGTGTTCCCAATGTAGAAAAATTCCTACAGGGATCTATTATTCATTATATCCTATCTATCTAGAATCTATTAAGAGGTATCAAGATGTCAAAGGAATGAATTGATGGAGAAACTTAAAGAGAAACTACAGATGACGTAGCCTAGTATCCTAATTTCCCACAGGTAAATGATGAACAGTAAAAGCCTGGTGGATTGTCTTAGAATACTATGGACCCAATGTTAAGATGGGAAATGATTGATATGAAATTCATTAATGATTTACTTTTCTCTCATCGTAAGTTTGATTTTATTTGAGTAATTGTGATAGGATGATTAGCCAACTCACTTATTTCCAACCAAAACTACTTATACAGTCGAGGATTATGTGAGATTGTATATTGGACATTGGTACTAAATTCATAGCTGATTTTTGAAGATTGTTGCAAGGGTTTGGGCACTCAGGTTTTTCCCAAATTCAAACAGATAAATAAGTCAGACGTATGATTCAGACGCCCGAGGACATGTTATGAATTTGCATATTGGATTCCAAGAGAAATTGGGATAACCACCTATCACTTATTGAGTTTTGATGACGACTATTATACTAATCATTTGAGTAACTCCATACCCTCCATTTGAGTAGATATGTTGGACTCCGAACGGAAGGTTCAAGGCAAAGAAAATTAGAGATAATGAAACCTGACGTAATGTACCAAGTCATAAAGAAGATGAAGTTATTTAAAAGAAGATGTTGGCTTTTTAGAGCCGTCAGGAAGTCGCATTTAGAGGTGTGATGACGAAACATAGAATTCCAAGTCAAGAATGGAGTAAGTTTTAAAAAGCTCGCCTATGAAGGGCGTGATGAGATTTGGGGAAAAGATGAGGCCCTAGTCTGTGGTATGCTACATCGTACCATATAATTCGATGAATAGGACAAGTGGCTTACAAGATAAACGTGCCTCTAAAGTAAGAGTTCGCCTATAAAATGTTCTGTGTTTCAACAATATGAAAGTATGTTGAGAGTCCTTATCAGATCATACCCATTGATGAAGTACACGTTACCAAGAACTTATCATATAGAGAATTCCCTACTGTTGTTTTGACATCAACAAGCTCATGAGTTAAGTATTAAAGATGATAGCCTCCTTAAAATATTTTATGATAGAGTAAATACACAAAAGTAATGATGTAGGAAATGAAAGAAGGGATACATCATAAGCACCGTCAATTATTTTAGCAAAGGGCTCTACATGATTATGATTTGAATGTAAGTCTCCTAATATACCTAATGCTTGATAGTGTGAGGTCTGATGCGTGATCAAGAGCGGAGGTGGTAGAGGAAGAGAGGGTTACCGTACATACAAGAGTCTTCCAGCTCTTACGGAAGCTCTTTCTAAATGACTCATTCTCGGATAGTGTACCTGATGTTTGATGCCCGTATGAGTCTGGATGTTAGGTATGTCGTGTTTATGACCTTACGAGGCAAGATTATATATCTTATACTTATTCAAAGGGATGCGGATGGCCCCATTTATAAGGAAAATTATGTCGGAAGTTTTAGAAAGTCCTAAGGATTGTGGTTACTTATGTATGCCCCCACTTTCGAGGATGAATGTTCCTAAGGCGGAAGGATGTTACACCCCATACTTTATATGTTGATTTTGTCCTGTAATAACTAACGTAAACCTATAGATCTTATGAAACCCCTATAATGATAATAAAGGCTTTAAACAAGTGTTGATAAAGTATTGTGAGTGTTCGAGGCTAAACGAATCTAAGGAGCTATGTTCGTCACAAGTTTACGATATGTGGCAGATTTCATGGACAGTTAAATTAATTACAATCAGTAAATTGGTGGTCTTCCACCATGAAATGGTGACTGAGCTTATGGAAATTTCCACCTAAATCACGGTGGACATTCACGGCCTGTGAAAACTTTTCACGATCCGTGAAACTGCCGTGGAAGTGAAGCGGTGCCACCGACTCAACCTGTTATTTAAGTTATTTTGGTCGAATTGAGCTTCATTTTTATACTCCTCCCAGCCCCTAAACACCCCTAGACTCTCTCTAAAAGATCTTCCTTGATTCAAGGCCAAAATCTGATGCCGGTTATGTAAATCCAACGCGGATTGGTCTGTGTTATTCGTAGAACTCAGCTTCTCTTGTTATAATCTACTTGGAAGTTGCTTAGAAGTGAAATAAGGTTGGACTAAAGGTTGTTGCTGCTAAATTAAGGTAAGATATCCCTCATTCTTCATGGATTTAAGTGTATCTAAGTCATAATTAAGTGTTGTAAATTAGAACATACGAATAAATGACCGAAAGGTCATGTTGGGATTGTGTCTTGTTTGGGACTGTTTGAAGAGGTGTCCAAGTTTGAAATAGGGCTTTTTATGAACCTTAGGTTCAAAATGGAGCTTTTCTCTAATATATCATGGATGTGTTGTTGGTGTCACACCCTAACCTTCGGGGGTTGGGGAAAGTTGGGGTGAATGGAACCCGGTGCTTCAACGACCCGAGCATACCACCTCTAAAACGTACTCTGGATCTGTAAGTATTTTGGCCGACAAAGCCACAGGATGACCTTTATCAGACAATCAGAACGTAATATTCTTTAGAAGCATAACAACCCAAACATATATGCATAAACAAGGCCAACAAAACCACACAATATATCAACTGACTAACAGGAAGGCCGCCAAGGGCATACATGACATCTATACACAAGACATTTGTCTACAAGCCTCTTAGAGTAACATAACATCATGAGGTCAAGATAGCGCCCCGCCATACCCATATTATGTACATAAAACCATACTGACTCAAACTAGCACCTTCGGAACAAGTGGAGTGCTCCAACACCACGACTGAGCTGAGAACTTACAACGAAGGGTCGTCATTCCGTCTATCTAAACCTACGGGCATGAAATGCAGTGCCCCCAACAAGGGGACGTCAGTATGAATAATGTATTGTATATGTTAGACAAGTAAAACATAAGGATATGTAGTAATGTAAATAGAGACAACATGTAACTCTGAATGCCACTGAGGGAGTATGGCATGCATGATTTAAAAACATGTACATGTATATATAAGCCACACAATGGGGCTATACCATCATCATCAAGCCGCTATATAGGGCTAACATCATCATAACGTACCCAACTGTAGTGGTGTGTACAGTAGGTGTCGTACCAGTCCGACTATAGTGCGGTTCAGAGTTCATAAAGTATATATATATATATATAATGTATGAAAGACATCAGAAGGATATCTTGAACTTGGTCGGAGTAACATAAGGTCGTTACCCTCTGACTATCGTTATGTAACTACATATATCATATATCGTGAAACCAACAAGGAGCACATAATATCATATAATGAGAAATAATATAAAATGCGGAAAGTACTCCCGACAAGGGACATACAAGGTTCAAGAAATATCTTCAAGAATAAAGTACAAGAACATCTCTAACTTTTAAGAGTAGAGTCCTTTTGAGGAATGTTGCGTTTTGTGTCATTTGTACTAGGTTCATGCCAAATGAAGGAAAAGGTAAGTCTTACAAACCTTCAATGATCTGCTTAACCACTTCATGGATTCAGCCGCACTTCCCCTTAATCTACACAACGATAATTAAACTATGGTTATGTTACAGAAACTAGAGTCTGTCACACGGAACGACAAGCTCAATTATGACAATTTGAAAAACATCTCCCCTATTTTGTTTACTCTCATTGAGACTTGATGACAAAACCATCATGTCCAGCACTCAACCGACCATATAGACATGATTTTCCAATCATTATATAATCAAAAACACCTCTTCAAACAGTCCCAAACAAGACACAATCCCAACATGACCTTTCGGTCATTTATTCGTATGTTCTAATTTACAACACTTAATTATGACTTAGATACACTTCAAAACATGAAGAAGGAGGGATAGCTTACCTTAATTTAGCAGCAACAACCTTTAGTCCAACCTTATTTCACTTCTAAGCAACTTCCAAGTAGATTACAAAAAGAGAAGTTGAGTTCTACGAATAACACAGACCAATCCGCGTTGGATTTACATAACCGGCGTCAGATTTTGGCCTTGAATCAAGGAAGATCTTTTAGAGAGAGTCTAGGGGCTGGGAGGAGTATAAAAATGAAGATAAATTCTACCAAAATAACTTAAATAACAGGTTGAGTCGGTGGCACCGCTTCACTTGCACGGCAGTTTCACGGATCGTGAAACGTTTTCACAGGCCGTGAATGGCCACCGTGATTTAGGTGGAAATTTCCATAAGCTCAGCCACCATTTCATGGTGGAAGACCACCAATTTACTGATTGTAATTAATTTAACAGTCCATGAAATCTGCCCCATATCGTAAACTTGAAAAGAACATAGCTCTTTAGATTCGTTTAGCCTCGAACACTCACAATACTTTATCAACACTTGTTTAAATCCTTTATTATCATTATAGGGGTTTCATAAGATCTTTAGGTTTACGTTAGTTATTACAGGACGAAATCAACATATAAAGTATGGGGTGTAACATCCTTCCGCCTTAGGAACATTCGTCCTCGAATGTGGGGGCATACACAAGTAACCACGATCCTTAGGACTTTCTAAAACTTCCGACATAATATTCCTTATAAATGGCGCCATCCGCATCCCTTTGAATAAGTATAAGATATCTAATCTTACCTCGTAAGGTCATAAACACGACATACCTAACATCCAGCCTCATACGGGCATCAAACATCAGGTACACCATCCGAGAATGAGTCATTAAGAAAGAGCTTTCGTAAGAGCTGGAAGACTCTTGTATGTACGGTAACCCTCTCTTCCGCTACTACCTCCACTCTTGATCACACATCAGACCTCACACTATAAAGCATTAGGTATATTAGGAGACTTACATTCAAATCATAGTTATGTAGAGTCCTTTACTAAAACAATTGATGGTGCTTATGATGTATCCCTTCTTTCATTTCCTACATCATTACTTTTGTGTATTTACTCTATCATAAAACATTTTAAGGAGGCTATCATCTTTAATACTTAACTCCTGAGCTTGCTGATGTCAAAACAACAGTAGGGAATAATAACCAAAGATATAATCGCATTAGAATGAAAAGAAGCTTACCCAAACGAAGGTTCTTGCAAAAACTCCAAAAATCCACCTAAGACTGAGCTCTCAAGTCCCAAAAATGATGAATGAAATGTCCAGGTTTGAAATAGGGCTTTTTATGTTCTGCCCAATGATCTTTGCAAAAGCGGACACATTTATCGCAAATGTGACATTCTACTCGCAAATGTGAGTTTCCATCCGACCTGGACTATTCGCAAATGCAAGCCATTCCTCACAAAAGCAGAACTCACAAATGTGAGCCATTCCTCGCAAAAGCGGAACTCCCAATTCCAAGCTTCCCCTCGCAAATGCGAGTGAACTAGAAATAGCAACTCCAAAATTGTTCCAAACTTCGAATCAACCCCCGAAACTCATCTCAGACATCATAGACACAAACCAAATATACAAATCACTACTAAAACATGCAACAAACATGATCGAGCACTCAAAATACTCATACGAGGTCATTTTGACCCGTTGTTGACTATGGTTAAATCCAAAACCCTTAAATTACAAGAATTCCAACCAAGCATCCAAAATACATTCGAGTCCTTCAAGAACCGAACCAATTACTTGACTAAGTCATAAAAGACATTTCAGACCTAATGGAATCAATGAAACTTCGAAAAAGACTCAAATTCCCTCGATGATGACGTTAGTCAACCAAAACTCATATTTTAAATTATGAATTTCTAAAATTTCACATTCTTATCTGAATCTTACCCAAATCTCTTGGGACTCGTTCCAACCATTCAACGAAGTTAAAAATCACGTTCTGGAGCTAACAAAATCATCAAAATCCGATTTTGAGTGTCTTTCCAAAAGTCAACTCCTAGTCAAACATTCCAAACTTAAAGCTTCAATTTCCAAAACTTATGATTTTCTCCTGTTATTTTCATCCAATTGCCTTGAGAATCGCGCCGCACATCTCCGCACATAAAATACATCAAAACAAAGCTAAGGAGAGGGAATTTATGAAAAGAAAAAAGAAAAATATCCAAAATGACCTAACGGGTAATTACATCATCCACCACTTAAACACATGTTCATCCTTGAACGTAAAAGAGAAAGAAAATACATGAATCACCGAAATGGTGAGGATATCCAGCCCGCATATATAACTCAATCTCCCAAGTAGCCTCCTCGACCAGATGATGCCTCCACTGAACCTTTATTGAAGCATTCTCCTTGGACCTCAATTTATGAATCTTTCTATCAAGAATAACAACTAGCTCTTCCTCAAAAGTCAAGTTCTGATAAAAAAATAGCGAATCCCATTGAATCACATTTGAACCGTCCGAATAGTACATTTTAAGAATGGAAATATGAAATATGGGATGACTCCTGACAAGCCAGAAGGTAAATCCAACTCATAGGATACCCCACCAGTACGCTGAACGATCTCAAATAGGCTAATATACTTGGGGCTCAACTTTCCCTTCTTCCCGAATCTCATTACACCCTTCATGGGTCACACCACCAATAAAACCCACTCACCAACCATGAACTCCAAGTCACTAACCTTCCGGTCTGCATAACTCTTTTTCCGACTCTAAGTTGTGAGAAGTCTCTCCCAAATCAACTTAACCTTGTCAAAAGAATCACGCAACAAATATGTACCCTAAGGCCCAACCTCAAATACATCAAATCAACCAATAGGAGAACGACACCTCCTCCCATACAATACCTCAAATAATGATATCTCAATACTAGAATGTTTATTGTTGTTGTAAGAAAACTCAACCAAAGGTATGAACTAATCCGATTGACCACCAAAATTGATCAAACAGGCCCAAAACATATCCTCAAGGACCTGAATAGTCTGCTTCGACTGGCTATCAGTCTGAGGCTGAAATATTGTACTAAGCTCCACCCGAGTACCCAACTCATTCTGCATAGATCTCTAGAAGTGGGATGTGAATTGCGTGCCTTGATCCAAAATGATAGAAATAGGCACCCCATGCTAATGAACTATCTCTATGATGTAGATCCTAGACAACTTTTATGAATTGTATGTAGTTTGAACTAGTACAAAGTAAGCCTACTTTGTCAACCGATCCACAATCACCCAAATGGAATTAAACTTTCCTAATATCCGTGGTAACCCTACCACAAAATCCACAGCGATCCGCTCCTCCACTCGGGTATAGGCATTCTCTGAGTGAGCCCGCCATGATTTTGGTGCTTATACTTCACTTGTTGACAACTCAAACACCGAGATACAATTCCATGATGTTCCTCTTCATACTATACCATTAATAATGTTGTTTTAAATCCCGATACATCTTTGTTGCCCCTGGATGAATAGAGTATCTCGAACTATGTGTCTTCTCCATGATTAATCTAATCAAATCCCCCACTTGGGGAACACAAATGCGACGCTTAATCCTGAAAACTCCCTCATCATCAAGAATAGTCTCTATTTCCTTTCCTTTCAAAACTTTGTTGCAAATCTTGCACAACTTGGCATCATTAAAGTACTATTGGGCTATAATTTTCTCCAATAACGAAGATCATGCCTCCACATAAGCTAAAACCTTGCCAGGCTCAGAAATATTAAGTCTTACCATACAGTTTGCCAAAGACTGAAGCTCTATAGAAAAAGGTCGCTCCCTAACTTGTAATGATGCTAGGCTACCCATACTCACCATTGTTCGACTCAAAGCATCTGCCATAACACTGGCCTTGCTCGGGTGATAAAGAATAATCATATCTTAATCCTTGAACATCTGTAACCACCTCATTTGCCTCAAATTGAAATCCCTTTGATTAAAAATATGATGAAGACTCCGATGATCGTTAAACACATGACAATGCACACTATAAAGGTAATGCCTCCAAATCTTCAATGCAAACACTACCACCGTCAACTCCAAGTCATGAGTTATGTGGTTCTTTTCATGCACTTTCCACTACCTCGAAGCATAAGCTAGAACTTTCCCCTTCTACAACAAAACACAACTAAGGCCAATCTGAGAAGCATCACAATATACAGTAAAACCCTCTCCCTCCATGAGAAGAGTCAAAATCGGAGCTATAGTCAACAGTGTCTTGAGATTTGAAATCTCCCATCACACTCATCCGACCACTGAAATGGTACATTCTTCTAAGTTAGTTTAGTCAAGGGAGATGCAATAGCTGAAAACCCCTCCACAAAACGTCGATCATAACTAGCGAGGCTAACAAAACTCTGAATCTCGATAACTAAAGTAGGTCTAACTCAATCACAAACTTCCTCAATCTTCTTGGGATCTATGATAATACCATCCTAGGTCACCATATGGCCCAAGAATGCAATATAACTAAGTCAAAACTAACACTTTGAAAACTTGGCATAAAGTTGCTTCTCCTTCATAATTCCCAACACGATGCTCAAATACTATTCGTTCTCCTCCCCACTTATAGAGTAGATCAATATATCGTCGATGAATACAATCAAAAAATAATTCAAGTACAGTCTAAAGACACTGTTCATCAAATCCATAAAATATATTGGGGCATTAGACAACCTAAAAGACATGACCAAGAACTCATAATGACCATGACGGGTCCTGAAAGTCGTCTTAGGGTTATCCTCTGCTCTAGTCATCAACTAGTGATAACCGAACCTCAAATCAATCTTAGTGAAGACCGACGCACCCTAAAGCTAACCAAACAGGTCAGCAATACAAGAAATAGGATACTTGTTCTTAATCGTGACCTTGTTCAACTGTCAAAAGTCAATACACATCCGCATAGACCCATCCTTCTTCTTCACAAACAACACTGAAACACCCCAAGGCGAAACACTCGGCCTAATGAACCCTTTACTAAACATACCCTGAAACTACTCCTTCTACTCCGTTGGCACCATACTATCCGATATAGCAAAATAGAAATGAGCTTGGTGTCCAACTCCACATAAATACAAAAATCAATATCACGATCCCCTGCAACACCTGATAAATCTGTCAAAAATACCTCGGTAAACTCCCTAACTACTGGTATTGACTCAAGGAGAGGTGTATAAACACTAGTATCACGGACATATGCAAAATAATCCAAACCAAATTTCTCAACCATCCACCTATCCTTAAGATAAGATATCACTTTCCTTGGTTCATAACTAGCAGCATCCTTCCACTCCAACCTAGGAATTTCCAGCATGGCTAACGTAATTGTCTTGGCATGACAGTCCAATATCGCATGATAATGAGACACCAATTCATTCCTAGGATAATGTCGAAGTCTACCATGTCATGAATTGTCAAATCAGCCCAAGTGTCTACCCTATCAAAGTCACAACACAAGATTGGTACATCTGATCCACTAATACAGAATCTCCAACAAAAGTAGAAATACTAACAGGGAATTCAAGTGACTTACACATCATACCCAATCTTGAAGCAAAATAAGTAAACACATAAGAGTATGTATATCCTAGATCAAATAATGTTATATCTTGCCAAGGAAAAAATAAAATAGTACATGTGATGACTACATCATAAGCCTCTGCCTCTAGTCTACTAGGGAATGCATAGCACTGAGTACGGCTACCCTCGACCTGAGAACCTCCGCAACCACTGCCACAACCTGACTTAGAACTACCTCTACCACTCTGTGTACTGCTCTAGCCGGCTGCACTCCTGCTCTCGATCTAGAATCATGGGAGCTAGAGTGTTGACCACTATGCCTAAGTCTAGGGAAGTCCCTCACAAAGTGTGCCATATAACCATACTCATAACATCCACTATGAGACATTGGCTACTGAGAAGAGCTAGCATGGACAGAATAACTACCTCGAACTCTAGGTCAAGAATACGAACTCTGGGAACCCTGTCCCAAATTATAACCACCACGACCCTAAGAACCACTAATTGAAGTCTGTATTTCTTTCTAAACTAGCCTGCTAAAGTGTAGGCAATAACCCTATCATGATAACCTTTACCACCAGACGAGGTACCTCCATAACAGCCTAAGTTGCGGGGCTTCTTGCTCGATCTATCCCCAAACTCCTGATAGCCTCAACACTCCTAGCGACATCCATTACTGCATGAGAAGTACATCCCAAAGCTGTCACATTCATTTTGCACCCCGAAGGTGATACGACAAACCCCTTAAATACTTTTTGATCCTCTGTGTCTCATCTGGTAATATAGTCAAAGCATGGCGAGATAAGGAATATAACCTCATCTCATGCTTAGTCACTAACATACAGACCTGCTCCAACCTATTGAACTACTCGTGCCTCTCATCCTTAAGCTACGGGGAACACATTTCTCCAAGAACACTCTAGAAAACTCAGCCTAAGTAAGTGGAGGGGACCCAGCTTGCCTAGTCTCTACAAAACCCCTGCACCACTACTTGGAAGGGTCAATCATCTACATCACTATGAATTCAACTCTGTTGGACTCAACCAACCCCAAAATGTGCAACCTCTCATGACAACTCACCTAAAACGCATAAGCGTCATCATCAGGATATCCATAATACTATGGTTTCTTATCTTCTATACCTTATCCCACCTGTTCTGCTCCACAAAAGACATAATAGGTTGATCAATTGGACGAATAGAAACACTTTGAGCCGGATAACCTAGAAAATGAGGAGCCACAACAGTAGTTGGTTGTGTCCCTAGATTCCTATAACCTGCAGGCGCCTAATCGAGAGTCTGTCCAACTCTAGTTTGTGAACTATCTGGAATAAATAACAGTTCTCATGCCTGAGTCCAACCATCAAAGACGCTCAAAATATGTGCTAGGGTATCCTATAGAAGAGGTGTAGAAATAAATCCCTCAGGTGCCTGGGCGGGTCCAATCTCCGCCGCCTGCACTGGCTCCTCCTCTAGCCCCAAACTCAACTCTTTGGAATGGGCGTAAGCAGCAACAAGTTCTTGGCCTCTTGCTAGCATAGAAACATGGTCTCCAACCCTTCCTTGACCCCTACCCCATCCCCTGCATTTCTCTCGAGCAACAATCTCGGCAGCATGTACATGCATAAGTGCAGGCTCTTGATCTCCAGCTATAGTCAGACATGTCCTCACCATCTGTGAGAGAATGAAATAATAAAAATCTTAGAAACCATTAGAATCAAGTACACATGATAAGGAATGAAGAATAGAATTTTCCTAAATGTCCTATATCCTCTCGAAGATAGATACGGAGCTCATCGTACCGATTCGAACACTAGTAGAAATTATTCATGAACTTGTGAGACTGGTGAACCAAAAGCTCTAATACCAATTTGTCACGACCTAATTTACCGAGCCATGATAGAACTAACCACAAGGGTTAGTAAACCAACCACAATTATTCAAAAAAATTTACTTAGAGAAATGAAGTGCGGAAATAATAAAGCAAATCTATGTAAGTCTTAATAAGATCTCATAATATAAGTAGTACAAAATATTTAGAAATTCCCCAAGACTGGTGTCACTTAGTACAAGAACTAGCTAGAAGGAATACAAGTCTAGGAATACATACCGAAAATACAAAAGTTGTCAGAATATGGAAAAGATAGAAAATAAAGTAGAAGGGGAATCTGGTTCTATGAATCATCTGGTAGCTCACCCCAGATCCTCTGAATCAACTCCTCAATGGGCTATATAATCGTGAGATGCATTGGAACTAGGAACATAACCTAGACGGAAAAAGTACATTAAGTGTAGTGTGAGAACAAAAATAACGGGTACTCAACATCATCATCGATCGACCCTAGATAAAGTAGACACGAGGGCTAGCCGTATGAATACCACTACTATACTAAACCGCTATCAGTCTAAAATATCAATAAAGCCAATCAATCCAGCTTCAATCGTAAGGGTAATAAACCTCTAACTATTCAAAATCATCTCAATTAGTCAAGTAGCATGATAAAATGGGTAAATACAAAGTTTAGGCAAGTAAAGCTATAAGGAATGATAAAATGAATGATATGCAAATGCTATGAAATGTAAGGCCTTTCCATCATCGATACACACACATTCGAATATTAACGAATTGTGACCCATGTGGAACTCGCGTGTTCCATATACCACTCAAAATCATGTTCTTTTGGGTTCCTTAGCTATTTCTAAGCTCACAATACATGTCTCTAGGCACTCGGACTCATAATCAGCGCATCACTCCATCCAGAACCATTTCCCCTCGGACCTACATATGTATCCTCAAATATATAATGCATGAGATATCATATGTAGCATGAATATGACATGTGAAACAACAAGAAGCTAAGATATGCATTGAATACTCAATCTTTCATCAACAAAAGACATATAGATTCGATATTTAATTCATTTCATAGTAATCTTATCATCTTTATCTTTTTCATCGTTTAACGATTATTTAGGAGTGATGAATAGCAAAATATCAGATAAGACATGTATATTCACATAAAGACTAAAAAGTATGGGCTTTATACCCCAATTACAGATCTATAGGATCATACTATATATTAGCTAGTGCCCAAAACATCTCATTAACTATGTAATATAAAAGGCGCAACTACTTATAATATGTCACCGGTACTCAATACAAGTACTCGTCACCTCACAAGTATCGGGACCACTTATTATCCCTATTAAGCCCTTATTTCATTTATTTGACCAACCATGACGTTTTAAAAAAGGTACAAGATCTCAACTTTCCTGAAATAGTAGCCTAATACTCACAATATAGCTTTGACATTTCATAATGCCTCTGAATAGTCATAATCAATTCAAATATGAAAATTACATTAACATACAATTCTGGAGACACCAACATTGTTGTGGAAGCTCCGCGCTCAAAACCCACAAAAATAAGATTTTGAGCCTCGAAAGGTAAAATGGGAAAATCAGTCCGAAAATTGGGTTACCCATGGTTTATGGAGCCTAAATATCAAATGTCAACTCAATCCAACAACACATCCATGATTTATTAGAGAAAAAATCCATCTTCAACCTATGGTTCATAAACCCTCATCCTAATATCATGATCTCTAGTATGAAGTATCTTAATAATCAAAGATATAATCACATTAGGATGATAAGAAGATTACCCAAATGAAGATTCTTGCAAAAACACCCAAAATCCACCTTAGACTCGAGCTCTCAAGTCCTAAAAATGAAGAATGAAATGTCTACGTTTGAAATAGGGCTTTTTATGTTCTGCCTGGCGATGTTCGCAAAAATAGATCCATTCCTCACAAAAGAGAGACTCGTAAATGCAAGATTCTATCTGAGATGGTCCATTCACAAATGCGATCCATTTCTCGCAAAAGCAGAACTCGCAATTGTGAGCTTTCCCTCACAAATGTGAGTGCACCAGAGACCAATTTTAGCATTAACAAGACAGATCAGTGTTAGTTTTGATGATTGATAATGAGATAGCACAAAAAGAATGAAGTAGTTATGAACAAGTAGCAGTCAGAGGCGTATAATTATGCTCAGCAATGCAAAATCAGATCATCAGGCGCAGGGAATGCATGACCGAGGAGTGAGGATATCATGAGGAGAAAAGGCAAAGTGGTTAAATAAACCAGGTTTATGGACTTGTTCCATCACAGGGATAAATGTAAACGAGGTCAATAGAGGTAGGGGTGATTTAGCTATAGAACAATTGATGTTTAATGATGAGTAGAACATGTATAATGTTCTATGTTATGGAGTCATTGCATGCAGTGGAAGATTGGTTCTATCGGAGATCAGGTACAAAGATAAATAAATAAAGCTAATAGATCAGGTGAACAATTTCAGACAAAGTACATAAAACAGGATAGTCAACATGTTTCATCCAACATATCAGAAGTAGGTACAAGAGGAGATCTATGGAATAAGTATATGAACATGTTCCAGCTCAGAAGACTTAGAGGATGGAGTACCAGGTGGTTGAACCAGGTCCAACAACATGTTCCAAACAAATCTTGTAGTGACTAGGATTTGTGCTCTTTTCAAAAAATACTTAGTGTACAAGGCGGCAGGGTTTCATGCAATACTTATTAAGATCTTGCACCATACGTATCAAGATAGTTCAGAGTCCTACAAGGAAACTAAATATATGCGGAGGTGTAAGAATCCTAATCCAACTCAAATCCTATGCTAGCTTAATGGGTCGTATCAATTAGGGACTAGGTCAGCCGTAGAGAAGAAGTGTTATTGCTATATATACCAAGTCATACCATGAAGAAAGTTACGCACATATATAGAGAGAATCCAGAATATTAAGCGAGAAACTATCAATGCGATATTAAGTGTTCTGATTCCAGAGTTGCGACCTTAATACAACAAAGAATATTGAAAGAGATGTTCTACTGAATAATTTTTTCCAGGTCTTAAGTCTAGATTCTTGTATTAGGTTTTGTTTATCGAGTTGTAACTTATTCGCTTTTCTAGAAGCAAATAGTATAGGCATAAAAACCTATAAATCCAACTTCAATTTAGAGTTTAACTTGAAGGTTGCTTGCTAGTTCAAGCTAGATTAGTAATATAGGAATTAGAGTGGAATTCCTAGGTTACAGAGTTTGTAACTTGAATTTGCAGAGGATCATTGTTGTAGTGGAGTTGGGGCTAAATCCTACAGAGGTGTAGGTCATGATTTTTACAGCCCTTGTGAGCCGGGTGGTTTCCACGTAAAAGTATTGTGTCCTTTACATTACTGTTCTTTATTATTATGCATATACTACACATAGAATGGGTAGGGTAACGTGATTCATCCTATAGGCAAAAATTAGGTTTCGCTTAGGAAAACAATTCGATAAGTGCAGAATAACAATTGGTATCAGAGCGGGTTCTCTCTAAAAAGTTAACACCTAAAGAGAATATCACTATGTATACTGCACAAAGAAGTGGACACATTAGAGAACCATTCGTATACAAGCCATAATTCAACGGTAAATTCTACACCCTGCTGAAAGAGCACATGGAGGTCTATCTCAAAGAGTTAGATTATGAACTCTGGGTAATCACAACTAATGGTCCACTAATACCTACAAAAATCAGACATGATGGCAGAGCTAAGGAGGTTTGGGAATGTCTGAGATAAACATATGAGGGGATGTCTCAGAAAATGTAGCACATACTCATTAATCTCATGAGAAAGTATGAATCATTTTCAATGCATAAAGGAGAATCAGCATGGGATATGTTCGTCAGATTCTACAAAATCTTCAGTGAACTTAAGTATTTGGTAAAGGAATTCTCCTTCAAAGAATTAGCCAGGAAGGTTCTAAAAAGTCTTACTCGATTGTGGAGACCCGATGTGATTGCAATCGAAGAAACATGTGAATTGGGAAAATTATGAGTAAATGACTTGTTCATAATTCTAACCTCTTATGAACTCTGTGAAACTGAGAGGGAACAACTTAGATTATCTGCTAAGACAAACACCGAAGTATAAATGAAACGTGCTCCTTGAAAGAATAGGTAGAGCAACCTCATCCACCGATGCTGGGCTGCAAACCTGAACTGGAAAGAACAAAAGAAAAAGCCACTGGAGAAATATCTAGGTGTCTACAATGCAAAACCAAGCGCCAACCAAAAGAGGCTATAAAGTAAAGAAGTTAAAAGTTGCAAAAACATCTGTCTCGCATGCAAGGAATGTTGGAACCAATGTAAAAGTCAAAATATTAGTTGAATGGATCCTAAAGGAGTCACGAAACATTGATGGAAGGACAAAGGGAACCAAGCGGATCCAAGGTCCCAAATCTAACCTCTAATTTATTGCAGGAAGCAGGTCAAGGTGACACACAAATAATGCTTGCTCAATTCATAAAATGAAAGCATACCAAAAATCTTGATCACTCAAATATTGAAAAGGAATATGAAGTCTCTTAAAAATCAAGGGGAAAAAAGGCTTACTAACCGGGGAAACATGTGTGGAAGTCATAAATTCCTGTCCCAATTAGTAGAATTCTTGAAAATGGTTAATTAGAAATATCTCTATGATGATATGTTGAATCCATGGGATAATCAAAATTACTATAGCATATCTCCCTGGTCGGTTTGAATAATTGTGTTAGTAGAATTAAAACATTGATTGATTAATAATCTACTCAGCCTCATGCATTCAGTTGTGTATTCTACACCATGATAGAACTTAAATTCATAACATCTGGCTGAATATTTGATGTTACAAATATTTGCCTAAAATTAAAATCTCGGACGGTTTTTCAAAATGGAGGTATGTACTCTTCCCATATGGTTAATTCCAAATTTAGGTCACAACACATCTTGCAGCTCCTATTCCCCCCAATTAGTGAAATTTTGAAAAAACTCATTTGGCGGCGTATAATCGAGATCACCCTTTAAAATATTTTTTTGGAAGGATGGCATTATTTTTAAAAATATAAGAACCTTTCCAAAGAGTCTTAATTAGACCAACACTCCTTGAAACAAGTGTTTCAACTCCTTAGACTCCACCAACTTTCTCACTTCTCACTTACATCTGAAAAAGGAAACGAGTAAGATATCACTCTAACTCTATTTCCAAATCTTCCAGACTACCATCATTGAGATTTCTTGTGCTTCAAAAACCCTAAATGGAAAAACTACCACATATAGTATGCTTCACAAATATCCCAACTTGATAACATGGAACAAGTCGCATCACCCATTCCAAGAACATCTACTCCTATAACAGTGGATGAAGACGATCAGTTTATAGTCATGTTGGTAAATGAGAAAGTTAGAACTCGGCTAAGAAAGGATCTCAAAATCAAAATATGAGTCCTGCTCAGGAAAATATAGGAAAAGGGCGTACACAAACTTCACCTAGAACTTCTCACACCATGAGCAAGAAGAGACAGGTTGAGGTTGAGCTTGGAGAAGCATTGAAGTAAAGAAAAGGGACTGAGCAATTAAACAGTGAAAGAATTGGGTTTCCAGATGAAATCTCATACAAAATCAGGAAGTGTAAAGGGAATATTACAGTGACTACAAGGCAAAGGTCAACCAATACAGTGAGTCCCTTAGTAAAAAGGAAGGGATTATCTGAAAATAGGGTGAGTTTTTCTTATAAGCAAGAAAACAATGAGAATCATAGAGTAACTCTTCATGTAGCCAGAAGGACTGCTTATTTTTTATCATTGTCTGTACTAAGGGGAAGGGTAATTACTAGGAATTGTGGTGATGACATGATCACCTTACTATAAAAGATTGAGCTGCAAGTTTGGAGTAATCTTTTTGTTCCAAGGGAAGAGAAGCAGAAGATGGCAAAGGAACATGGAACTGAGTTTTATATCAATGTCGTTTACACTGAAACCACATTAACCAACTCTGTGTTAGGTGTGCGGTTCACACTAACTGCTCAAGAATGGGGGGAAGTTTTGAATGTGCCTTCAGTTGGCTGGGCACATTATGTGAAAAATGATTGGACACCTTTGGATGGGTTACGAACAGCCTTGGAGATTACCTGGAAGCTATCAAATAATCTTGCAGCCACTAAGTCCAAAAGGGTGAAAAAGAAGGACATGATTGGACTGAATCAACTATACTTTGAGTTGGTATATATGAGTATTCTCCCTATAAAGGAAGGGAGGAGTGATGGTATCTTTCTGGACATGGTCTTAATGGAAAGTATTGTTGACCCCTAATTTTTGTCCTTCAATAATTGTTTTTAATTATTCAAAGTTCCTAAGTCAAAAGCAGAGTGAAATATACATTTTACAAGACGAAAATAATTTACAAAATTTCTTCGGTGACATTTTACCATTTCATTAGGCAAAATACTATCAAATATATCACTGTATATCATCCTATATATTTTGTATAGTTTGAAATATATTTATAAAAATTGTAAATGAAAATGATAAGAATAATTACTCATATTTGTTTATATTTATTTAATGGTCAATTGTCAAATATTGTACTACGCTTAATCAAGAAGTTTGATTAATTAAGTAAAGTTTCAAAATCACATCTCAAATTTCATGACATTTTTGTTTAATTGTAAAGAAAAGATTTATATTTTTGTTATAATTCAAAGACTTATTTCAATTTAGTTTAAATTTAATTTTAAATTAAGCAGTTTGTCCAAAATTTGGTCACGATTGAAAAATCAGGGCATGCATTAAATCAGAGAATGGTCACATTTGCAATTGTGACCACTCTCTTTACACCTTATTAAATCCACGATTTGGGCCTCATCTTTTATTTTAAAAGGTGAGGCCCAATCCAAAATGGACCAAGACCTGGCCCAACACATCATATAAGTGGTAAGTGGGGTAAAACCCTTTGCCACTTTTCACGATGCAACCAAGGGTTAGGGCGAACCCTAGCTACCGCATGTATCTCCACCTTTCTTCATCATCTTTATCGGGTATGGAAATGGCGCAATGTATTTTAGCTTTTTTTCAAGTTGTGCAGGTCCAAAAATGGCACAACATTAAATGCTCTACCATCTCTCACGTCTCCCCCCACTGCGTCTTAACCCAAAACAGAGGTACAAGCCCTCTTCTCTCTCCTCCTTTCCCTTTCTGTGAAGTTTTATGGTTTGTTTTCTATTGAGAATCAAAAGTAATGATTTTATTGGTTTTTAATTTAAATCTTTCAAAAAAGAAATTAAAAATCAAAGATTTTTTTGAAATACCAAAGTCCCACACTGATTTCAAAGAGAAATTGAGGGTTTGTGGATCCTACATAAAGGACCCCTTATTTCACTTGCAACAGAGTTTATTTCTAATTTTCACAAGTCGAAAACTCAAACAAACCCTAAATACTTCAAAATTAGGCGCAGGATTCAACCTTTACTGAAACCCTAGTTTCCTATCTTTGATAAACATAGGGATTTAGTCTAAAATTTTAACTAGTTTTTTGTATGGATGAGTGGTGTTGATCAGAGGAACATAATGACCTCAACTCTGATTCTCGACCAAAGGTTGCACGGAAGAAAGGTAAATTTTCCCCTTTCCCATATTAATTATGTAATTTTTAAGTGTGTGGCGCAATGTTATCAAGATCTGTTGTTTAGTTAAAATTGTGTAGTTAGTTTTCCTGCAAGGTTCATAATTATTTGAAGAGTATGCATCCTAACTAGTATGATAATGCTCTCATGATGTAAGTTTTTCTGTTCAAGTATGCAACAATGGTCTAATGGTTAAGATGGGATTAATAGCATCTAGATTTGACATGTATGCAGTCTCTATATGAACATGATACACTCTTAAGGCAACTAACTTAATAAAAATGAATCATATGAATGTTTTTTGGTTTAATATAGTTCATACAAACTTGTTGAGTCTCCTGGAAACTACTTTATAGTTCTGATAACATTGAGTGATATTTGTTTACTCTTAAGTATACAAAATGAGCATGATTATATGAATAAGTTAAAGTGTGAACTGTATCAAATATGTTGAAGTGGTACCCTATCAAATATGTTGATGTGGAACCCTATCTTTGTTTTCTAGTATTATAGCATGCTTGCGAGTCTATGTGTTAATGGATGAACTGGATTAGTGTCTTATTTGATGGAAAGAACCTGAGAATCCCGTATATTACCTCCTCTTTTAATTCTGCTTGGAATATATGAAGTATGTGTGTGGCATTGAAATATTGGTGTGGGTTCTGCATATCCCCAAGAATGAATAACATTTTTCCTTTCTCATTTCCTTGGACCGGTCATGGAATATACATGTGTTTCTTGCATTCTAGGAACCAAACTTTCTTCTTGATTCATATAAGGACCCATGACCTAATATGAGTATGACCCTAGGACATCTAACATACTTACATATGCATTTATTTTCCGTTTGAGTGTTTAGACTGATTGTGTATCATATGTTTGATATATAAAATTAATTGTGTTGGGCCTAAAAATGATCTTAACTATTTGGGCATGTTTACTTGTTTATCTTACAATAGGATTTGTAGTTTTGGGTTGGCCCGTATATGTTTTGTAACAACCCGTCCAGTCATTTATAGTTAAAGATCCTTATCTACTAATTTTACCCTTTATGTGGTATCTATGTGGAGTTTGTGATGCACATGGATGGGTGGCTCGAATCTCGAGGTCCAATTATATGTGTTTCTGATGAAAAACCCAAAATGAGAAATTTAAAGTTAGTTAGTTTGACTCAAAATTGACTTTTTTAGTTTGACACAAAGTTGACTTTTTTCTAGATGGGTTCATTTTCAAGTTCTGTCACTTTTGGTAGTTCCAGATGGTCATTTATGACGTAGTCGAGTTATTGGTTCGCTTCCAGAGGCAATTGGATGTATTTTGTGGCCTTACTTGTGAAATTTGGATAATTAGTTTTTCCCGAACGAGTCTTCAGAAAAGTATGCCTTAGTTTGGTTAATTATGAAATCTGAGGGTACAAGAGAGTTTGTAGCACTTTTTACCACAGACGAACATATTTGGTTTGTGTCCAGGGGGTTCCGAGAATGTTTTAGGTATTGGATAGAGGTGTTGGCTAATTTTCCATTTGCTGGTATCTAGTGTGTGCCACAGCAGCACCAGCATTCACTCTAGCGATTCTACCTCAGCGAGAGGTTGATTCACCAAATCGGATGTTTGGGGATAGGAAGTTTCCATCGCATCCGCCGTGGTGAGGTATGAGGTGTCAAGTGACCTCCGCTCCGGAGAAGGCTTCCCCACCGCAGCGGGTCCGCTCCAACAGAGTCAATTCTGCTGAGGTGAAAACATTGTTCACATGTCATATATATTCCCTAGGTCAGAAAATTCTTTGCCAAATTGTGTAACCCTCAAAACCAGTGCCGCTTGGAAGTATTTTTCAGAACCTTAGGAGTAATTTCAACCTTGAGGTAATAGATTCTTCCCTTTTACTGACTTAAGTCATATTTCTAAGCTCTTTAATAGTGGTAATCATGTTATCTAAGTTGGGCGAAATGAGTTATAGATATTGTCAAATTAAAAGAGCTATGCGGTTGTTTTTAATTGAAGTTTATGTATTATAAGGTACTACTATTATGAAATAGGATTGGGTGATGATAGATAATCATGTTTTTAAGCTCAATTTGATTTTAGAATCTTGTCTTCAATTTGGGGAAATTTCTAGGGTTTTAAATTGGGGCTTTTTGATAATTGTCAAATTGAGTGACTAGATGTAAATAGATTTTCAATTAACTCAAGGATATGACTACCTAGTATGTAATCTTGGTTATTCTGTATTAAAGTTCGAGTCTTGGAAGCGTGGGTTTGGGATGGATATTTAAAGTCTTGTTTTTGTTGTGTTAGCTTTATATTAACGATATAATATGTGTGAATAGACTTTGATTATCATGAGGCACAAAGGAATGGCAAGACTATCACCGAGGCTTGACTTTGTAGTGCACCTGCTCGACTTTTAGGTAAGCTGCAGTTTAGTTTTTCGAGACTCCAATAGAAGTACGTAGTCTTTATAAATACAAGGGCTATTGGGCATGTTTGGGATCCCACTCAAACGGTTGTGATGAAGGTTTGAGAGGGTACCAATATTGAATTGTGATGATGAGTGATTTGGGGGATCAACCTTATGTTGATTCTGGCTGCTGTTATTTGGGCTTGTCTCCATATTTGATATTATTATATTTATTGATCACACATGCTTTGATATGATATCCTGATTGTACTAGGATTAATATTGATGGACTGCTTTGATATAATGTCATGTGTGTTTGATTATATGTGGGTTATTGAACTCTTGAAAGCATGTGATATTTTAAGTAATATCATTATATCATGATATCTTGCCTTATATTGTCATTTTTATTCATACACTCATGGTTCTGTGATATTGATATGAGAGTGGTATGAATATGTTGTGGTCGTAAGATGCCAGAAAGGTAAAAGCATTTATGAAATTATGGAAACATTGAGATGATGATATGGATGTCTTGGGTTTCACGCTGCAACAAATATTTATATGCGGGGAATAGAGTTTCACTCCTGCAACATGATAGCCAGATTCATGTGCGGAATTTCGGCTGGCTAGGAGTGGTATATGGACTTCGCAGGTCCCCCATTGGTGTAAGGATCATAAATAAACCTTGGCGTACTATATACCATATTGAGAAAGGTACCTTGCATATGTATTGCATTCATATCATACATACATCTATACATTGATTAATTATGGGTTGGTAATGTGATATGGTTAGTTATAGAAACTTAGGTGAAACCCTAATTTACTTGGATTGAAATGTTTGCATTAGACCAGAATGGTCTCTATGGTTGAGCTTGACTCTGTGAATACTTCAAAATAATAATTAAGCTGGTCTCTATGAACACTTGGATAAATGGTTGAGGTTGTTAAATTGATTCGGTTATCGTGTCTGTCTTGCTTCCTCATTTATGGGTTTAATTTTATGTCTACGTGCTTCATGTCAACTTTTACTGTGGTCGGAAATGTCGGGTATGCCATGACTATTATCTAGTTCCAAGAAATTATATGCATTTGTGTTATCTGGTAATTGATCGTGTGACTGGGTAACGAGTCTAGTATGTAACATGTGAAAAGTTTCACTAGTGGAAATATATATGTGGAACAATCTATCTGTGTTAGACCATAACAGTATAGAGACATAACTAACAATAAAGGTTAAGGTTAATAAAGGAATTAACGTCATCATCTTTAGCTTAGGTGTAACACTTTTAGAAGCATTCTAAAATGATTTTTGTGATGTAAGCGTTGACTTGTTTATTTAATGTGGTAAGTGGGGTTAATTTTGAATATGACTTGGCCAAGAGAGAGTACTAGTCGGTGGGTACTAGATAGTAAGGTCCCTATAGGTATGAATAGATTGATTGTACTTGACTGTGATTGAAATCTTATGTGAACAATGTGACTTAATGAATCAGTGAATTGATATGTGATACAACATCACTTATATGAGCTATTGAATTGTCTAGTATAAGCTTATTTGGTGTTGACTTGATAATTATCTTTGTTACGTATCTTTTGTCGTTGTCGGTCTATAATGTCTATGTGGGTACATTGTGTACTCATGCTACCCTTGTTGCATCTTTCTAATATAGATACAAGTCTCTCTACTAGTTCGCGAGCTCGAGTGTGAGTCTTAGCAGGTAGATATTGGCGTTACAGGGTGAGGATGCTTCTTCCGGCATGCCTTGGATACTTATACTCTTACCCCATCTTTACATTTGGATTCGAAGGACGTAGTTAGACATTTTGATTATGTTATTTAGTTTTGTCCTATGTTGCTTTCATTCAGACTTGTATTTCCGCATTAGTGCTCTTGTATCACAAATCAGATTTTTTTAGGGGGGCGGGGGGTTGTATCAATCGTATGACTCATGTTTCACATTTTCTTATTATGATACACAAGGATTTACATTATTTACTTTCTTTCGCATTTATTCATATATCTCGTACTTATGAGATTGGACCCAAGGTCATCTTTGCATGAAATGCCAAAATCTTGGACCCAAGGTCCAGTTATACGAGTTTCTAATGAAAAACCCAAAACTAGAAATTTAGAGTTGGTTAGTTTGACTCAAAGTTGACTTTTGGCTAGATGAGTTTGTTTCTGGGTTCTATCATTTCCAGTTATTCCGGATGGTCATTTATGACTTAGTTAAGACATTAGTTCGCTTCCGGATGCAATTGGATGTATTTTGTGGCCTTAAGTGTCAAATTTGGATAATTAGTTTTTCCTAAATGATTCATTAGAAAAGTATGCCTCAGCTCGGTTAATTGTCAAATCTGAGAGTACGAGCGAGTTCGTAGCACTTTTTACCATAGATGTACATGTTTGATTTGTGTCTAGGGGGTTTCGGGAATAATTTGGGTATTGGATGGAGGTGTTTGCTGATTTTCCATTTGCTGTTATCTGCCACAGTGGCACCAGCATTCACTCCATTGGGTCCATCTCAGTGAGAGGCTGGATCACCGAAGAGAAAGTTTGGGGATGGATAGTTTCTGCCGCAGTGGAGTCGCGTCCGCCACGGTGAGGTATGAGGTATCAAGTGACTCAGCTCCGACAATTTTTTTGCTGCCGCATACGGGTCCACTCCAAAGAAGTCAATTCTACTAGGGCGGAAACAATGTTCAAGTGTCATATATATTCCCTAGGTCAGAAAATTCTTTCCCAAATTAGTAACCCTCGAAACCAGCGCCACTTGGGAGTATTTTTCAGAACCTTAGGAGCAATTTTAACCTTGAGGTAATAGATTCTTCCTTTTTACTGACTTAAGTTATGTTTCTAAGCTCTTTAGTGGTGGTTAGCATGTTATCTAAATTGGGGGAAATGAGTAATAGATATTGTTAGATTAAAGAGCTATGTGGTTGTTTTTAATGGATGTTTATGGATTAGAAGGTACTACTATTGTGAAATAGGATTGGGTGATGATAGATAATCATGTTTTTAAGCTCAATTTGATTTTAGAAGCTTGTTTTCAATTGCGGGAAATTCTAGGGTTTTAAATAGAGGCTTTTTTATTATTGTCAAATTGAGGGACTAAATGTAAATATATTTTCAATTAACTCAAGGATATGACTACATAGTATGTAATCTTGGTTATTGTGTATTAATGTTCGAGTCTTGGTAGCGTGGGTTTGGGAGGTATTTAAAGTATTGTTTTTGCTGTGTTAGCTTTATATTAATGATATAATATGCGTTAATAGACTTCGATTATCACGAGGCACAAAGAAAGGGCAAGGCTATCACCGAGGCTTGACTTTATAGTGCACCTGCTCGACTTTGAGGTAGGCTACGGTGTATTGGGTGTGTTTGGGGTCCCACTCAAACATCCATTTTAGTGGGTACCGGTGTTGAACTATGAGGATGGGTGATTTGGGGGATCAACCTTATGTTGATTCCGACTGCTGTTATTTAGGCTTGTCTCCATATTTGGTATTGTTATATTTATTTATCACATATGCTTTGCTATGATATCCTCATTGTACTAGGATTATTGTTGATGGACTGCTTTGATATAAAATCTTGTATCTTGGATTATATGTGGGTTATTGAACTCTTGAAAGCCTGTGATATTTCATATCTTTACTTGGTTCCATATCATTATATCATGATATCTTGCCTTATATTTTTATTTGCATTCACACACTCATGGTTCTGTGATATTGATATGAGATTGGTATGAATATGATGTGGGCCCAAGAGGCCAGAAAGGTAAGCGCACTTATGAGATTATGGCAACATTGAGATGATGATGATATGGATGGATCGGGTTACATGCCGCAATGGATATTTATACACAGGGAACGGAGTTGTACGCCTGTAACATGATATTATTCAAGACAAATAAGTCTTGGACTCTAGCTAGAATCATGTGTGGAATTTCGGCTGGCTAGGAGCCGTATATGGACATTGTGGGTTCCCCATGGGTGTATGAATCATGAATAAACCTTGACGTACTGTATACCAGATTGAGAGAAGTACCTTGCATATGCATTCCATTCATATCATGTCTATACATTAATTAATTGTGGGTTGGTAATATGATATGGTTAGTTATTGGGACTTGGGTAAAACCATGATTTACTTGGATTGAAATGATTGCATTGGACCAAAATTGTCGCTATGGTTGAGCTTGACTCTGTGAATACTTGAAAATAATAATTAAGCTGGTCTCTATGAACACTTGGATAAATGGTTAAGGTTGTTAAATTGATTTGGTTGTCGTGTGTGTCTTACTTCCACATTTATGAGTTTACGGGTTTAATAATTGTACATCTAAGTGTTTGATGTCAACTGCTACTTTGGTCAGAAATGTCGGTTATGCCATGACTATTTCTAGATCTAGGAAATTATGTGCAATTGTATGTTATCTGGTAATTGATTGTGTGATTGTAACGAGTCTAGTATGTAACCTGCGATAAGTTTCACTAGTGGAAACATAGATCTGGAACAATATATCTGTGTCAGACCGTAACTGTATAGAGACTTAACCAAGTGTAAAGGCTAAGGTTAATAAAGGATTTAACGTCATCATCTTTACCTTAGGTGTAACACTCTTGGAAGCATTCTAAAATGATTATCGTGATGTAAGCATTGACTTGCTTATTTAATGTGGTAAGTGGGTTCAAGCCTAAATATGACTTGGCCAAGAGAGATTACTAGTCGGTGGGTACTATGATAGTAAGGTCCATGTATATGTGAACTGATTGATTGTACTCGACTATGATTGGAACCTTATGTGAATAATGTGACTTGATGAATCAGTGAATTGATATATGTAAAATGTGACTTATATGAGCTATTGAACTGTCTAGTATAGACTTATCTAGTATCAACTTGATATTTATCTCTGTTACATATCTTCCGTCATTGTCAGCCTATGATGTCTATGGGGGTACGTTATGTACTCATGCTACACTTGTTGCATCTTTTCTAATGCAGATACAAGTCCTTCTACTAGTTTGCGAGCTCGAGTGTGAGTCCAACAGGTGGATAATGCTTCTTCCAGCATGCCTGGATGCTTATTCTCTTACCCTGTCTTTACATTTGGATTCGAGGATGTAGTTAGCCATTTTGATTATGTTATTCCGTTTCGGCCTATGTTGTTTTCATTCAGACTTGTATTCCGCATTTGTGCTCTTGTATCACAGACCAGATTTTGGGGGGTTTTCGTATGGATCATATGACTTATGTTCCGCATTTATTTATTATGATATATGAGGCTTTCCATTATTTACTATTCTTCTGCATTTATTTGGTTCTCCTACCAGTAATGTAAGTGCCACTGCGATTCCTAAAAAATGGTTCATGACAAAGTTGGTATCAGAGCTTTAGGTTAAACGGCCTCAAATACAAGAGCAATGTCTAGTAGAGTCTTGTGTATCCATATGGAGACGTCCATACTTATCTTCGAGAGGCTATGGGACATTTAGGAAACTTCATTTTCTTCATTCCTTTCGTGCTTAGTTGAATCAAATTGGTATTTGAACTTCTTCTTCCTATTCTATTACCAATGGTGGTAACACGCGCTTAAATTCATGCGTGAGTGGTTTGATATGATGTCTCATGGTAGGGTATGAGTTGTCTTACCATGATACAGACGAGTGACCAAGTTCAGTCTTCCGCTATAATTTGAAGGTTCGGTTAATTAGGGTTATGGTTATGACTTCTCAATTTGGTGATATTCTTTAAAAGTAGGGATAATAATTCAGAGATGCAAGGAAAAGAAATTAGATGGATCAATCTCTTCTATTTTGCAGTTGTTTAGTATTGAGTGAGTGTAAAAGTCGTATATGTGTTGGTATGTTGGACTCGTCATAGGCTAATGGGAGCCAGTGATCGACTATTAGGAATAACTTCTGTGCTGGACAAGTGTGGAGGTTTATTGGAAGGATTACCGGGTGTTACATCCAGTTTTTGGATGAGATTTGTGGGAGTTGGTATGTAAAGATTAATACTTGAGAAGTTCTATAATTACTGGTATAATGACTTGGAGTCAACCGAAGGATAGGGACAAATTTCCCAGATAGTTGGATATGTTATGGTTTGGCAAAATAAGGTAAATATTAGGTTTTCACCGGCAAACATCATCTAGACTCTCGAATAAGGAGTTAGTCGATGAAATTATTCATGGTAACAGGTCGACTATGATTTGATCTAATTCTAGTTGTGAAATTCTTTGGGTATCGATAATTGGGTCAGTTAAAGCATGGACTGGTATAGAAAGGGGATTATTTTGGTCAATGATTTTGGCAAGGATATTTCGATGAAACTATATGAAGATGTTAGCAGGAGTGTATGTTTGGTAATCAGGGATCACTTTCGAATTATGGATCAGTTCAGTGATGGTTTGGGTTATCATTTGGGTACTAAATGACTGTTGGTCAGAGTAACTAGAGTGGCTTGATGTGTCTTCCAGTCAAGGAATTTCATAAAGGATGGTACATGTAATGTGCTGAATTTTTGGGAGAATTTCCATGTTTAAAGGTTTGAGTAATGATCGGTTGTTAGTGGTGAACATGATTGGAATGATTGATGGAAAGGTAAGAAATTCGATAAATGTGTGGTTGATCTAATTTGGATTAACTAAAGTGCATTTTCGTGATAGAAAAGGATACAAATTTGAAACAATGGAAATTCTTGGGTTAGATGCAAATTATGGTGGCATTATTTTTGCATCTTTCAGACCGGGTGAAATTATTTGATAAGGCTAGTAAATAGCGAGACATGACAAATAGAGGTTTGATAAGGTGTCCAATGTGTGGGCGAGTTAAGAAAGCGTATAAGAGGATTTGATGTATTTAGAGTTCATGGGGTTCTATTAGACTTGCCTATTGGATGTAAGTTAAGAAACACGAAGGTTACTATCAAAGGTACGAATCTTCGGTACTAAGTTGATGAATTGGATAGAATCCAGCTTTTGAAGTTGAGGGTAACAGTACATGATGGATAATTCATGAGGAAAAGAGATGGAAGAAGTGATAGCACGTTTATGGAAAGCTTACTAGTTCATTGGGATTCAGTTCGGGTGACTATCAATGATTTAGAAAGTGAGTATTCTATTCAGGGTCTGATGTATTCATTTGGGACCAGGTGACTTGTGTTTATGTTGTGTGGAGGACTTATGGTGTTCTAGTAAACCCCCGACAAGGGTTTGATGGATTTCAATTCAGAAAGGAGGTATTGTAGTGATACCGGTTCTCATTGAATCTACAAGTAGGGTTGATGATATTCCATGGATGATATCAACTCAGACAGTCCTACTGGTTTGCACGGGTACTTGGTATGTATTGAGGAGGTATAATGTTTAGGGGAAGTCTTTAGAGTGATCAGTTGATTTTCTACGGCTCTGGCGCGACAAGGTAATCAGTGGGTATCCTTATGGTATGGTCATTGGGGATTTGAGAAAAATTGGGCTTGTGATGTGTGTCTATGTGGTTCTAAGGGATTGTGGTGCAATGATGGAATGAATAGCTGAGAAGGAAGATAAGTAATATTAGACTATTTTATCGGCACAAGTTGGATTAGGGTTGTGGCTACAACTAAAGAAGGAGGGTAATTATTGTGATAATGATGGATTCAGTTGAATGCGTAAAGAGGTACAGTTGTTATCAAATCGGGGAACTTGAGCGGAGTCAGGTCTTACATTCGAGAATCAATTATGAAGGAATTTTCTATTATAAAGGAATAGAATTTGGGGTGTTGTGGTAAGTTATAGTAGTTTCTACTGGTTAAATGAACAAGCGGTGCTATTATCTCATTGCTGGCCTGTTGAGCCTCTCATGAGGTTATTAAGGGGATTTCTTGGTTACTCGTTTGTTTCTATTCTTTCCTTTTTCTATTTGAGGACGAATGTTTATTTAATTAGTATCTGATGTAATGACTCATCCAAGCGTTTATATCTAAAGACCCTTATCTGCCTATTTTACCCTTCTCGTGGTCTCTATGTGGGTTTTATGATACGCAATGAGGGGTGGTTCATATCCCGAGGTCCAGTTATATGAGTTTCTAATGAAAAACCCAAAATTAGATATTTAGAGTTGGTTAGTTTAACTCAAAGTTGACTTCTAGCTAAATAGGTTTGTTTCTAGGTTCTGTCGCTTCCGGATGGTCATTTAGGACTTAGTCCAATCATTGGTTCACTTCCTGAGGCAATTGGATGTATTTTGTGGCCTTACATGTGAAATCTGGATAATTAGTTTTTCCCGAATTATTATTTAGAAAAGTATGCCTTAGCTCGGCTAATTGTGAAATCTGAGGGTACGAGTTAGTTCGTAGCACTATTTACCATACACGAACATGTTTGGTTCGTGTCTAGGGGGTTCCTGGAATGTTTTGGGTATTGGATGGAGGTGTTGGCTGATTTTCCAATTGCTGGTATTTGGTGTCTGCCACGGCAGCACCATTGTTCTGGCGAGTCAACCTCGGTGAGAGATTGGCTCATTGAAGTGGAAGTTTAGGAATGGGCAGTTTCATCGTAGTGGAGTCGCATCCACCGCGGTGAGGTATGAGGTGTCAAGTGACCTCGGCTCCAGCGAAAGCTTTCCCCCGCAACGGGTCCGCTCCAATGGAGTTGATTCTGCTGGGGCGGAAACATTGTTTAGGTGTCATATATATTCCCTAGGTCAGTAATTCTTTCCCAAATTAGTAACCTTTGAAACCAGCGCCGCTTGGGAGCATTTTCAGAACCTAGCAATTTCAACCTTGAGGTAATAGATTCTTCCATTTTACTGACTTAAGTTATGTTTTTAAGCTCTTTAATGGTGGTTATCATGTTATCTAAGTTGGGAAAAATTAGTTATAGATATTGTGATATTAAAGGAGCTATGCGGTTGTTTTTAATGGAAGGTTATGGATTAAAAGGTACTACTATTGTGAAATAGGATTGGGTGATGATAGATAATCATATTTTTAAGCTCAATTTGATTTTAGAAGCTTATTTTAAATTTGGGGAAATTTTTAGGATTTAAAATTGGGTTTTTTTATTATTGTCAAATTGAGGGACTAAATGCGAATATATTTTCAATTAACTCAAGGATATGACTACCTAGTATGTAATCTTGGTTATTGTGTATTAAAGTTCGAGTCTTGCTAGCATGGGTTCGGGATGGGTATATAAGTTCTTGTGTTTATTTTGTTAGCTTTATATTTATGATATAATATGCATGAATAGACTTGGATTATCACAAGGCACAAAGGAAGGTCAAGGCTATCACTGAGGCTTGACTTTATAGCGCACCTGCTCGGCTTTGAGGTAGGCTACGGTTTAGTTTTTGAGACTCCAATAGAAGTGTGTAGTATTTATAAATATTGAGGGGTATTCGGCGTGTTTGGGGGTCCCATTCAAACATCCATTTGAGTGGGTACCGGTGTTGAACTGTGATAATGGGTAATTTGGGGGATCAACCTTATCCTGATTCCGACTGTTGTTATTTGGATTATATTTGGGTTATTGAACTCTTAAAAGCATGTGATATTTCATCTCTTTACTTGGTTGCATATCATTATATCATGATATCTTGACTTATATTATCGTTTGCATTCATACACTCATGGTTCTATGATATTGATATGAGAGTGGTATGAATATGTTATGGGCCCAAGAGGCTGGAAAGGTAAGAGCACTTATGAAATTATGGAAACATTGAGATGATGATGATACGAATGGCTCGGGTTGCACACTGCAACAGATATTTATACGTGGGGAATGGAGTTGCAAACCTACAACATGATATTATTCAAGACAAATGAGTCTTGGGCTCTAGCCAGATTCATGTATGGAGTTTTGGTTGGCGAGGAGCTATATACGGACTACACAGGTTCCCTATGGGTGTACAAATCATAAATAAACCTTGACGTATTATATACTAGATTGAGAAAGGTACCTTGCATATGAATTGCATTCATATCATACATACATCTATACATTGATTAATTGTGGGTTGGTTAAGCGATATGGTTGGTTATTGAAACTTAGGTGAAACCCTAATTTACTGGGATTAAAATGATTGCATTAGAACGAAATGGTCGCTATGGTTGAGCTTGACTCTGTGAATAATTGGCAATAATGATTAGGTTGGTCTATATGAACACTTGGATAAATGGTTGAGGTTGTTAAATTGATTTGGTTTCCGTGTGTGGCTTGCTTCCTCGTTTATGGGTTTTTGGGTTTAATAATTGTATGTCTAAGTATTTGATGTCAACTACTACTGTGGTCGGAAATGTCGATTATTCCATGACTATTGTCTAGGTCCAGGAAATTATGTGCATTTGTGTGTTATCTGGTAATTGATCGTGTGACTGGGTAACGAGTCTAGTATGTAACCTGTGATAAGTTTCACTAGTGGAAATATATATGTGGAACAATCTATCTGTGTTAGACCGTAACTGTATAGAGACATAACTAATAATAAAGGTTAAGGTTAATAAAGGAATTAATGTCATCATCTTTAGCTTAGGTGTAACACTCTTGAAGCGTTCTAAAATGATTTTCGTGATGTAAGCGTTGACTTATTTATTTAATGTGGTAAGTAGGGTTAAGCTTGAATATGACTTGACAAAGAAAGAGTACTAGTCAGTGGGTACTAGATAGTAAGGTCCTTGTATATGTGAATGGATTTATTGTACTCTACTGTGATTGGAATCTTATGTGAATAATGTGACTTGATGAATCAGTGAATTGATATGTGACACAACGTGACTTATATGAGCTATTGAACTGTCTAGTATAAGCTTATTTGGTATTAACTTGATATTTATCTCTGTTACGTGTCTTCCGTCATTTCGGCCTATGATGTCTATGGGGGTAAGTTGTGTACTCATGCTACCCTTGCTGCATCTTTTCTAATGCAGATACAAGTCCCTCTACTAGTTCGGGAGCTCGAGTGTGAGTCCGAGCAGGTGGATATCGGTGTTTCAAGGTGAGGATGCTTCTTCCGGCATGCCTTGGATGCTTATACTCTTACCCCGTCCTTACATTTGGATTCAAAGGACGTAGTTAGACATTTTGATTATGTTATTTAGTTTTGGCCTATGTTGCTTTCATTCAGACTAGATTTTGGGGGTTTTCGTATCGATTGTATGATTCATGCTCCACATTTTCTTATTATGATAGACGAGGCTTTACATTCTTTACTATTCTTTTGCATTCATTCATATATCTCGTACTTATGAGATTGGGAGTGGTTCGCCTACCGGTGGGAAATGTAGGTGCCACCACGATTCCTGAAAAGGTGTCTTGACATGTTTTCTTGAATAATACTTGTATCTGGTCATGTATTGAATAATATACTTACATCTGAATTTTTTTATAAATATTTGTTGAGTGTAGATACTTTTCTAACTTGCATTTCCCTTTCCCCCCTCCTCTTTGCATGAAATGCCAGAATCTTAGACCCAAGTGTTACACCCCCATGAATCTGCGTGCGATCGAATATATTTTTATTCGATTTGAGCTCTGTCAACTCGAAACTCTTTCCGAGGGTTACATATGACTTATATGAGTATTACGGAGGTATACAGAATGTTGGAATTAAATTGGATTAAATGAAGTACATCTTAGCAACGTTCGATGAAGATTAGACGATACACTAAGCAATCCGCCCCATATAAGTCATTCTGCCTCACGGATAGGGTAACATATCCGCCCCACGGATGGTGATCTAATGTGCATAACTGCCGCATATGAGAGGCGGTGGGGAGGCTTATTTAAACCCAAGGACGGTGGTTCATTTCTATTATCCCATATTCGACCTAGGCAGCTCCAAGTTGCTCCCAAAGGCTCCCCAAAGACCCCTTTATCATTGAAGAACTTTCCTTAAAGGTGTAAAGTGATTTCTCCCTTGGATGATCAAGATCAGTTTGTACATTTCTCTAGTTGATGATTGGTAGCTACGAATCTCTTTGAGCTTGGTAAAAAGCTTGTTATGGAGTATGTTCTTGCTATCTAAGGTAAGGCTCCACTAATCTTGTATGTTTTTCTAGCTCATCCTTGTTTAGCTAGTGGAATTGGTAAAGATAACACATGAGAATTGAGCTAATCTCTATGATGAAGGTGTGTTGGTTGTTGAGTTGCTTTAATTGAGTTCTTGAGATAATCATAGCTATAAGTTGAAGGATATGGGGTTTGAGGTTATGAAATATGTATGGTATGCTATTGTTGTTTTTGTGATTGTGTTGTTGTTATTGAGAGGGAAGTGATGGCATATTAATAGCCTTGTGCACCATAGTTGAGAAACACACTTTCTAGGTGTTCGTTGAATTTTCCGAATGAATCGATTCCTAGTTGGTTGATATTATTTTGACCCAAACCCTTTATATTGTGTATATTATCACTATGAAACGTTCGAGGGTTCATCAAGCGTTGATAACTAAGCGACGCAGGTATGTAAGGCTATTCCCTTCTTTCAAAGGCATGACATCCAAAGTATTTATCGTTTTCAAATGAACCGTCGACAAGATCATTCTATTCATATGTATATTATCCCTTATCGGGAATAGGTCTCTTGTTATTGTTGCATTTCGATAGTTATTGTTGATTTTCTGGTTGAAAGTATACTCCCTCTTGATGAAGTCTCTCAAGTCACAGTCATATATATCGACAAGTTGTCATTCAAACCAAAAAAGAAAAGATCGAATCAAAGTTAATTAATACTAGGGTGCCTAACACCTTTCCCGGGGAATTACCTGAACCCTTACCCGAACTCTGATTCTCAAAAGGATTTACCTCTTCTCTTGATTAAACCCTTTCAATTTGGTTTTCCTAATTCCCCTTAGATAAATTAGGTGGCGACTCTAAAAAATAAATAAATCCAAAAGTCTACAAGTTATGAAGTAGCTTTTATGCCTCGCGTAAAAGTGAACCGTAACAGATGGCGACTCCACTGGGAATTTCAAATAGGTTCAAACCATAAGAGTTTCAATAATGTGAATTTTTTTGAATTATTTGTCTAAGTGTTTAATTATGGTATATAACTATCATCGAATGCATATTATATTTTTGCTAAATGGCACACACACACACTCGCATCAGTCCAAAAAGACAACTATGCGGTTTCACAGTCGTCCTCCAGTAAAAAACCAAAATACTTCTTTGGAACCTGTTGAAGACATAGTTGGTGCATTGTCATTCAACACTCAACAACTGTTCACCCAGAGCAGTCCACTCGGGTCTCGGGTCATTTGAAATCCCACTATAGGCAACATAGGGTAGAGCTAACCCAACTCCCGATTACTTAGCACATACTTACCCAGGAGGGCTTGAACATTTGAGACACGTTTAAAGCCTATTAGAAGACTACCTTACGTGTCTATACGGTCATTGACCCGAGGAGAATACATCTGACTATGTGTAAATTGTGAACATGATTGCGCCATATGAGTTAAACTATTATCCGGCGGGGAGGGGTGGGGTGGTAGAACTAACTGTATTCTTCTGTGTAGATGTTTACCGACCTCTGATTGGATATGGTCCTCGAGGCACCTGAGATGTTGAAGATATGGTGGGTCGGGTTAGATTCCGAGCAGCCAAAAAAGGTCATTAGTTGCTTATAACACTTTCCCTCCCTAATGTTCATGAATGGTTGTAAAGCACTAATCGAGGTACTCACTGAATACTGGGACAACGATAGGATAGTGTTCAGATTTGGCTAGATAGAGATGACCCCGACCTTGAAAGAAATTCGGGACTGCATTAATAGCAATGGGACTTATATAAGAAGAAGGAAAAATCCCAATCACAACCTTCTAATCCCAAACAAACCCATCTTGGAGAAAATCATGAAATCACTCTACATAGCCTATGCCCAATGGATCTCTGGATCATTCATATCATTTTGATATTTATACCTCTATTTTGGAGCCAAAGTGGGATTCATAGAGCACTCCTTAGAATTAAAAACCTACAAAGTCTGGGAAGCCACCCGACCCATAGCCTTCACCATTTGCCTATTGGGACTCATGGTATTGCCCCAAAACGTACATCTTGCCATTGACAACTGAGTCATCGCAGTAACCCATGTCATTTTCTATGGCATAACCACAAATGGAGAAACCAAGTACTTCAACCTAGTCCCCGTCATCCTTGTCGATATCTACAAAAACCAGCTTAGATATTTCCATGGGTGTAACTTATTGTTACAATGGTGGATCCTAAAGAACTTAGAGAAATTTTAAGGGCCTCAATTCTTGTCCAACCAAAATATAAAGGATAACCTTAAGGACCATCATCCAAATTCCAGTCACAAAACAAAAAAATAGTTGACCATCATATTTTCGGGGCTTAAGGAAGATATCATACAATGGATGTTCTCAGATTTCATTTCGGAATGGGTCGTAGTTAGATGAAGAATGTATCTGTTTTTACCACTCATAGGTATTCGAGGGATTCACCCTTATGTACCAGCCCGGGTCTTGAGACAGTTCGGGAGGAAATAAAAGATACCCCAAGTAGGAAACATGGGATGGTATGTGATTGATTATGAAGAAGACAAAATTTGAGATGCTAGAGAATACATCTGAGAATGGAACAACCACCTGATTTGGGGACTCGGTACCGTAATCGAGGATAGATTTCATCCCAGATATGACGAGGATTACAAGGATTTGCTGAGAGCGCATTTGCGAGGTATCCTCATGCCAGGAATGAATCACTATTATTATGTCCATGACAGTGAGTCCAAAGTTGAGATTAAAGAATTGATGATCCAGAGGCAAGCCAATGACCAGGACGCCAAGTATTTGGAGAAGATAGAGCATGACAAAGCTACCATAGCCAACTTAGATTAAGAGTTAGAGATTGCACATGAGTGTTTAGGAGATCTCGATACCTGAATAAATAAGGCAATATATGAGACAACACCATTGACATTCAGTGAGAGAGGTTGTATGCTGAATTCTTTGCTGACATCGACTCATCTCCGAATCCACACCGCCCTTCGAAGGGCTAAGAGAGCTCTGACAGACAGGGGATCGTCATCGGCCATCGGAGGACGTTTATGTTGATTTAGGCTTTTAGTAAAGCCCATTCGGCTTAATCATCTTTTGTAACCCTCCGGGGAAATATTATTAATGAAATTTATGATTACGGGGGCAATTGTTTGATTTAAAAAATTAGTGCAGTCATGTTTAAACATTTAGAAAAACCATGATACAAAAAGGTCTTACGAACACGTGTAGCTTTTTATAATGCAATTATGTGATTTTATGTGATTACACGCTTATATTCTTTCATGTATTCGGTTTGGATACAATTGATTCAATACACGGGGAACCACCCAATAGAAAATGCACTTGTGTGCCTCAAACAACCAAAAACACCACTTCCCCAAATACATCTCACTCACCTAATCCAGTTACTTCTCTTGAAAGGTTGACTTGCTATCATGGACACTCGACGTAGCCCGAGCACCAACACGCCCGTCATCAATTTAAGCAGTGGAGAAGAGACCGAGAGTTCACTCAGGGAAAAGATTGACAGGTTGGAAAGGAAGATCAACCTGGTCAAAGCAAAGATTAAGGAAGTTGACCACATTTTGGATCTGGTAGGGAGTCCTCTCAAAGGGACCACCTCACATGAGCACTATAATAACAAACTCTCAGATGAGGTTAATGGTATGGTGAAGGTCTACATACCCCTATTGAAGAAGTCAGGAACTCCTGAAATTGAGGCATCAAAAGAAAAGTCTGAAAGCTGGCCGTCTAAAAAGGCCACCACCGCAGCTATTGCAGAAAGTAGCAAAATCCCTCCAACACCAATCCGAGAAACTTCGCCAACATAGTCTGCAGTTGCCCTCAAATATCATACTTTCCCTTTCCAAGTTACTATAAAACTCGTGTAGTGTGTAAAGATTTACAAAACTATAAGGGCAGTGGGGGCCACGTATCCCAGTGATGAAAGTCTCCCGCTATATGCCCCGATTCATGTACATATGAGATATATGTTCCACAATATTCAACCTGATCATATTGCTAATAAGTGCATAACCCTCAGGAGAAGGATTGTGAGGCTAATGGACAATGGAACAATTCGACATGTGGGGACCGCACTTGCTGTTAGTGCATGACCCAATTAGCCTAGGTGAGGGCATTACTCTAGATACACAACTATGGCATTATAACTTCACCATCTTTAAAGACTCATACGCAAGCATCCTTTAGAACTGGCCAACACTGTGAAGATTCATCCCATATGGATCGGTTTGAAACCGTCGCCCAATAGGGCTAATAGATAAGGGATTTGCTTATTTTACTCTGGAGCACCGGGGCACGACATCGAAGAATGTGAGGCCTTCAAATTTGAGTTGCAATATTTGGTCCACACTGGGGAGATCTGAGTAGTTCTCCCTCCCAGCTATTAGAAGAAAATGATAAAGGCCGAACGTGCAGTTGCAACGGTGACAACCCTCCATGACTTCGAAAGAAAGCCATTATTTGGGTAGATATAGGTACCCCTATATATCAAATGTTATCTCTACCATTTTATATATAAACGAAACTAAGTCCGACCTAATGTCCCAAGGGGGATACGTAGGATTCCCTTATCAGGCCTAGTTTGTGAGAATTTTGGGTAAAATTCGGCTTGGAAGGGTATATTTTATGTAAATCGAAATATGAAAGGGCTTGACACCCCACGGCGGGATATGTAGTCAATCTAAGTAATACTAGGTCCCTATATAATATAAAATATATATTCCCCACTGGAGTGATTGCATCCAGCTGGTAGAACCAATCCTCTATGATGTTGTGGAAAGCAAGTCAACCAAAAGTCTTTAGTCCAAAGACATTAAAATCTAAAATACCAAAATCCATAAGAACCTCGTAATAGAGAAACCACAGAATATTCGTATCGGAATGCATGAATTTGTGTGTTTATTTGCAAACTATGTGCAATTATTTTGTATTGATTATGATTAACTAAGGTACTAACGTCATTTTCCTTTGAGTTTTTCTTTTCTTAAAGAGGAGGTTGGATCGTGTCGTGTCACTGTGGAATACTTCACCAGATCGAAAGCTGCAACAACATCCTTGTCCGAACAAACCAAAGGAAAAGAAAAATGATTAGTATATCAGAAGACGAACGCAACAAGAATGAACTTGTCATCAAAAGCTCAGATTTTCTTGATCCACAAAACCAAGCGCATCATGAAGACATGATCGCTATCTTATTTGAGAAAGTCAATGATCTTTGGGAAAGGATCAAACAAAAGGAAATGGCCCAAGCTGCCAAATAAACACCACCTGAGGCAAGAAGTCCTCCACTGCCCTTTCCATCTCTAATTTCTCATGTGCCCGAGCACTTTTCCAATTACTCTACTAGAACTGTTCCCCCTACTCAGAATCTGTGCACCTCTAATTTGTACCACGTTGGCACTTCCTATCATACTCCACCACCCACCAATACCATCCAAATTCCCAAAACTACTCACTTCATACCCTCTTACCAAGATCCACTACCCACTAGCTTCACTATCCACCAAACCACTACTGCCAACACTCCCTGAAACAACCCTGCATGACCAGTGATGTCATTTCATACCCATGTGATTCAACAGAACCTCTCCCCAGACCATGTCAAACTGAAACACTATGAGGAGATGGAAAGGGCCTGGAGAGTCAAACAAGGCAAGCTCAAATAAAAGATAGAGTTGAAGATAGCACACGAGATGGGGCGAAGAATTAGAGATATGGTCGCGCACTCTGCGTGCGCTGCTTAGAAAATTACTCGATTAAGCGAAGATGATCTCTACATACATTCAGAGTTGGACCTGCCCGATGTCTTTAAAGTGCAAAAATTCTAGATGTTCAATATATTGGGAAACCCCAAAGCCTATCTACGGTCTTACTATGACCAATTAGTGGGAGTAAAAAACAATCATGTCCTAATATTGATGTTGTTCAGTCGAAGCTTAACTAGGAAAGCCTTAGAATGGTTTGCCTCACAAGACATGCATCAGTGGATCACTTGGGAAGACATGGCAGAATATTTCATGGAAAGATTCTGATTTGATGTCGAGACTGTGTCTAACCGAATACTTGGAGAAGGTCAAGCAAAAATCCATGGAGAATTACCGTGAATATGCAAGCAGGTGGAGAGCCGGAGGTGCTCAAATACAACCACCCATGAAGTAAGAAGAATTGGTTTTTGTCTTCATCTGATCTCAGGAGTTGGACTTTTACGACATAATGCTTTCTATGGTCAGGTGACCATTCTCTGAGTTAGTTAAAAAGGGAGAGGTCATAGAAGACGGCCTCAAATTAGGCAAGATCAACAGCTTGACAAACAAAATCTCCTAGAAAAAACACATTACAGGGCTCTACGGAAAAAGAAAGAGGATGTGGAAAACATATCCCACACACCTATCCCTGATCAGAAAAAATGAGAGGAGCCACGCTCTCCCATCGAACTATATCAATCACCGCCACTTGGGAGCTACTTGCCAACACCATACCGTCCAATTCTCATTTTCTATGCTCAACTAAATTACCAAGTGCTGGCACCTCCAGTCTTCCAAAGCTCGTAAGTCAGCTCCCAAACATCTTCCCTACCCGTCCAAAATCCACAACAAAACTACGAAGCACCAGCACCCATTCTCGAAGCTCCACAAAATTACAGATCCTAGTGCTAAATTACCAAAACCAACATCTGCCTGCCACATATAACATGTGACATCTAAAATTTTAGAAGAAACCATTCCGAACATTCACTCTGCTGGCCTAACCACGTTCTGGATTTTTCAAAAGGTTGAGCACCACTGACATGATCCAAACTATGCCGCCAAAACCTGTTGACCCATCAAACCATTTCTTTAGATCTGACAAGACTTGGGCCTACCACCCGACGGAGTTGGGCATAATATACAAGACCTGATTGATAGAAAGAATATTACCCTGTAAATGGCCTCCCCAAATTCGAATAAAAATCCTCTATTGAATCATGAAATGCTACCATCCATATGATTGAAAGAGAAGAGGATTGGGATGTCTGCAAACCTTTGGTCCCAATTCCTGCAGAAAAGCTCGAGAAAATAGTGGCGTCTCTAACCCTTGTTGATCCCACACCTGTTGTGGCACAACTACACAAAGAAATTGTGTTACTACCCAGAAAAGAGTTCATTATTGAAGCTGCATTGCCCATGGCATGTCTAGGTCAGGCCGATGCCACACTCCCGATGAAGTGGAGCAAGGAGCACCTAGAAGGGATAATAACTAAAGGGGGCCGATCACAGAAGGTGAGGCTGAAGATTTCTGGCGGATGATGCAACCTAAGGAGTATTCCATCATCAAACCTCTGAAAAATACAACGGCCTAGATATCGGTGCTAGCACTGTTATTGAGTTCGTCTCAGCATTGTCAGACACTTATTAAGTTGTTAGATGAAAATATGTCATCGGGGCAACGAGTAGTGAAAGCTTGCCCATTATATTGGCCCATATTATGGGAGATTATCAGATATCTTTCACTAAAGAAAAGTTACCCAAAAAAGGAACGATGCATAACAAAGCGATATATATAACTATCAAATGCAGGGACAAAGTCATAACGCTTGTGTTCATGGACAACGGGGCTGGCCTCAACATTTTCCCCAAGTCGACGCTCTAGCAACTAGCCTACAATGTTAGAAAGATACGGTAAAGTCACACTAATGTACAGAAATTTGATAGAGCCCAACGCAACCCGGATGGAGAAGTCGACCTTTGCATTCAAATGGGACCCGTTGAGTTCACCACCGAGTTCTAAGTCATGTCGATAACTGCCAACTATAACCTACTGTTAGGAATACATTTGAGCCACTCCGTTAGGGCATGAAATCATCGTTGCATTAATCACTGAAGTTTGTATGAGAATGACACGAAGTTGTGATACACGGGGAGGGCAGCATTCATAACTACCCCCAATAACTCTATTTCAGTGATCAAAGAAACCCCCAAGGGCACCGACTATCACGTGGTAGAGTTGGTAGGAGCCGTCTATGAAGAAACTGTCCCGCAAGACCCCATGTCGGTTGTATACAAGATGATTTGATCTACTTTGCTACAAATGGCTTTGAGCTGGGATGAAATCTCGGGAAGAATCTACATGGCATAACAGAGCCAGTCCCAATTCCTGAGAATAATTTTCAATTTTTCCTTGGGTATGTCCCCAATTCTAAGGAAGCTTCTGAAGCAAACAAAAAGAAGAAGGGCCCCCCGAAGTTGCGCAAGCCAATTCCTAACCTGTACCAGTCATTCATATTCAAAATGTCGATGCTGGAAGAAAAAAATACTAAAGAAGGGCTAGGGATGTTGTTCCAAGAATAAGAATGCTTCGTGGTCCTAGAGGAATGCATTTAGGCACCCACCATCCGCAATGCCGATCCGGGAGAGCAACTCTCCAACTAGATCTCTACCTCACTTCTGGCTCCTCAGTTGAGATGATGAAATTTGTAAATCTTTTTTGAAAATCGGTGTAGTTCGGTCGAGGTCCGATTACTCACCCTTTACTTATTTTTCCTCATGATGTTTATCAAAAATATATGTTGATCCGAGTTAGGACCACAATTTGTATTTACTTTTGCAAATTAATAAAGCCTTGTTTATCCAAAAAGTATGGTTTATTTCAGTTGCATTTAATCTTTTATACTAACTATGCTTTGCCTTACTTTTCAGTAATAATAAAAAACCAATTCTTAATGTCGTGACATAAAGGAAGAAGAATACGATGAGGAAACCATGTTACCAGAAGATCTTGTTAAGGAAATGGAACACCTTGAGAATGAACAGAATTGAAGTAATCAATTTGGGATGCGACGCATCGGTCAAAGAAATGAGGATCAATGCGCATTTGGAAGCTCCTCATAAAGAGGAATTAATCAGTTTGTTTAAAGAATATGTGGACATCTTTACATGGTTGTACGTCGATATGACCGACGTAAGCACCGACAGAGTGGTACATAAACTGCCAATTAACCCTGGTTTCGCTTCGATAAAGTAGAAAATCAGACAATTCAAACCTAATTTGAGTATGTGAATCAAAGACGAGGTCGAGAAGTAGATTGAATCTGGAGTACTGGAGGTCACCTCTTATCCTACATGGTTGGCTAACATCATACCGATGCTAAAAAGGGATGGAAAATTTAAATCTTCATGGATTATCGGGACCTCAACAAATCCAGTCCTACGGATAACTTTTCGTTCCTAAACATCCACATACTCATCGACAATTATGCAAAGCACGAACTGTAGTCATTTGTCGATTGTTTTGCCAAAACCATCAGATCGTGATGGAAAAAGAGGATGCAAAAAAAACACTAGTGCTACATACATGAATGTTATTGGGAGTATACCACTACCAGGAAATGTCATTCAATCTTAAAAACACTAGTGCTACATACATGAGAGCCATGACTATCATCTTTCATGACATTATCCATAAGGAAATTGAAGTATATGTTGACGATGTCATCATCAAGTCAAAAGAATGTGCGGATCACATCACACGCTTAGCAAAATTCTTTGACAGGCTCCGAAAGTATAATTTGAAATTGAACCCTGCCAAGTGTGCATTTGGAATGCCTGTCGGAAAGTTATTAGGGTTCATAGTCAGCCGTCAAGGAATAGAGCTAGACATGTCAAAGATCAAGGCCATGCAATGTTTTCCTCCTCCAAAGACCAAGAAAAATGTGATAAGTTTCCTGAGAAGGTTGAATTATATTGGTTAGTTCATAGCCCAACCCACAGTAATTGTTAAGCTCATACTCAAGTTGCTGAAAAAGGACACCTCGACAAAATGGAATGATGAATGCCAAAAGGCGTTTGATACAATCAAGAAGTATCTTTCTAATCCTCGTGTTTTTGTTCCCCCTAGGCTGGGATGTCCCTTACTATTATACATGTCAGTATCGGACAACACCTTTGAATGCGTGTTATAAAAACACGATGAAGCAGGAAAAAAAGGGCACACCATTTACTACTTAAGAAAGAAATTCATAGCTTGCAAAGCACGGTACACTTTGGTGGAAACAATGTGTTGCGCACTAAAATGGGTAGTCCAAAAACTGAAGCACTACTTGTTATCCTATACTACCCACCTCATCTCTATAATGGACCCATTGAATTACATCTTTCACCAACCCATGCCTGTATGAAAACTGGTTAAGTGGAAAATGCTTTTGAGCAAATTTGACATCACATATTTGGTTCAGAAAGCTGTCAAATGTCAAGCACTGGTTGATTGCCTCATCGAAAGCCCGATGGATAATGATGCCTAACCACTCAGAACCTACTTTCCAGACGAAGAGGTACTAATGGTGGATGAAGATGAAATCAAACCCTTCTCAAGATAGAGAATGTTTTTTGATGGTGTAGTCAATTAAAAAGGTTTCGGAATTGGAGCAGTCTTGGTGTCAACGATGGGATAACACTACCCGATGGCCGCAAAACTCATATTTTGATGTACCAACAACATGATAGAATACAAAGCTTGCATCCTAGGTCTCCGAATGGAACTGGATATGGACATAGACAAATTATTGGTGATATGTGACTCAAATCTACTGATTCATCAAGTACAAGGGAGTTTGAATGCGAGATTTCCATAAAATAAATCCTGTCATATGTGAACTTCGTCCAAAGACTGTGTAAATGATTCAAGAAAATTGAGTTTAAGCACATGCTAAGGGCATTAAATGAGTTCACTGATGCTCTCGCTACTATAGCATCCATGATACAACACCCAGAAAGCAGTCACATAGACCCGTTTGAGATAATCTTGAAAGAAGAGCATGCCTACTACTCTTATATGGAAGTAGAACTTGATTGTAGGCCATGGTATGCCAACATAAAAGCCTATTTGAAAAAATGAGAATATCCCGAGGGCACTACAAGCAATCAGAAGAAAACCCTCTAAAAAATGGCTAAGTTTCTTTTGGAGCAAAGAGATACTCTACAGGAGAACACCCGATCTCGGACTACTTAAATGTGTGGATGCCACAGAAGTCACGAAATTGCTGGAAGAAGTGCATGCCAGGGCATATGGGCCTAACATTATCGAGTCTGTCCTAGCCAAGAAAATCCTATGAATAAGTTACTATTAGATGACTATGGAAACCGACTGTGGAAGGTTCTTGCAAAAATGTCACCAATATCAAATACATGGATATTTAATTAGAGTCCCACCAAAAAAGCTCAACGCCATGAGTTTGCCCTGGCCGTTCGTTGCTTGGGGCATGGACGTTATTGGACTCGTTGAGTTGGCCACATCCAATGGACATCAATTCATTCTGGTCGCCATAGATTACTTTACCAAGTGGGTTGAAGAGACATCACATAAATCAGTAAAAAGTAAGTGTTGGCCGATTTTGTGCGAAACAATATCATCTGTCGGTTCGGCATCTCATAATCCATCATAACTGACAATGGAGCAAATTTGAACAACCACCTGATGAAGGACATTTGTGAAAAAATTCAGCTGACACACAGGAATCCCACAGCCTACATGCCACAAATGAATGGAGTCGTATAGGTGTCATACAAAAATATCAAGAGGATATTGCAGAAAATGACCGACAACTACAAGTGCTGGCATGAACAATTGCCCTTTGCATTTTTTGGGTATTGAATGATGACCAAGACTTTAATAGGAACTACACCGTACCTACTTGTATACCGTAAGGAAGTGGTCATTCCAGTCGAGGTGGAAATACCATCGCTCAGAATCATACAAGAAGCAGAATTGGACAATGCAGAATGAGTCTGAAAGTGGTATGAATAGTTGACCCTAATAGATGAGAAAAGGATGGTCACCGTATGTCATGACCAATTATATCAACAACGGATGGCTCGCGCCTTCAACAAGCAAGTCAGAACTTGATTCTTTGAGATAGGCCACCTAGTACTCAAGCTCGTATTCCCCAATCAAGATGAGTATAAAGGAAACTTCACACCCAACTGGAAAAGCTTACATGGTTCGCAAGGTACTATCCGGAGGAGCTATGATCTTAACAAAAATGGACGGTCAAGAATGGCTCAAAGCATTCAATTTAGATGCAATCAAGAGATACTATGTGTGAATACATGCTTTTCAATTTGTATTCCTATTTTTGTTTGTAATCACTACACCAAGACATATCTCTTATGGAAGAGATATATAGAAAAAATCCATATCAGATTTGGTCTTCTTGTGTAATTATTAAAACCAAATGACATGACATTCCCTGTAATATGAACTACGCGATGACCTGGTTTTTCATGGTAGGATAAGTAGGCAGTCCATATAGGACTAGGTCATATTATTATAAAAATCGAAATCAGTTTATTTTGAACTACGTTCGACCTGATTCCTGTTGTGACGGGATACATATGCACTCTCTGAGCTCAATCACACCAATAGAAAAACAAAAGAAACCCCTAGTAAGACATACGGTAGAATTTTTGAGAAGATCTCAACAATTCCTTCACTAGTATTAAGCGCAAGAGTCAACCGTTGTGATCTCGCAAATGGCAAAACTTTTGAGAGGATCTCAAAAATTCCTTCATCACAATTCGCCACGAGAGTTTGCCGACGCCAACTTTAAACTGGGACATAATTTTTGAAAAAGTCTCCAAATTTCTACTAGGCAAAGTTGATACCCTCCTACGGAATGCCACAAGGGCCAAAAGGAATCTCGCCCAAAACATCGATGACGGCTACACATACTCAAAGGGTTCCTTAGCTCATTACAGAGAATCTCCTAGTATGCTAAACAGTGAAATATCTCATTATAACGAGAATGTGCATCCCGTTATGGATGTTGCAACTTCTCATTTTAGCGAAGTGTCCTGTCGCGGAGTCGATGCCACACGGTGGAATTGACCCCAGTATGCCAATCTAAGTCAGAAGATTGAGTCTAAGAGTCAGTCAAGAGTCCTTCCATACCGAGTAGGAAGGTCAGATCGATGAGATCGCTCAGTCGCAGTGGAGTTGTTTGGAGTTTCCTTGATGGATAATATAGAGCCAAATTAGACTCGTGAGGTCGGTGAACTAGGTGGAAAGTTCAAGTCAGCGTTGTGGAGATAGAAAGGTTGATGGATGGATCCTTCCACTATCTTTGAACTGAACAGATCCATAACCTGCTTCCATCTGTCCTGAATGAAGGAATGTTGGCGGGTATAGTCTAACTGAACTGCTTGATTCTAAGGTGGGTGATAAGAAGTTATATCCGTATCAAGCCTACCATATCATCTCACGAAAGACTTTCCATCCCATCTTTGAAAGTTTTGCAATATAAGTGTCCGCCCCAGAAAACTCCCATTACTCTCTCTCTATAAAACCCATGTAAATACATCGGTTTCTTACTCGTCCAAAGGAACTCTTTCTTGGCAACTTGGACAACAACTAACGATGTTTGTCCCGCATATCACTAGGAAGATCTGGATCTTTACAAAGGGCACGCATGTCATGACAATAATATAAAAAACATTCAAAAATTATGTATTGTCGTTTGTTATGATCAACACTTTTGAAAACATTACTCTGTTTCTAAAACATTATCTCTCGCAATACCGAGTTAGAGGTCAGGTTGGGGAAAAAACCATGGCCAAACAGATGAAAGATCATAAGAGTCGGTGACACAGACTGACCTAATTAAAACTAATATTTTTTTTGTGAATGTAGGTTCCGTCATGCCATCAGGTGGAGGACCACCCTTTTTTCTCTGACTCGTTTGCTCATGATGTCAAACATGGTTGATGCAGCTTACCAGAAAGAATTTCAATCCATTCACGAAATGACAAAGTGCCATAAGGGCACCATAATCTAGCCAAGAGGGCTACAAATGGACAAAGTAGCACAGCCCATACAACCAAACAAAAAATGGCAATCTGACTGAAAGAGTCACAGTGACACGAGTTAACAGAAATAACAATCTGACCAAGAGGATCACAGCCGATATAAACATAAAAATTAAAATTTGACCAAGTGGGTCACAGCATACATAAAGGACGAAATAAAGAAAATCCAGTCGAGAGAGACATATTTTCCATATAAGCATTGTCGAGAGGGCCCTTCATATCAATATTATCGACAGGTCCATTCATAAAAATATTGCTGAGAGGACCGTTCATACAAACAATGTCGAGAGGGCCATTCATACAAAAAATATTGAGAGGGCCATTCATATAAACAAATGCTAAGAGGACCATTCATATAAACAAATGCCGAGAGGGCCATTCATACAAACATTGTCGAGAGGGTCACTCATACAAACAAATGCCGAGAGGGTCAATCATAAAAACAAATGTCATAAGGACCATTCATACAAATAAATGTCGAGATGGCCATTCATACAAACATTGCCAAGAGGACCATTCATACAAATTTGAGCGAGAGGATCATTCATATAAAAAAATGCCGAGAGGGCCATTTATACAAATAAATGCTGAGATGGCCATTAATACAAACAAGCGTCGAGAGGTCCATTCATAAAAATGATGCCAAGAGGACCATTCGTTACAACAGGGTCGGAGGTGGCCATTTTCATATTCACTGAAAGAAAGTACGAGCCAAACAACGCCAAGAAGGTCACCCTCTGGGAAGAATCAAACCAGAAGAAATATGACAACGCTACCACACAGGTGTAGTATAAAAATCAACCACGACGTTACCCAACAAATGGAAATAGGTTCGAAGCCGCTAAGGAGAAGATGCAGGCCGGTCAAACCAGATCCTGATGCATGCGGAGCAAATGTGGAATTTTTTCTTACGCAGCCTGTTGAAGTAGAGTGCCAATGAGAGTCAAGCTTACTGGACATGAGTTCAAGATCTCTCCACATCATGCTCAACCATGATTCACTTTTTCTTAAAATTTGCTTTTATATAAAACTAAGGTGTTCCCGCATAAGGGAGAGCATTTTATCCCATTGAGTTGAACTACAAGTGACCTAATTTCCAAAATTGGGGATATATAGGAGGAATCAATGCTATAGGACCGATCACATTCCAACAGATTCACTCAGAGGTCTTTAGTATCTGGGAGCATATTTTTTTAGTAAGTCTAGTTGAGTCGAACTACGAATGGTCTGAATTCTCATACTACCTGAGATATGTAGGAAATCCCAAAAACCAGGGTCAGACCATGATTTTGAGAAAAAATTGCATGAAAAATAGAGAAGTATTTTGATTTGGTCGGCCACAAATTAGGTTTGTCAAAATTCGCTGCTCAGGGATGGTCCCACCATTCCCGAACAATGAAGGGGTAGTTGTTGACACCTAATTTTTACCCTACAATAATTTTATTTAATTATTCAAAGTTCCTAATCACAAACGGATTAAAATATACATTTTACAAGACAAAAATAATTTTATAAAATTACTTCGGTGACATTTTGCCATTTCATTGGGCAAAATACCATCACGTATATCATCCTATATATTTTGTATATTTTTTATAGTTTGAAATATATTTATCAAAATTTTAAATCAAAATGATAAGAACAATTATTCAATTAATTGTTTATAATTATTTAATGGTTAATTGACAAATATTTTACTCTGTTTAATAAGGAGGTTTGATTAATTAAGTGAAGTGTCAAAATTACATCTCAACTTTCATGAAATTTTGGTTTAATTGTAAAGAAAAGATTTTATATTTTTGTTATAATTGACATATTTATTTCAATTTAGTTTCAATTTGATTTTAAATTAAGCAATTTGTCCAAAATTTGGTCACAATGGAAAAATCATTCTTTAAATCAGAGAATGGCCACATTTGAACACCTTATTAAATCCACGATTAGGGCCTCATCTTTACTTCAAAATGGCCAGGCCCAGTCCATAATGGACCAAGACCCGGACCAACACATCGTATGAGCGATAATAGAAGCAAAACAATATGTCATTTTTTGCGATACATCCAAGGGTTAGGGAAAACCCTAACCGCCGCACCTCTCTCCACCTTTCTTCGTCATCTTTGCTGGATATGGCAAAGACGTAGTGTACTTCAGCTTTTTTCAAGTTGTGTGGGTCTGAAAATGGCAAAGCATTAAATGCTCTACCATCTCTCACCCCCCTCCGCCCCGCACCACGTCTCAACCCAAAACAGAGGTAAAATATATTTTCTCTCTCCTCCCTTCCCTTTCTGCAAGTTTTAATGGTTTTATCCGATTGAGAATCAAAAGAAACAATTTTCATTCATTTTTGAGTTTAAATCTGTCAAAAAGAAAGTAGAAATCAAAGATTTTTTTGAAATACCAAAGTGCCACACTGATTCAAAGTGAAATCTGAGGGCTTTGGGGTCTTATATAAATGACCTCTTATTTCACTTCGAAGGGAGATCAAATTTCTGATTTTCACAAGCCGGAAACTCGTTCAAGCCCTAAAAAGTTTGAATTTAGGCATGGGATTCAGCCTTTGCTGAAACCTAGTTCCCCATCTTCGATAAACTTAGGGATTTAATCTAAAATTTTAGATAGTTTTATTTTGTGGCTGAGCGGTGTTGATCGAAGGATCATAAGGACCTCAACTTCAGATCTCGATTAAAGGCTGCATGAAAGAATGGTAAATTTCTGCCCTTCCCGTATTAGTTATGTATTTTTAAGTGTGTGTGACTATGTAATCAAGATCTGTTGTTTAGTTAAAATTGTGTAGTTAGTTTTCCTGCAAGGTTCATAATTATTTGAATAGTATGCATCCTAATTAGTATGATAATGCCCTCATGTTGTTAGCTTCTCTGTTTAAGTATACAACAATGGTCTAATGGTTAAGATGGGATTAGTAGCATCTAGATTTGACATGTATGTAGTCTCTAAATGAACATGATACACTCTTAAGGAAACTAACTTAATAAAAATGAACCATATGGCTGTTTTCGGTTTGAATCTAGTTCATACAAACTTGTTGAGTCTCCTGGAAACTACTCTGTAGTTCTTCTAACGTTGAGTGATATTTGTTCTCTCATAAGTATACTAAATGAGCATGCTTATATGAATAAGTTGAAGTGATAACCTAATCCTTGTTTTTATGGTATGATAGCATGCTTGCGAGTCTATGTGTTAAGGGATGAACTGTCAATAAAGACTAGGGCATATCTTGCCTGACTCTTTTATGTCTTGTTTGATGGAAGAACCTGAGAAACCCATATCTTACCTCCTCTTTTCATTTCACTTAGAATATGTGAAGTTTGTTTGTGGCATTGAAACATTGGTGTGGGATTTGCATATCCCCAAAGCACGAATAACATTTTTCCTTTCTCTTTTCCTTGGACTAATAATGGAATATGCATGTGTTGCTTGCATTTTGGGAATCAAACTTTTTTCTTGATTCATAAAGTGACCCATGACCTAATATGAGCATGACCCTAGGACATCTAACATACTTTCATATGCATTTATTTTCCCTTTGAGTGTTTAGACTGATTGACAATCAGGGCATGAGGAACTTAGGTCTGTTTGCATATTTGTGTAATATTTTGTTGTATCAAATCCATTTGTGTTTCTATTTTCTTTTTTTCTTTAAAAATATGTACCTATGAGAGATAGCTTATTTTGCTCCTCTTGTTCTTCTTGTCCTGAACTAATTTGGTGTGATATAACACAATTACACAATGTATACAAGATCTTATATATACTTAGGTATCTATGAGAGTTGTATATCATGTATATCTTAGGTATATCATGTATATCCTAGGCATGTCATATATATATATTAAGTATATCATTGTATATCGGGCTATTCACAACCATTCTTGGTCTAAAACCACATCATCTTTTATTTCACTTTTCATTTAGGCCATGTGTGATCCTTTTGGGCCTGGAGCCCATAATTGTCTTCGCTATGTGTTTGCATTTTGTTGGACCCTGTATACTTCCCTCTCCATCTGGGCCTGATTTTTTCTCTTCCCTTGTGCATCATCTGTCTAATATAAAAATGTTACATCCCGTAATTTCGTATGTTGGAATCGTCATAATTTAATCGACATAAGTTCAAGGGATGGATTATTTATGAGGTTATAAATAAAATAAGCAAGTTAAACTTTCAAGAGAGTTCAAGAGTCGCTAAGCGATTTATGTTTGTAGTCGTTATGCCAATTGCATCGTGAGTGAACCAATGTAATTCCAAACAAGTTATGACACCCCTATGAAACTAAGTAAGGATTTCGACAAGTATTAAGAGAATACCAAAAGGTTTCGAGGTCAAATGAATCGAAGGAAATTAAGTTAGTCGAAACTCGGCATAGGCAGGCAGAATTCTTACAAGAATTTTTTTCCCAACATTCTGGAGAAATATCTACTAGAATATAAGGAGATACGGTGTGCATAACCTGTATAAATTTAAGTTCATGTAGTCTACTTTCCAATGTAACAAACCTTTCATTAATCGAACATTTGTACAAAAGGTTATGAATGTTTTAATAAAGTGTTGCAGAGCATACCTGAAAAATGGTGAAAAGTATGTACCATTTTTTGAGGTACGACATGTACATCCCACCATACTTCTAGGCGGTGGGAAAGTTTTGAAAAGTTTATATTCGGTGGCTTTATGTTGTAAGCTAATTACTCTCATTTTACAGACCCAAAACCCTCATAAATTCTCTTCCCAAGTTATTATATCAAGTTGGAGCAAAATTAAGGTAAATCAAGGTGATTAATACACCAAAAGTCTAGTGAACCTTGTTAAAGTAGTGTTGATCAGCTTGTGGTGAAGTTGGAGTTTCCTTCAAGGTGAAGTAATCTGATGTTTGAAGATGTTCTTGTTATTTGAGGTAAGGTTTCATCTCTTCTTCATGTAATTGAGTTTGTTTACGTTTTAGTCAACTTGTTTGATAAATATATTATGGAAGGAAAGTTGGAAATCATGCTAGAACTCTTGATGATATTGTGGACTGTTTTGGAATGTGATCTTGAGTTTTTATGGCTACAAATTCATGGAATATATCTTGAGTGTATTGTTGTTGATTTTTGGGAAGTGAAGGAAGTAGGGGAAATGCTACCCGTTTCTTTATAGAAATGAGTTGTCATTCGATATACACCATAACTAGTACTCTCTAAGTTAACAAACATATTATCATTGTTATAGGTTGAAGTGCTATTCAAGTCGAGTTCATTGTTGTGTTCGTACATAAAACAAGAGGTATGTAATGACAAACTTTTTCTTCAAAGCATAATTTTCCAAAATTTATGCCAAGCTCTAAGACAAGAGAACGTTTAAAGAAGTATTCCATTTCTATAGATTGATTTTCCCTTGTTCAGAGTATGATTTTGTCTTTCAAAGGTACTCGTTTGATACATGTGTATAGATTTGTCAGATATAGTCCATGGTTGATGATAGTTGTTACCCTAGCTTTCGTCTGTTGATATTATTGTTTAGTTCATCCTGGCCTATCAGCTTGTGAGATTACCTAGCCTATGAGCTAGTGAGATACCTAGCTTACGTGCTAGTGTTATGCCTGGCCTATCAGCTAGTGACTAACCTAGCCTATGTTCTAGTGAGATACCCGACCTTACGGCTGGTGAGTTATATACCGAGCCCTATAAGTGGACAGCTAGTTATTATATTACATTTCATACACATGGAGTCAAGAACATGTACGCTTTCTTAGATTATTCTTTAGTTCATGTGCTCAGTTGTTGATTATTTCAGTAACAGTTATTTCAGTTGCCTTACATGCTCGGTACATTATATTTGTATTGACATCCCTTTTGCCGGGGGTGCTGCATTTTATGCGTGCAAGTTCTGAGAGACAGTCCGACAGTCCTTCCCAGTAGGTATGGCTGAGTTCAATTGATTAATAAGCTCCAGATCCTTCGAACTTTCCAAGTTTAAAGTCATAAGTATTTTTTTTGTCTTGTACATACCATATGGATAGGTCGAGGCCCTGTCCCGACCACAATATAGTTATCACTCTTTAGATCCTTGTAGACGTGTCTTTTATTAGTAGTATTGTCAACATGGCGGCCTTAGCGGCCCTTATATATATCCTGATTGGATTTTTCTTCTTGAAAAGACTTATATAGGCCTTGTCGGTCGTGCAGATATGCATATATGTCAGGGTGATCCTATTTTGGTTGAGTTAGCCATTATTTACAGACATTCCAGTGTATGACCTTGTCGGCCTAATTTGTGATGTTACATTTACAGGTTGGCCTTATTGGCCTAGCTTGTATTTCGGGACATAGATTATATGAGTTACAACCTGGTTTGCTAGGCCTAGTAAGACACTGGGTGCCGGCCACGCCTCCTGCGGTAGGGTGTGACAAACTTGGTATCAGAGCAAGTCTGTCTTAGGGAGTCTACAAGTCGTGTCTAGTAGAGTCTTGTTTTATGGGTGTGTTGTGCACCACACTTATAAACAGGAGGTTGTCGATCCTTTAGGGATGATTACTAATCTTTAATCTCATAGATCGTGCAATAGAGCTGAGTTGTAAGAATTTGAATCTGACTCGTGCTTTATATAAGTTTCACCGATTGCTAGAAAAATTTTGGACAGGTCGTATTCGTAGAATATAAGTGAAAGATCCGCATCAGATCATCTGCATTAAAGGTGCGGATATTACGTTGAAATCTCAGAGCGTGAGAAATTGTCTCCCATATAAATAGAGAAGGAAATACAAGTCTAGAAAAGCGAAGTGTTCGTTTTGGAATGCAATGGAACTAAAGTGAATGAGGTGCAGAGTACCTGGATACAAAAGGTTGTAAAGGGATTGACCTTCAAAATGAATGATATAAGAATCGTTACTCTGCTTCCAACGATGATAGGATTACAGTGAAAAGTATCTACTCCGGCTCATGAATTACAGACGTCGATAGATGTAGTATTAGAAAGAAATGGGATCTCAGACTTTGTAAGGGTTAGGCCAATTCTTAACTTGGGAAATACTGAAGAATAGTACGAATATGTCGATAGAACCTTATTAGAGGATATATGCATGTAATACCCAGGGATTATGAATCGAATATGACTTTTTAGAATCTTTAAGATCCAAGAACTAAGTAGTGGAATCTTGGTGGGAGGCGAATGTTTCCCTCAGCAAGGCTATTGTCTGATGTAAAGAAGAGATATTAAGTGCTTGGAAAATAACGTTGATTAGAGAAGAGAAGGTTAAAGATAGAAGAATGTTTTGTCATAAGTACCTAGACAAAGGTAATAAGTGGTGATGGTAGTAAGATAATGGTACATAGATAAATGGGTGATAACGGTAAGTTAAAATATGACAAGATGACAGAGTCTATAGACAGGTGAAGGAAGAGACAAGAGGAGACAGACATTGAGACTATAAAAGAGTATAAGCCATAAAGTCATATCCTCATTTCGAGAAATGAATTAATGACTCCAACGTGATTACCAGAAGGTTAAGTTAGACCTCAGAGTAACAAAAATCAATATGAGCTAGTAAACAAGATAATTTAAAACATGAATTAGAGACTTGACAATTTGATAATAATCGACATTGTGAGAATTGTAGAGGTCACCTTCCATCAATAATATAATGGACAATAGAAGAATAACCTATAAAGATCATGCAGGAAGACGCTTCCCTGAAGCAAGCGTTGTGACCAGAGTTAAGATTAATGGAATAAGTGTGCCAATTAAACTAAATGTCACCCTTGTGTGTAAGAAGTTCAGTTATCCCTAGTACAAAAGGGATACTACAAGGTGATTATAGGTTATTAAGCTATGAAAAGACGTTGAAGATGATGAGATAAAACATTTACTGGTAGAACTTCAGATCATTAAGAATTAGTACTCCCCTAAAGGGGGAAGATGGTGTGATATGGTAGAAGCAAAAAGAGAAAGATGGCTCGCAATGGAGGTCTTCTATGCTCGCTAATGAGTAGCCCATCCTCACCATTATAATCTTGCCTTTCCCAAGGCATACATAAAGGATATGGAGCATTGTAAGTCGGAATTAAATGGTTCAGGTAAATATAAAATGGTAAAGAGGGAATGCAATAAAAAGGCAAAAAGCAATGAAATTGCATTTATTTAGATCTTATAGATATGTCACGACTCCATATGGTTGTGCAAGCACGACCCTAAAAGAAGAGGCAATAAGGGTTCCAGACAGAGATGCCAATTGATGATAAATGTGAATGCACATTTGATACATAAGGGACTTGTGCGAGAGATAATCTAAGACAAAGTTGGAAAATTGGAAATCATGCTAGAACTCTTGATATTGTGGAGTGTTTTGGAATGTGTTCTTGAGTTTTTATGGCCGAATATTCTTGGAATATAGCTTGAGTATATTATTGTTTACTTTTTGGGAAGTGCAGGAAGTATGGGAAATGCTACCCGATTCTTTATTGAAACGAGTTGTCGTTCGATATACCATGTATACTAGTATTCTCTAAATTGATGAACGTATTATCATTGTTATAGGTTGAAGTGATATTCGAGTCGAGTCGAGTTCGTTGTTGTGTTCATACAGACAACAATAGGTATGTAATGGCTAATTTCCTTCAAAGCATGATTTTTTTGGATTTTATGCCAAGTTCTAAGACAAGAGAATGTTTAAAGAAGTATTCCATTTTTTGTAAATTGATTGCCCCTTATTTGGAGTACGATTTTGTATTTGAGAGGTACTCGTTTGATACGTGTGTATAGATTTTCCAAACATAGTCCATGGTTGATGATACCCTAGCTTTTGTATGTTGATATTCATTGTTTAGTTTATCCTGGCCTATTGGCTGGTGAGACCTAGCCTATGAGCTAGTGAGATACCTAGCCTATGAGCTAGTGAGATGTATGGCCTATCGGTTAGTGAGTTACCTAGCCTATGTGCTAGTGAGAAACTCGGCCTTATGGCTAGTGAGATATACACTAAGCCCTATAAGTGGCTGACTAGTTATGCTATTACATTTCATACATAGAGAGTTAGGTACATGCACGCGTTCTCATAATATTCTTGAGTTCATGTCCTCAGTTGTTGATTATTTCATTTACAGTTATTTTAGTTGTCTTACATGCTCAGTACATTATATTTGTACTTACGTCTCTTTTGCCGGGGGCGCTATATTTCATGCATGCAGATCCTGAGAGACAGTCCGACAGACCTTCCTAGTATGTGTGGCTAAGTTTAGTTGATTGGTAAGTTCCAGATCATTCGAACTTACCAGGTTTAGAGTCATAAGTGTTTTTTTGTCTTGTACATACCCTATGGGTAGGCCGGGGCCCTGTTCCCACCACAGTACAATTATCACTCTTTAGAGGCTTGTCGACATGTCTTGTATTAGTAATATTGTCAGTATGGTGGCCTTGTCGGCTCTTGTATAGATCATGTTTGAATTTTGCTTCTTGAAAAGACTTATATAGGCCTTGTCGGTCGTGTAGATATGCATATATGTCGGCTCTTACATCTGAATTTTTTTATAAATATTTATTGAGTGTAGATACTTTTCTAACTTGCATTCCATTTCCCCCCTCCTCTTTGCATGAAATGCCAGAATCTTGGGCCTAAGTGGGCCTGCCTTTCGTCCTAGCCGTTCTTGTTGGGCATGAGGACCAACATTTTCCTTTCAATCGAGTCAGATTACTTTAGAAAGCCCAATCATAGGTGAAAATAGCATAAACATTTAAATGGTGGGCCCGATATGCCCACCAACCTAACTTTAGCCTTTTAATACATGTATTTTGTTATTATGTAATTTAGACATGTATAAATATTATTGAAACCCATATGAGAACCCGTTTTGACTTAGGATTAGGAAAATGATGTTGATATCGTTAGAAATGATAGGAACCCGACGTATGTATTCGGACCCGATAGAAAAATTAATAAAGGAAGTGTTTATTTCAATAAATCAAAAAAGTAGTGTTTTAAATTATAATTTACAAAATAAATTGGTTTTTTCTTTCCTCTTGAAATGTTGCTTCCTTTTACCAAAATTCGAAAATCTTGGACACAAAAAGAATACGAAAAATATTATCTCAAAAGATGGAAATTTGCTTTAAGTTTATAAAACAATACAAGAAAAAGGCTTATTAGCGACGGATTAGAAATCTGGTCTTGAAAGTATACCTATAGGGACGAGAGTTTTTCCTGATCTCTAATATTCGATTTTAATTTTGAGATAAGCGAAGGGGTTAAATCTGGTCATCAAAGTGTTGGATATCCGGTCCCTAAATTCTAAATTGAGCGGGTCAAAAGGTGCCTTTCCTAATTTACATTATTAAAAAAATAAAGGAACATAACACACTATAAGAAACAAACTCTCCAATTAAAACGTTGCTCTCTCAAAATATCGTTCGTCTCGTTGAAGAAGTATATAAAACCCTAAATTCTCAAATCTCAAAAACTAATCATAGCGTATCGCACTCGGCTAAATCGACAGCCAACGAGAATTGTAGTGAGTTTTCTTGTCCAACCTTTTACTTTCCAAAATTTTATACAACATACAACACTGGGTTTTACTTGATTTCAGATTTTTTCTGCTTGATTGTATGTTGAATCGGTTTGATAATACCCAGGTTTTTTGTTTAATTTTTTTTTTAAAATCAGTTTGATTTTTTGTTGATCTTTTGTGTTTAATTCTATTCTAACTGGGGTGAGGTTTATGAAACTATCCTCCTGAATTATCCCCTTTGTTAAACTTGAAAGTTTGGTACAAATTATTACCTCTAGAGCTAAAGTTGGAAAGTTTCCTACTTCTAAAAGAGCACCAACTTAAAATATTAAATTCAAGAATTATGAGTTCATACGGAAATAGTTTGGGGTTATGTGGTTTGTTAAATTCGAGAATTTGTGGGTTTTTTTCAGTATGGAAGTTTCTATACTCCTGAATTCATGATACTCGTTGTGCAATTTTACTTAAAGAATCCTATTTTTACCAAGCATTGTTGGAATTAGAACTTCTTGTTGGGGTTGTTTTGGCATTTTTGATTCTATTTTGATAAAGTTGGGGATTTATGACTTCTTATGTGATTGTGAATGCAGCCATTAGGTGTCCATGATGTTAAGTTTGCTATTTTAATTCATCAAAACGTTTTTGTTCAACTTTTTACTATTGATGACATTTTACTTCTCATAAGCAAAGGATAAAACACTTTGCTAAATAAGAAATCTATTGTGGACGAATTCAAACAAAAAAAGATTGTTACCAGTATTTTTTATTTGAAGAACTTCATGTTATTAGCGCAACAATGTGATGTCCAGCTTCCGACATCACCCAATTCACGAGAATGACCATTAAGTTGAAGCACATAAACTTAGTAACAATTTACACGAAACATTAATTTATTTTGTTTATTTGAGTGTATGAGAGCATATAGCTAAACCATTATTGGATACAATCATGTTTTTTTGCTACTGTGCATTGTGCTGGTTCTACTTTATGCACTATAAATTTTCAAGATTCTCAACCTGAACTAAGAGCTCAGTTTTTGGATATCAACATCTTCTTAGTAGCTGACTATGTGCCGTAAAGAGTTGCAAATTTAGTAGCTCTTTTTATATTATATTGAAATTAAACTTAGGTAGTTTAGCCGATGGTGAGGCCAAAGACTCAAACACCATCCTGATTGCATAAATACCATTGTAAGGGAAAACATGACTAATACAATATAGTCTACATTCAAATTATTCAGACTGATTTTCGATAGATACTCTGCTTGTGCAATTGATAAAATCACTGCTATGTTTAGCTTCAACTTTTATTTCTTTCTCATTTATGCAAAATTTGGAGTTGCATGAATTTTTTTGTGTACATTGCAATCATTTTTCTTTAGGTTTAACATACGCTACAGTTGAACGCCTTAATCCAGAGGAAGTATCTATCAGAAATAAAAGTTCGTCTCGCGGTGAGATTGTAACAACGTTTATTGTTCATCTCTTCCTCAACCTATACTTGTACAGTAAGCATATGTTTTTTCCTGAAGTTGTTTTATACTTCTGTTGTGCTCTCCTATGCCTCCTTTCCGAGCTCAACTGGATAAATAGTAGTTTAGTACTAACACTAAATGATTCACCTTCATATTGAGGTTACATTAAGATGGCTTTGTTTAATACCTTGTATCTTTGATTCTACCCATTAGGACCTTTCAAAAGATTATTTACGCAAAGACATTAATTCCCTTCATCTTTATGTATATATAGTCGTATGTTGAATGCCAGGAAACCCACATAACTTAAGAAAAATTGTGGTTAGATTGATCAAATTATTGATTTTGCCATGTCTACACGTTCTAATTTAGAGTTTCAATTATTGTGTCCTTAAGTTTTCCTTGATTTTGAGTTAGTTTAGAAATAAATTGCATTTGAGTTTTTTACCTTCATGCTCGGATCAATATAATCTACATTTTGACTGACATGTTGAGGAAACAAAGTTGTCAAATATCAATTTCCTCATTACCTACTCCTTTCCAATTTATCCCTTTTTCTTCTGCTCCTTGAAAGTAAGAAGAAAGTCTTTTTTGGAAATAATGCTAACATATATATTAAAAACAAAATAGCACTAGGGTACAGAGACACAAAACCAGCTATGTAATCTAACTTACATATTGTCTTTTCAAGCTTGTCTTTTCAATATTATTTCTCTTAGTAATTTTCTCATCTGTTTGTTTTTTGGCATCTTAAGGTTCTTGATGCGACTAGCAATGAGCCCTAGGGTCCTCATGGATCACTTGCAGATATTTCTCAAGCTTCAAGTAACTAGTAAGCTTGTTTGTACCAGCATATTTATTTAATTGTGCTATTCTTTTTCTTTTATCTTCTATTTAAGAGTTCAACTCAAAATTTTCAGTCATTAGTACCAAATGATTATGGCTGTAATTTGGAAGCGTGTTAATGACACTGAAAACATTGGTGGCATGTTTACAAGGTTCCTGAACGTGGCATTTTTTATGTTATCAAATCCTTCTTTTTAATACCAAGACATAAATGCACGTGTTATTGCTCTGTGTGCTTTGTTATATGTAGTCTAATATAATAATTGTAGGTTTTCGTTGGGTTCGTGTACGCAGCGGAATTTGAAAATTTTGTGTTTTAAACCCAACAAGCGACGAACTATAGGATGACTATGTAGTAATATAAAAGATGTCAATACATAACATGTATATAACCGTAACACTTTGATAGAATACTTACGGTTTGGAAACTCTGGAGTCTTTTAGTAATTTTCGAGGGTGCGCACGCAATTGATCCTCGACAGCAAGTTCCAAGAACTCCGATGTATACCTCCTTCGAACAGCTAGGAAATTCGGCGGAGGTTCAAGAGAGAGTTTATTCTAGGTCTCTAAGACTTAGAATAATATATGAATAATGTATCTTATAATGAATGAGGAGGTGCTCTATATATAGGTGAAATTAGGGCAAAATTCAGAGTTTGGGTTGGCCTCAAAGCCTGGCCCAAAACGAATTGCTGCAGGCCATTTTGATTTGGCATGCTGCCCAATTAGCGCTGCGGCACCTCGCCCTTTTCACAAAATATTTTCAGCATATTTTAATTAAATTCAAAATTCAATCTTGACTTAATTCAATAATTTCCATCAAATAGAAATTATCTCATAGTTATTATTAATTTAAATATCTCAATTCCAAATCGAATATTTAACACTTTCTCAATACACCCTTAGATTGAAGAAACAATTGACATAGTGTTACCCTACAGGTCTTCACATATCGACACTAATCATATTAGGGTCTACACGGAACTCCTAGACGGCGCCGTAAGACGAACTCAATATGTGAAGTATATTTATACGAATCTAGTAAACTGAACCTCTATGTGGGAAGATAAAATCCTTTCATTCTCGACGCACTCAATCAATCTTGGAATTTGCCAAGTGTCTATCCAAATGGCTTGATCATTATATCTCATCTATATTGGTTGACAACAAGACCATATTCTAGATATGTCTATTGCGTTGGCCAACGACTTAGTCAACCCAATAACACTGACAAGCTGAGTGTTCTCTCGAATATACACTCGAGGAATGAATCCTAATCTTGGATCAACAACCACCTTTAATCCACATCGTAATGTACCCAATACAAGCCGTATCTCAACCTATAAGGCAGTTGACCTTAGGACAAGATCAAAGTATATTACTCTGTAAACAAGGTGTGTATTGACCTCAAGTCTAAGGACTTCTATCTCCAACACGCTGATCATACTTTATACATATATAACAAACATTATATCAGCAGGGTATACCAATACTTCCAAAGTATCTATATGTCCATCACGAGTAGCCATTACTCGTAGCAGGTGAGACATGCTACATCCTCTAATGATGTGATGCAGACCACATGTCGACTTATCACATATCATCGATATCCCATTCTCGATGATCATTAGTCGAAGCTATTTTAAGAGTTACGTTATAATATTAATATCTCACACTATTAATAACAACGTAACCTCTAGGGATGCATATTATAGAATATTACAAATAATTTTAATTAATAATTCAATAATTGCAAATGCTAAAATATTAATCTCCATTAATAATAATACGAACGTGTATAAAATACATTTGTCCTAATATAGATTGTCTCTAGGATTATACATATACTTTCAATCCCCCACTTGGCCTAGAGCCAATCTTTAACATATCTAATGCCCATATTCTCAAAATGACCATTATGATTGACTAAGTTTAATGCTTTAGTGAATGGGTTAACTAGATTATCGTCTGTGGGAACATAGTCTAATCTAATCTCTTTAGTATCCACCATCTCCCTAAGTACGTGGTACTTCCTTGGTACATGTTTGTTTCTGTTTGTTGATCTTGGTTCCTTAGCCTGTGCAATCGCACCAGTGTTGTCACAATAAATAATTATTGGACAACTGGCACTCGGAACTACCCTTAGTTCCTTCAGGAACTTAGAAATCGCGATAACTTCTTTACCAGCTTCCGATCCAGCAATGTACTCAGCTTATGTTGTCGAATCAGCAGTTGTAGCCTGTTTGAAACTTTTCCAACTCACTGCTCCACCATTGAAAATGAACGTGTACCCAAACTGAGATTTAAAGTCATCAAGATCCGTCTGGAAGCTAGCATCAGTGTACTCAGTAGCAGCTAGCTTTTCTTCCCCACCATAGACTAAGAAGTAATCTTTAGTTCGTCTAAGATACTTAAGAATGCTCTTGACTGCTTTCCAGTGTTCTTCCCCAGGATTCTGCTGGAATTTGCAAGTCATACTAAGTGCAAAGGCCACATCTAGCCTAGTACAGGTCATGACATATATGATCGATCCTATAGCCGAAGCATATGGATCCTCTTCATACGCTCAAGTTTTATAGCATTAGAAGGACTGTCCTTCTTAGATAACTTGATACCTTGACCTATAGGTAGACCGCATTTTTTGGAATTTTTCATAGAAAAACGTCTAAGCACTTTGTCTATGTAGACTGACTGTGACAATCCTAACAATCTATTAGGTCTATATCTATAGATCATAATTCCCAGAATGTAGCTGGCTTCACCTAAATCCTTCATCATGAAGGTACTGGACAATCACTCCTTGACTGACTGCAGGAGAGTCTTATTGTCTCCCATTACCAATGTCATATGCATATATAATAATGAAGGCAATATTCTCATCCTTGCGTTTACTATAAACACAAGGATCCTCTTTGCTTCTGACGAAATCAAATGACTTGATAGCCTTGTCAAAGCAAATGTTCCAACTCCTCGAGACTTGCTTAAGCCCATAAATAGACTTCTGTAGCTTGCATACAACATTTGGTTTGGATTCAGATGAAAAACCCTCAGGTTGTTTCATATACACTTCCTCAACTAGATTACCATTGAGAAAAACGGTTTTGACGTCCATCTGTCAAATGTCATAGTCATAATATGCAACTATTGCAAGTAAAATCCGAATGGACTTAATCTTAGCAACATGTGAAAAGGTTTCATCATAATCGACCCCGGACCATTGATTATAACCTTTAGCCACTAACCTTGTTTTATAAGTCTGTACCTTCCAAATGCATCGATCTTCTTTTTGAAGACCCATTTGCATCCTATAGGTTTAACCCAGCTGAAAAATCAATCAAGTTTCACACTTGATTGATGTACATAGATTCCATCTCATATTTCATGGCTTCTTGCCAGATCTTCGAATCAATGTCCAACATTGCTTCGCTATAGGTTGTAGGCTCATCATTATCGGGAACATCTATCTCACTATGTGTTTCCACAAGTAGATTTAGTTTTTCAGGAGGACGATGAGTCCTAGTGGACCTACGGAGTTGATTTTTTTGCAGTTTGTGCTTGATATGTTCTGACTGTGAGAGGGTTCTTGTGTGTTGGATAATCCACTAACTTAAGCTTTCAGGAATATAATTTTCATGTATTTCTAGAATGGGAGGAGGTGCAACCATTGCATCTACTCCCAAAGGCTATGTAGTAGGATCTTGCATTTCTGCATTATTCCTCGTAACACTCCTAATGGCCGAAGGGCGTACTTGAAGTACCCAATCTTCGCCAAATACTCCCACTGAATTCGTGCCTTGGTCATTCGACAAGGATTCAACCTTTATGTTATGTCGCGGTTCTTGAATTTCTTCAAGTTCTATCTCTGTGCAACTATGTTCCTTGTAGACATATTCTTCTTTAAGGAAAGTTGCATTCCTGGAAACAATGACCTTATGTTCTCCAGAAAGATAGAAGTAGTATCCCTTAGTTTCTTTTGGATACCCCACGAAGTAACATTTCTCACTTTTGGATTCCAACTTGTCAGTGAGCATCTTCTTAACATATGCAAGGCACCCGGGGTCTCATATGTTTAAGAGCTGGCTTCTTGCCACACCATATCTCATATGGTGTGTTTTCTACTGACTTGGAAGGAACCCTGTTCAGAACATATATTGGGGTTTGTATAGGATATCTCCAAAGGTATATCGGTAGAGTTGAGAAGCTCATCATGGATCGAACCATATCCAATAAGGTTCGGTTTCTCCTTTCGGTAACACCATTCATCTATGGTGTTCCAGGGGTGTCCATTCTGATTGGACTCCATGTAGCTTTAAGTAATCTAGAAACTCCTTGCTCAAGTATTTACCTCCTCGATTAGATCGAATGGTCTTGATACTCGTTGCGAGTTATTTCTCTATTTCAGACTTGTACTCCTTGAACTTTTTGAAGGCCTCAGATTTGTGTTTCATAAGATACACATATCCATACCTTGTGAAGTCGTCAGTAAAAGTAATGAAGTAAGGGAAATCTCCCTTAGCTTGAGTCGAGAATGGTCCACATACATCAGTATGTACCAACTCAAGCACCTTCTTGGCTCGCAGACCCTTCTCAGAAAGTGGCTTGTTGGTCATCTTACCTTTCAAACAGGATTCGCAGTTACCATAAGACTCCAAGTCAGATGGTTCGAGGTAGTCAAGCTTCCTTAACCTTGCTATCCTTGTTTCGTTGATATGACAAGTCTACAATGCCATAGGTAGGTAGAGTTTCTATTACTTATCTTAGCTCGTTTATTTTGTACATTGAATATTTCTCGACCACATGTTAGTGTATACAATCCATCCACAAGAGGAGCAGTTCCATATATAACATTATCAAAAACAGTACACGACTGCCATTATAAATATATGAGGAAAAACCCTCCATGTCCAAAACAGGGATAGAAATGATATTCCTCATTAACGAGGGTACATAGTAACAATCATTTAACACTAGACAATAGCCAGAAGGCAAATTTAATCTATAAGTTTCTACGCGTTCAGTATCCACTCGTGCTCCATTTCCAATGCGTAGATCCACCTCTCTTGGTCTAACCTTTCTGCTGTCAGTTAGCCCTTTCACATTGGTACAAATGTGTGAGCCACAAGCGGTATCCAATACCCAGGAATGAGAGTTATTTATAGACATATTTATTTCAATGACGTACATACCTTGTCCACTAGAGGTAGAAGCACCTGGTGCTTTTCCTCCTCCTGGTGTAGTGCAATCCTTCTTCCAATGCCCCTTCTTGTTGCAGTTGAGGCATACCCTTCGTTCCGTTCATATTGTAGTTTACAGAACGAACGAGGGAGAGAGTTCAGGATGAGGGTGGAAGCGACGTTTTTCTACAGCTTTATACCAATCGAGGCCAGCCTTTCTATCAGCCCTATCATCTTCAACACATGCTGAGACACTTGGCCCCCTTCATTTAGCTTACACTTGAAGAGTTCTATCAACAACTCATATTCCATAGTTTGGGACTGAGAGTCGTATATAATTTTCAAGTGTTCGAGCATTTCGTTATAGCCCATGTTTTCGTGTTGTCTCTGAAGCTCCACTGACATGGAAGACAACATTACGTACTATGCTGAAATGGCGTCGTCTAGGTTCTTCTGGTATACTACCTTATCGAATGTGGCATATTCTGCAGAATCCTGGGAAGGGACTGTGGGGAATACTTTGTCCAATATGTATTCTATCTTTTCTCGCCTTAGAACAATTCTCAGATTCCTTAGCCAGTCTAGATAGTTGGGTCTAGTAAGTTTGTTCATTTCCATCAACATTTTCAATGATAGGCTCGACATTTTGATATTTTGATGAGTTAGATAGACAGGAAATTAAACTCAAATTTATTTCCTATTATAAACATTCGTTTAGGCTAATCAATATGGACTTTTGTTTAATTAGCTCCCACTATTTTAACATACTTCTACGACCCCATGGTAGAATACGAATCTATATTAATTTAAGGTCATAATTGGCCAAGATCCAAGCTTATGCTATCTCCGCGTTTGCTTTGGCTGATAACTTCAATAACACATCTTGTAGGTTCTAAATCAATTACAAAACTTATTTGCAACTCTTGGTTGATCAAATATTCTTGCGTCCTTACATTAGTCCGATACTTTGGTGCCCAGATTTGTCTAAACAAGTCAACCCCATTATACGACTGTGTTTATGTATCTAAGTAAATTTGGAATTTGTGAGCAAACACTTTGGTGTAAATACTCATAAAAGTTTATCATCTACCTTTACATTCAAAACATATCTATGAAAGAGTCTGGGTCTTCGTAGACTTAGAGCAAATGCTTTGGCATAAATACTCGTATCGTCGAAAAGGATTTTGCACTCTAACAATTATAATGGATGACACATTTTAATTTAGACTTGTATTTAAAATTTGGGGAACATTTTAGTTTCGAGGATTTTAACCAAGATCAACAATTTGTGTCATATCCAATATGACATTTAATCATGCAATTTCTAAAAACACATTTAATTGGAAACTATCAACCTAATAGGCATGATATAAGATGGTTTGATCAGTTACTGCGCGCCGCCTACCCAGACAGTTATAGCAGACATTATGATAATAATTAAATGTACGCATTTAAATACTTAGCATACAGTTCGTATATTATTCAATAATATACAATTAATGTTAATCATGAGTTAACTTATTTAAACTCTAAAATTTAAGTCTAATCCAAACAGTCCCTTAAACATTTTTTGATTTTAAAAACTGATTTTCAGGATATTTCTGTAAATTTCAAATTTTCAGAATTTACAGTTTAGTCCCTCAAGAATTTAAAATTTCAATTTTGAACCCCTTTAAATTCAGAAAATCCAATTTTAATTTTCAGAAAATATTTTCAGATTTCAGGGACTTGTCTGTAATTTCTATAATTTAAATTAATTCTAGATTTGCCCCAAAGGACCAAATCTGCTTATTTGAAAAAGTTTTAATTTCAGATTCTGAAACTCTTAAACTTCAGAATCAAATTCTGAAACTTTTAAAATTTCAGTTTCTGATTCAATTTTTTTTCATCAGGATGAATAGTGATATGATGATTTTTTTCTTCGTCGGGATGAACAGTGTCGCGTCGCTCCACCATGGAGCCGCGACGTCTTGTCAAACCCTAGGTGGTGCCGCGGTGCTCCATCATGGAGTCGCGGCGCCTCCATCTCAGAAACACAAAATCTGCATTTCTGAAACCTTAAAACTGGTTCAGGGTCATAATTGCAAATTCATCTTCGTTACCTTTCACTATCAAACAACACGTTTATCGGCCATCATCCAATCCCTTCTCGTTCTTCGCTTCAGTGCACCATGTTCGCAATGAACCAGTTAGGCACATCGACTTAGAAGAGTTAGATCGGAATGACTTCCTTGATTAAATCATTGTGTAATAGTTTGGGAGACAAGTATGATGTGCCTTTAAGATATTAGGCTTTCAAGCTTTAAACGACATAAAATTTCAGATTTAAACAAATTCTAATCCGTATTATTATCAATAATTACTACATAATCACACAAAATAGCCTTGGCTCTGATGCCACTGTAGGGTTTTCGTTGGGTTCGTGTACACAGCGAAATTTGAAAATTTTGTGTTTCAAACCCAACAAGCGACGAACTGTAGGATGATTATGTAGTAATATAAAAGACGTCAATACATAACATGTATATAACCGTAATACTCTGATAGAATACTTATGGTTGGGAAACTCTGGAGTCTTTTAGTAATTTCCGAGGGTGCGCACGCAATTGATCCTCGACAGCAAGTTCTAAGAACTCGGATGTATACCTCCTTCGAACAACTAGGAAATTCGGCAGCAAGTTCCAAGAACTCCGATGTATACCTCCGCGGCGCCTCGCCCTTTTCACAAAATATTTTCAACACTTTAATTAAATCCAAAATATAATCTTGACTTAATTAAATAATTTCTATCAAATAGAAATTATACCATAGTTATTATTAATTTAAATATCTCGATTCCAAATCAAATATTTAACACTTTCTCAATACGCCCTTAGATCGAAGAAACAATTGACATAGTGTTACCCTACATGTCTTCACATATCGACACTAATCATATTAGGGTCTACACGGAACTCCTAGACGGTGTCGTAAGACGAACTCAATATGTGAAGTATATTTACACGAATCCAGTAAACTGAACCTCTATGTGGGAAGATAAAATCATTTCATTCTCGACGCACTCAATCAAGCTTGGGATTTGCCAAGTGTCTATCCAAATGGCTTGATCATTATATCTCATCTATATTGGTTGACAAGAAGACCATATTTTAGATATATCTATTGTGTTGGCCACCGACTTAGTCAACCCAATATCACTGAGAAGCTGAGTGTTCTCTCGAATATACACTTGATGAATGAATCCTAATCTTGGCTCAACTACCACCTTTTATCCACATCGTAATGTACCCAATACAAGCTGTATCTCAACCTATAAGACATTTGAGCTTAGGACAGGATCAAAGTATATTACTCTGTAGACAAGGTGTGTATTGACCTCAAGTCTAAGGACTTCTATCTCTCACATGATGATCATACTTTAGACATATATAATCAATAGTATATCAGCAGGGTATACCAATACAGTAAAATCTCTATAAATGAATATCCTTGGGACCTGAAAAATTATTATCTTATACAGGGTTATTAATTTATTAATAAATGAATATTTTATTAATTTATCAATAAATTAATATTTATTAATTTATAGAATAATTTTTATTTTGTACATTATATTTCTCAAATTAAACAATTAATTTTTTTCGGTAAATAAGAAAAGAAAATAATTAAACAATAATTAATGATGGGGCATTGTATCTAAGTTTATTAATCTTGTCAAAAAGAAGTTTATTAATCTTGGGTTGGCGTGATTCAAAATAGAATGCATGTACATTAGAATATGAAGTGTTGTGAATTGTTTCAAGTACATAATATAGAGTTTATAAATAGACACATGTACTTTAACTTCATATACCAAAATATAAAAATTAATATATTATATCTTCTCTTCCATGGCTACTCATTTGAAAGGTGTAAAAAAGTCTACGCTAACTGATGAGATGAGAAAAATATTATGTGAGTACAAAAATAAAAATTATCAAGTTATGTAATTTTAGGAAAGCATAAAGTTTGAAATAAAAATTATTTAGGAAGTGCTTTATTTTATGAATTATATATGTAATTTTCATACGTATTTAATGAATTATTATTTTATATTTTCAGTGGGCCTCAAGGAATTTTTTTAAATTATTATTTTATGCATTTATCGAGATTATTATTTTATCCCATTGGCCCAAGTCGGGACCAGAGAAAATTATTATTTAATCGAGGTTATTAATTTATCGAATATTCATTTATCGAGGTTTTACTTACTTCCAAAGTATCCATGTGTCTATCACGAGTAGTCATTACTCGTAGCAGGTGAGATATGCTGCATCCTCTAAGGATGTGATGCAGACCACATGTCGACTTATCACATATCATCGATATCTCATTCTCGATGATCATTAGTCGAGGTTATTTTAAGAGTTACGTTATAATATTAATATCTCACACTATTAATAACAACGTAACCTCTAGGGATGCATATTATAGAATATTACAAACAATCAATTAATAATTCAATAATTCAATAATTGCAAATGCTAAAATATTAATCAACATTAATAATAATACGAACGTGTATAAAGTACATTTGTCCTAATATAGATTGTCTCTAGGACATACATATACTTTCAATAATTGATGATTAATTCCAGACGTTAGCCGTTTTGGATTATTTAGTAGCGAATGGGTCTGAGCGTGTTATATATGACATATATCTGTAAGTTTCTTCTTTAAGAGTATGATGACATAATCTGCATTTTTAGTATCTGTGAAAAATGGTTAATTGTTTTCTTCTCCGATCTTTATCACAGACATTATCATATTTTCAATATATCGACTCTAGTGGAAAACATCGGGAAGCAATGTTAGGAAGAAAACTCAGAGTCTTGTTGTTCTTGTAGATGATAAGGAAAGGATAGAAGAAGTCAGTCAAAAGGCAGCTACCAGTAAGGACAAGTAAGTCTACTTTAATCTGCAGTACATTTTGTTGTTTAACAATATGCAGCTACCGGTTTTCCATGTCTCTATGTTAAGTTTTTTAACAATTATTTAACCAGTTTTTATAGTAGATTTAAGAAGAGAATTTTCTTCTGTGCTTTTTGCAGGTCATGGAGATTTAAGTATACAAAGTGGAGATGTAAGAGCTGAAGAATTCCTACAAGTTGACAAATGATTATCATTTTTCTAGGATTGTTATCAAAAAGCTCACATTATTTGCTAAGGATGATATATTTGTTTTTAAGATGAGGGTTGTGTAACAACGTAGTGATTATAGTGCTACTTTTTTCCCATTTTGGGTAATTATTAATTACAATATATAAATGAAAGCATGATGTTATTTATAATTTTTGATTGTCTGTGTAATAAATTTTATGATACTTGTAGATAATGTATATGACAGAGGAAGATCATATATTCATCAGGGGAGGCAATTTTATGGTTCATGAAACACTTTCAGCGATCAGATTTTCTGGCCGAAAATGAATATCACAAGCAAATATATTCGTCGCCAAATAGCTTTTACGGACAAGAAAAATGGTCCCTAAAAGTGTTGTAAGGACCAAATATTATTCAGTCGCTATAGGTTTTAAGGACCAGTCACCAAATCTCGTCGTTATAGACGGTGGAGCCATTAGCGACGGGTGGCGACTAGATATTTTCTGGTCGCTATTGACTATTACGGACCAGAAATAAACCTAAACCATGTTTCTCTTCGCTAATAGCAATTTTTCTTGTAGTGAAAATATCGAGGTTGAAGTTTATTTACAAAGGTTGGTTTTTGGGCCCTAGCCCACTTTGAGTTAACAAAAATAAAAAGAATTTCATCTAATTTTAAGTTTTGGGAAAAGGTAAAGAAAGTGGTTAACCTTATTTTAAATTTGAAGGGGCAGATGTGTCATTTTTCATAAATTCATGTTTTTATCAAAACTTTTGCATAAGTTTAAAAGCATAATCAAAATATCTTCTAAACCATAAGGACAAAAATGGACTATAATACTTTGGACTAAATCAAGTTGAAATCCACTTGGGGGAAACCTTAAGTGGATTTTTGGTCCGGAAAGTGGAAATAGGCCATTTAAGACCTTATTTGCATTTTTTGAAAAGAATTTGACTCTCTTTACGAAGAATTCTTTTTATGAAAACCATTTTTGATATGCATGATTTTATATACATGTTTAAACACATTTTAGGAAAACAAAAGTCAATTCATATTTTTTAAACCCGAAGATCAATTGCATTCTACGGATTCTTAATATCGGGGTGTCTAACACCTTTCTAGGGGAATCACCTGAACCCTTAACTGAACTCTGGTTTTCAAATGAATTTACCTCTTGTATTGGTTAAACCCTTTAAATTTGGTTTTTTAAATTTTCCTTAGATAAATTAGGTGGCGACTCTAAAAAATAAATAAATCAAAGAGTTCAGAAGTTATGAAGTAGCTTTCTTCGCATAAAAATGAACTGTAACACTTATAGATACAGGTGTTCAAATAAATTTTCCTAGCCAGATGCTTCAACACATAAGGAGAATAGCTCAACAAGAGAACAAGGAACATGCCCTCACCTATGGGTTCTGGTTAGCGGACATATTTGAACATTTTCAAGTGCATGTTAAGGTTTGGCAATATCAAACTTCCAAGGACATTATAGGCATTGTGGAATAGTTTGGGAGCGAGCAGGATGAGGCGGAGATTCTAAGAACTCAGTTGGCAGCTAACGATGCTAAAATAAGTGAGCTAAGGGAAGTTCACCAACATGAATTAGATCATATTGAGTATGGGTGTGAGCTAACGATGCTAAAATAAGTGAGCTAAGGGAAGTTCACCAACATGAATTAGATCATATTGAGTATGGGTGTGAGCAAAGAAAGCTACAAGATAAAATTGCTGATCTACAATCTGTTATAGGCAAGGAAGGAGCAGAAAATATCAAGACTATCCAAAACTTGGTTACCACCCTTACCGAAGGAAATTCTTAGACATCAAAGTCTTCTTCTTAAAATACTTAGTTGTCCTAGGATCATCAGCCTTAAGACCAGAAAGACCTATCTCTTTTGTTTCATGTTGACTGATATATCTTATTATATTAATCATGGGTTGATGTTACTATATCAGTGTAATGATGACTGTTTTGTTATTTCTTATATATGTGTATGTGCAATAAATGTTTAAGAAGATGTGAATCTAAGGTACTTTTTCTATGGTGTAATATATGAGATTTCCCCTGTAGCCATGAGTTCAGTATTATCTTATTCATGTTTTAGTTTCTACTAAACCACATTAACTTTTTAATGATGCCAAAAGGGGAAAGATAATGTGTGTAATATGATATTTAAGCTATGTATGCGAACCAGATTCATCCTAGTGGTGCTTATTTAATGATCAGAACACGGTTATCCATTGGCACTACATGAATGAGATTTGTGCTATTTATGTAAAATACTTAGTGTACAAGGCGATAGGATTTTGTGCTATACTTATCAAGATATTTCAGAGTTTCACAGGGAAATTAAATATATAAGGAGGGGTAAGAATCCCAATCAACCTCAAATCATATGCTAGCTTGATGGGCCGTATCAAGCATGGTTATGGTCATCCGCAAAGAAGAAGTCTTATTACTATATATACCAAGTCATACAATGAAGAAAGTTAGGCACTCACATAGAGAAAATTCAGAATATTGAGCAAGAAACTATCATTGTGATGTTGAGAGTTCTGATTCCATAGTTGAAACCCTAATACAACGAAGAAAATTGAAGGAATTGTTCTACTATATAATGTTTCCAGTTCTACTGAACAATATTTGTAACTTGAGTTTGCAGATGCTCATGTTGTAGTAGAGTTGGAGATAAATTTAACAGAGGTGTAGGTCATGATTTTTATTGCCGTTGTAAGCCGGGTGGTTTCCACGTAAAAGTATTGTGTCCTTTACATTATTGTTCTTTATTATTCTGCATACGCTACACATAGAACATGTAGGTTGACGTGGTTCATCCTATAGGAGAAAGTTAGGTGTTGCTTAGGAAAATAATTCTACGGGTGCAAACTAACAACCAGCAACCCCAAAATTATTTCAAACTTCGAATCAACCCCCGAAACTCATCTGAGACCTCCTGGACACAAACCAAATATGCAAGTCACTCCTAAAATATGCAGCGGACTTGCTTGCGCACTTAAAATACTCCTACGAGGTCATATTGATCCTCTATTGACTATGGTCAACTCAAAATCCATTAAATTACAAGAATTCCAACTAAGCGTTCAAATACACCCGAGTCCATCGACCAAACGGATGACTCGACTAAGTCATAAACGATATGATAGACCTAATAGAATTGATGAAACTTTGAAAAAGAATCAAATGCCATCAATGTTGCCTTTAGTCAACCAAAACTCATCTTTTAACTTAAGACATTTTAAAATTTCATATTCTTATCCGAATGTTACCCAAATCTCTCGAGACTCGTTCCAACCATGTTACCCAAATCTTTTGAGACTCATTCCAACCATTCACATAAGTAAAAAATAATGTTCTGGAGCTAACAGAATCATCAGAATTTGATTCTGAGTGCGTCTTCTCAAAAGTCAACTCCTAGTCAAACTTTCCAAACTTAAAACTTCAATTTCCAAAACTTATGATTTTCTCCCGTTATTATCATCTGTTTTCCTCGGGAATCACGCCGCCCATCCCCACACATCAAATACATCAAAACAAATCTAGATGAAAGGGCATTTATGGGAAAACAAGCAAAATATGCAAAATAATTTAATGGGTCATTACACCAACTTGCCAATATGTTGAGCAATATCAAAGGACTAGTATACCTCGGGCTCAACTTGCCCTTCTTTTCGAACCTCATCACACCCTTCATGGGTGAAACCTTAAATAAAAACCCACTAGCCAATCATGTACTCCAAATCAAAGACTTTCAAATCCGCATAACGTTTTTGCCGACTCTGAGCTGTGAGAAGTCTCTTGAATCATTTGACTTGTCCAAATTATCCCTCAACAGGTCTGTACTCCAAGGACTAACTTCGAACGCATCGACCAACAATCAGAGAACGATACCTCGCATCATATAATGTCTCAAATGGTGCCATATCAATGCTCGAATGGTAACTATCATTATAGGAAAACTCTGTCTTATGCAAGAAATTATCCTAATGACTACCAAGGTCAATCATACAAGCACACAACATATCCTCAAGGACCTAAATGGTCTGCTCAGACTGGTGATCTGTCTAAGGGTGAAATGATGTGTAAATTCCACCTGAGTTGTAAGTAGTTTGATCCAGTACGAAAAGAGACAACTTAGTCAAACGATACACAATGACCCAAGTAGCACCAATATTTCCCAAAATCCGTGGAAATCCTACCACAAGTCCACAACAATTTTTCTGTTCACTTAATCTGCCAAATCTTCCTTTAACTTAGCTCAGTAGTATGATTCTCACACATTTGATTGAAATACTTGATTTTAATTATAACCATAACTTTAAACACAATTTTTTGATCCCACAATTGTCATCATAGTCGCCAAAATCTTTTAGCTCAAGCCGCAACCCATTGTCAAACTTGTACCCGTAAAGTATCCTGATTCTACTTATTTTTCTTCCATACCTTTCAAACTCATCTTTAGAACCAGGAATTCATAGAATTCACATTGTCACACACCATGACACTAAATCATGACTCCATCCGACCAGAAAAGAATTTGTGCTTGTACTGAGCCAATTCTAAGCATTTCCATCAAAACTGACCTTATCCACGGCCGATTACACAAATTTCAAATCTGTTAGTTTTGTTTCGATGAGCTGAAACTACAGAGTCAACACTCACAATCCAATTCCTCTTAATATTTCAAATAACATACTATGCATATCATCCTAGTGATTATCTTGTTGTGCCAAATCTGTAAAAATTAATTATTCACTCGGCATATCCATTTGTACCTTCTCCAAAACATCACCAAGTATTCACGTAGACCATTGAATTTTACGTATAGCTACCATCAATAAAATATTATCAAATCTCCTTACAAACTCCAATAACGATCGATAAATATGCCACACGTCTATTCTGAACTGAAATCCATAAGTCCTTCAGAAATGAGTTACTATAATAACAATAAACCTTTCTGGTAATATATCCATAACTCATATGGCTTTAAATGAATGAACCTGATCCGGTTAAAATGCACCATTCCCTGAATATCATAAATAATCACCCAAATTATTTCCAAATCTTTATAAAATGAAAAGTAAGCATTTTATAAATATTTGGTGACCCATTCTAATTTGTTGGTACTAAATACACAATCTCATGTTATCATTCCCAACCTCAAAAGATGAAGTTTATCCAAGTCGTGAACCAAGTACTGATGAACTATACCTTATGGCTTTATATCTTCATCGAATATAATAACATTAAACTCTCCTTCTTGTAATTTCACTAAACCCGTTCATCACTTCGAACACTCCAACGTAAGGCCTATGGCTCCATACTTTACCCTTCAAAACCATTAAATCTCTAAGTTTAATACCTTATTATGCCTTTAGAAATGCAAGTGTATAAATCTTACAATCTACGTGCCTTAACACGCACAAATACTCTTACGTCATTTGTAATTGAAATACTCAACCATACTATCTAACCATCAACACTTCGACATAGTCTTCTACCATGGACATAGTCTTACCTCAAAATTATGACTATAACTTTCATATGTAGAGATTCCTTCATATCAAACAACTCTTGCTTGTCCATTAAAGGATGCCATGAAATTACCCATCTTGGTACTGCAGAAGTTACCTATTTATCAATTCTTCAATCGAAAAATCCCATTAGTACTTGTCATGTGCTAAGTTAAATCATCCATAGTCTTCCTTCCTCAATCATAGTTATCACTTTTACGCCCTATCAGAATGATATAATTTAATGACACCATAACCTGTATGTAATTCAAGTAGTTGCGCCGCTTCAAATTCAAGTATTATGAAACCTAATCCTCCAAACCGATAGTAAGATGCATCTATCTTAACTCTTCAGTCACCATATCCCATTCAAAATAACTTTTATCATTATCAACCAAAAATCACTCAAACCCACTCGTAGAGTGGATCAAAACATATAATACATATTGCAAAATAGCTAAGCTAATCATAGCGGTAGTAGTAAAGTACAATCTTGAGCATCTGAAAGTTTTCCTTGCTTCACTCGAACCTTAAAACTAAGCATTCCTCTAAGCCAAACGCATCATATATACAATATCCATATTTCTTCTACAAATTAGGCGCAACAACCGATAACTCTTTAAGTAACTAAATCTACACCACTCATCCATCTCTAGAGTCATTTCTATTAGTCGGTCAAGCGAACGTGCAAACACAATCTTTACTAAAAGACTACACCCGACTATTCTCATAAGATTCAATCATCCGTAGTAAAAATTTTCCAGAAGAGCACATCCACCGTTTGTGCTCATCCTATAACTGAGAATGATCCATTCGAGTAACTTTCATTACACCCTTGTTCTGTCGAGTAATTGAAGATTCTTCACACGCACCCCAATACAAATTTCTACTCCCTCATACCTTATCATAAAAGGTCATATTCTATGCTTATATTCTCTCCAAACTTCTCCTCATCGTATCATCAACTATTCATCTTATCTAATCAACTGATTCATCAAAGTTTTCCTTTGTTTTCAGAATAAGAGTATATGTCCCATCTCATTGCATCTCAATAAATCTTTATGTTATGCATAATCCTCTCAAGTCAATTTAAAGTCCTAATAAGTTTTATAATTAGAAAAATATGAGTTAAGTATTACAACCACCAAAATCTGGTGTCACTAGTATAAGAACTTGGTAAATAAAGATACAAGTCTGAAATATAACCCAAATACTATTTTGAAATGGAAAAGATAGAAAGTAAAGATAGTTGGAAATTCTGGTGCTACTGATCAGCTTTGTAGCTCACCTCGAATCCTCTGAATGGCCTCCTCATTGACCGACATAGTATCGAGATCCGCTCATACTAGGAACATAATCTGCACATAAAAAAGTGCAGCAAGTGTAGAGTGACAATGGGAAATCAACGTCTACTCAGCAACAGTATCAACCGACCCTAAACTAAAACGGAGATGAGGGTTGGTCTTCCGAATACTATTTCTAGTCTTAACTGTTGTTAGTCCATCATAGATATTATAAAAATCACAAGTTTCAAGCCTAAAGGTAACAAGCTTCTAAGTTGTTAAGTCCGTTTAAGTAGCCAAATAATCAAGTACGAATGATTCAATCAACCATTTAGGCAAGACATCCAAATCATATATTAATAAGATGATATGATATGAAAATGCTATGTAATGCAAGGTGTTACGGTTCACTTTTACGTGAGGCATAAAAGCCACTTCATAATTGTGGACTCTTTTGGATTTACTATTTAGAGTCGCCGCCTAATTAAAATTGGAAAATTAGGAAAACAAGTTTGAGGTTATTATTTGAAAAAAAATTATACTAGAGTTGGGTAAGAGTTCAAGTGATTCCCCGGGGAAGGTGTTAGGCACCCCGGTATTAAGAATCTGCATAATGTTGTTGACCTTCGGGTTTTAAAAATGTGGCTTTAGTAAGTATTTGCTTAAAATGTATTTAAAGTGTATACAAAGTCATGGCATATCAAAAAATGATTTTATGACCATGACTAGTGCCCAAGAGATGGGGGAGAACTTGATAGCCATAGGGGCCTGGGAGAGTAATGGAGATGTGACCATTATGTGGACTAGGATTACCAGTTGCAAAAGGGAAGTAGCTAGAGAGGTTTTGGGGGTCTCAAAATGCAGTCGTGGTAGGCACCAAGGGGACTGGTAATGAAATGTAGAAGTCCAAGGTAAGGTGGAAGCAAAGAAGATAGTGTATGTGAAGTTGGTAGAAAGAAAGGATGAGGAGGATAAACGGTCAAATAGGGATATGTATAAGACGGCGAGGAAGGAGGCAAAATTAGCTATTACAGTGGCAAAAATGGCATTTTTTGAACGCTTGTATGGAGAACTAGAGTACCAAGAGATTATTCAAGCTAGCCAAGGCGAGGGAGAGGAAGGAACGTGACCTGTATCAAGAATGAGGATGACAAAATACTAGTGGATTAAGCTCTCATTAAACAAAGATAATAGTGATACTAGGATATTTGGAGCACTCTGAGGGATTTCGTGATTTTGGGTATTATAGGGGTACACATATTGAGGAGGTTAGATGTCATACCCTAACCTTGGGGGGGTGGCTGACACCCAGCACCCGAAGGTCTGAGAAAAACAACTGTAGTATCTGGAACCTGTATTATTAATATTGGGCCGACAATGCCTCCGAATAACCATAACATGAAAAGGATGTATGACAACCTGTACGCAAAAGAGTCCCAACAAAACATATATACAGATAATAAGGCCGACAAGGCCAAAAGAGAAGTATCATCACTATAAGAAGGACCGACAAGGCCGCGACGTACATATACAAACTATACAGTAGTATGCAAGTGCAATAATATAATACATGTTAGGACAGGGCCCCTCCATACCCAAAATACTAGAAATATGTACAACAGTACCTAGCAACTCTGAGAAAGGGGAGTGCGATGATCATCACTAAAATGGGCAACCTACTAAGGAGGAACACCGCCCTACCTATATGTACCTGCAGACATGAGCATAGTGCCCTAGAGGGACGTTAGTATGAAAGATATACTGAATATGTAGGGTATAATCAACTATAACTGAAGCAACAACAAATCAAGGAGGCTAGAGATACCACCTGAAACTCATAAGTGTCTAACTAGACCAACCTGCATTTCAGTATAGATATTCAATCGCGTATATAACGACATAGGCCTCTATGAGTAATACTTTATATATAATAGATCGTGTATGTAACGTCGTAGTCCTCTGGGGATAATATCATCAATATCATATTTGTATAGCCGCGTATATAATGACATAGGCCTTTGTGGGAAATGTAAATACATAATATATGCATATAAGAGCCATACCAAGCCTATGAAGGACTCATCAACTCGTCGGGGTGTCGTAAGGTCATTACTTCCATGACTATCCTTATGCGGACACATAAACCATTTTTACTTGTTACAATCAATAAGAAAGAAGACTTCTTACCTTTAGTTTTTCAATCATAAAGTAAATAACCATTGTTTTACCCATGGAGAGGGAATAATATCAAAATGAAACATAACGTTAACAAAGAACGGATATGTACGTAATCAAGGAACAGAATAGCCTCAAGAGTGTTCTTAATCAACGAAGAATAGAGCCTTTACTAGGACATTTTTGTAGTGATTGTTATAAAGAGGATCATGCCATAAAAGAGAAGAAAGTAAGCCCTACATACATTGTCGATGAAGCTAGCTACATTCCGTGGAGTCACATACGTGGTACGAATGATTATCTACATTAAATGAGAGATTAGTATCAATAACAGACCCATATTTCAAAAAGTAACTCATTGAGACATTTTGTCGAACACCTATCATGCGTATAATTCATATCATTTCTATAACAAAACTCACACACGTAGAAACACAATAATATTCTCCTAATCTCCCTCCTTCACTTTTCAATACATACAATAAGAATTAACTACCCATACCAACCCATAGCTTTAAACAAACAACCTAACAACAATAGAACATAGCTCCAAGATTTCCAAGAACTTGTTCTACAAAATCTCAAACAATTCATCCTTATATAACTTGTATATACTCAAGAATAACAAGAAGAAGGTAGTACTTACCTCAACCACAAGAAACACTTCAATTCCCGACTTTCTTCACTTCTAAGACTTCTCCAAAAATCAACACAATGAGGAGAAACACGATCTAGTAATACTCATGGGATCCCTTATGATGGATTTTCTTGGTTTCCCATTTGATTTGGACTTAACTCGTGTTAGAGTATTTGGAGATAGTTTAGAGTTGTCTAGGGTTGAAAAAATGAAGTGAAATGAGTTTGGGGTCGAAGGGGCTTCTATTTATAGGGGAGAAAAGTTGGCACTAACATGGGCCATAACAGGGTCTGCGAACCAGAAATGGTGCTTGCGAATTACAGGTTGGGTCGCAAACCTTGTCAGTGTTCCGCCTGCCCTGCAGTGCTTTCTTAAACGTTCATAACATGTTTTGCAAAGCTCCAATTAATGAATGGTTTGATGCATTGGAACGAAGACTCGCCAAAGTTGAATTTAGATAGGTTACTCATCTCATAAATCCTTATATACGTGAATATATTCCCTTGCCAAGTTGGGCCTAAAATCCAGTCCAAAAGTTTGCCTCTCTTTCCCCGACCTTCGGCGAGCTTAATTTATTTGATTCATTTGACCTCAAAACCGTTTGGTACTCTCTTAACACTTCATAAAAACCTTCCTTAACCTTATAAAGGTATCATGACATTTGCGTCTTACATTATCTAGCTTATGATGACGTCGACATACAATGCGTGGGGTGTAACATCCTCCCCCCTTAAGAACATTCGTCCTCGAATGTGGGGGTACTATAACTTAAGATTCAAACTCTTAAATTTCTCTAAACATTTTGACAGAGTTTTCTCTATAAACAGGACTATCCAAAACCTGTCAAGCAGCCCAAACACATATCCAATGCCACTCAAGGCCACAATAAATCAAAATATAATAATATTGGCCTAATGCGACCATTTATCTATTAAAAAATCAAAGAGTTAACCATAACTCACCTCAACTGCCGTAACTCTGGGCTGTCATGCCTATCTCAAGATCATTACCTAAATAAGATATATAAAATAAGTTCGACCAAGAGAATAGAAATAAGAGGGTCGTATCGCATGAGTACCGTTATAATCTTTTACTTTATTAAATAAGGGTATCTAGTATTCATGTCCTTCTTAACTTCTCAAATCATCCTAATAGGAGGTTATCTCTTTAGTCTGCAACTTCTAGGATCGACTATATAAAATAACAACTAAGATATCTCTTTTTAAGAAAAAATTTCTGTACCCTGAACATTATCGACTGAAGTTCTATAAAGTGAACCATCTATATATTTATGTAACGCCAATATACTTAAAATTGATTAAACTTCCTTGAACTCTGGAGATATCTTAAGTTCATAGGCCTTCTGACTACTATCCCAATAATTTCATACGGTCTGATGTATATAGGGCTAAATTTACTTTTCTGATCCACTCCCATTTCATTTCTCAAGGGAAATACATACAAAAGCACTCAGTCGTGAATGCTATCCTTCAAATTGGTGTAACACATTCGTATATAATCACTGGAAATTCTGAAGTATGAATATACTTGCACCCCTTAATATTCCCAACAGTTGCTCGCTTCCACCTTTTTTCTTGTACAAGGCCACAATTCATGTTGCACTATCCTACTTAGCTTTACATGGTTAACTCGTGTTTCATATTTATTCTTAACACTTCACTTATTCTACCAATCTTTTGCTAATTTTACCATCTCACCTTATTTTGGGGAATACAAAGTGTCCATTCACTTTTAGTTCCTTCCTTCCTCAATCAGCTTAACATTTGGTTGTTTAATATCTTATTTCCACCATATCCTGATGGACTAACATTGGCTTAATCATCTTATTATTTTTCATCTCGAATCAATTGATGCAGGATCTGTATTCCAAGCCATATGAGGTCTCATAAGGATCTGGCTAGATGATAATGTCTAGGATACATAACTCTTTGCCTACTATCCTTTAAGATTTAATGCACATGCCTGCAACATGTCATCAAACGTCTATTTTGTGCCTTTGTTCAAGTCATTATCCAAGATATAATTATAATAGGATTTATCCATGCTCCCAATCTTGCTGAATGACTCTCCTAAAGTTCACTGTAGCTGAGCTCTTCTAGATGAGATAATAGACGTTGAAATGTCCTAAAATCGTACGATATTTTTCATATATATGTATTGCTTGTATGATCCTCGATTTTACGAATAGCTCATCCTGGTGAGAAATGGGTCAATCCTATAAATCTTTCAAACATCAGTCATCTGGGTAGCATTTCTAATAAGAGCGGGGTAACTCCTATTGAATGTTTACCTTTGAACTATCTTTCTATTCCTTCGTCAGGGAATTTATTCTCTGTATTGGCCCTCTGGACTTAGATATTGTATCCTTACCAATTGACAATTGGGTCATTATGCGAAAACTCAACAATGCTCATCTTCACATTATTATGTCATTTCTTTCCTTTAGGATCCTGGTACACCTTCATTAAACTATGTGAAATAGGATAGCGGGAATAATGCACCTCCGCTCAAGCTTTTCTCTGAGAACCGTTAAATCCAGGACATATAATTTACCTGGGTACCGAAGAACTATGTTTCCCTTTAACTCAAATATAAGCTTATTTTGCTATGGGACGTTCCTTTTCGATAGTACTGACTCTGCATTCTCGTATTGTTATTCTTTTACCCTTGCCATAGGGGCGGCATTGGTACATTCCGTATCACGACCTTATTATTATAGCCTTGAAATTGAACCCTTAAAGTTGTTAATTATTGAGGTTTTGCTTAGTAACTCTAGCTTCTGAACCATTTTTCTCTGAAAAGGGGCCTCATTCTGCTATATCATTTGGGCTCGCATTTATTCCCGTTTTATTCCCAAAAATTATTACTCTCTTTCAGGAAGACTCATATGTCTCTGTATCATTGCTACATGTCTTGGAGGGTGTCTTTACCATAAATAGGAGATATTTATCTCTATTTTTAGCTACTATCACCTCAAAACATCACGTCATACTTCTAGTGTATGATGGTTATTGATGGTCCTGAATTATAGATTCAAAATTGCCGTTATCTTTTCCAACTGTTCTTAAGCGTAATTGATTAATGACTCTTCCGACTACATGGCTAGCCTTCTTTTCATACATCGTCATTCATCTTAACTCAATTTACCCCTTTTCATTAATTAATTCTAAATACCCTTATTGGGCTTATATACCTTTATCTTCGCATACAGACCATGCTCTTCTCTTGTGAGCCTTATATATCTAGTGACTCTTACAATTTTTTAATTCCTTATACTTTCTTTTCTGAGCCCCATGGGTCTGGCGGCTCTTATTGTTACTTAATTCCTTTATCCAGAAGGTCGCTACCATTTCTTAGCATCGATAATTACATACTAGTCTTAACATGTCCGCGGAAATTTTAGTAACATAATCTTATTTGTTTTGAAGTACCTCATTGTAACTCCCTTATCCACTTACTAAACCACCATGCGGGACTATGTCAATTCTTGTGTCGCATCATCTCCCTTATGGGAGGAAAGCCACTCATTTAGGCTTAGAGATTCTCCTTTATGTATGGTCACACTGTCACCTCAACACCTTTCACAATTCCATGATCTTTTAACAACTTACCATTTGTTCCAGCACAATTTCTCCATACTAGAGACTATTGAATCATTTACACAGATAGAAGGTTACATTTTTATAACTGACATACTTGATTCTCAAAACACCCCTCTTTATCTTCCAACCGCGTTAGTCTTTATGGGCTTCTTTCTAAATATTCTCTGAAGGTCTCCCTTTAAGTTGTTTATACTTTTAATGTCCGATTACTAACCTTGCAATTTTAAAATCTATGACGCGTATTCCACTTAACCAAGGAAACTTTCCCAGTATCAATACTCTCTAATTTAGGAGGATATATCGTGTGATCTGTATATTTCGTTAACATGTGATTTTTGGAATCTCACAGTAGGTACTTAGTCTAGTAGCACATTCATTTTCACAACATAGCATTTACATTTCCTTGTCTCCTACTTTACTTGACTACGAACTATGTTGCATTATCAGGCTTTATTGTATGATTCTCGATCGCATTTCATATTTTCCATATAAATTATTTCTTGAGAGGTGTGATCACTTACTGGTGAGGTTAAATCTTCAAACTCTTAAACCATTGTATATTATAAAATTTAGTATCGATTAACGACTCTTCCAACTTCATGGCTAGCCTTCTTTTCATACATCGTCATTCATCTTAACTCAATTTACCCCTTTTCTTTAATTAATTATAAATTCGCTTTTTGGGCTTATATACCTTTATTTTTGCTTACGGACCATGCTATTCTCTTCTAATCGTTATATATCTAGTGCCTCTTACCATTTTTTTAATTCCTTATACTTTCTTTTCTAAGCCCCATGGGTCTAGCAGATTTTATTGTTACTTAATTCCTTTAACTAGAAGGTCGCTACCATTTCTTCCTTAGCATCGATACTTACATACCGTTTATAGTCTTAACATATCCGCAGAAATTTGGATAACATAATCTTATTTGTTTTGAACTTCTTCATTGTAACTCTCTTATCCACTTACTAAACCACCATGCGGGACTATGTCAATTCCTGTGTCGCATCATCTCCCTTATGGGAGGAAAGCCACTCATTTAGGATTCGAGATTCTCCTTTCTAGATGGTCACATTATCACCTCAACACCTTCCGCAATTCCACAATCTTTTAACAACTTACCATTTATTCCAGCACAATTTCTCCTTACTAGAGACTATTGAATCATTTACACGGATAGAAGGTTACGTTTTTATAACTGACATACTTGATTCTCAAAACACCCTTCTTTATCTTCCAACCGCATTTGTCTTTTGGGGCTTCTTTCCCAATATCATTACTCTCTAATTCAGGAGGATAAATCGTGTGATCGGTGTATTTCGTTAACATGTGGTTGTTCGATTATCCTATTAGGTACTTAGTCTCGTAGCACAATCATTTTCACAACATAGCATTTACTTTTCCTTATCTCCTAGTTTACTTGACTACGAACTATGTCGCAATATTAGGCTTTATTGTATGACTCTCAGTCACATTACATATTTGCTCAGGTGTCCCACCTATGTTGGTACCATTCCTTTTCTATCCACCTCATTTCTTATCTTAGTTGAAATAAACATTCCTTGTTTATAACTTTCTATTCTTTAATTGGCCTTATCTCCTAGGCACTTACTATCTCTGCTTACTTCTGAAAAAAGCCATTATGAGGAAAACAATTACCTTACACACAAGGAATTCAATACCTATCTCGTGGAGCTTCAAGATTATTTAAAAGTCATATTCATTTCACAATTTCGGGGTACGTCAGTTATACATGGTCCAAAGTAGTGGCTTTGACGTGACTATACTATCATCAAGTATTGTCCATACTAAGGATTATTCTAACCTCTACTAGGTCATGAGATCTCTATAGGTTATTCTCATTGCGGTTCTACCATTATGGAAAGTAGGGTAATAATACTTACATTATCCTATCGGAATATTAATTTTCTTATAACCTCCTGTATTCAGGTACTGTGTACCTCCTTCTCCTCACTTTTCTTGCATCCAAAAATCAACGCCTTACCTTTCTAGGAGTTTATTATCTCCTATGTATCTCAAATGTTCATACTCAAAGACAGTAGTATAACATTCGCACCTTTGGCATATCAATAACCTGGTGGGGGTTTTCATTTATTTGTCACGAATACGGACTGGCCGTAGTCGTTCTAGTAATCGGGATTACTGGAACTGTATAAAACATGAGTTAGACTCGAATTCTTGTAACTCAGTTCTACACCATACGTGTGGACATGAACACAGTGCCCCAGAAGAGACATTAGTACTAAAGATGTACTGACTATGTAGAGCATATCAACTATCAATGAAGCAACAACAAAAGAATAAGGCCAGAGGAACCACCTGAAACTCATATGTGTCATACTAGACCAACCTGCATTTATGCATAGATATTCAATCGCGTATATAACAAAATAGACCTCTGTGGGCAATACTATGTATATAATAGATCACGTGTTTAACATTGTAGGCCTCTATGGATAATATCATTAATATCATATTTGTATAGTCGCGTATATAACGCTATAGGCCTCTGTGGGCAATGTAAATACATAATCTATGCATATAAGATCCATACTAAGCATATGAAGGACTCATCAACTCGTCGGGGTGACTTAAGGTCGTTACACCTCTGACTATCCTTATGCGGACACATAAATCCTTTTTACTTGTTACGATCAATAAGAAAGAAGACTTCTTACCTTCAATTTTTCAATCATAAAGTGAATAACCATTTCTTTACACATTGAGAGGGAATAGCATCAAAATGAAACATAACCTTAACAAAGGATGGATATGTACACAATCAAGGAACAAAATAGCCTCAAGAGTCTTCTTAATCAGCTAAGAATAGAGTCTTTACTAAGACATGTTTGTAGTGATTTTTATAAAATGGATCATGCCGTAAGGGTTAAGAAAGTAAGCGCAACATACCTTGTCGATAAAGCTACTTAGGTTTTGTGGAGTCTCATGCATGGTACAAATGATTATATACATTAAACGATGGATTGGTATCAATAACGGACCCATATTTCAAAAAAGAACTCATTGAGATATTTTGTCGACCACCTATCATGCGTAGAATTCATATCATATGTATAACCAAACTCACACACGTAACAACACAACAATCTTCTCATAATCCCCCCTCCTTCACTTATCAATACATACAATAAGAATTAACTACCCATAGCTTCAAGCAAACAGCCTAACAACAACACAACATAGTTCTAAGATTTCCAAGAACTTGTTCTACAAAATCTCAAACAATCCATCATTATATAACTTGTATATACTCAAGAACAATAAGAATAAGGTAATACTTACATCAAATACAAGAAACATTTCAATTCCCAAATTTCTTCACTTCCAAGACTTCTCCAAAAATCAACACAACGAGGAGAAACACGATCTAGAGATACTCACGAGATCCCTTACGATGGATTTTCTTGGCTTCCCATTTGATTTGGACTTAACTCATGTGAGAGCTTTTTGAGAGAGTTTAGGTCTATCTAGGGTTGAGAAAATAAATTGAAATGAGTTTGGGGTCGAATGGGCTTCTATTTATAAGGGAAGGAAAGTTAGAACCGACATGGACCGTAGTAGGGCTGGTGAACCGCAAACCATGCCTGCGAATTGTAGGTTGGGTCGCAGACCTTGCCAGTGTTATGCCTGCCTTGTAGTGATTTCTTAAAACGTTCATAACTTTTTGGACAGAGCTCCGATTAACGAATGGTTCATTGTGTTAGAAATAAGACTCGTCGAATTTGAATTAAGATAGGTACTCATCCCATAAATCCTTATATATGTGGAGAAATTCCCCTACCAAGTTGGGCCTAAAATCTAGTCCAAAATATTTCCTGCCTTTCCTCGACTTTCTGCGAACTTAATATATTTGATTAATTTGACCTCAAAACCTTTTGGTACTCTCTTCACATTTGATAACAACCTTCATTAACCTTAGAAGGGTATCATGACCTTTCCGGATTATATTATCTAGCTTACGATGACGTCGACATACAAAGTGCGGGGTGTAACATTAGGTGCAGTTTGTAGGATACGCAGGGGAATAGCGACCGATCCTGATGAGATCCTGAGGGAATTATGTTTGTTTTAATAAACGTCAACCACACCCTTTGGTATAAATTAGGGATGTCTAATGGGGCGGGGCGGGTACCGACAAGACGGGACCTGACGTGATGGGGGGAGGGTCGGGATGCAGGCTCCGGCGGGCCAGGCCGGCCGGGATAGGCAGGATGGGAACATGTCCCGTCCCGTCCCACATCCCGCCAGTAGAGGGGCTGAGATTTGGGAGGACGTTTCGGGATGGGTCAGGATTGGGACGGGTCGGGACGGGTCAGTACTATGGCCTATATCAAAAGTGATAGCCACTTTGCCATTAAAATGATACAATACATAACGTAAATATTGTTGATATTAACTTGCAAATTTAAAAACATTTCCTTCTAACAGTTGATCTAGGAAAACCATTAAAAGCAGGATTATATGTTTATCGAATGTAATGAATAAAACCAGGAGAGGAAGGAAATGAAAAAGGCAAACCCTCCACCGTAACTAATTTTACCATATTTTCCCTATCTTTGTTTTTATCATATTTAGGACCAGAAATTCCTCCCGTCGTCGGGTTAATTTGACCCTGTACTTGGTCGGGGACACTATGTTAACCTTGTCCCGACTCAGTTGGCACTCCCGATATTTTTAGCCTAGTATTGATTCCACCTAGCTATGTGCTCGCCTTGTACATGTCTCAACAAACCTCCCATCCCACTGACCTTTTTTTGTTTTAAACTTATAAATATTTTTATAAATTTTACATCTAGCTAGTTGATTCTCTTAGTTCCTATCAAAACAATGTCATGCAGCTGATTTTAATTTTCGTTGTGTGGGGCCTCGACTCATACTAGGGGGAATAAGAGGCATTTTTCAGTTTTCGTTTGAGACTCAGTCCGAGCCTAAGGTTGAGGTGCACTAGTGGATGTGTCATCTATATTATCGTCTAAATTAAAGTTTGGTTCATCTACCTCATCATCTAATGGTATATCATTAAAAAAAGCAATTTCATCTATATGAGTGAAATCGATGAAATCATCGGGACTAGGAATATGATTACTAGAAGAAGTACCCCTGCCCTTATTACCCCTACTAGAAGAAGCACCCTTACCCTTACCCTTAAACATACATCTTAATCCTTCCATTTTAATTATGCAAGTACAAAATTAAAGATAAACATACCAAACGTTGACGTGTAATTGAGGTTGAAAATTAAAACTTTGCTCGATTGTAGGAAGATTGAGAGATTGTGGGAAGATTTGTGAGAAAAATGAAGAGGAAAATGAGGTATTTATAGTTGAGAAATAGGGTTAAAGTGTAAATCTATTAACTTAGGAGTTAAAAATAAATATTAATGGGGCAAGAGGGATTTATGGGGCGGGGGGCCAAAAATGGCCGTTATAGCGCTTGCACAATGTTGCAATAATTATTTTTGCAAATGGGGAGGAGGGCTGGCGGGGTGGGACGGGGCGGGGTCGGATGGGCCGGGTCGAGATCGGGACGGGCAGTACAATCCCAGGTTCCGTCCCAAGTTCGAACTCCGACACCAACAATTTTTTTTTGTGGGGGATCGAGGTCGGGCCGGGTCGGGATCGGGCCGACCCGGCCCACTGGACAACCCTGGTCTAAACCCCTTCCTTAAATTCATATTTTGAAATAATGCCTTCTTGTTAATATAACTTGAAATGGGCGAAAACCCAAGGAATTGCATTTGCTCAAATCATTATCCGTGTTTTTTATTCAAACAATTATCTTTTGAAATATATCTTTTAATTTTTTGGAAAAAAGAACCCAAAGTTTGAAATCATTTTTTTCAAAACTATGCCGCTATTTCCTTTTTATTTCTTATATCTAGGAGAAAAATATTTCTCATTCATTTTATAAGAAGAAAAACCCTTTATTATTGTTTTTTTTCATTTTTTTGGGTTCTAAAGTAAAAAATGTTAGGTTTCCTATCCATTCTAACGATATCAACATCGTTCGCCTATTTCACATAAGTTCTAACTTGGGGATTCAATACATGTTTTACAAGTATTTATACATATACAAATAAAGAAATGAAGTAATATGGGCTGGTGGGGTATACCGAGCCCACCAGCTAATATGCAAAATCCTATTTTCACCCATGGTTGGGCCTTCTAGGCTGGTCTGACTCAAGAGAATGTAATGGCCCAACAGAGACTGCTGGCATGCAATTTGTGTCCCCATTGGGCTCGCGCGCAAAAGTTCAAGCAAAAGAAAGAGGGGAAAATGGAGATACAAGTTATAAGGCATCTATACTTCATAATTATTTAACAAGAAAATTTAATAGACATGTTATTTGAACACAAACTAAAAGCAAACTTCAAAACATCCACATATATAGAGTATGAACACGGATACGCAGAAATAGAAATGTCACAGAACCAGCAGGCCCAATATAGTAAAGCAAAGAAGGAAAAGAGGAGAGACATCCCCTGTCCAATAACCCAGTTATCACAACCCAATATGTCTTGATATACCGTGACATACATAATATATACCCTATGTATACTAAAGCATAACTGCGAGTGTATTTGTTTGTACACCTGTGGTATATCGCAACACATCTACAAAAAAAATACATCTTTGGGGTAGCTATATCCATCAGTACACAAGAAGAGAAAAGATGTGATAAAAAGAAGGGTCCGGACTTAGCTTCTCAATTTGAGTTATTGACTAAAGGATCGAGGGGGTCAAAGATTGGCCATCAACCCGTGGTTAAGGGCCAAGAATGGCATTGATTGTGGGGAGGATTAGGAGCTATAACTTAATGTCCTCCAAGTGACAAGTTTTATTCGGTCTTATGTGTTGGTATTGGCCGAGACCTTGCATTTTATTTTGTTGTCTTTAATTTCTAGCATAGCTATTAGTTAGCCTAGGACATATTAAAATCATGTCATAGTTCTTAGCTTGTCTTAGGACACATTCAATGCTTGTAATGAGATGGTTAAGCCGAGAAGGTGACATGGCCGGACAAGAAGAGACTTGGCAGAGACAAGAAGCTTTCCAAGAAGATCATTCAAGAGACAAACAAGGAAGGTCAAGCTCGGCCTAGAGAAGTGGAAGATTTGGCCGAGAACCATTCTGTTGTGCAAGGAATGGAAGATTTTATATTCATCCCAAGAAGATGAAGTCTAGAGAATCCAAGGACCGAAGGGCGATTTGGTTCCCAAGCCAACCCATCCCCTTCCCTTGTTCCCCTTTCGGCCGATTGGCCTTGTCTTTGTGTCCTTTTATTTTCCTTCTAGAATGGTCTCTATGATACTATACATAGAGCCTTAGGATATTGTAAATAATCAGTTTGAGTTTAAGATTAAATCTAAAGTGTGTTTTCAACTTGTGTGTTGAAGCATATCGATCTTGTGTGGGTCATCCCTCCATTTAGTGTAAGAATTGGTTAGGACTGCGTGACCTAATCAACTTCCAAACTCGAGGAACCCCCTTAGTAGTAAGCGAACGTTGGAACTGTGTGGACCAATCTATCCTATGCTATGGGTTACCAAAAGGGCTTTCGATCACCCTCACTTGGCTAGTTCACGGGAATTACACTTAGCAAACCCAAGTCTTGACCTTATGTCATTGATCACATTATCCTTGGTGTCTAATATGGAAGTAAAACCCCCGTGTGTCTATCCTTGGGCTTATCGACCATTCCTCATTACAACCACAACCACTAAACACTTAAACCATATCAACCGAGCCAACACTTAACCAAAATCCACCATTCCTTCACTCGAGTTTGTAACTGAAAATCGTGTTCAACCCTCACACAACCTGCTATATACTGACCACCCTTACCTCTAATAATACCTCACAAACATCCCCACCAAAGGGAATCACCCGAAATAGTCCACAAATACCCGTCCAATCCCAATAACACCAAGCAGTTAACATAACACAACCTTCCGAGAACCATACTGTTTCAGTTCTGTTCCGCCAACTTGACACCATCCAAACACCAAATCCCGACCATCAAAATCACCCTCAACGTGTCTACCACCACCCCATAAAATTCCTTGACCCAATTCCCTTTACATTCACCCGAAGTAGCCATCAAACAACCCACTATCCCGCCAAACCGAGAACCCGAGAACCCCATTTTGACATCCATTTTCGGGTCAACACGAATATCATCCACACCCGAACCACTTACCCAACATCACCCCTACTTACTTACATCAGATTGGTATCAGAGCGAGAAAATATCATCCCACGCTTCGACGCTATGGAACAAGTAAGTGACGAACTTAAAAGAGCCTTCTTCGTAATGGTTGCGGACCAAGTATGGTGAGAATTTGCTAATCGTGCAGTCATTAATGATGTTGAATCAGGAGAGGAGGTTGCTCAAAACAACCCCATATATATTGAAGATGATGCACAAGATGCACCAAGAATTGAAAGAGGAGGTGACATGACGTTACTGTTCGACCATCCAACATTTGAAGGAAACTTGGATCCCGAGGAGTTTCTAGAATGGCTAAGGGACATTGAAAGGCTATTTGAATTCAAAAACTATGATGATTATCAATGATTTAAGATTTCCACATTAAAGCTTGAATCTTTTGCCTCCGTGTGGTATAAAAATTTGAAGGCAAGCCGAAAGAGGCATGACAAGTTCAAGATCGATTCTTGGGACAGATTGAAGAAATTATTTCCCGAAGAGTATGAACAAGATTTGTACCTTAAATTCACCAAGCTTCGGCAAGTTGTTCTTAAGGTTAAAAAATACATCCGAGAATTCGAGAAGGTCACAAAGCTGTGTGACTTAGAAGAGAAGTAGTCGTAACGCATTGCAACGTTCATTGGTGGACTAAGTGCGGCAATTCAAGAAAATGTGGAAGTGTCCACTTACACAACATTTGAGGATGTGTGCTATTTGGCACTAAGGTTTGAACGGAAACAGAAGAGGATTGTCACAAGACCTTACACGACTACCGCAACTGCTAAAGAGAAGGTTGGCACGTCTTATTTTAATCCCGTGTACAAACAAGACGATGTAAACAAGGACAAGAGAAAGACGGAAGTTTCCCAAGGTGTTGATAAAGGCGGCAAGAGATGTTACAAGTGCCAAGGACTCGGATATTTTGCTAAGGAATGTCCCAACCTAAGGACCATGACACTAGAAGAGTATAAAGAAAGTGGTGATGCCTTTATGGTAGAGGAGACCAAGGTAGACGAGATCCAAGATGAAGATGAGACTATTGCGGAGGATGGTGTGAGTATAGTCCTTCAACACGTGCTATGTGAATAATTGGAGGAGCTTGATGAAAATCAGAGGGATCAGATTTTCTACACAAGATGCAAAGTAAAAGATAAAGTGTGTAGTTTGATTTTTGACGGGGGAGTTGTGAAAATATGGTATCCATCGGAGTGGTAGGCAAATTACAACTACCAATTCGTGAGCATCCTAAACCCTACAACCTCTGATGGGTAAACAAGGTGAATGGACTCAAAATTGCCACTCAATCCCTTATCAATTTTCGGATTGGAGGATACGTTGATGAAATTTGGTGCGATGTATATTCCATAGTCTGGGATTGGGAGTCATAGAGACTCTTCAAGTGTTCGAGCATCTCATTGGGACCCATGTTCTCATGTTGTCTCTGAAGTTCTATAGACATGTAAGACAACATCACGCATTATACTGAAGTGGAATCATCTAGGTGTTTTTTATAAGCATCCTTATCAAAAGAGGCATATTCAGCAGAGTCTGTCGCAGGGACTGTTGGGAACACCGTTTCCAACACGTATTCTAATTTCTCTTGTCTCAACACTATTCGCAAATTTCTTAGCCAGTCAAGGTAGTTAGGTCCAGTAAGTTTGTTCATTTCAATCAACATTTTCAATGATAAGCTCGACATCTTTGATAGTCTAAAGAATTAGATAGACTGAAAAACAAACTCAAAATTTATTTCCTATTATACACATTCGTTTAGGCTAATCAACATGGTCTTTTGTTTAATTAGCTCCCACTATTTTAACATACTTCTACGACCCCATGGTAGAATACGGACCTATATTAATTGAGGTCATAATGGGCCAAGATCCAAGCCTATGCTATCTCCGTGTTTGCTTTGGCTGATAACTTCAATAACACATCTTGGTAGGTTCTAAACCAATTGCAAAACTTATTTGAAACTCTTGGTTATCAAATATTATATTTAATTTTGCGTCCTTAGATTAGTCCGACACTTTGGCGCCAAGATTTGTCTAAGCAAGTCAACCCCATTGCACGACTGCGTTTATATATCTAAGTAAATTTGGCCTTTGTGGGAAAACACTTTGGTGTAAATACCCACATAAGTTTATCGTTTACCTTTACATTTAAAACACATCTATGAAAGAGTCTGGGTCCTCGTAGACTTAGAGCAAATGCTTTGGCATAAATACTCGTATTGTCGAAAATGATTTTGCACTCTAACAATTATAATGGACGACGCGTTTTAATTTAGACTTGTATTTAAAATTTTGGGAAACATTTTAATTCAGGATTTTAACCAAGATCAACTCTTTTACGCCATATCCAATATGACATCTTAATATCATGCAAAACTAATGACACATGTAGTTGGGAACCGTCAACCCAATATGCATGATATAAGATGGTTTAATCAAATACTGGGCACCGCTTGCCTAGACAGTTATAGCCGATACTATGCTAATTATTAAATTCAAGCATTTAAACACTTAACATATAGTTCGTATATTATTCAATAATATTCAATTAATAATAATCATGGGTTAACTTGTCTAAACTCTAAAATTTAAGTCTAATCCAAACAGTCCCTTAAATATTTTCTGATTTTAAAAACTGATTTTCAGGATATTTCTGTAAGTTCCATATTTTTAGAATTTACAGTTTAGTGCATCAAGAATTTAAAATTTCAATTTTGAACCCATTTAAATTCAAAAAATCCAATTTTAATTTTCAGAAAATATTTTTAGATTTCAGGTACCTGTCTGTAATATCTAGAATTTTAAATTAATTACAGATTTGGCCCACAGAATTAAATCTGCTTTTCTGAAATTTACAGATTTGCGCCAAGGACCAAATCTGATGATTTTAAAAACTTTTCCAGGGACCAGATTGCAATTCCAGCAACTTCTAAAATTTTTAGATTTTCCCCAAGGGCTAAATTGCAATTGCGGAAACCGTCACTACCCCGCCGGAATAGTGATTGCCGCAACTGTTCACGCCGGAATAGTGTTCGGTACTGTTCACTGTTCCAGAATTTATTTATTTTTAATTGGAGCCTCGGTGCCGCGGCGCTCCATCGTGGAGTTGCGGCGCCTCCGTCTCAAAATCACAAAATCCGCATTTCCAAAACCCTAAAACTAATTCAGGGTCAGATTTGCAGATTCATCTTCGTTATCCTTCACTATCAAACAACACGTTCATAGACCATCATCCAATCCCTTCTCGTTCTTCGCTTCAGTACACCATGTTCGCAATGAACAGGTTACGCACATTGACTTAGAAGAGCTAGATCAGAATGACTTCCTCGATTACATCATTGTTTAATAGTTTGGGAGACAAGGATGATGTACTTTTAAGATATTAGGTTTTCAAGCTTTAAATGACATAAATTTCAGATTTAAACAAATTCTAACCCATATTATTATTAACTAATTACCTTATAATCATACAAAACAACCCTGGCTCTTGATACCACTGTAGGGTTTTTATTGGGTTGTTGTACGGAGCGGATATTGAAAACTTGTTTCAAACCCAACAAACGTAGAACTGTTTGACTATAGGGTAATTTAAAATCTTAAACATAAGACTTGAATGACACTTACATGTTTACAATATCTAGAATCTTTATCAACTGTGGGTGCGCACGCGAATGCTCTTTCGATTGCAAGCTCCAAGCTTCAATGTATTCCTCCTTTGGAAAGCTAGGAAATCCGGCAGAGGTTCGAGAGAGTGTTTTGATTCTGAGTCTCTAAGACTTAGAATAATGATATGAAATTCAAGTGTAATGAATAATGAAGTGTAGGTCTGTATTTATAAATGAAAAATTATGTCAAACTGGATTAGGGTTGACCTTGGGCCTGGCCTAAAAATTTCCAGCACATTCTTAATTAAATCCAAAATTCAATTTTGACTTAATTAAAACAATTCATTTAAATATCTCGATTCTAAATTGAATATTTAATACTCTCTCAATACATCCTTAGATCGAAAAGACAATCGACATAGTGTGACCCTACAGGCCTTCACATATCGACATAAATTAATGTCTACGCGGAACTCATAAACGGTGCCGCAAGACGAACTCAATATGTGAAGTACGTTTACACGAATCCAGTAAACTTAACCTCTATGTGGTAAGATAAAATCCTTTCATTCACGACACACTCGATCAAGCTTAGGATTTGTCAAATGTCTATCCAAAAGACTTAATCATTGTATCTCATCTATATTAGTTGACAACTAGACCATATTCTAAATATGTCTATTGCGTTGGCCAACGACTTAGTCAACCTAATATCACTGAGAAGCTGAGTGTTCTCTCGAATATACATTCGAGGAATGAATTCTAATCTTGGCTCAACTATCACCTTTAATCCACATTGTAATGTACCCAATACAAGTCATATCTCAACCTATAAGGCATTTGAGCGTAAGACAGGATCAAAGTATATTACTTTGTAGACAAGGTGCGCATTGACCTCAAGTCTAAGGACCTCTATCTCCCACACACTGATCATACTTTAGACAAGTATAACAAACAGTATATCAGTAGTGTATACCAATACTTCCAAAGTATTCATGTGTCCATCACAAGTAGCCATTACTCGTAGCAGGTGAGACATACTACATCCTCTAAGGATGTGATGCAGACCACATGTCGACTTATCATATATCATTGATATCCCATTCTCGATGATCATTAGTCGAGACTATTTTAAGAGTTATGTTATAATATCAATAACTCACATTATTAATAACAATGTAACCTCTAGGGATGCATATTATAGAATATTATAAACAATCAACTAATAATTCAATAATTGTAGATGTCAAAATATTAATCTCCATTAATAATAATACGAATGTGTATAAAGTACATTTGTCCTAATACAGATTGTCTCTAGGACATACATATACTTTCACGCCTTTCGTCCCAATTTATGTGATGTAGTTTGACTGGGCACAAAGTTTAAAAAATAAAGGAAGACTTTTGAATCTTGTGGTCTAAAACAAGCCAAAGATATTTGTGTAGTTATAGATCATCTCGTTAAGCGTAAAAAATAAAGTTTAAAGTTAAATTATTGTCAAATAAGAAAATATTTTATTCTTTTGAGGACTAACTAAAAAAATGTGTCATATAAATTGGGACTGAGAGAGTATTAATTTTATCTATAGTTAAGTGATATTGTGATGGAAGTATAAGTGCAAAACATAACATGCATTTTATGGATATAGGGTAAATACTAGGCAAATAAATTTCTATTCTCAACACTTGTCCAACTTAACGAGAGTAAGGTAAATTTTTCCTATGCTAGCTAAATATATAACTTAAATTTTGAACAAATAGATGGAGGACATTCATCACAAATACATTTGAGTCGAAGTGCTTATTTAGTGTTTATTCTCTCCATTTACGCAACTCACTCTGTGTGCGACCTTGTGTAAAGCAACCATTTTCTCCCCCATGGCTTGGATAATCCACTACAAAGCCGAAAAAAGAGCTTCTTCTATCTTTCACGAGACTTACATATCAAATAGTAAATATTAAGCGGCACTCAATGGCCTGATAATTCACATACACATCAACTTCCTAATAAATCCATGCAAATTGTTTATCAAATTCCTTATTGTTTTATAGTTTTACACACTAAAAAAAGCTTGAAGCCCAAATCTGTCTCTGTCTAGAGACTGTGAAAGGAACTTCCAAACAAAAAGTTGTTATAGAAACTCGAAACAAGAACAGGCCACTAATAGTAGAAATCTTTCACGGACCCCATTTTTACCCTTTACCTCATCTTGCAGAAAATAATTGGAGAAGAGAAAGTGTTTAAGTTGGCAGATTCTTGTACTTGTATGTTATAAATAAATCATAATTGAATGGACCCCTGAAAATTAAATTTTCTTTGCGTTTATCAATCACAGGGTTGCTACAAAACAAGATTTGTTTTTAATTACCACCACTCTTACGAAAATCTTTTCTACCTCTTTCACTCTATAAATAACCACCTTAGTCTAACACTAAAATTTGCCTCTCATTTCATATATTCCTTCTAGCGTGTGTATTCTCTTAGTTAGAGAGGTCTTGAAGAACAGAGGAATGGCCATTTTATCTAACCACTACTCTGTTTTCCTCTGTTTCTTTCACATTCTTGGTTTCATATTTAGCTCATTCAAGCCAGTCTTGGCACAGAATTCGCCTGTTTTCGCTTGTGATATCACGAGCAATCCTGGATTGGCAAATTTAACGTTCTGTGATGCGTCTTTGACGGTGGAAAACAGAGTGAGTGACCTGGTGCAGAGATTGACATTGGCAGAAAAGATAGGGTTCTTGGTGAGTGGTTCAGGTGCTGTGAGTAGGCTTGGGATACCAAAGTATGAGTGGTGGTCTGAGGCCTTACATGGAGTTTCATCTACTGGTCCAGGAGTACGTTTCACTAGTCCTGTTCCTGGTGCCACTAGCTTCCCTCAAGTCATTCTCACTGCTGCTTCTTTCAATGTTACCTTGTTTGAAACCATTGGAAAGGTAACTTCTCATTGGTTTTTCAGTTTTTTTTTTTCAAGATTTGATTCCATGTCTTGAGCTTTTACTAGATATTCAGCTTAATATACACGGTTAGTAAGACTTTTTAACACAATTACCTGAAAACGAGGCAAGTGACCCGTTATAACAAGTTAACATGCACTGACATAAAAATTCCTTACATTGTCTGAGTATATAAGTTAAATCTATAGTTTAGACTGAGCTCCAATCATCCTTGTATTTTCTTTGGCTAGTACTGTTTTCCAAAGACATTGTTTTTATCTGTATTTTTGGCTAGCAATTTTGTCCAAAGACGTGTGTGGATGGACCATTAGATTTCTTGTTGAATTATATTTTAAAAAGGATGGATTTTCTTTTATAAAAGCTGATAGAAAATGAAGTCCAATTATTGACGTACGTTGCCGTTGGCACCATTATTTCAATATCATCCTTCTGTTCCAGCTTTTCTATTAAAGCATTGGTTGTATTTTTGGAAAATGACACAGATGTTTGTCCAGTTTTATGGCTAATATATGCTTAGATTTCGTCTTATGGTCTATGGACGTTAAGACGTTGATTTCAACAAAAAAACATTAGGCTCCGTGTTATTAATTGATAAGAAGGGCCAAAAGCTATATCTTTTATTATTCGTCTTTGTAAAGTAGGGAGCCATTTTTAGTTAATGGAATCTTAATCGTCAGAGCTACTTTCTTTAATAATTAATTATAAATGATAAAATGGGACACATGCAAATATATACATATTAAAATGATTCCAGCTTGCAATGTGGTTTATTGCTTAGTCAGGTCAAATTGCATTAGCTTGTGAATTTTGGTTAGATGTTTTCATGTTACACCTTCTCAGAATGAACATCAGTGCAAATGCGTGAACAAAACAGTTTGGTTATTCATTAAACTGTCATGCCTGAATAGCCTGTTCACCAAATGGTAATGACAGGGATATTAGTTTCAAAATTTGTACTGAAGAATCTTTGCTTTCTCTCGTGAAATCAAAATCTTGATAGAAATATGAGGCTTTTATTAGTTTATTTTTCATGTACTTATTACATAAAACTCCTAGAAAACAGCTGAGAGTCGCATATCAGAAAATTAATTCCTGCAGGTACAGACGACTATAGTGTTAGTACGTTCAATTGAACTCTTCATTTTTAGCGGAGCCATAGATATATACGTGAAATACCCTTAAAAGCTGCATAAACAAAATATTGAACCCATATTTTTAAAGAACTTGGAATTTTGAACCTCTTAAGTTTAAATACTAAGTCTCCCTCTGCTTGCAGGTGGTGTCCACTGAGGCTAGGGCAATGTACAATGTCGGTTTAGCAGGGTTGACATATTGGTCTCCCAATATCAACATTTTTCGCGACCCAAGATGGGGAAGAGGCCAAGAAACACCAGGAGAAGACCCAACACTCACCAGCAAGTATGGTGCAGCCTATATTAGAGGCTTGCAGCAAAGAGATGATAGTAGCAAAGATAAGCTTAAGGTTGCAGCTTGCTGTAAGCATTATACAGCTTATGATATTGATAACTGGAAAGGAATCGAAAGATACAATTTCAATGCTGTGGTTAGTTCTCTCTTTTTGCTATTTCACTTTAAAAAAAATTCATTTTAGCCATTCCTTTTGGTCAATTTTAGTATAACTTTTATACACTAACATGTAACCTGTTACAACAGGTTAAATTATAGTCGCATTATAAGTGTATATAAGTTAAGTGCTTGTATTTTAGTATAATAAGATAAAACGGCTGCTTTTGTTCTATTGTGAGTAGGTAACACAGCAAGACTTAGATGATACATTTCAACCCCCATTCAAGAGTTGTGTACTTGAAGGAGATGTAGCCAGTGTGATGTGTTCATATAACAAAGTCAATGGCAAGCCAACTTGTGGTGATCCCGACCTTCTTGCTGGGATTATCAGAGGAGAGTGGAAATTAAATGGGTATAATTTGAAGCTTTCTTTATTTTTGCTTTTCAAAGAATTAGATGAATCAATGCACTTACATAAGTATGGTTAAAACAGATACATAGTCACGGATTGTGATTCATTAGAAGTGATTTATAATAAGCAACATTACACCAAAACACCAGAGGAGGCTGCAGCTTTGGGTCTAAATTCAGGTGAGCCATTTTCAACTCTTTATGTTTGGCCATTTGGGGAATAATGCATTTCAAATCTTATAATCCTAACCCTTCTTACATTTTTTTACTATCACTACTATACTCTATCTAATTAACATTTTAAACTCCAAGTAAAGAATCTGCTAAATATTTTAGTGTGACAGGGTTGGACCTGAATTGTGGATCTTGGCTGAGTCAATATACTCAAGGTGCTGTTAACCAAAAACTTGTGAATGAATCAGTTATTGATAGAGCTATCTCAAACAACTTTGCAACGCTAATGAGACTTGGATTCTTTGATGGTGATCCGAGAAACCACATTTATGGAAACCTTGGCCCTAAAGATGTCTGCACGCCAGAAAACCAAGAGCTTGCTCGTGAAGCTGCAAGACAAGGGATAGTCTTGCTGAAAAATACTGCAGGATCGCTACCTTTAATTCCCACTGCCATCAAATCCTTAGCAGTCATTGGTCCTAATGCTAATGTTACCGTAACCATGATCGGAAATTATGCAGGTACATTTGAATCGTCATTCAGAACCGTTATAGCTGGTTACTTATTACTTTATTTACCAAAATTTCATATCAGACTTGCTATGAAGAGTTACATGTTATTGTAGGGCAATTTAATTTGATGGTGCAAAAAATATTTTATGAGTACGTACAACTTAAACTCTTCTGAAGTCTTGGTTTTCTCAATTATTTCTGAATTTTACAGGCACTCCATGCAAATACACAACTCCCTTGCAAGGCCTAACAGCCTCAGTTGCCACAGTTTACAAGCCTGGATGTGCTGATGTGTCTTGCAGCACTGCCCAAATTGACGATGCTAAGCAAATAGCATCCACAGCTGATGCTGTGGTTTTAGTAATGGGATCTGATCAATCTATTGAGAGAGACAGCCTTGACAGAATTAATATAACTCTTCCAGGACAGCAATCAGTTCTAGTAGCAGAGGTTGCTAAAGTTGCCAAGGGACCTGTAATTCTTGTTATCATGTCTGGAGGTGGCATGGACGTACAATTTGCTGTCGATAATCCTAAGATAACTAGCATTCTTTGGGTTGGTTTCCCTGGAGAAGCCGGCGGTGCTGCCTTAGCAGATGTTATATTTGGATATTACAACCCAAGTTTGCCTCTCATTTCCTTTTCCAAGATAGATATATCAAAATAAGATCTTGGTTTTTCCTATATTCAACTTATTTCCATGACAAAGTGCCTTAAAGTTTCATGGTTTCTTGCAGGTGGTAGGCTACCAATGACATGGTATCCACAATCATATGCAAACGTGGTTCCAATGACTATTATGAACATGAGACCAGACCCTGCCACAAACTACCCTGGCAGGACTTATAGGTTCTATACTGGTCCAACTGTTTTCCCATTCGGTCATGGATTAAGCTACTCTCAGTTCAAACACCACCTACATCAAGCACCGAAATTTGTCTCCATCCCTCTCGAGGAAAAACATACTTGTCGTTCGACAAAGTGCAAGTCTATCGATGTGGTTGAGCAGAGCTGCAGCAATTTGGGATTTAACATTCATCTAAGGGTTAAAAATGTGGGGAAGATAAGTGGAAGTCATACAGTTTTCTTGTTCACTTCACCTCCCTCAGTTCACAATGCACCTAAGAAACATTTGTTGGGGTTCGAGAAAGTCTATTTGACACCAAAAAGGGAAGGGATTATTAAGTTCAATGTAGATGTTTGCAAGCATTTGAGTGTACATGATGGGCTTGGAAACAGGAAAGTTGCATTAGGACCACATGTTCTTCACATAGGAGATTTGAAACATTCCTTGACTGTGAGGATTTGAACATACTTCCTTCATTTCTCTCAAAAGAGAAGGGAAAATATCACAAGATGAAAACAATCCGGATTCCGAATATGTTGAGACAACTGTAATAAGTTTCTTTTTTTAGTTTGCTTAACTGTCCATCTTAAGTAGAAGAATCGATCTCTTGAAGTGAGGATTCCGAATTTATTCTGCTTCATTTTTTTCTTTACGGGAGGTATTTAGGGCCGGAGCTAGGTAGGCTTTGGGGTTCATCCGAATCCCGTCGGTAAAAAATTATACTATATATATAAGGTAAAAAATATTTTTTAATGTATATATAATAGATGTTGAACACCTTGACTTCTTCGTGTATATATTTATTTTTTTTTATTTTTTAATCACCTAAATAAAATTTACTACATGAAGCCACAAACGGTCTTGATATGAGACTCAAAGCTGTCCCGAAGGAGTTCATCGCTTTTCTTTCAATTTCTTATGTCAACTTCACGTTGTATAAAGAAATATAATGAAATCTTTACTTTTGGAGTGTTGGGAAGGGTTGGTTAATTTGTTTTCTCCTCTGTTTGTTTAGTCACTTGTGTTAGTTAATTTAGTTTGCTTAGATGATCCACAAGTAGTAATTTGGGTTCTTTAAGATATGCTTAGTCTGAAATTTAGTATTTTAAATCTATCAATATTTTGGCTAAGATTAAAACCGAACATTACTCTCCGAAGTACAGGTGCTCGTTACCAACTCTTTTAAAAATATTATAAATCTTATTTTAACCTTATATCTAACTGTCATACTATTTTCATACTTAATCACGTTTGTTATTATAATTTTACATCTATCTAAAACATTATATTATTATTATTATTATTATTATTATACCATTCTACAATTAAGTCATTTTTAATCAGTTAGAAGAATTTTAGTTGGTAAGTTTGATGATTCTTATAAAAATTGTAGCAGGAAGAGAGAAAATGTCGCTTTTCTTGAGATTCATTTTCGAACTTTTGAGAGAGTTTAAGCACCTCTTTGGGATAATTGTCAAGATAAGCTATTTGGGCCAAACCATTGTTAAATCCAATTATATTTCACACCCAAATAGTTGGAATAGTTGAGATTGACATTCTTATTGATTGAATCAATAAGAAATTCATCCAAAACTTCAAGAATGTTAGTGTTAAGATTCTAATGATGATAAATTTACTTGTGTAAGTAAACACTCAAGGAAGCCAGCAAGCCTAATTGACTCACGTAATCCAAGCCCATCTCAAGTGACGAAATCAGGAAGAGTTATTACAAGTCAAAGTCCACATAAGGAATAAATAAGTTATGGAAGCAACGGGTAAGTTTAAAAGAAAATAAATTTTAACCAAAAAAAAAGAAAATAACTCAAGTCTTGGAAAAATATCAATCAAGTACCATCATAGGGATTCTCCCTTATATTAAAGGAAGTCAAATCATAATTTACCACTCAGCAATAAATGAAGATCTCATCGCATCAATCAAGCATGCCTCAACATGGAAACAAGTACCAAGCTTCAAGCAACCTCAACGCATGAAGGACTGACCGTGCAATGTGCAAGGAAGGAAGATCAAGTCGCATTAAAAAACTTTAACCTTATTCTTGAAAAATAGGATTCATCATTCCTTTTTTCAAGGATTAATACTCTTGGGCTGTCATCTTTGCATATAGCCTCAAGTCTGAAAGTGCAAGAGGGAGGAGGGTTAATTGAAAATTTTCATCTTTTAGTCGACTACCTTAAGGTGCTAGTCGACTGCTAACATAAGTAGTGCAAAAAATAAATGCTGAAAGTAAATAACAGGAGATGTTTTTATACTGATTCAGATTCAATGTGAATCATAATCCAGTCCCCTTCGGTTGCAAGGGTGTTCTCTGCAGCTCTTTAAAGTTTGGTTTAGTACAAGGATAGTTTGAATGGAGCTCCTACGTCTACACTCAAACACTCATAATCTTTTGATACAATGTCTCACCAACTATACTATATCTCTTCTCACTTTTTTGTGTACATTATAAATCACTCAAAATTACAATGCTTGTTAAAAGTAAAGTAGAGAGCTTGGGAAGTTAAGACGAAAGTATGTTTTCTTTCGTCCTTTTGAGCCGTTCTTTATATTGGTAGAATCATTCTTTTGGCTCTGACAGAGATAGAAACCCAAGAGATTTGATCCTTGAAAATAGAAATATGGAATCCTAATTTCCAAGAATAATGTTAGAGCTTTCTAACGGACCGATCTTCTTTTCTTGTGAATGTTGAAGCTGAATCTTCAAGATGCTTGTCTGTAGTTGTTTCCTTTATGGCGTGGTACTAGTTTCCTTGCTTAGGTAAACTAGATATGCTTTATTGATGCATCGAGATCTCGTAGGTTTGATTTGATCTTTCCCATCCTTGATTTATTTGTCTCCATAAATAATTTATTACTTATTTATTGTGCTTGGACTCACTTGCTTTGTGCTTCACTTAGTCAGCTAGGCTAGAATCTTTCATTGGGCCTTGTAAGTCAGTTAGGCCTATTTTTGCCTTGTGAGTTGACCTGCACAAAGATTATGTCATTATTAAAATCTAACACTAACAATCTCCTCTTTTTTTATGATGACAACAAGTGTAAAGATTATGTAGTCAACTTCCCTGTTTATTAATTAAATGTTGTCTATTCCCCTGAGTAGTTGACTTGGAGTTCTCCCCCTGAGTAGTTGACTTGGAGTTCTCCCCCTAAGTAGTTGACTATATATATCCTTTTTCACCCTTTGGCACCAATAAAAAAAATAAAAATCCAGAGATATAATCCAAAACCAACAAAGTTAAGCAACCAAGCATCTGGACTTATGTCCAATATACAGTCCAAAAACAACAAAAACAAAAAACAACATAGCAAATTGTTTTAACAGGCCAAGTAACAAAGATCCAAAGCGCATAAACGAGCAATTCAGAGCTCCTCCATGTCTTCATGATGTTGCTCTCCTTCCACATGTTTCTCTCCTTCCTTTTGTTGCTCAGGCTGCTTCTGATATTGCTGGTCTATAGGTCGAAGAAAATAAGTCAAGTTATTGACAAGTGCATCCTTGATTTTCTCAAGCGTATCAGTGAACATCTCAGGCAAATTAATCATGCTTGTCTGCAGTTTAGTAGACAATTTTGTAGCTTTCTTCATCATGGTCTCCAACTTAATCTTGGGACGAGCAACATTACTACCTGTTTCTTTGGTGGATTCTTGAATTTTCTCAATGTGAAAGAGAGAGGATGACATCAAGTCCTTGAGGGACTCAACTTTGGCGCCGGTGGAATTGATCTTAGAGAGGATGTCCATAGAGATTTCAGGCATAACAGGGGATGAGGTAGATGGTTTTGACTTGGAAGAGGACCTAAAGTGTGGTTCCTCAGGGACATACTTGGCAAGCCAAATTTCCCCAGAGAAAATATAACACACCAAACGCTCTAAAATTGTAACATTGTTTGATGAGAGTTATGGGATAATTATCCAAGTTGACTTGATGGGCCTCAAGAATACGAGTTACAAGCATACCATAGGGAAAACTGGTGAGATTAGAAACGCATTCAAGCATGTAGTTTATGATAATGGCAGACAACTTGAGCTTTTTCTTGGAGAGCAGACAATAGGAAACAAGGGCATCTCTCTAAGTTATATTAGAGAATGACCTAGATCCAGGAACAATGGTGGTGGACACCATGTGATATAGAACACGAACTTCAAAAGTGACATCAAAGGGGCCCAATTAAGCAGGGGCAGTAGAGGAATTGGACAAGACTTTTTTGGCTTCATCAAAGGAGACATTGAGAGAATCAAGTCAAGTAGTCTTAGGGAGGTCATAAAAACCAGAACAGGAACAACCAAGGATAGAGTCGAGAACATCACAATCTGACACAATGCAAGTACCAAGTACAAGCATTTCAAGTTCATTGGGTTTAGAGAAACATAGATTAGCATAGAACATGTGCATAAGGGTTTCATAAATATGGGTAGGGTTTTGGAAAAATCTTTTCCAACCTTGATAAAAGAAAAGATGCTTTACCTTGCAAAATTATGACTGCATGAGGTCTAAATCGACGATGCGACCAATGACAATGGACTTATCCTTGAGAGTGAGAAAGAAGTCTCCTTAGGGGCTCCTTCCTGGATAACCTTTAAGGGTCGACTTCCCTTGAAGTTTATTCTGTTATTGCCTACCCATTTACATTGCAATATCGAGATACTTCTTGTTGTACCATCTCTAGAACATTCGACTCTTATTTTGTCTTATCTGAAAGATCAATTCAACATCAATGTTCTCTAATTTGATGGCTACATCATCTCGACAGCATATCCCATCGACTTTTGACTTATTCAAATTTCGTAATAGATACTCGGTCTCATAACACCTTCTTGATGCCCAACCCTTTCCGCTTTCACTGCTTTCTATCTTAATTGGCCACGACTTGGCATCTTATCATACCTTATCTCAGGACTCTAAGTCATTTCTTACATCTATTCCAATGTTTCATTTACCTTTCCATTAATCTCATACTACCAATCTTACCTTTTATCCTCGTTTACACCCTCATAATATAACCTTCTCTTACGACTAACGTCTTCTTCTTCTTTATTTCTGATAAAGATCTTACTGGGGGAAATATTTACCTTTCACACAAAGGGCACCATAATTGTCCTCTTAATCTTCAAAATCTTCAAAGGACATACCCGATTATCACTTCCATTCTAGGTACATCATGTACATGGCCTCAAAAGAGGTGTCACTGCCTAGTCGTACTATCCTTCAGTATTGTTCATGCTAAAGATCGGGCTAAATTCCCACTAAATCTCGAGGTCCCACTTCTTTCAAATACTATATCCAGTGACGGCAATAATTAAATAGCAAGAGTAAGTACTTCTCACTATAATTTTATCATTGCTGAAAATAGGACGATAATGTTTTCATCAATCTACCTGAATTCCGACCTTACTACAATCTTCTGCATCTCAGGCACTCGGTACCTCCACCACTTTACCCTTCCTATATTTTTAAAGTTAATACTTCACCTTTTCGAACGAACGTCTCCTACACTGTATACGGTGGAAACAGTCGCTTATATTCTGTAGTTTCAATATAATATTTGCACCTCTGGTGTATCGATAATCTGGTCAGAATCTTTCATAGACTGGCTGTGAATACGAGTTAACCAAGGTCTTTCGAGTTATTATCAGAAGTAAAAATGTGTAAAGTACGAGTTAGACTCAAATTCTTACAACTCAACTCTACTGCATGATCTATGAGATGAAAGAATGGAAACCATCCCTAAATGCCCACAACCTCTCGCTTATAAGTGTGGTGCACAATACACTCATATACAAGACTCTACTAGACACGACTTATAGACTTCCTATGATTGACTTGTACTGATACCAAGATTGTCACACCCCAAAATGGGGGTGTGGCCGACACTCGGTGCCTGAACGGTCCGAGCGTACCACATGTATATCATAATATGAGCATGCAATAATCTGGGACGCCAAGGCCTCAATATGATCAATACAAGGGAAACTGAATAGGACAAACTGAATAAGACAACTATACATGCAACCCAGTCTACAAGCCTCTATGAAAAACATAATTGTGATATGGTTGGGAAAGGTCCCCGACCTACCCATAAACTGTATTTTTGCCTCACCTCACCTCATGACTCTGACTCAGTAGCTTCGGATGAAGTAAAGTATACCACTCGATCCGTAGAACTCAACCAGCTCCTACTAGGGAGGTCTATTTGCACCTCTACCTGAATCTGCAGCATAAAATGTAGCGCCCCTGGCAAACGGGACATTAGTACGAATGAAATGTACTGGTATGTAAAGCATGAATAGCAATATGAAAGTATAGGATGTAAAAGAGAGCATAAAAGTAATCTGGTACACTGATAACCTGTGTGCCACATAGGGAGAATAATGAAACTCTGAAACTGTATTGAACTCTTGGAATAGCAGCATGATTATATAATCTCCCCTCGGCTTATAACCCGAGGTGTGTAATATGTTACTTCTCTCAGGTATACTTTGAGGTGTATGTATGGATACACATATAAGTGTCTTCCCGGTCGACTATAACACTACGCGATATGTATAATGTACATATACAACTTCCCACCGGCTGGTCGTAATAGTGGTGTGAATAATATATATATATGTATATAACTGCCCACCGGCATATGTTTAGTGGTGTGGATGATGTACTGTGATAACAATGGCTCTTGGCCTCTTTGAAACTCATACACTCTTTGACTTTACTTTGAAACGACTCTTGGTCTACTCGATGACTAACTCTTTAGGATCCTCCTTTTTGAGGTCTATGGAGTTCTGAGACAATCAAGATATACAGAATACAATAACGAGATAGAAGCATGTTCAATGAAGGATAACAATATGTAAATAGGACTCGTCTTTTGAAGGTAGCCACAACATTTATCCCTTAACTTTGGTTCGGTCTTTTCTTTTGCTTTTCAATGAAAATTTGTCAGTATCCAAGACTATGACATAAGAGACTCCATCAAGAAGAAGTATGGTCTCAATCGAACAATCAACAATGAACATAGAATGCAATAATAGCAATGGAACTACTCCCAACAAGGGATAATTGATAAATGACTAGAATAGTCCTTTGGACGTTTCTTTTTGAAAAATGATAAGTATTTGGATTTCATGCTTTTGAAGGAAAGGGATAGCCTTACATATCTGCGTCACTTAGTTATCAATGGCTCACAGGTCCTCGAACACTTTACAAGTTATCATCTACACAATATATAGGGTTTGGATCAAAATAAGATCAACAAACTAGGAATTGACTCACTCGGATCATTCAACGAGCACTTAGAAGACGTGTTTCTCAACTATGATGTACAAGGATATTAATACTCCATCACTCCCCTTTCAATAACGACAACCCAGCCACAACAACAACAATACATATTCTCATTCCTATCCATAATCATCTCCAAGATCTTACCTTAAATCGGCCAAGAAAGCTTGTAACATCAATTCTTCTCCAAGATCAAGAAGGCCCTTCACTTCATCTTGCGAATATGAAGATTTCCAAGATCCTTAATGGTTATATATGGAGGATTTACCTTTAAATTGGAATGGGTATGGTATGGACCCTAATGATGTAGGAACCCTTGAGGAATGTTTGAGAGTGTTTGGGGTCGAAAATGAAATAAGGATAGGAGGCCATCAGTTTTTTGCCTTAAATAGTTCTCCCCACCGGCTCTCATCTATGGATGGTTATGCACCACAGATCACCATCTGCGGCTGCATATGCCACTACAGATGGTGCCAGTGAGGTGAAGAAATAGGGGCTTTAATCTGCTGCCCCATCCGCGAGGCGAAAAGGCTTATGTGGGGCGGATCGTTTAGTGTATTGTCTAATCTTCGCCAAATTTTTCCAAGATGTGATTCCCTTAATCCAATTAACTTTAAACCTTTCGTATACCTCCATAACACTCATATAAGTCATACGTGACCTTCAGAAAGGGTCTCGAGTTGCCGGGGCTAAAATCGAGTAATAATACTTCCATTCGCATGCAAAATCACGGGGTGTAACATGTATGACATGAACTCTTGCAAGCATAATTCCCAACCTAGCAGACATATACATACTAGGGCCAACAAGGTCATACCGAATAAATTGTACAACATAGAACCAGTCTACAGAGCCTCTAGGAACTTGTCAACACAACACATAAGTCGAGATAGGCCCCCCGACATACCCAAAGTATTGAAAGAGATATACACCAAAGCCCAACTCGGTAATACTCCAGAAGGAATTGGAGCTCTCTAACAAATATTGATGTCTGTATACAATCTAAGAATGTGGGTCCTCTCATTGACTACATGAACATGCATGGCATAAAACACAGTATCCCCAGGCAAAAGGACATCAATACGAATAATATATTGAATATGTAAGGTGGAAATAAAGCATAATAATAAATAATCAGAAAGAGAGAGGTACGAAGCAACCTGAGTTTCGTACCTCAAGTTGTGGTAACCAATGGTACATGACAACCCAACTGGTGCTAGTGGTAACCAACGGTACATGACTGCCCAACTGGTGCTAACTGCATAACTGCCCTCTCGGCCGCAGCTCGGTGGTGGATCCATATCTGCTCGACCGGCCATTTCCCGATGGTAAACGCATGTCTTCCCAGTCGGCCGCTGCTCGGTGGTGAATACATGTCTTCCTGACCGGCCACAACCCGGTGGTATGTAATAGTCTGCCCGGCTGGCGATAGCTCAGTACTAATGCTTATCTACCTAACTAGTAGTAAGCCATACTACTTTTTCCATGCCCTTATAGGATTTATGTTACATATGTTCATACGTACACGAAGATCTACAAGAGGCTTCTATAAACTTATTGTAATACATAAAATCGTTACCTTATGGATTAGCATTTGGTGACTATCCTTACGACGATAACATACCCTTCCTCTCTTATTCTTTGTGGGAACTAACAAGACGACATCCATCATTTCTAGACTTTAAGGAACTAACTAAAGGACATCAAGGACCATGGAATCCTCTAAAGAATGCAAAACAAACATATCCATTTAGCGGACGTTTCATTGTACGTCGATGCTTCAATAAACATGCCAAGAAAAAAATGAGTGAGCCTTAACATACATTAACTTATCCTATCTCAACATAGCAACGTAATCGGGCCGCAACGCACTTCAATATATACCAAAACAAGTACACAAACATTACTATCCCAACCAATAGAAACTACGATAGTCGACAAGTTTGATTTAGAATTTCACGTAGTTCTTTTCCTCCCTCCATCGACTCTAACTTCTATAAAAAAAATCCCACACATGGAAGATCATGATAATATATATATATCAACATCACATCCAAGCTATTTCTAGCAATTTCCAGCCACAATAAGGTATAGATACACTTCCTACAACTTAACAACACAACAACACTTTTCAAGACCATATTTTTACCTCTTTTTTGTAGTTTTTTACTTTTACAACTTAATCAACACAAGGACTAACTTGAACATAGAAATCAAGAGGTTAAACTCACCTTGAATAATTTTGAAGACTCCAACCACCACTTCCTTTTAGCTTGATCAACAACACAACACCAACCAAGTGATGTCTAACACTTCTACAACACTTATGATAAAGAACTTGAGTGATTTGACTTTATATTAACTTAGGAACCTTAAAGGAGATTCTAGAGAGAGTTTGGGAGTGCCTACACTTCATTTGGGTCAAAATATAACTGAAAAAAGTGAAGCACCGCTTAAATAGGCAAAGAAAGTCAATCACCGCCTCCCATATGCGAGGGCATATGCGGCCGCATATGCCACATGCGGTCGCAGGTGGGGACGCATATGCTCCCAGAAATTTAAAAATATTTTGCTTCTCTTCCGTGATCCAATCCATGAGGCGGATCCCATCCGTGACGTAAAACGCTTAGCGTATCATCCGATTTTTTGCCAAACTTCGTTGAGGAATGGTTCCTTCAATCTGAATGACTTCCAACCTTCCATACATTATTTTAATATTCCTCTAAGTCGTAAGTGACCCTCAGAAATAATCTCGAGTCTCCGAGTCTCACGTTGGCTAACTACACTCCCATTCGCACGCGAAACTTCAGAGTGTAACACTATGGTTGTGTTGGTTCTCATATGCTGATGGTTCAACACTCGAATTGCAATACTGTTTTGCTATGCCTTATTACTTGTTCAACCATTTTATTTTGTATGTGTGGAATATTATTCTTCTATCTCTAGTCCCTTTTTTCTTTGATTGATACCAAAGAGGGAGAATAATAAGAAGACATATATTATAGTCAACTATCCGGGGGAGAAGTCAACTATTCAAAGGGATTAACAAGTCAACTATTTAGGGGGAACATTGAGTCGATAAACTAACAAGGAAGTTGACTATATCTGTTTACTTGTTGTCATCATAAAAAATGAGGAAATTGTTAGTGTTAAAATTTTAATGATGACAAATTTACTTATGTAGGTAAACACTCAAGGAAGCTAGCAGGCCTAGTTGACTCAGTACCCCAAGCCCATCTCAAATGATGAAATCAGGAAGAGTTATTACAAGTCAAAGTCCACTTAAGGAATAAATAAGTTGTCACTTATTTATGGAAGCAAGGACTAAGTTTAGAAGAAAATAACTCATGTCTCGGGAGAATATCAATCAAGTACGATCAAAGAGATTCTCCCTTATATTAAGGGAATTCAAATAATAATTAATCACTCAGCAATAAATGAAGATCTCATCGCATCAATCAAGCATGCCTCAACATGGAAACAAGTACCAAGCTTCAAGCCACCTCAACTCATAAAGGATTGACCGTGCAATGTACAAGGAAGAAAGATCAAGTCGCATTAAAAAACTCTAACCTTATTCTTGGAAATTAGGATTCATCATTTCTTTTTCCAAGGATCCATACTCTTGGGTTGCCATCTCTGCAAATAGCCTAACGTCTACTTTTCGAAGGCTATAAAAGGAAGCTCTATAGACAAAGACAAACATACATTCGGCTCAACTTCTCAAGTTCTCTACTCTACTTTTCATAAGCATTATAATACTTAGTGATTTACTGTGTGAGAAAAAAGAGAGAGGAGAGACATAGTATAGTTGGTGAGGCATTGTATCAAAAAGATTAAGAGTGTTTGAGTGTAGACATAGGAGCTTCATTCAAACTACCATTGTACCAACCCATTTACAAAAAGTGTTGTAGAGAACACACTTGCAACTCAAGGGGACTTGATTAGGATTCACAATGAATCTGAACCAGTACAAAATATTTTGTGTCATTTACTTTCAGCAATTTAAGTTCTGCAATTACATTGTAAATAGTAGACTACTGATCTAAGACAGTCGACTAGAAAAAAATTACAATTCACCCCCCCCCTTGCACTTTCAACGAACACCCAACAAAGATAAAAACTAGGGATTTGGAATTCAAAAATTATTCTATCACCCTACCTTTAGATATTATTTTGGATTAAGATTATGAATAATGTTAGCTACTTAAAGACACTACAAGGGTAAGATTTTTTACCAGACCTAGAAAATCAAAACTTTGATCTTAGGACTTCCTTCAAAAAGTTAATTAATTAAGAGAAATTGAATTCCTTTGGGAATTAAGATGAGCTTCAATTGAGTTATTCGATGTAGATTAAGGTTGTTGATTATTGTTGGCACACATAGAAGATAACATTTTCAGAAAGGAAGAATTTTGAGGTAAGTTGAGGTATACTCTCATAAATTAAGAATATTGACAAGAAAATATATATTACGTGTTTGATAAATTTCCTAAGTATAGAATTTAACCTTAAATAATTGTGGATGCAAAGTAAGCCCCTAGATTTCATGAACTCAGACTGTTAACTATATTTTTCAGAAGGAAGTTCTGAAAGAAGGGCTACATGCTTATAAAGATAATTCAAAATATCATAAAGTAAGTAAATTGCATAATTTGATTTAATTACTTGTTGTATGTACGTTTGTTTAGCATTTTTAGATTCAGATTAATATGATGTCTTTAGAACGAGGAGAAGTAGTCAATCTTCCCAAGTTTTGGTATCAAGAAGGCTAGGGTTAGCTACCCCACACTTTCATGTGCTAACACGCCTTTGTTCTGAAGGCCTAGCGAGTTCCTTTTTTTTTTTCCAAAGGCGGTCCTTTTAAACCATCTAAAGAGCTTTATCTTTATCATTATAGTTAGGGTTCACTACCTCACTTGCATGTGTTATTGTTTGAGATGGGAGATAAACCGACTGAAAGAAATAATCCCCTTGATTATTTTCATTGATTGAAAGAGTATATATACATTTACATATTTCCATAATAGGAGAATCTTATTCCTATTCTACTCCTAAAACCTTATTCTACTTGGATACTAACTATACAATTATGGTAAGTGTACAATACTAATTACATCACAACCTTACCTAAACTAGGAGACTACAACATTACTTAATAATATTACCTAAACTAAATATACACGAGCAAACGTACGAAACCCGAGATTATACCATATGATATACATATGATATATTGTATATCATATGTATATCTAACACACCCCCGCAGTCATAGCGGGTGGTCGTCAAACGCTGAGACTGTCCCTAAAATCTTCAAAAATGACAGAGGAAAGACCCTTTGTGAAGATGTCGGCAATTTGATATCTGGACGGGACATGGCAGATGCGTACTTGTCCTCGAGCAACCTTTTCGCGAACAAAGTGGATGACTATCTCGATATGTTTAGTGCGCTAGTGTTGAACCGGATTACCATAAAGGTAGATGGCGCTAACATTATCACAATAAACCAAGGTAGCATTATAAATAGGACAATGAAGCTCTAACAACAAATTACATAACCAACATGATTCAGAGACCACATTAGCTACCCCTCGATACTCGGCCTCTGCACTGGAACGGGATAAAGTCGATTGACGCTTCGCAGACCATGAGACCAAGTTATTACCAAGAAACATACAATAGCCAGACGTAGACCGTCTGGTGTCCGGATAGCCACCCCAATCAGCATCCGTATATGAGACAAGTGCTGACATTGAAGAATGATATAAATGCAAGCCATAGTCAAGTGTACCCTGAATATACTGAATGATGCGTTTGAGCGCATTCATGTGCTCAACTCTGGGATCATGCATAAACAAACACACCTGCTGTACAACATACATAATAACTAGTCTCGTGAATGTAAGATACTGAAGGGCCCCTGCAAGACTGTGATATTAGGTCGGATCCTCGTATGGTGCTCCGGCCGCAACACTAAGTTTGGGCTTTGTATCAACGGGAGTGGACGTGGACTTGCAGGATGACATCCCAGCCCTCTCAATGATCTCAGCGGCATACTTCCGTTGAGATAAGAATAACCCACCTGCATGACGAGTGACTGCAATCCCCAAAAAATAACTCAAAGGACCCAAGTCTTTCATAGCAAACTCAGAAATGAGCATTGTCATGATAGACCTGCGTAATGCATCAGAAGAGGCAGTCAAGATAATATCATCCATATATAAAAGTATATAATCCAAGGACGACCCACGATGATATATGATCAAGGAATTATTCGACCTGCTGTGAGTGAACCCAATAGTCGAAACATAGTCGGTAAACCTCGTATACCAGGCCTGTGGAGACTGCTTAAGCCCATATAAGGACTTCTTCAACAAACAAACATGATTAGTACATTTGGGGTCCCTAAATCCCAAGAGCTGATGCATATACACTGTTTCCTTGAGATCACCGTGTAAGAAAGCATTCTATACATCTAACTGATGGATGTGCCATGCCTTCGAAAGAGACAGGCTGAGTACAGTGTGAATGGTTGCCGGCTTGACCACCGGACTAAACGTCTCCCCACAATCCACACCAACCTGTTGAGTCTTACCATCCCCGACAAGCCGAGCCTTATGCCTTGCAAACGAACCGTCTGAATTGTCTTTATGAGCAAAAATCCATACAGACCTAATAATATTAATACCAGATGGATGGGGCACCAACTCCCACGTATTATTATCAATAAGAGCATTATATTCATCAGTCATAGCAATTTTCCAATTCGGGTCATTTAAGGCAGACACAGGATTACGGGGTAAGGGTGATTTAAGAACATTAGAATTTAAATTAAAATGCCTTTTTGGTTTAGAAATACCCCCATTGACTACGAGTGACCGGTATATGACTCGGGGAAGAATTGGGTGGATTTTGGGAATTTTCTGGGCTCGGAGCAATTTGGTCGAGTGATGGGCTCTTGGCCCAACCACGATAAGCAGAATCTGAGGCTGGACCGGTTCTAGAATTAAATTTGGGTAGCCCAATTCTGAAACTAGCTCGATGGTATGTACTGGGAATCGTAGCTTGTGACGGACCAATGGGACCAACGGGCAATGGGCCCGCTGGAGAATTTTGGGTGCGGGATATGTCCGAAAAATGGTAAATAATATACGGAGATATACCATCATCCAAAAAATTATACGAACTAGGCACGGGATTACTCACCTTAGCAAACAGAAATTGGGATTCATAAAAAATGACATGGCGACTAATGATGATTTTATTAGAGGATAAATCAAAACATTTGTAACCACGATGATTAGATGGAAAACCCAAAAACACACACGGAGTAGACCGGGCCTGAAGTTTGTTAATTGTGGTGGACAGGAATAACGGATAACACAAACACCTAAAGACCCGAAGATGTGAATACGAATGTGTCTTATTATATAAAATTTGAAGGGGGGAGGAATATGTCAAAACTTTGGAAGGAATTATGTTAAGGAGATATGTAGCCATTTGTAGAGCATGATGCCAAAAAGACAGGGGTACAGAAGCATGAATCAATAAAGTTCGGACAATGTTATTTATAGTACGAATTTTGCGTTCGGCTTTTCCATTTTGTGAAGACGTATGAGGACAAAAAATGAAAATTGATCCTATTATTAGCACAAAATTCCCAAAAAACTCCTTTGCCATTATCACACTGAATATTTTTATTTTTCGTTCGAATTGGGTTCTAATGAATGCTCTATATTTTAAGAAGATGGAAAAAACTTGAGATTTTTTCGCTATCAGAAAAGTCCATAAAAACTTAGAATAATCATCCAAAAATAGAACATAATACCGATGACCCAAAGAACTAAGAACATGAGACGTCCATAAGTCGTTATGAATAATATCAATTGGCATTAAAGTACGAGAATTTGAGTCTACAAATGACCACCTAACAATTTTTCCTAAAGAACAAGACTGACAATTTGGAGTACTACGCGTACCCTTACATAAAATAAAATTATTTTTATCTAATGACGACAAAATAGAAGACCCCAGATGACCAAGACGAGCATGCCACAAGGAAGGAGAAAGGGTTGCAAATGCTGATGGCAGGGCTTGACTCGATGGACCAGAACTGGGTGTGATAGGATAAAGATATCCCTTACTATCACACCTCATGAGAGGACTCCCCATCTTGAAATCCTTCACAGAGAAACCAAATGGATCAAAATCAAAAGAAACAGAATTGTCAGTAGTGAATTTACGGACAAACACTAAGTTTTTAATTAATTTGGGGGCATGTAGGGTGCTTTCAAGATAAGGGGTGGATGGGGGAGAAAAAGTTTTATGCTCATAGCCACGAATTGGAATAGAATTACCATTACCAACAATTATTCTACGAGAGTTGCTCAAATTGGAATAAGACGAGAGCGTACCTGAATCGAATGTCATGTGGATAGTGGCACTGGTGTCCATATACCAATTCGAGTCTGGAGGATTTAAACCAAGTGTGTGCATTGCGTCTTCGATGTAGGTAGACGTGGGTACCGCTGCGTGATGGGCCTGCGGAGGCCAAGGCCCAAGTACCCTGCTTGCTGCCTCGACCCAGAGGGCTGACTGTATGTGGACCAGGTCGTGGTGGGCCTGGACTGCTGCTGGGCAGCCCATTGCCTGTGGGGCGAAAAATTGTTTGGCTCAAACTGTGACTGTGGGGCCCAAAACTGTTGATGATGCTGCTGACCACTGCGAGGGCCACCACCATTGTGCCAGCTGCCGCCATTGTTACCATCGTAATTCTTGCCATTATTTTTCTTATTTCCACCCATTTTGCCGCCACCGTTGTTGCAATTTTGGCCTAAGTTGTTGGAACCGGTAGGATGAACCGTGGACTCGGTCATCATGACTACGGGACTAGCACCGGTAGCCGCCCTTTTATCCATGCCTGCTTCTTTGAGTGTAAGCATAGAACGAGCCTGATAAAATTGCGGAAGCGGATTGCTTTGCCGAAGAAGCGTGCCAACACTATTATGCGGAGAGGCCGGAAACCATTTGGAGGACCAAACGATCATTCGAAACTGACGCGCCAACGTTGCGGAGTTGGTCCACCAATTCCTTTAGTCTTTTGCAATAAGCCGAAATGTTAGGGAAATCTTCCATATTGACGTGGGAGAAATCTTGCTCAAGTGTAACAACTCTTGAATTTTGATTATCTTGGAATATATCACGTAATCTATCCCAAGTGGCCTGCGTCGTAGCGTCAGGTTCAATAATCATTTGCAAAAGGTCAGTAGAAATTGTGGAATATATCCACTGAAGGACGGTGGCATCAAGAGTCGTCCACAACTTAGGATCATCCTCGCATTTTGGCACCTCCGTATCCTCAGGAGCCGCGGGGATTATGTGATAGATGACTTGATGCGACCGTGCGTGAATTTTGAACAGTTCGGCCCACGTCGCATATTGGACGTTTTCTATTTCAAGAACAAGAGGGATGTTATTCTTGTTGTTAGAAACTGCAAGTGCAGGATGAAACGTGTTCCTTGATATAGACATACTGATAGAAAAATATGTGATTGGGGGATTTGGAAGAAAAAATTTGGGAAGAGAGGAGGTACCGACGGGCATGAAATCCGAGAAAGATGGCTCGGAAAATGAGGCAGATCGCCGGAAGTTGAAGGATTTTTAGAGAGGATTTTAAGACCTAGACTTCTGATACCATGAAAGAAATAATCTCCTTGATTATTTTCATTGATTGAAAGAATATATATACATTTACATATTTCCATAATAGGAGAATCATATTCCTATTCTACTCCTAAAACTTTATTCTACTTGGATACTAACTATACAATTATGGTAAGTGTACAATACTAATTAAATCACAACCTTACCTAAACTAGGAGACTACAATATTACTTAATAATATTACCTAAACTAGGAGACTACAATATTACTTAATAATATTACCTAAACTAAATATACACGAGCAAGGTACGAAATCCGAGATTATACCGTATGATATACATATGATAAATTCAACATCATATGTATATCTAACACCGACGACATTCCTCCATGCGTATTGTTAGATCTCACGTACGCCAAGCAACAATATGATTGTTGAGGAGATATGTCGGCACTTTCCCATGCATGTTTTCAGATCTCCACTTGAAGGCCACAGTGTGAAAAGCTCTATTTTTAATGATAAAAATATTTTTTAAAGAATAACTCAATTATTAACTCTAATTCCAACTATCAGTGTCAAACTCAGTTGTCAGATTTAATTTCAACTTTCAAATCTCAGTATTAAGTATATGCATTGCCTACATTATATCTATGCATTTCATTATACTAGTTTTCGGTTGCACGTGTATCTCATGCTAATCCATATAAAATATTTTAAAATGAATAAATAATTTTAGAAAAAGAGATGTGATATGTGAAATTTAAAGGGTAAAAATGCAAGCTCAAGCTGATGAATTGTGAGCGCACTCAATTAATATTGGCATTGCAAAAATAATTTTCAAAAAGTAGATATAACTGCAAATAATTGTCAAAGACTTATCTTTTATAGGCCTAATTGGTGAAAATACCATATGAGATCCCGCTTACCTTCAAAATATCGAATACAAATTTGGATAAGTTTTCTAAAATCTCTAACAAATTGAAGAACATAAATTTAATAAAAGAATTGGAACATGAAGAAACAAGTAGAGCAGAAAGTACTGTTGGTATTACAAAGGATTGCAGGAACGGAAATTACAAGTAACTGCTTATGTAAGAATTGAAATTACAATTCAACTAGAAAACTGAAAATTACAAAGATGAACAAGAAAAACTGAAAAACTATTTTTGTTGAGTCTAGTGTGACACTCTGTCCTTAAGACAATATTGCCCCGTATGTATCCTTTATACATCCTGGACAATTTGTCTCCCAAGATAAAACAGCAATGGAACACTTGAGCAAAGGAAACTCAAATGCTAGCGTGAAGAATATTGAGTAACGAAATGATGCTTGGAAGATGTAGGAAGAAACTGTTTTGCTTGTGTATTTTCGTGTATTGTAAGTGTGCCTCAACAATGGTGTAAGGGGTGTTTATATAGGTGAGGGAGGAGCAGCAAAACTGCCTCCATAAGTGTCATTACTGGCGAAGTAATGGCCATTATGGAGGTAGTAATGTCACCAAAATAAATGGTGAAGAACACCAACGGATTGGCCATTATAGGAGGAGTAATTCAGCCAAAATAAATGGCTGAATTGAGTGTTGTGGCGTTTCTGCTTTGACCGTCCACAGCCCACAGCCCACAGCCGTGAACCCGAGAACCCGGGAACCCGAAACCCGGAACTCGGAACCTGAACCGGAATCGGAACCGGACTGGACGGGCTGGCGGCGGCGGCACGCGTGTTGTCTTTCCTCGAACCGAAGCACATTTAGGTCCTCCCTCCTTTAAACACATGGGATACCCCTTGGGGTCCCAAACCCCAAACCAATTTCGAGTCTTATATACACAACAATTCTTTCTTCCTCTACCGATGAGGAGAATTGATCACACACCATACTTTTCCATGCTTCAAACACCTTACTTCGTGAACCAATATCTCTTTCATTTCTCAATGAAATTTGATGATTCTTGGCCCTACGGTTATCTACGTACTTAGTAGATCATGCATGTGTGAAGAACCGGATTCTCCAACATACGTAATACTAGTGTTTAAGCCGTTAAAGTTGGTCGATCGCAACTCCCGCCAAAGGCTAATTTCCAACAATCCCTTCTTGAAAGAGATTTTGGAGCACTCACATGGTGTCTTTTCATTTCCAGCAATATTTCAGCGGACCGATGTTGCATAAGGAGAGGTAGCTTCAGCTTTGAACCTTCCATAGTTAAATACCATCGGACTTACTTACTGCGCGGTGAACGTGATGTCTTGAACCGTCAGTGTTTAGTGTAAGTCAAGTCAATGGTACCAACACAACAAATTCCCTTACTCTCTTCTTCGTAATGTTTTGTCCATTTTGGCCATGAACAACGTCTTGGATTCTTAAGTGCGTTCATTTGAGGCGGTCAGTCCTCGCACTTAAATAGGTGGTCTCCTACAAGGTATCCTGATATACCCCACTTCACAAGTGTTAGGAACCATTAAAAGTTTTCCAAAAACCTAACCTCAACTGCTGATGATCATTACAAGTTTTGAAAACTTAACCTTTACCCATACTGCAGATAGCACTTAACGTCTATCGCGGGAACGACTTTGAATTTGGTGTTTCTGTTCAGAAATCACTATCCGAAGTGCTCATGCTTCCACCGAAGCGATCAACTGAACCTTTACAACTTAGTTTTCCCATTGAACCAAATTACTGGGATCTCCAGTTAGTAAGGTTGGGTTACCGCTGTATTAGTCCTTATATTTTGGGTTTTAAGCCCATTCCCCTAGACAGGCAAGCCATCTGATCTTTGGGTAAGCCCTTTGTCAATGAGTCTTCTATATTATCATTTGACTTAATGTAATCAATGGATATTATACCCGTGGTGATCAGTTGCCTAACGGTCTTATGCCTCCATCGAATATGACGAGACTTGCCGTTGTACATAGCATTCCGTGCCCTTCCTAGAGCCGACTGACTGTCGCATTGGATCATTACCGAAGGTACGGGTTTGTTCCAACACGGAACATCCTCTAAGAAGTCATGAAGCCACTCAGCTTCTTCTCTTGCTTTATCTAAAGCGATAAACTCCGATTCCATCGTGGATCGGGCGATGCAAGTTTGCTTAGAGGATTTCCAAGACACAGCCCCACCACCAATTGTAAATATATACCCACTGGTGGACTTGGTATTCTCTATATCAGATATCCAGTTTGCATCACTGTACCCCTCTAAATGCAATTTGGATATCTCGAATAGTGTAACCCAAAATTTAACGTGTATTTCAGGTATTGTAATACCCGATTCAACGCCTTCCAGTGATTATCACTCGGATTACGGGTGAACCTAGCCAACTTATTGACTGCGTAAGCAATATCAGGTCGGGTGCAGTTTGTTATATACATCAAACTACCGATCACCTGTGCATATCGCTCCTGGTATACAGGTGCACCAAGATTTTTATCAAGCTTTTGATTTGTATCCATTGGTGACGCTATCGGTGAACTGTCTAACATCTTGAACTTTCTCAAAACATCTTCGATGTAGTGAGACTGAGATAAGACCAGTCCGTCAGACGTCTTAGAGATTTTAATCCCTAGGATGACATCTGCGATACCCATATCTTTCATGTCGAAGCATTGTTTCAACATGTTCTTGGTCTCTAGGATTACCCTAGGACTGCTTCCTGTGATTAACATGTCATCTACATACAGGCATATCATAACAAATGAGTCAGAGTTACTTTTCGTGTAAACACATTTATCACACTCATTAATGGTGAAGCCTTTCGATAGTAGAGTACTATCAAATTTTTCGTGCCATTGCTTCGGAGCTTGTTTCAGCCCGTATAGAGATTTGATAAGTGGACAGACTTTCTTCTCTTTCCCTAGAACCACGTACCCCTCGGGTTGGTCCATATAAATTTCTTCTTCCAAATCACCGTTTAGGAAGGCTTCTTAACATCCATCTAGTGTATCTCAAGGTCATGCAAAGCTGCGATCGCAATGAATACCCGTATGGATGTCATCCGGGATACCGGAGAGTATGTGTCAAAGTAGTCAAAGCCTTCTGTCTGTCGATAGTCCTTGACTACCAACCTGGCCTTGTACTTGTCTATAGACCCATCTGCCTTGTATTTCCGTTTGAGTATCCATTTACACCCCAACGGTTTATTTCCCAGAGGAAGATCAACCAACTCCCAAGTATGGTTATGCAGAATGAAGCTTATTTCACTCTCAATAGCTTCTTTCCAGAGCGGTGCTTCTGGAGTTGACAACGCCTTAGCAATTGTCCTTGGTTCATCATTAACCATATAAGCTACAAAGTCAGGACCGAAGGATTTATCCTTCCTGGCCCTTTTACTTCGCCTTAGATCCATCTCTGGAGTCTCCAAGTTCTGAGAATCTGGAACACTAGATTCCGGATGTTCAGCCACCTCGAGATTCGCTAGATCTGAACCATCTAGATCCGGGCAGTCAAGGACTCCCGGTTCTTGAGAGCTTTGTGCATAACTTCGTTTGCGAGAGGTTATGTCTTTTTCCTTTCTAGGAAAGGTATCTTCAAAGAATAAAGCATTCCTTGATTCCATAATTGTACCCTGCTGGATATCTGGAATATATGACTTATGCACTAAGAAGCGATAAGCACTACTGTTATTTGCATATCCGATGAATATGCAATCTACAGTCTTAGGCCCAATCTTGACCTGCTTTGGCTTGGGTACTTCAACCTTTGCCAAACAATCCCACACCTTAAAATATTTGTAGGTGAGTTTCTTTCCTTTCCATGATTCATATGGAGTTTTGTCCTTACCCTTATGTGGGACTCTGTTAAGAATCGTATTAGCGGTAAGGACGGCTTCTCCCCACATGTTTTAGGAAAGTCCGGAATTGATAAGCAAGGCATTCATCATTTTCTTTAATGTGCGGTTCTTACGTTCCACTACACCGTTTGATTGACGTGAGTATGGAGTCGTCGTTTGATGAATAATGCCTTCTTGGGCACAGTATTCCTCAAAAGGCACTACATATTCTCCCCCTCTATCGCTACGAATGGATTTAATCCGTAGGCTCAGTTGGTTCTCAACTTCTGCTTTGTAACGTCGGAACGCTTCAAAGGTTTCATCCTTACTTCTTAACAAGTAAAGGTAACAATACCTTGTGTTGTCGTCAATGAAAGTCACAAAGTACTTGTTCCCCCCTCTAGTTTGTGCAAACTTCAAATCACATATATCTGTGTGAATAAGTTCTAGAGGAGCGGTATTCCTTTCGACGGATCAAAAAGGAAGCTTGGTGAGTTTTGCCTCTACGCACACCTCACACTTATGTTGAGGGTTTACGTCGATAGACGGCAAGAACTCCATCTTTACAAGCCTTTGAATAGACTTATCGTTAACGTATCCTAATCTATGATGCCATAAATTAGAAGACTCAAGCAAATAAGAAGAAGGTTCAACTTTATTTCCTTGACGCAATACAGACATGGCATTCACTTTGAAGAGGCCTTCACAGACAAAGCCTCTCCCTACAAATGTGCCATTTTTAGTGAGTACAAACTTATTGGATTCAAACACTAGCCTAAAACCAGCATTAACCAATAAAGGTCCAGAAACTAAATTTCTTCTAATTTCTGGGACGTGCATCACTTCCTTCAGAGTGAGTTCCTTGCCGGAAGTCATCTTCAGGACCACCTTTCCAACCCCTAGCACGTCCGAGGAAGCGTTGTTGCCCATGAACAGCTTCTTGTCGGTGACCGAAGTGTACGTGGAGAAGGTATCTTTGTTGGAACAGATGTGTCTTATTGCACCTGTGTCCACCCACCACTGCATCGGATTCTCAACCAAGTTGGCTTCTAGCACCATGGCCGAGAGATCCTCAATCATGTCATCCAGGAGCGTGTCCTTGACGACGTTAGCTTGAGCCTTGCCTTTCGACTTGGCTTTCTGTTGTTGCTCAGTCTTGAGCTTGCGGTATTCCTTGATCCTATGACCAGGTTTCCCACAGTGATGACAATTACCTCTGAACATCTCTGCTGCATGGCTTTGCCGTCTTTCTGGAACTTTCGCTTCTTGCTTGAGTTCCCTTTGGCCTCAGCCAGATTCGCCTTTGCCTCAGCATGTTGTCTACCCTTTGGCAAGGTCTTCTTATTATCTTCCTGGATTTGCAGTTTGATAACAAGCTCTTCAAAGGTCATCTCCTTTGTCTTGAGTTTCAAGTAACTCATAAACTCATTCCATGAAGGAGGTAACTTTTCAATCAGCGATGCAACCAAAAACTGCTCGTTTGGCTTCAGTCCTTCCAAATCCAGGTTATGTAAAATCATTTGGAATTCCTGGACTTGGGACATCACTGTCTTGCTGTCCACCATTTGGAATTTTAGAAATTTCCCAACGATGAACTTCTTAATACCCGCATCTTGTGCGTTGTACTTCTTTTGCAGTTTTTTCCACAGCTCTTTGGCAGTGCCAACGGTATAATAGACTGTGTAGAGAGGGTCTGCCAAGCAGTTCAGTATATAGTTCTTGCACATGAAATCGCTATGATTCCACGCATCACGAACCATCTTCATGCCGTTAATGACATGGATACCAAGGCCCCCTTCACCCGTTTCAGCAGGCGAAGAGTCCATTTTATCTCCAGCTTGTGGAGGATCTTCCGTAAGGAACTGGGCCATGCCCATAATTGTTAAGTAGAACAGCATCTTTTGCTGCCATCTCTTAAATTCTGATCCCATGAACTTTTCAGGGCTATCATGGTGGTGTGAAGAAGAGGGTGGAGCTCCAATAGTCGGGAAGGCAGCAGTGTTACTGCCTTGAACAGTAGCAGCAGCAGCAGCAGTGAAGGCGGCGGATTTACTGCCTTGGCGATGCGGCGATGGCGGGAAGGCAAAGAACGCGTTGCCTCGAGAGGCGGCGAATAAAGAACATCGGTCATATTTCCAGCCATGTTATTGCAGTTACCGTAAGCAAATATTGTCTTAAGTTGTTGGTATTACAAAGGATTGCAGGAACGGAAATTACAAGTAACTTCTTATGTAAGAATTGAAATTACAATTCAACTAGAAAACTGAAAATTACAAAGATGAACAAGAAAAACTGAAAAACTATTTTTGCTGAGTCGAGTGTGGCACTCTGTCCTTAAGACAATATTGCCCCGTATGTATCCTTTATACGTCCTGGACAATTTGTCTCCCAAGATAAAACAACAATGGAACACTTGAGCAAATGAAACTCAAATGCTACCGTGAAGAATATTGAGTAACGAAATGATGCTTGGAAAATGTAGGTGAGGGAGGAGCAGCAAAACTGCCTCCATAAGTGCCATTACTGGCCAAGTAATGGCCATTATGGAGGTAGTAATGTCACCAAAATAAATGATGAAGAACACCAACGGATTGGCCATTATAGGAGGAGTAATTCAGCCAAAATAAATGGCTGAATTGAGTGCTGTGGCGTTTCTGCTTTGACCGTCCAAATTCTGACTTTCTGGAAACTTCAGGGACCAAACTGTACATCTGAAAGAATTCTGGTCCAAACTGTACATCTGAAACTTCTGGGATCAAACTGTACTTCTGGCAAAGTTCTCTGGCCCAAAAAGATAATAGCCCACAGCCCGTGAACCCGGAACTCGGAACCGGACGTGCGGGCGGCGGCGGCACGCGTATGGTCTTTCCTCGAACCGAAGCACATCTAAGTCCTCCCTCCTTTAAACACGTGGGATACCCCTTGGGGTCCCAAACCCCAAACCAATTTCGAGTCTTAGATACACAATAATTCTTTCTTCCTCTACCGATGAGGGAGAATTGATCACACACCACACTTTTTCATGCTTCAAACACTTTACTTCGTGAACCAATATCTCTTTCATTTCTCAATGAAATTTGACGATTCTTGGCCCTACGGTTATCTACGTACTTAGTAGATCATGCATGTGTGAAGAACCGGATTCTCCAACATACGTAACACTAGTGTTTAAGCCGTTAAAGTTGGTCGGTCGCAACTCCCGCCAAAGACTAATTTCCAACAAGTACCACACAACCCCACAAATCCTTTCAAAACATATTTCAAGGCTAAACAAATTAAATAGCATAGGATTTAACCAAAAAAAATTGGAACTTAAGAAAACATACCGTCTTCTTCAACCAGCTGGAGCTGGAAGCACAAGGAAAACGGCTTCATTCTTCTCTACGCAGCTATTCCATATTCTTCTTGTGTTTTCCCTCCTACTCCAATTTTCCAAAAAATAAAAATAGAAATAAATGAATTGAAAACCAATTTATGATTGAAAACCAATAACAAAACCATGTTTGGGATAGCAAATTTTTCATGAGTCTACATTTAATAGTATCTAAATCTAATAAATGTATTTAAGTCTTGAAGAGGACCTAAAAAACGTCTACACTTGCCCAAACACAACTGTTATACTTCAAAAAAGGCAATGCAAAATTTATGTTATTAAAAGTTATTAAATGAAGGGCAACCCAAAGAATGCTGATATTTGAGCTGTTTCCAAAAAGGCAAAGGGACTTTTGATGTTCCAAAACAAAAAAAAAAAAAGAACCACGTTCTCATTTCCTCACATTCTTTTTGTTATTTTGTATTTTCTTTAACTTTTGTTATATTTATAGAATGTGCCTTTTTTTCCCACAAAATAGTTCTTGAAATAAGGCTTGCTTAGCTTGAAGGGCAAAACAGTCTACTAACTTTTGATGTCTATTTTGGTCTCTCAACAATTCACTTACTCAAAAGAAATAAATTATTTTAAGCTTAGTGTTTAGTGTAGGAAATATTCTTCCTTGCCTTTATTTATTAATGATGTACAATATATATAGTGTTACAGAAATATTTACTTTGCTACAAACTAGGTAACTAATCAATCCTAATTACAATAGAAATCTAATTCCATCTAATATAGGAGATGTACAATTATTAATGCAATCTAATTCTATTACACCCCCGCAGTCGAAGCGGGAGGTCGACATATGCTGAGACTGTCCCGAAAGTCTTCAAATAAAACAAGCGGAAGACCTTTTGTAAAGATGTCGGCAATCTGATAATGTGACAGGACATGTAAGACACGTACTTGTCAACAAGCAACATTTTCGCTAACAAAGTGAATATTCAGTTCAATATGTTTAGTGCATTGGTGGTTGAACTGGATTCCCTGAGAGATAAATTGCACTAACATTATCACAATAAACAAATGTCTCCTTCGGAACATGACAATGGAGCTCTAAAAGAAAGTTCCGTAGCCAACAAGATTCAGACACCACATTGGCAACTCCTCGGTATTCTGCTTCGGCACTGGATCTGGACAAGGTTGATTGCCATTTTGATGACCAAGAGACCAAATTATCACCAAGAAATACACAATAACCAGACGTGAAGCGAGTTGTTCTCTTCCAGTCATCTTTCTAAGCACTTACAACAATCTTGTCTTAAAATTGTGGGTTACAACAATTGCAGGAAACGGGAAGTAAGTAAATATTACAAATTGTTTGAAAGGATAAACTAAAGATTACAACAAACTGGAAATAAGAACGATTACAAACTCCTTGTGATTTGCTGAGTCGAGTGATGACACTCTGTCTTTAAGACAAGATTGCCCCGTATATATCATTTTATGGTGTCGGGCAATTGTCTCTCAAGATACAACAACAACTTAACAAATGAGCAAAGGAAACCCAGTGTTACTCTTGAAGAACTTTGAATATAGAAAACTTGCTAGAGAGGAAGAAGAAGATTTTAGAAAATTCTTAAACAATTAAGCCAAAGGCCTCAATTTATAGTGTAAGGAGATGACCCCTCAACTATCCAACTAATGTCCTTCAATAGCCATGCAATGACACTTATTGAGGGGATACATTCAGCCAAATAATGACTGAATTCATGTGCCAAATAATGGAGATTCAATGCTCCAAAACCAACCCAAACATCAGAACTTTCTATCTTTCCGTCGCAGCATTATGCCTCCGAAGCGTCGCGGCTCTGCAAATTAGCGTCGCGGCTCCGACGGTGTTGCTCCGCGGCCTTTCACGGCTCTGCGGCGATTTCCGACTCATTTCATCTTACACTTCGTACACTTCTTCCTTCGGTTACCAACGTGGAATACTTGTCATTTGTCCAACAACCGTTCATCATTCTATGTCTCAAACGTATTACGTATGTACCAATATCTCTTTCACTAATGAAATTTATGATACTTGACACTATGTGTACACGTGTGTGAAAAAGACGTTTCCGACGTGTGGGCCCCCAATTGTTCGAGTCATAAATAATGGGATAAACTTAATTCCACATTAGTAAATTTCCAACAATTTTAACCTTATATCTAACCGTCATACTATTTTCATACTTAATCACGTTTGTTATTATGATTTTACATCTATCTAAAACATATATTATTATTATTACTACGTTTGACTATTATGACATTCTACACTTGAGTCATTTTTAATCAGTTCGAAGAATTTTAGTTGGTAAGTTTGATGATTCTAATAAAAATTGTAGCAGGAAGAGAGAAAATGTCACTTTTCTTGAGATTCATTTCCGAACTTTTGAGAGAGTTTAAGCACCTCTTTGGGATAATTGTCAAGATAAGTTCTTTGGGGCCAAACCACTGTTAAATCCAATTATATTTCACACCCAAATAGTTGGAATAGTTGAGATTGACATTCTTATTGATCGAATCAATAAGAAATTCATCCAAAACTTCAAGAATGTTAGTGTTAAGATTCTAATGATGATAAATTTACTTGTGTAAGTAAACACTCAAGGAAGCCAGCAGGCCCAATTGACTCACGTAATCAAAGCCCATCTCAAGTGACGAAATCAGGAAGAGTTATTACAAGTCAAAGTCCACATAAGGAATAAATAAGTTATGGAAACAATGGGTAAGTTTAAAAGAAAATAACTTTTAACCAAAAAAAAAAGAAAATAACTCAAGTCTTGGAAGAATATCAATCAAGTACCATCATAGGGATTCTCCCTTGTATTAAAGGAAGTCAAATCATAATTTACCACTCAACAATAAATGAAGATCTAATCTCATCAATCAAGCATGCCTCAACATGGAAACAAGTACCAAGCTTCAAGCAACCTCAACGCATGAAGGACTGACCGTGCAATGTACAAGGAAGGAAGATCAAGTCACATTAAAAAGCTCTAACCTTATTCTTGAAAAAAGGATTCATCATTCCTTTTTTTCAAGGATCAATACTCTTAGGCTGTCATCTCTGCATATAGCCTAATGTCTGAAAGTGCAATAGGGGGGAGGGTTAATTGAACATTTTCATTTTTTTAGTCGACTACCTTAAGGTGCTAGTCGACTGCTAACAGAAGTAGTGCAAAAAATAAATGCTGAAAGTAAATAACAGCAGATGTTGTTATACTGGTTCAGATTCAATGTGAATCATAATCCAGTCCCCTTGGGTTGCAAGGGTGTTCTCTGCAGCTCTTTAAAATTTGGTTTGGTACAAGAATAGTTTGAATGGAGCTCTTACGTCTACACTCAAACAATCATAATCTTTTGATACAATGTCTCACCAACTATACTATATCTCTTCTCACCTTTTTGTGTACATTATAAATCACTCAAAATTACAATGCTTGTTAAAAGTAAAGTACAAAGCTTGGGAAGTTAAGACGAAAGTATGTTTTCTTTCGTCCTTTTGAGTCGTTCTTTATATAGGTAGAATCATTCTTTTGGCTCTGACAGAGATAGCAACCCAAGAGATTTGATCCTTAGAAATAGAAATATGGAATCCTAATTTCCAAGAATAAGGTTAGAGCTTTCTAACGGACCGATCTTCTTTTCTTGTGACTGTTGAAGCTGGATCTTTAAGATGCTGGTCCGTAGTTATTTCCTTTATGGTGTGGTACTAGTTTCCTTTCTTAAGTAAACTAGATATGCTTTATTGATGCACCGAGATCTCGTAGGTTTGATTTGATTTTTCCCATCCTTGATTTATTTGTCTCCATAAATAATTTTTTACTTATTTATTGTGCTTGGACTCACTTGCTTTGTGCTTCACTTAGTCAACTAGGCTAGAATCTTTCATTGGGCCTTGTAAGTCAGTTGGGCCTATTTTTGCCTTATGAGTTGACCTGCACAAAGATTATGTCGTCATTAAAATCTAACATTAACAATCTCCTCTTTTTTTATGATGACAACAAGTGTAAAGATTATGTAGTCAACTTCCATGTTTATTAATTAAATGTTGTCTATTCCCCCGAGTAGTTGACTTGGAATGCTCCTCCTGAGTAGTTGACTTGGAGTGCTCCGCTTAAGTAGTTGACTATATATATCCTTTTCACCCTTTGGCATCAATTAAAAAAATAGAAATCCAGAGATATAATCCAAAACCAACGAAGTTAAGCAACCAAGCATCTGGACTTATGTCCATTATACAGTCCAAAAACAACATAGCAAATTGTTTTAACAGGCCAAGTAACAATAGTCCAAAGTGTATAAACGAGCAATTCAGAGGTCATCCATGTCCTCCTGATGTTGCTCTCCTTCCACGTGTTTCTCTCCTTCCTTTTGTTGCTCAGGCTGCTTATGATTTGTTGGTCTATAGGTCAAAGAAAATAAGTCAAGTTATTGATAAGTGCATCCTTGATTTTCTCAAGCGTATTAGTGAACATCTCAAGCAAATTAATCATGCTTGTCTGCAGTTTAGTAGACAATTTTGTAGCTTTCTTCATCATGGTCTCCAACTTAATTCTGGGACGAGCAACATTACTACCTGTTTCTTTGGTGGATTCTTGAATTTTCTCAATGTGAAAGAGAGAGGACGACATCAAGTCCTTGAGGGACTCAACTCTGACGCCAGTGGCATTGATCTTAGAGAGGATGTCCATAGAGATTCCAGGCATAACAGGGGATGAGGTAGAGGGTTTTGACTTGGAAGGGGACCTAAAGTGTGGTTCCTTAGGGACATCCTTGGTAAGCCAAGTTTCCCCAGAGAAAACATAACACATACTCCCAAACGCTCTAAAATTGTAACATTGTTTAATGAGAGTTCTGGGATAAATATCCAAGTTGACTTGATGGGCATCAAGAATACAAGTTAAAAGCATACCAGGGAAAACTGGTGGGATTAGAAACGTATTCAAGCATGTAGTTTATGATAATGGCAGACAACTTAAGCTTTTTCTTGGAGAGCAGACAATAGGCAACAAGGGCATTTCTCTGAGTTATATTAAAGAATGACCTAGCGCCAGGAACAATGGTGGTGGACACTATGTGATATAGAACATGAACTTCAAAAGTGACATCAAAGGGGCCCAATTAAGCAGGGGCAGTAGAGGAATTGGACAAGACTTTTTTGGCTTCATCAAAAGAGACATTGAGAGAATCAAGCCAAGTTGTCTTGGGCAGGTCATAAAAACCAAAGTTGGAACAACCAAGGATAGAGTCGAGAACATTACAATCTAACACAATGCAAGTACCAAGTACAAGCATTTCAAGTTCATTGGGTTTAGAGGAACGTAGATTAGCATAGAACATGTGCATGAGGGTTTCATAAACATGGGTAGGGTTTTGGAAAAATCTTTCCCAACCTTGATAAAAGAAAAGATGCTTTACTTTGCAAAATTATGACTGCATGAGATCTAAATCGATGTTGCGACCAGTGACGATGGACTTATCCTTGATGGTGAGAAAGAAGTATCCTTAGGGGATCCTTCCTGGATAACCTTTAAGGGTCGACTGCCCTTGCAATTTATTCTGTTATTGCCTACCCATTTACATTGCAATATCGGGATACTTCTTGTTGTACCATTTCTAGAACATTCGACTCTTATTTTATCTTATCTGAAAGATCAATTCAACATCAATATTCTTTGATTTGATGGCTACATCATCTCGACAGCATATCCCATCGACTTTTGACTTATTCAAATATCGTAATAGATACTCGATCTCATAACACCTTCTTGATGCCTTAACCCTTTCTGCTTTCATTGTTTTCTATCTTAATTGGCCACGACTTGGCATCTTATCATACCTTATCTCAGAACTCTAAGTCATTTCTTACATCTATTCCAATGTTTCATTTACCTTTGCATTATTCTCATACTACCAATCTCACCTTTTATCCTCGTTTACACCCTCATATTATAACTTTCTCTTACGGCTAACGTCTTCTTCTTATCTATTTCTGACAGATATCTTACTGGGGGGAATATTTACCTTTCACACAAAGGGCACCATACTTGGCCTCTTAATCTTCAGAATCTTCAAAGGGCACCAACCACTTTGTCCTTCTTAGTTTTTTCCTTCTCTCTGACTGAGTCCAATCTACCAAACATTTGTTGTCCCTGGTCAATAGGCTCCCTGAGCTGTGAAATCCCTGACCCTTCTAGTGGTCTACCTCTATCAATCATACTAGGGCGATATCGTGCCTGAGAGGCAACCAGCTGGGTCAATACTTGAACTGCCCTCTTAACATCTTCGTATGACGGTGATGGGTGTATATCTGATGGTATATCTGGTGATGTGGGGGTCTCTCTCAGTGCCCCTAATCGATATGAGTCAGACACTAGTAAGAGGGTAACCCGATTGGATCCTCTAATGGGTCAGTCTCAATAAAAGGTGTATCCCTTGAAGAAGGCATCACTGAAATTGTAAACACGTTGAGGACTCGATCGTACCCAGTCTTAATAAGACTCGGTAATGTCAAACCAACTACATTGGTGTACACATATAAGTGTCATATCTAACCGACTATAGAACGACTCAGTAAGAAAATATATACATATATATATATGATGTATGACTGATCTCAGGAAAACTAATAGGAATAAGACGGGGTAACACAAGGTCGGTAACCCTCCGTCAATCATTATGGACTCATTTAGAACTAATATCACTAACCATCATGAACTCAAACCTATGACTTATCAATGACTATCAAGAAGAGTGATACACAATCCCGTCAAGGGAACGAATCTGATGATCATAATATAGTACATGGAACGTCTTTGACAAAGGATGTATGAAGATCATAGAAATAATTTCTAGAGTAATGAATACATGATATCAATGATAAAAAACAATTATTCTTATACTTTCCAAGAGTAGGAGTTTCTTATGGAACGTTCCTCTCGACAACGCTTAACTTCGAGTCATGCTAATGATGGAAGAAATGAGGTAAGCTTTACATACCATGTTGATGACCAACACCACTACTATGGTTCCTCGCTTGTCCTACAATCGTCGACCTAAGCAATAAGGATAGTCTGTGTCAAGATCACATCCATAGTTTCAAGATCCCATTGTGGTGACATTTCATCGAGTACATACTATGCGCAACTTTTATTAGCTTGATTCCATGGTAATTAACTATCCTCACCCCTTATCTATTACCCACCACAATTCTAAGATAGAAACAGTCATATTCTACAAGGTTTTAGTTATAATCACCTCAAGAACTCAACCAAACCAATCCAACAACCAACATATTTCTACTAAGAAGTTTTAGCTTAACTTTTCATAGACTATATTTACCAATTAATCCACCCAGGCTTGGAAGGGTTTAAGAACACTAAAAAGTAGTAGGAACATACCTCAAAACAACCAAGAAATCTCCTACACCAAGTGTCCTCTAAATTCTCCAAGAAGCTCCAAGCTTGTCCAATGATCTAGGGAGGATTCTTAAGATGATCCAAGTTTTCCAAGGGATATTTCAAGCCATAAGCTCAAGGATCTGATATTTAATGGTTTCTAAGTCTTGAGAGAGAGGTTGAGATCATCTAGGGTGAGTTTGGGCGAAATGGAAATGTTTTGAAGTGAAAATTCTAGATAGGGCTATTTATAGGCAGCCCACCGCCTCCCATATGCAGAAGGATGTGCGATGCATATAGGAATATGTGGCTGCATTCTCCACCACATATAGTGGCAGTGAGTTGGCCAAATTGATGCCTTGAGGTGCAGCTCCATCCGTGAGATGGATTGTCTCCTATGATGCGAAACGCTTAGCGTATCTTCCTATTTTCGTCAAAATTTGTCAAGATATGATTCCTTTGATTCCAATGACTTATAACCATCCATAGACCTTATTAACATTCATTTATGTCATAAATGACCCTCGGAGTGGGGATCGGATCATCGGAGTTGGATTTGATTAGCCATACGCTTAAACATGCACGAAACAACGGGTATAACTCAGAATCATTTACATGTACTTCCAATCTTGGCCCAAGGCCTTCCTTATCCTTCTATGGGTATCGTAACTCTTTTCATCTTACCTCATTTTAACATGACGTAGTCAACGTAAGGATTATAAGCACGAAGGGCTTAACGGCTTTTAAATTCCTGCGACTTCTTCAGGTTTCAACTCGATCATTCCCTAACCTTCTCAAGAAACCCTTTTCCTTATTTTAGACTCTCTAACTTAAGGTATATTCGGTGAATGATATTATGGTGTATAACAACGGTTCAGCCCTAGGGTACCGATTTGTTGAGAGACTCCTTAGAGAAGGTAGAGGAAATTCGGGATAATCTCATAACAGCTTAGAGCATACAGAAGGAGTATGCGGACCGGAAGGTCCGGGATATGGAGTTTATGGTTGATGACATGGTTCTATTGAAGGTCTCACCCTTAAAGGGTGTGATGAGATTTGACAATAGAGGGATGTTGAGTTCGAGGATATCTGACCTTTTGAGATTATTTAGAGGGTTGGAGAGGTGGCTTATGAGTTGGCTCTGCCACCAAGTCTTTTAGGTGTCCATCCAGTTTTCCATGTGTCTATGTAGAAGAATTATCATGCCGAAGGTTCTTACATTATCTAGTGGGACTCCATATTGCTTGATCGGAATTTGGAGTTCGAGAAGGAGCATGTGGCTATTTTGGACAAGCAGGTGAGAAAGTTGAGGTCTAAGGAGATAGCTTATGTGAATGTGCAATGGAAGCATAGACCTATTAAGGAGGTGACTTGAGAGATAGTGTTCAACATGCGGAGCAGATACCCTGACTTGTTTACTACTTTAGGTACGTTTCCCCTTTTCATATCTCTCCATTCAAGGATGAATATTTGTTTAATGGGTATCTACTGTAATGACCCGTCTGGTTTTTTCAGTTAAAGACCCTTATTTGACTATATTGTTGTCGCGCCCTATTTTAACCAAGTCAAAGCAGAGTACAACATATTAGTGATTCCTGGATTGGATTAAGGAGTCGCCACCTAATTATTTTACCGTGAATTAGGACACCTAAATGTTAACTAAATGCTGCAATATAACTCCAGTTTTGTGGTCTACGAAACTAATGAGATTCTAGGTGAGGGTTCTTTATTATCCTAAAGGGAAGGGATTAGGCACCCTTGAGGATCCGCTAACTTGAGGTTATCCGGTAAAACTCAGGTTAATTATTATGCTAAGGAAATGCATGTCTACAAAAATAATATTTAAAGAGAATGCATTTTTTTGATAAAGTAATAATTTTCCTTCTTGAGGAGTTTTGCAAAACAGTCGCGGAAATAATTCCCAGTAGGAAATCCGGAAAAGCATGCATGACATTGTAAAGTATGATTTATAAAATACATATAAAGATGATTTTGGATAAAAGTGCATTTGTATGAAAATTGATAAAGTACTTATTTCGCAATTGATAGTAAAGGGGAAAAGTAAATTATTTGTAATGTAAAGGAATGATTTTTTAGGAAGTCATTTTAAATCATAAGATTTAATAGAAACAAAGTTTTATAGGTATGTGAAAAATGCAAAGTAGAAGATGATCAATTGTTTTGAAAGTTTGAACGTGCATGGGGGGTCTAAAATAAATAAACTAACAGCGGACTTCCAATTTTAAAACTAACCGAGCCTAAAGTAACTAACTAGCGACAGTTTCTAATTTTAAAACTACCTTACTACTTATCCATTCATAGCCTAATTATTCTAAATGGCCTAACAATCACACAAACATTAAATAATTATTACACACCCCAAAAATAGAAATAATGGAATTAAAGAGTAGTAATAAAAGGGAACTAAGGTGGATGACGATGTCATCTCGCCCTATTTGTTTTGAAATCCCGAGGTTGGAGAATGCAAGGAATGTGGATGTGGGTCTTCGTTTGATACTAGCCATGATGAGTCTCATAACGAGACTCTTCGTTGCTCCCGGTGCATTTCATGTAAACAAAAGAAAAGAAAAGAAAAGAATTAGTAGATGGAACATGGAAATATATAAAAGAAAACGTAAAAAAATAATTCGTGAAGAATAATATATTGTTGGGCCTGACCCGATTTACATCATGAAGGCAGAAAGGGAAACAAGAGAAAATGTCAGTGGGTCGAGCCCAACTGTTACAGCAATGCAGTGTAGGCAAACAGAAAAAAAAAATAGGCCATGCCCACTAGACATTTACTGACCAAGCAAAGAGTGATATACACAAGGATGTACATTCTTTTTTTTATATACTTTCATATACACAAATAGGCTCAATACACAACTTGCATACCAAAGCATGTACCGAGGACACTCATCTCCCACAGATTTTACAAGAAAAAAACACAAAGCAGACAGACCCAATACACATTAATCCCAAACACCCAAAGACAGATATACAGAATTTTCCTAATCATACATGATATACTTAAGGACATACGAACTTGATACATGCCAGATATATGCCCAGTTCTCTATATCTCATATACTTTAGAGGTATATCATTTAAATATCTCATAGTAAACATAATAAAATGGAGGAAAAAGAACAACAAATAATTGATGGGTATCTCATTTCAAAAGAAAGGAAAATGTTTGTGCATTTCAAACCAAGTAAATGCGGCCAATTCAATGGATATATGATCAGTACGGACACAAAAGGGGTTTCATGCTAATATGGGCATGCTTTGATATTCAAGAAACAAAGTAAATATGTGGTCAATTCAAAGGAATCAGAAAAGTTTAAAATGCATAAATAGCCATTTAAAAACCACATCTCAAGTATCCAGAGTCAATCCAAGGCTAAACTAAGTATATAAACTCTTGTATCCACTGCATTATTGGGTTTAATGATACTGAAACTAATGGGTACTTCATGAATATATGACAAGTCACATTGGACAGGAGAAACACAGAAGCAATCAAATAGACTAACTTCTTCAGACACCAAAGATTGTTTATGCTAAACTTAACATATATGATCAGTTAGTTAAGACAAATGTGTTCCAGTGACTCATAAGGTCTTTCATACCATTAGGGATGTTACTCTAGCATTCTGGCATATAAGGAAAAATACGGACAACAGGACACCTAGGTAGCAGATCAAACATGGAATTTTAAGGATAAAGAAACAACCTAGTAACTGAGATACTTATTACAGCAGTTCATTCATAGTAGATAGCAAGGCATGCTTATTTCATTCTATTACTTAGCCCAAACTCATGCAAACACTCTGACAGATAGCAAACCAACATGACACAGTCTAGCCTGAACAAGTAGAAAGCATTAGCACAGACATATTTGAAGCATCTTGATAGGGGAACTATGACCTAAGAATCAAATAAAAGACTTAGCAGTATAAACCTATTTAGAGATTCTGGATCCAACAAGATTATATAATGTCCAGAAATCAACACATACACACACAAAGCTCTTTATCCCATTTTTCAACCCTGAACTCAGGCCTGCAGATTTATAAACAGGAAAGTAAGAATTTAAACCCGACCTATCTAAACACTAACTCATTTGATCACAAAGAAAATATGCAAACAAGTTGACATATATCTAAATCTACAAAGAGACCAAACTTTATTTTTACTTAGCATTGGATCTCAAACATGTAATAGAATCAAAATATAACCACATATTCAGACCTTAATCACCACAGATCATGACCTTTAAAGTAAAACAGGAATCTTATCATATCAATCATGCTAAAACATAACTAATTTACATTATACTGAATGTAATAATAATCATGAACCAAACAGGTGCGAACATTGTATGTATCACACATAAAACATCTAACTAATCATAACTTTTCTAAATAATTACTAACAATATATGCCTCATATCATAATCTACATCAGTTTAATAATACAAACATAGCATTTCTAAATCTTGATAGGTAATTAAACAAGGCTAACAACTTAATACACTTAGGCATTAAAACACAGCCACATGAATAATCAGTACATAGTTAGCACCAAAATACGAAAAATACAGAAAATAAATTAAGAGGAATTTATGTTTTACTAACCTTTTCCGGGCAGCGAACTGAGGCGTCATTTCGAATCGTCGATCCCGCTTGGAGAAATTTTGTTTATGCGATTGGAAAAGAACAAGGGCTTAAATGCTTTATGGCTTTGCCGAGCCGGAAATGAGAGTAAAAGAAAGAGATTTTGAGAATCGAAAGTTGTTCAAGATAAGATATTTGGCTCTAAAAAAAATCTTTTGTGAAACTACCAAATATGTCGATTCTTTGCAACAAGTTAAAAAACAGAGGGTTTTTTTGTTGTCTCCAAATTCGAATCCCCTAAGCAACCCACAAAGGGTTCTATTTATAGCCCCAATTGAGACCCTAATGACTAAGGTTTGAAATTCAAATTCAAAATAAAGATTGAAAATATGAGGGTTCTTTTTTCCATCGAAAACCGAGATGATAATGAAAGGGTATGGGTTTGTTCTTACCCACCGAATCCTTGAAGGTATTCTAGGGATCGACTGTGGCATGAATGTTTCGCATGCCGATTTGACTCGGACGGTCTATTCCAAGCTTTGAGTTTCACCGAAAAGGGGGAAAAGGAGACTGTGTGATGTGAGGGCTCGATGGTGGAGGGGACATGGTGGTAGTGGTGTGGTGAGGGTGTTTGTCCGATGGGTAAAGGGTGTTGTCGATGGTTTTGGGGTTGTCTGGTTTGGTTGCTGGTTTTGAAGCTATTTAGACGATTTGAGGGGAGGTTAGGGTATTGGGCTTTGGGCTCGGGTTTAGACGATTGGGCCGGATGAAATGGGGGTTAAATGGGTGGGCAAATTGGTTTTGGACCACGGTTTGGGGTGTGCGTTTGGGCTGAGAATGGGAGTGGTCAATTGGGTTGCCCTCTTTTAAATTGGGTGCTATTTGTTTTGTGCTGGGAAATAAAATGGATTATGGGTTTAAAAAATATAAAAAGAGGTTTGATATTAAAAGATGATTTTAAGAAAAAATGTAATTCATTTAAAATAATATATAACGATGTGATAATAATAAAATATAATATTTACGAAATATTTAATGCTCAAAAATGGAAAATGCGATGTCGTTTTGCGAAAAATAGAATAACATAGAATATTAGGGTAAAATTATGATTATGACTTTAAAGAGGCAAATGATAGTAAAACATGTGAATAATAATAATAATAATAATAAATAATGATATTGAAAATAATATATATATATATTAAACTTGTTTGAGGGGTAAAAAATATTTAAAATAAAAATAAATCGGAAAAGACGGAACAAAATTGGGTGTCAACAGATGCCCCTCTTTGGCCGGATATGATGAAAGAGTTTTCGGCCAAAGAAGTTGACTGAGTAGCCAATTTTGTCCTGATTATCGGACTTTGAACGAGGAGTAGGAATGCATAGGTCGAAATAGAATTCCGAGGGAGAAGACATTGAAAAAGTTGGTGCGGATCCAAAAAATATTGCCCCAGTGTCGAGTTATGATGACACTGGTTGCAGATGTGATAAAATTATTGGGGAAGAGCGGAACAACGTTCGAAGTAGGCTGCTGACCAAAATTGTCTCGGTTCGCCGTAAGAGATAGTTCCACATTGTGCTGAAGCTCCTGCAAATTAAAGCTCCTGCAAACTAAAACTTAAGATAAAATTAGTGCATAACTGCTGAGATAAAATGGTAGAGAATGAGTACAAAAAAATGCTACCCTGTGAGTGGAAATGATGTCCTTGCACAAACGTAATGCGATGACGTTATTGTAAGGGCATAATGTTGATGTCGTCATTGTGTCGACGTAATACTATTGATGACGTCGTTGTATGGACGTGTTGTGTTGAAGACGTCATTGTGTAGATGTAATGCTGAAGATGTCGTTGCGTAGATATAATGTTGATGACGTTGTTGTAAGAATGTAATGCTGATGTCGTCGTTGTATCGATGTAATGTTGTTAATGACGTCATTGTATGGACGTGTTGTGTTGAAAACGTCATCGTGTAGACGTGTTGTGTAGACATAATGTTGATGACATCACTGTAATACGGTCTGCTGTAAGATATAATTGTTGTGCTGACATAATGTTGATGATGTCATTGTAATGATAATGTTGAGGACGTCGTTGTAATGATGTTGACGTCATTGTAATGCTGTAAAAGATATCTGTCGTGTTACCGTAACGCCGAAGATGTTATTGTAATGTTGTTTTTCTATAAAAGATAGTTGTTGCGCTGAAGACGTCGTTGTAATGTTGTTGACGTTGTTGTAATGCTGTAGAAAATAGTTGTTGTGCTGCCGTAATGTCGTAGACGTTGTTATAATGATGTTTTATTGTAAAAGATAATTGTTGTGCTAAAGACGTCGTTGTAATGCTGTTGACGTCGTTGTAATATTGGAAAAATAGATGTCGTGACATCGAGGACGTTGTTGTAATGTTGTTTTGCTAAAAAAGATAGATGTTGAGCTGAAGACGTCACTGTAATGCTATTGACGTCGTTGTAATGTTGTAAAAGATAAATGTCGTGCTATCGTAACGTCGAGGACGTTATGGTAATGTTGTTTTGCTGTAAAAGATAGTTGTTGAGCTGAAGACGTCATTATAATGTTGTTGACGTCGTTGTGATGCTGTAAAAGACAATTGTTGTGCTATCGTAATATCGAGGACGTTGTTGTAATATTGTTTTGCTGTAGAAGATAGATGTCATGCTGAAAACGTCGTTGTAATGTTGTTGACGTCGTTGTAATGTTGTAAAAGACAATTCCTCATTGTGTTGAATCTTCTGCCGATTCAAACTCCTATCGACTGTGAATTGAAATGTCATCTTTGCACGGACGAAAATGTGATGCAATGTCTTTGCTGTTGGTTTGTTGTGTTGCCGTCCTCTGTGATTCGAAATAAATCCTTGTGCAGACATAATGGTTGGGGCCATGTAGGTCAAGATGATGTCTTCATATAGATGCAAAATAGGAACGTGATCCTTGTGGTGAGCTGTGATGCCGAAATTCTTTGTGAAATTGATCATAAGTGATGTGGCTTCCCTGCTTCTTTCAACATGAAGAACATGTACTCAAAGAAAATTTGTGAGTTTGGGGAAGGGGCGGTTGATTCGCGTTGACTTTGTAGCTTTGGCTCTCGATACTTGCATGTCTTGTTGATTCGGACCTGTAGCCTCGTCTGGTTCCCAGTCTTGGCAAGCCGTTAATGAAAATATTTGTTGAAAATAATTTGTTTATAAGAAAGTATGCATATCAATAAAAATTTCTATCGAATTCTAAGGAAAATATTTGTTGAAAACAATTTGCTTAAAGTAAAGTATGCATATATGTAAATGTTTGTCGAGCAGTGACATGCGGTGAAACAACGCAAACGTCTTATCCAAAATCCTTTTTCTGGATGAAGACTTAGTTGGCCGACATTTTTCCATGTCTATTGGCGTTTTCTTGCAGTGAACCCTAAAAAGTTTGCCCCAATTTCCGATATCTGAGGATGATGAACCTTTGAATGGACAACCGAGTTTTGTGTGGGCTGTTTGACTGACCTATCGAGGCAATCAGATGAGTAGTGCTATATGCAAAATAAGGGAATTTTTTTTAACAGTATGACCGAGGCCGATATAAGCCGTCGTATCCCACCGAGGGAATCAAGTCATAACGTAGTTCGTTACAAACAAAAGGGATTGTAAAATTTTCTAAAAAGTAGGACAGAAGCCGATGTGGCCGCCTACGTATCCCACCGAGGGAATCAGGTCATGACGTAGTTTGTTACAAAAGAGATTCGTACGGGTTTTAAAAAATAGGACCGAAGCCGATGTGGCCACCTACGTATCCCGCCGAGGGAATCAGGTCATAACGTAGTTCATGCTACAAGTAAACAAATACGATTTTTCGGGAAATTTTGTCTTAAAGAGACGAAACCCTATGTGGGTTCTATGTGTATCCCGTCGATGGAGCGCAACTTTCACAACATGGAAAAGGTATTACATAGAGAATAACAATTCCTAAATATAGTATCTCTTCACTGCATCTGCATTGATAGTTTTTGGCCATACATCAACTGCCCCGGTTTGAAAATCCTTGGCTTTATTTTCTTATTTGAAAGTTTTGGCCATTCTATTCTGATAAAGTTGCCCCGGACAAACTGCGTCCATCTACTTTTCATCAATCAATCTCTTCATACATGATTCTGTATCCACTTGGCTTCAAAAGATATAGCGTTGCCCCAGTAGAAAATCCTGATTGTAGTGTGATAACCCAAAAGTGCAAAGGGCAAATGCTCGTGCCAATGTTTGTAATTATCAACTATCTTGATGTTTCATCCAAATTTGGCTTTGGCTTATTCTAAAACATGCCCCAATTCTTACGGTTATGAGTCTTCCTCATATTCTTCGAAGTCTTGCTTGCTTGTTTCAAATAAGTCACACATTATCGACAAATTTATTAGTTTGCATGATGAGAGAGGAAAGAAAATTATTAAACAACGGATTTTAAAATAGCAAACGCAATGCGGATTTGTCATTTTGAGCTTTCAAAAGGTGGAGGCAAAACATATTAAATGCATATATGTGATTCATGCCTCAATCTGAATCGCATTGTTTCATTAAATATTAATGCAATTAACTAGTTTCCGAGAAAAATAAGGTCGGGGCACAGGTCCAATTTTCCCAAAACATATCCTTGCTCTGCATCCCAAATGGTTGAGTCTCTAGCGTAATCATCGAGAATCACATTGCATTTTGCTTCTTCTTCAACAATGAAAAATCTTTTGAGTCCTCTCACGAGGTTGGCTGCATTGTCGTCTTTTGATTCCTGAGTGGCGCATGCTTTGACGAATGACTGACTAAGAGGCGGAACAGGCTTTGGTAAAGGAGCATCTCTCTTCCTTTGGAGATTGGTTGATAAGACTTTTTCAGGAAAGAATGGTGCCATGATCCGCGGCTTTGGAGGAAACACTTCTACTCCAAACAGTGCCCTTAACTAGACTGTAATCATAGGGGTGATAAAGGCCGATGATTTAACCTTTTATTTTCTCTGGACTGGCACAATAGTCCCTTCCAAATTGTGTTCTTCATCATCAGTAATCATGTTCACATTGGCATCGTCATGATTTGGCAAAGGGTTATTGTTTACATTAGAGGAAGGTCCTTTTAGTTGGATAACTCCTTCTTTGATTAATGCCTCGATTTTGTCTCTGGGGGCTTATCAATTTCCAGTGTCGTGTCCAGGGATTCCCGAGTAGTATGCGCAATGCTTAGTCTCATCGTGCCATTTGGGAACAGGATTGGGGACATTTCCTGGGATGGGCTGGAGTATTCCTGCGGCTCTCAGTCATTCATACAACTGGGCTCAAGGTTCGGCTAAAGGTCTATAGGTTTTTACTGGCTTTCTTTCGGGTTTTGCACGGGGTCTGGGTGTGTTTGGTGGATGGACTCGTGGCTGAGTTAAGTATGCGGGCTGACATTGTGAGGGAATCGGATAGGCAGGCGCTCGAGGCAGGCTATATATTGGATGGGTATGGTAGACAGGGTAGGGAGCAGGTGGGTGTTGATAATAAGGTTAAGGGCTTTGGGCGTATGGGCTATAATAGAAAAGCTGAGGACTTTGGTTGTTTTGATTGTAGTAGGGAGGCTGGGGTGATGACATTTGGTAGGTTGAAATTTGATTTGGCCTATGTTTCTGAACTGTCATGACATGGGACAGTCCTTCTCTCTTCCTATTTATTGCTCCCCCAAATGAGTTCGACTAAATTGCCTCACTCGTTGCTTACAACGCTACAAAGTTTGTAATTCTTCCAGTTCTGATACCCTCTTCTATGAAATCTCCCATCCTTACAACTTCATAGAAACTCCGTCCTATGATGTTTATCATTCTTTCATAGAGGTTGCATCTTTCCAAGATTGTACAAAGAGAGTGGTCATCTCACTTTCCGCTATCGGGGGTTGAACTTTTGCTGCTTCTGCCCTCCACTTCATGGCATATTCTCTTAAGGTCTCTATGGATTTCTTTTCGAACTTCATCAGATAAAATCTATCCAAGACTGTGTCAGTATTGAACCTAACTCTGTCCACGAAATCTTGTGTCATCGTGCCCCAAATACGCTATTTTCGCAAGTCTTGGCTCGTGTACCAGTCGAGTGTTTATCCTGTCAAACTCTTTACGAACAACTTCATTATGATGGCATGGTCTTTACCTACCCCAACTAGTTTGTCGCAATACGATCTTAAATGAGAGTGAGGATTTCCCTTCCCATCAAACAAGTCAAATTTTGGCACCTTATATCTTACAGGCAATTCAATGTCAGGATGCATGCAGAGATCTCCATACTCGAGTCCTTCATGTCCCTTGCTGGTTTGGATGTTCTTGAATGCTTTTTTTAGGATATGAATTTCTCTCGCCACACTTTCATCGGTTCTGGTCCTTACTTGTCTTCCCATCCCCTCATACTGGTCAATTCCCTGAGGAGCCATGTTTGGCATTGTGGTAGTAAAAGGTTGAGCTTCCATTACATATACTGGTGGCACATACTGCTTGTTGTGATCAACGACGTATGCCATCAGTATGTGCTGGGCTGCTTGGTGATTTTGCGTGGGAGGGATGTTTTGGATGAGTGGGGTAATTTGGGTAAGTGGAGCTTGAAGTGCATGTAGAGTTGTGAAGGATACCGGATCATTTTGTAGCGGCCTTTGTTGTGTACTAGCTTGTGGGTTGATAGGTTATGGGTTAGTGTGTTGCGGATTGGTTTTGCTTAGTGGCGAATTTTCTGGGAGGTTTTGGGGAAATGGCGGTTCATGAGATGAAAAAGTTTGCGGTGCAGTTGCGTTCGTCCTTTGTTCACGGGGTGGGTATTGACGCTAATGGACAGGTTTGTGATATTTTGGAGCTGCTCAATCTCAGTCTGCATGGTTGTCATCTGTTGCAATAGTTGGGCGATGTATTTTTCCTGGACGGTTGTATCTCCCCTTTCTGAAGCTTCTGATTCATCTCTCGGAAGAGCGATAAGTCTCAAGCCAGTCTATTCGGATGCACCTGAATCATTCATTTTGTTGAATGATCGTGCCTTTGATCTCGTGAAGTAGGGATGTTCCGCCAGTTTTAGTCAACGCAAATCAACCTTTGGGAAAAATAATTTAGGAAAAATAAACCTTCTAAAAAAAATGAAGAAAACCAAGTTAGTATAAGGCGAGTAATTATTGCTTCAAATAATATGCACAGAGTGAAAAGCAGTAGAAAATAGCAAACAGATTGTATGTAAATTAAATGCGCATCTTATGCCAGAGGTGGGCCTAAACGCCAAATATGCGAGATTATGATAGATTGATCCAAGCCACTAATTGAAATGCTTTTGTAGGAAATGAAGACAAAATGAACGTGCATTTTCCAATTTCGGCATGTCATGATTAGGCTTGGATTCGTCTATCATTATCACGCTACACATAATATGCTAATTGGTCGTTGGGTTGTGAGACCCGTCGACAACTTTGGCGGATTTCTTAATTGTGGAGTTGATGCCAAAGATCGACCCACCTAAGGTGTATGCATGCATGACTTAAAATAAAGGGTGGTATAGCTCTATCCAAAATTTTCTAAGATTTGACTGACTAGACTCAAGGTTCCCGAGCGGACTACTCGAGTGAGAAGGCTACGCGGCCACCAGATGGTCCAGACGCTCAGCGCATACGCCAACTCTCCAAAAATTGGGTCATTTGAAAGAAAGTTTGCGGGTGCGCAAAACACACCTCGTGTGCATGTGTGATAGTGTCGATTTTCCATAGTGGAAGAAATATGAGCGGAATGCCAATTTAAGAAAAGCAGTAAAGAAAGTAGCAATTAAAGCAGTTAAACATACAAAGTTTCAAAAAGGACCGCTTCTGATCCTTTCTAAATACATCTTCAATCGAGCATACGTCTGTCGCGGGAACATGAAACAATTTAAAGTAATATATCAAATAAGGAGCAAAATAATGCGCAATAATAATTAACCTGGGTTTGCTATGGTTAAGAACCTGAAAGTCCCCAGTGGAGTCGTCATGTTGTCGCGCCCTATTTTAACCAAGTCAAAGCAGAGTACAACATATTGGTGATTCCTGGATTGGATTAAGGAGTCGCCACCTAATTATTTTACGGTGAATTAGGACACCTAAATGTTAACTAAATGCTGCAATATAACTCCAGTTTTGTGGTCTACGAAACTAATGAGATTCTAGGTAAAGGTTCTTTATTATCCTAAAGGGAAGGGATTATGCATCCTTTAGGATCCGCTAACTTGCGGTTATCTAGTAAAACTCAGGTAAATTATTATGCTAAGAAAATGCATGTCTACAAAAATAATATTTAAAGAGAATGCATTTTTTTGATAAAGTAATAATTTTCCTTCTTGAGGAGTTTTGCAAAATAGTCGCGAAAATAATTCCCGATAGGAAATCCGGAAAAGCATGCATGACATTGTAAAGTATGATTTATAAAATACATATAAAGTTGATTTTGGATAAAAGTGCATTTGTATGAAAATTGATAAAGTACTTATTTCGCAATTGATAGTAAAGGGGAAAAGTAAATTATTTGTAATATAAAGGAATGATTTTTTAGGAAGTCATTTTAAATCATAAGATTGGATAGAAACAAAGCTTTATAGGTATGTGAAAAATGCAAAGTAGAAGATGATCAATTGTTTTGAAAGTTTGAACGTGCATAACGCGCCTAAAATAAATAAACTAACGGCGGACTTCCAATTTTAAAACTAACCGAGCCTAAAGTAACTAACTAGCGCCAATTTCTAATTTTAAAACTACCTTACTACTTATCCATTCATAGCCTAATTATTCTAAATGGCCTAACAATCACACAAACATTAAATAATTATTACAGACCCAAAAATAGAAATAATGGAATTAAAGAGTAGTAATAAAAGGGAACTAAGGTGGATGACGATGTCATCTCGCCCTATTTGTTTTGAAATCCCGAGGTTGGAGAATGCAAGGAATGTGGATGCGGGTCTTCGTTTGACACTAGCCATGATGAATCTCATAATGAGACTCTTCGTTGCTCCTGGTGCATTTCATGTAAACAAAAGAAAAGAAAAGAATTAGTAGATTGAACATGGAAATATATATAAGAAAACATAAACAAATAATTCGTGAAGAATAATATATTGTTGGGCCTGACCCGATTTACATCATGAAGGCAGAAAGGGAAACAAGTGAAAAAGTCTGTGGGTCGAGCCCAACGGTTACAGCAATGCAGTGTAGGCAAACAGGAAAGCAAAATAGGCCAGGCCCACTAGACATTTACTGACCAAGCAAAGAGTGATATACACAAGGATGGACATTCTTTTTATATATATCTATACTTTCATATACACAAATAGGCTCAATACACAGCTTGCCTACCAAAGCATGTACCGAGGATACTCAGCTCCCATAGATTTTACAAGAAAAAATACAAAGCAGAAAGACCCGATACACGTTAATCCTAAACACCCAAAGACAGATATACAGAATTTTCCTAATCATACATGATATACTTAAGGACATACGAACTTGATACATGCCAGATATATGCCAAGTTCTCTATATCTCATATACTTTAGAGGTATATCATTTAAATATTTCATAGAAAACATAAGAAAATGGAGGAAAAAGAACAACAAACAATTGATGGGTATCACATTTCATAAGAAAGGAAAATGTTTGTGCATTTCAAACCAAGTAAATGCAGCCAATTCAGTGGATATATGATCAGTATGGACACGAAATGGGTTTCATGCTAATATGGGGATGCTTTGATATTCAGGAAACAAAGTAAATATGTGGTCAATTCAAAGGAATCAGAAAAGTTTAAAATGCATAAATAGCCATTTAAAAACCACATCTCAAGTATCCATAGTCAATCCAAGGCTAAACTAAGTATATAAACTCTTGTATCCACTGCATTATTGGGTTTAATGATACTGAAACTAATGGGTACTTCATGAATATATGACAAGTCACATTGGACATGAGAAACACAGAAGCAATCAAATAGACTAACTTCTTCAGACACCAAAGATTGTTTATGCTAAACTTAACATATATGATCAGTTAGTTAAGACAAATGTGTTCCAGTGACTCATAAGGTCTTTCATACCATTAGGGATGTTACTCTAGCATTCTGGCATATAAGGAAAAATACGGACAACAGGACACCTAGGTAGCAGATCAAACATGGCATTTTAAGGATAAAGAAACAACCTAGTAACTGAGATACTTATTACAGCAGTTCAGTCATAGTAGATAGCAAGGCATGCTTATTCCATTCTATTACTTAGCCCAAACTCATGCAAACAGACTTACAACATACTAACATGGTTCAAAGCTAAGGCCCTTCACTATCCTTTAACACCCACAACTAATCAATGCAATAGAGAAAATACACATATTCCTAGATCCTTGTCATATGACCAGCATATATGAGTTAATCACAAAGTACAGACAGATAGCAAACCAACATGACACAGTCTAGCCTAAAAAAGTAGAAAGCATTAGCACAGACATATTTTAAGCATCTTGATAGGGGAATTATGACCTAAGAATCAAATAAAGGACTCAGCAGTATAAACCTATTTAGAGATTCTTGATCCAACAAGATTATATAATGTCCAGAAATCAACACATACACACACAAAGCTCTTTATCCCATTTTTCAACCCTGAACTCAGGCCTGCAGATTTATAAACAGGAAAGTAAGAATTTAAACCCGACCTATCTAAACACTTACTCATTTGATCACAAAGAAAATATGCAAACAAGTTGACATATATCTAAAACTACAAAGAGACCAAACTTTATTTTTACTTAGCATTGGATCTCAAATATGTAACAGAATCAAAATATAACTACATATTCAGACCTTAATCACCACAGATCATGACCCTTAAAGTAGAACATGGATCTTATCATATCAATCATGCTAAAACATAACTAATTTACATCATAACTTCACTAAACAGGTACTGAACAACATTTTCAATACATTATACTGAATGTAATATTAGTCATGAACCAAACAGGTGCGAACACTATATGTATCACACATAAAACATCTAACTAATCATAACTCTTCTAAATAAGTACTAACAACATATGCCTCATATCATAATCTATACCAGTTTAATAATACAAACAAAGCATTTCTAAATCTAGATAGGTAATTAAACAAGGCTAACAATTTAATACACTTAGGCATTAAAACACAGCCACATGAATAATCAGTACATAGTTAGCACAAAAACACGAAAAATACAGAAAAAAAATTGAGAGAAATTTATGTTTTACTGACCTTCTCCGGGCAGCGAACTGAGGCGTCGTTTCAAATCGTCGACCCCACTCGAAGAAATTTTGTTTATGCGATTGGAAAAGAACAAGGGCTTAAATGTTTTATGGCTTTGCCGAGCCAGAAATGAGAATAAAAGAAAAATATTTTGAGAATCAAAAGTTGTTCAAGAGAAGATATTTGGCTCTAAAAAAACTCTTTTGTGAAACTACCAAATAGGTCAATTCTTTGCAACAAGTTAAAAACAGAGGGTTTTTTTGTTGTCTCCAAATCTGAATCCCCTAAACAACCCACAAAGGGTTCTATTTATAGCCCCAATTGAGACCCTAATGGCTAAGGTTTGAAATTCAAATTCAAAACAAAGATTGAAAATGTGACGATTCTTTTTTCCATCGAAAACCGAGATGATAATGAAAGGGTACGGGTTTGTTCTTACCCACCGAATCCTTGAAGGTATTCTAGGGATCGACTGTGGCATGCATGTTTCGCATGTCGATTTGACTCGGACGGTCTATTCCAAGCTTTGAGTTTCACTGAAAAGGGGGAAAGGAGACTGTGTGATGTGAGGGCTCGATGGTGGAGGGGACATGGTGGCAGTGGTGTGGTGAGGGTGTTTATCCGGCGGGTAAAGGGTGTTGTCGGTGGTTTTGGGGTTGTCTGGTTTGGCTGCTGGTTTTGAAGGTATTTAGTAGGAGTGGCGATGGTAGGGGTCGGTCTGGCGGGCAGATGCAGCGGGTCGGGGTCGGGGCGGGATGGGAGAAGGGGCGGGGTCGAGTCTGGCGGGCTCTGGTGGGGTCGGGTCTGGCGGGACTAGAGCAAGTCCCGTCCCGATCCCGATCCCGTCGGTATCGGGTCGGGGCGGGCTCGGGACGGGGCGAGATACGGCGGGTTTGCAACTTTGTGGTGTTGTCCAAAAGTTGCAAATTACATAATAAAATTACAATTAAAAAAATTACATTCTCAAAAAAACATGTTCTAATTGCTTGATGATTTCATGTGGTTCTTCGGTTGGAATTGGTATTTGTTGGTCAAATTGATCCACGTCGCTTCCACTACCTTCGGTTAAGATTTCGTTGTAGTTTTCATCATCTTCTTCGTTGATCTCCGGTTGACCGCACCTTCTCCGCTCCGCTCGTATCCAATCTCTGAATAATACTGCAATTTCCAAGTTGTCTCCGACTAATGAGTGTCTGTGGTCTCCTATTTGATATCCGCTGCGAGAAAAGCGCTTCAGACGCAGCTTGACGACGCTTGAATGTTCAAAACATCTCGACCCATCAATGAAAGTGTCGGAAAGGTCTTCTCATTCCCTCCAAGATTTGACAAGTCTTCATGTCCATCTTCATTGATAACTTCTTGATACGATGCAGAACCACGCAAAACAAAAATATTCAACTCGCTAATTTGGTTAGTAGTAGAGGTACGACCACACATTCTATTTACGAGGCTTTCAATACTAGCCAGAAACAACATGTCTTTTGTGAGGTTGTGTTGAAGATGAAGAAGATGGTATGGAAGCTGGTAGGTTACTAGCATTTTCTTGTTGATAAAATCTATATATATTTTTGCATTGGTGTTCTATGCTAGACAATACTTCTTCTTTAGTTTGTTCAATAGGTGGTGGGTGATTTAGATTTTTGGGACTTGGAGGTGGTAGTACTTCTATACAATCGTAAATAGTTTCAATTAGTGATTTAGTACCGTCTATTTTAATAGTAGGATTTAATACAGAACCAATAATATAAATAGAGGGAATAGGAATAAAATATTTTTTTATTTTGAGAAACATTTTTAATAGCTGCCTTATAAGCTGGTTTTTCCATATGAATATTCACTAAGTAATAAAAATATTAGAGTTATATAAAATAACATAGTTGAAATAGTAGGATAATATATACCGGAAAATTCTTTTGTTGCTTGAAAAAATTTCTCTAAAAATACAATAAGTTCGGAAATTTTTTCCCAATCACTATCTAAAATCATATCAGCTGGCTTTTTATTATGAGAGTTAAAAAATAAAGTTATAGGTAATTTATAGTCATAAGCAACAAGTAGTTGCTCGTATAAAGAATTCCACCTAGTGGATACTTCTTGTGGAATTTTTCTAAAAGGTAGTCCACAATCATGACAAATTTTTTTATATTCTTTTCTACGTTGTACTTTATTACTTTTAAAAATAAAGTTTATAGCAAATTGTATTTTACTAAGAATGTCTTCAAAAAGTGATAGACCATCGTTTACAATTAAGTTATATATATGGCACGCACATTTTATATGAAAATGGTCTGGAAAAGATGGAGTTAAACTATTTTTTAAAATTGTAATTGCGTAATTGTTATTAGAAGTGTTATCTAATGTAATAGTCATAATTTTATCGGTAATTCCGTAATAATCGCACACTTGATAAATATTTTCTGCAATAAAAGTACCAATGTGCCTATCATCTATATATCTATACGCTAAAATATGTTTTTGCATAGACCATTTATAATCTATCCAATGACAAGTTACAGTTAAATAATCATGGCCGTTAGTACTACGACCTATATCAGACGTGATAGATACTTTGCCATTAAAATGATATAATGAAAAACGTAAATAATGTTGATATTCATGCGCGAATTTAAATACATCTCTCTTAACAATTGATCTAGGAAAACCGTTAAAAGCAGGATTATATATATCTCTAATGTAATGAATAAAACCGGGAGATGAAGGAAATGAAAAAGGCAAACCTTCCACAAAGAACTAATTTTGATATTGCTTCCCTATCTCTATGTTTATTGTATTTAGAGCCTACAATTCCCCCCGTCATAGGGTTAATTTGACCATGTACTTGGTCCGGGACAGTATCAGTATGTGAACCTTGTCCCGATGGAGCGGGCGTTTGCGCACCCGGTTTTGAAGCCTGGTATTGGGCATACCTAGCTGGATGAGCACTTACTACGTGTCTAATTAAACCCCCCGTCCCACCGTGACCTTTTCCAGTTTTAAATTTTAAAACATTTTTACAAATTTTACATATGGCTACTTGATTCTCTACGTCCCTATCAAAAAATGTCCATGCATCTGATTTTAATGGTCGTTTTGCTGGACCTCATCTCATACTAGGGGGAATAGGAGGTATTTCAGTTGAAGGTGCACTAGTGGGTGTGTTGTCATCAACATTAGTGGGTATATCATCTAGATCATCGTCTAAATTAAAGTCTTCTTGAGTTCCAGAAAATAGCTCCTGGTCTAAATCTAATGGTATTGTAGGAAAATGTTGAGTATCAACAAAATCATCTTGTGTAGGAATAAGATGACTAGAAGAAGCACCCTTGCCCTAGTTGCCCCTACTAGAAGAAGCACCCTTACCCTTACCCTTAAAAATACCTTTTAATCCTTCCATTTTAATTATGATAATAAATAAATAAATAATTAAAGACAATAAAATTAAGTGATCTAAATAAAATAAACAGACAATAATAATTTAATGAAGGAACGAATGTACCAAACGCCGACGTAACGTCGACGTGTAATCGAGAGGTTGAAAATTGAAACTTTGCTCGATGGAAGATCCTCAAGCTAGTTGCCAACTTCACTACCAATTCCCAAATGAATAAATAAAATTGAATATTTAGCAAACAATGTAGACTTGTAGAGAGATATATTGAGAAATTAGAGAGATTGTAGGAAGATTTGTGAGAAAGATGAAGAGAAAATGAGTTATTTATAGTTGGAAAATTGGGTTAAAGTGTAAATATAATAACTTATGGGTTAAAAATAAATATTAAGGGGTAGGGGGGGCCTAAAATGGCCGTTGGCCAACGGCCATAATCTAAAATGGTCGTTGGTGCAACGGTCATTTTTGCAAAGGGGGGAAAAGGGCGGGGTCGGGCTCGGGGCGGGGTCGGGGCGGGCTCGGGTCTCGCGGGATGAGACATCGTCCCGTCCCGAGTTCGAGTCCCGCCCCCGTTATTTATTTATTTATTTATTTTGGCGGGGTCGGGGCGGGCTCGGGACGGGGTCGGGTCGGGGTCGGGCTGTCCCGGCCCACTGGCCAGCCCTATTATTTAGACGATTTGGGGTGGGTTTAGGGTATTGGGCTTTGGGCTCGGGTTTAGTCGATTGGGCCGGATGAAATGGGGGTTCAATGGGTGGGCGAATTAGTTTTGGGCCACGGTTTGGGGTGTGCATTTGGGCTGAGAATGGGGGTGGTCAATTGGGCTGCCCTCTTTTAAATTGGGTGTTGTTTGTTTTGGGTAGAAATTATTTTGGGTTGGTAAAATAAAATGGGTTATGGGTTTAAAAAATATAAAAAGAGGTTTGATATTAAAAATGATTTTAAGAAAAAATGTAAATTATTTAAAATAAGATAGAACGATGTGATAATAATAAAATATAATATTTGTGAAATGTTTAATGCTTAAAAATGGAAAATGCGATGTCGTTTTGCGAAAAATAAAATAACATAGAATATTAGGGTAAAATTATGAATATGACTTTAAAGAGGCAAATGATAGTAAAACATGTGAATAATAATAATAATAATAATAAATAATGATATTGAAAATAATGTATATATATATATATATATTAAAATTATTTTTGAGGTGTAAAAAATATTTAAAATAAAAATAAATTGGAAAAGACGGGACAAAATTGGGTGTCAACAATTGCCCTTCCCGTAGACTCTGTGTAGGGTTTGTGATGCACGGGAATGGGTGGTACAGAGCCCAAGGTACATATATGTGAATTTCGAATGAAAAATCCAAAATAGAAATCTTAGAGTTGATTGATTTGACTCAAAGTTGACTTTTGAGTATATGGGTTCATTTCCGAGTTTCGTCTCTTTAGGTAGTTCCGGAGGGTGATTTATGACTTAATCGAGTCATTGGTTTTCTTTCTGAGGCAATCAGATGTACTTTGTGGCTTTTTTGTGAATTTGTGCTATTTAGTTCTTTTGGATAATTCTTTAGAAATGTATGTCTTAGTTCAGTTAAATGAGAAATTTGATGTCGTGAGCGAGTTTATAGCACTGTTTTCCTTGCGGTAGCATGTCTGGTTTGTGTCCGGGAGTCTCGGGAGTGTTTCGGTTGGTTAGAGGAGGATTTTCTTAATTTTCCACTCTTGGTGTCTGGTGTCCACACCAGTAGACTATGTGGCCGCTTCTACGGGCCCGCCTCTGTGGAGGTTGGCTTGCTGATATGGGCCTTGTGAAGTTGTAAGGTTCCGCCCTTGCAAAGAATTCCTCACAAAGGTGATGGTGCCTCTACGGTGATTTTCTCACACCAACAGCTATGTGTGATTTTAGTGGCTCTGCCTCAGCGGACTTTTTTGCTATGGCAAGGCCACCCCTGCGGAATCGATGTATCAGGCAGATTCTTAAATGCCCTAAATTATTTCACTTTTCCAAAATATCTTATCTCAGTTTTAGAGCCTTCTTTGAGAGAGATTTCTTGAGGAATTCCATTTGATTCATCTTCTAAGGTATAATTTCACCCATTTTGATCATGGTTGTCTTTTAAATACTAGTGTGGATTTTATTTGGGAAAGAAGGGCTGTAAGCTTCCATGGAAGATTAAGAGGGCTAAACCTTTGATTTGTGGTTGGAATATGGATTAGATGATCATAATTTTATGAATAAGTATTGATAAATGATAGGTGACCATGTTGTATTAATTAATTTGGGATTGAAACCCTTTTCTAAATTGGGGAAGAATCAAGGGTTTGTAAATGGGGCCTTTTCTTAAATTATGCAATTGAGAGTTCAATTCGGGCTAGTTTTTCAATTAACTTAAGGATATAACTAGTTAGCATGTTTTAAATATTTTTAAGTAGAAAAGTTCAGATTTTGGCACCGTGGGCCCGGGGTTAGATTCAGATGTCTTTGGTATGTTTATGAACTAAGTCATTGTATTTTGTAATAGCGTAATATTAACGTATAGTCTATTTATGTTAGACTATGACTACTATGAGGCGCTCCGAAAGGGCAAGGCCAGCACTGAGGATTGATAGTACGCAGCACATGCTCGGCACTGAGGTAGGCTACAATTTCTTCTCATTAGACTTCGGTAGAAGTACGTAATTAGTTATAAATATTGAGGGATATTTGGGCTTATTTTGGGGTCCCACCCAAACAGTTGTGATGAACGTTTAGATGGGTACCGGTGTTGAACTGTGATGATGGGTGATTTGGGGAATCTACCTTAAATTGATTCCGACTGTTGTTGATTAGGCTTGTCGTCGTTATGTGGGCTCGTCGTCATATTTGCTATTGTCGTATTTATTCATCACACATGCTTTGATATGATATCTTGATTGTACTTGGATTATGTGTCATTAAACTCTGAAAGCATGTTATATTCATCTCTTATACTTGATTGCATCTCATTACATCCTGATTTCTTGCCTTGTGTTATCATTTGCATGCATACACTCATGATTTTGATGATATTGATATGGGAGGTATGAAAATGTTGTGTGGTATATGAGAACGGGAAGGTAAGAATATTTATGAGATTATTGACAACATTGATATGATGATGATGATACATGGGGGAACGGGTTTCACGCCTGCAACAGTTATTATTCAACCAAGAGCTAGGCTCCGTTGAGAAATTGTGGAGAAGTATATAAACTTTGCGGGTCCCCCATGGATGTGCAGCTCATAGAATTTGAATGCATGTATACTGGAGGTAAAAGGTACCTGGCATATGCATTGCATTCATATCATACATACATCATTTCATTGATTATCTGTTGATGGGTTAAGTGTTGGACTGGTTAATGATGACTTGGTTGAATTCTTGAATAAAGAAATGTTGTAAATTGATCATTTTGATACTTGAGATATTGTCATTGAAATCTTCTAAAATTGGGGTAACTTACATGATTATGAAATCTTATATGGACAAGTGACTTGTTGATTCAGTGAACTATTAAGTGGATAATGTGACTTATTTGAATTACTTCACTGTGTAGTATAGGATTATTTGGTGTTAACTTGATAGTTATCTCTTTTTACGTATCTTCCGTTGTTGTCGACCTATGATATCTACGGGGGTACGTTTTGTACTCATGCTACACTTGTTGCATTTTTTTGGATGCAGATACAGCGCCTTCCTCCAGTTCGAGACCTCGGGTGTGAGTCTGAGCCGATGGACTTCGAGACTCCAGGGTGAGGATGTTTCCTTCTGGCATACCTTTGGAGGCTCTTATCTTTCCTTGTCTTTTATTTGGTTTTGAGAGACATGTTCAGATTATTAGATTATGTTCCCTTTCTTTGGCTTATGTATTGACAGTTTGATGCGCTTGTATTATTGACTAGATCTATGGGGGTTGTGCTTATAATTCCTAGACTTATCTTTCTACACTTTATATGATGATCAAACAGTTTATTTAAGTATTTTCTTAATTCCGTAGTCCTTATTTATATTCGTATTGTTTAATTGGGGAGTGGTTCTCCTACCGGTGGAAAAAATGTAGGTGCCACCACGATTCCTAAAGGGGATCGTGACAGATTTGGCATATTTTAGAGTTGTGCTACTAGTTTAATGTTCTCTATTTGATGAGGTTTTTCACTATAAGAAAATCATAAAATTGCAAAGGAATATTTATGACGGACAAGTCTGCCACAAAATTGTGATGGATTTATGACAGAATTAACCAATTTTGATGAAATTTGTGATGGACATGATAATCTGTCATAATTCCATCACAAATATGTTATGGAAACAATAATCCATCGCAAATCTGTTACAAATTTGTGATAGAAATAAAGATTTGTCACAAGTTCGTCACAAATTTATGATGAAAATGAAGATTTATCACAAAACCGTCACAAATTTTATCTAGATAATTTAGTTATTTGGAATATAAAATTTATGATGGACCGTCCGCCACAATATGTGGTATTCAGTCACAATCCATCACAATTTGTGACTACTTTATTTTATTTTACGTCAAATATTTTGTGACGGATCAACAAAATCCGTCTTTAATTTAGACAGACATTCCATCACAAATCCGTCATTAAAATTTGTGAGGAATCATTTTCCATCACACAAAATTGCGACGACTATGTGACGGTCCAAATTGTGTCACAAATCAGAATTTGCGACGGAAATTTGACGGAATCATTTGTCATAAATTTGTTTATTCTTGTGGTGTTTGTTGTTTCTTGTTTAATCCTGCAAATGCTAGTCTAGCTAATTTGATCGTGCTCTCTGCTTCATTGTTTTTTAAGATTTCTGTCATTCTGAATGCTTGCTTTGGCTATCCAAATGATGAAACACATATGAATATGGGAGCTGATCTAAATATGATTTTTGGACTGAAAGTCTAGATATATCTCTATAACCCAATCTAAATATACTCTTATCTTTTTCATTTTACTTTTGCTTCTTATATTGTTGAAGTGTAAAAGTGATATTTTGTTGAAGTGTTAAGGAGGATTACTTTGTTGAAGTAATTCATGTTACTTTGTCCATAAATTTGAAATGTGCCGTACTTATGAAGGAAATGGAGGGTAATGGGATAATGCTTGATGAGTTGTATGATTTCAGGTTTTGCTCAACACAACAAGAACAGTTACGCATTAGAATTTTCCAGCAAGATGATTGGAATGGAGTTACACCAAGTGAAATAAACTTACAAGTATAGTTTCACGTAACTATACACTCTTAAAAATACATTACATATTTTTAGCACAAAAAAACAATTTTTTAATAGTAGCCATATTTAATAAATCCTCATTTTCTCAACTAACTTACCCTTAAAAAACGCCAGAAACGGCTGATTAGTTGCCTTTTCTAACGTTTTTCCTTTTATGTTAGATTTTTGTCTTTTCTTTTTTCAAATGTTTTTGTTTCTTACTTATTTTTTATACGACATAGTCTTTTATTTGTTTCCTTTTTGGAATCCAAATGTTGATATTACAAATATTATATTAACATGTATTACGAATTTAATTGTTATCCTTGTGTATTTTTTATTTAGTGGTGTATATGATAAGTTATATATTAGCCTTATATATTAAATATATTGCACATATTTAAATAGTATGTATTGTTATTTGGGGAGTTACATGTATTATATTCTCTCTCTCTCTCTCTCTCTATATATATATATATATATATATAGATATATATATATATATATATATATATATATATATATATATATATAATTCATTATTTGGTATACTAAATGTATAAACAATATATATAACATATGGATGGAATATTTACATTATATAAAATAACCACAATATAATATACTTGATGGTATTTTGTTTTTAAAAGTTGTCAACATAAAATAAAATTAGAAGAAACAAAAATCAAAATTCTCTCGATGACAGCCTAATTAAAGAGGGAAAACATCTTCTTTTTTTTATTAATAGAGGTGAGAATCTTTGAGATGGTTCTTTTTTTTTTTCATAAGAGATATTTATGGTGGGGGGAGAGAAAAGAGCAAGTGCAGTAGAAGTGTTGATAGAAATAGATCATTTAATTAATGGAGAGAGATATTAACATTTAAATGTGCTTATTATTGTATATATTTATTTATTTTAAAAATATCATATTTGTTATAAAATGTGTTATATTTGTTACTCTTAAAAAGATATGTTATTGTTGTATATTATTCTTAGGAAAATTTATGTGGCATGACTAACTATTAGTACTTAATTATATTTAGTAACTATAATTTGTTTTAATTACATCCCATAGCTAAAAGTTATATGTTAATTACTATCCATAGCTATACCAAAATACATTAGGTTTATGGCTTGTGTTTATCCCTCACTCTTCTCTTCTCCCTCACCCCACTCTCTTCGTCCCTCTCTCTGACGCTGCCCCACTACCAGAGCTCCGACGACGAACCACGAATACAACACCTCTCTCTCTCCCTCTCCTTCACACGACTGTCGGATCTCTCCTCCGACGAGCAACCGGAGCGCCAGAGTGTATTTTCTCAGATCTAAAATGGTGGCTCATATTTAGTCGGCGCCGGAAAACCACATTGAACTCCGGCGAACCAACTAATTTTATTTCTTGTATTTTATATATGAGTGTATTTGTATTTGTGTGTGTTGACACCCAATTTTGTCCCATCTTTTTTTGATTTATTTGCAATTTTAAATATTTTTGACACCTCAAAAAATATTTTTTATATATATACATATAGGCATATATATACATATATATTATTATTCTCAATGTTATTATTATTATTATTATTCGTATTTCTACAACCATTTGCCTTTTTAAATCATGATCGTAGTTTCTATTATAATATTCTATATTATTTTATTTTAGCAAAAACGACATCGTATTTCATTACTTTTATTAAGCATTAAGCATTTCACAAATATTATGTTTTATTATTATCGCATCTTATACTATATTCTAAATAATTTTACATTTTTTATTCAAAGCTTTTTTTAATATTAAACCCCTTTTATATTTTTAAATCCATAACCCATTTCATTTCTTAACCCAAAATAATTTCTACCCAAACTAATTTCATTCCCACAAACTAGCCCAAAACCCCAAACCAAATTCGCAACCCCCTCCCCCCCAAAACAAAGGCCCAATCGGCCAAACACAATTCAACTCCGCGTTTTATTTTCTCGCCCACGAAACCCCCTTACCAAGCCCAACCGAAACCCCCTTTTACCAAGCCCAACCGTAACCCCCATTTACCAAGCCCAACCAGCCACCCCTAAACCGCCCAACCCCTACACCCCTGCCCCCTACGTCGCCGCACCCCTACACCCGTCACCTCACCACTGCCACCACCCTACCCCGAGGTCACCGAACCCGTCACCTCCCCTGACACCGCCGAACCCATCACCTCACCAACACACACCCCCCCAAAATCTGCAACACATGCCCCAAGAAATCGCCCCAAAAATCAGATTTTGTCCCCCCCTTTATTTTGAAATTCGAATTCATTTTTGTAAGGGGTATGGGGGGGTGAACGTTGGGGTGAGTATCTATAAAATCTCCCTTTGTTCACTGTTTTAAGGGTCAGATTTTAAGGTTTTTCGGGTCGGGTTTTCAGTGGGTTTTTGGGGAGTTTGGTCGATTTTTAAGTCTGAAATTTAGGTTCAAGTTTTGGAAATCCGAAAACCTTCTTTCGTTCTTTACGTTTCTGTTTTCCGGGTCGGGTCAAAATTCGGGTCCAAAAATCAGAAAATCAGCAATCTAAAATCAGAATTTCTGAAATCCAAAAATCAGAGTTCTAAATCAGAAAATCAGCATTCTAAAATAATTTCTCCGAGCGGATCGACGATTCTAAATGATGCCTCGGTTCGCTGCCCGGAGAATGTACGTAAACTCACTTCCTTTTAAGTTTTTGCTATTTAATTTGCATTATGTGATCTGTATGGTTTGATTACGTGTTGGTTAAATGTTTTTAGCTTAATTTAGTTATTATTTAGGTCTGTTAATTTGGTTTAAAGCATGTTTAAATGAATGTTGAGTGTTACTTGAGCTTATTAGGTTAATTATTATGTATGTTGGCTATATTATAATTGTTTTGAAGCATTAAGTGTATTTATCAAGCTGTTACTTACTGTTTAGGTTTACAAGGTTGAATATTAGCATGTTGAGGCCATTGTTGGTCCACTAAATAGTTATTAATCATGATTAGTTAGGTTATATACATTCGTTCAGACCATGGTTTAAGTATAATGAATTAAGCTGAGACTACTTTTGGTTGTTTTCTATGAGCATAGATTTTACAGTGACGGTTTAAGGTCATATTAGACATATATGCATGTCTAAAGTGAAAGAATTCATAACTAGGTTGATCATTGTTTAGTTTAGAATATTAATGTGGCCTCATTCATCACCATCGACTGTTGTGTGTGTGTTTAAGTATAAAGAGTCCTCAATATTGTCCTAGGAAATCCATTGAATTTCATGTATGTTGTTTCAGTTATTCTAATACTATCTTGTTAGTTATGGAATAGTTAATTATGTGTCAGAATAGATTTCAAGTTTGTTAGGTAGCTTGTGGTAACCTAGCATGTTCTATGTTAATCCGAACAGTTAGAACCAACATATTAGTTAACAAAAATATTTAGAAAAGACTGTGTTGGCTTGGTGTGCATTGATGAGGTAATCTAATGTTCCATTGATATCTTGAGGCCCTTTTAATCATGAGTGAAACTGTGTTTATGCTATGTTAAATACACTATATGCTTAGTATGTTTAGTTTGAGCTTATGGAGTGTGTTTTTCTGTTTAGGATGGTTTCCATGACCAAAATAATAAGCTTAGGAGTTTACTTTGGTAATATATGATATGTTGTAGTTGACTTTGGATGCCAGAGCATGTTAATTTGAGCTTGTCTGAGTTTAAAAATGAATTTTTAAAGATAATATACTTACATGATGAGTGTGTTGGTTTCCAAGGTCCAATATGGTTTGAATACGCTGGGTATGACTTGTCTTGTATAAATTAGCCTCTATGTCTAGGTAAAATGACCTAACATGGTGAGAGTTTGGTTCCATTGGCTTGTACTAATCAGAAACTTGTTTCGCTTAAGTGAGAATTTGCCTGCATACAAAAATGATGTGTGCTTAAAGACCCTATAATTAGAATATGAAACATGTTCCCTTATTCGCTTTCTTGTTACCTATGTCGTGTGTCAAACATGATGCCCAACAACATATTACCTTTCATGAATTATTTCTTTACATTTGCTTATGTACAGGTTTTTATGTTTCATGTTCCATCTACTAATCCTTTCTTTTCTTTTCTTTATTTATATGAAACGCATCGGGAGCAAAGAAGAGTCTCGTTATGAGAATCATCATGGCTAGTGTCAAACAAAGACTTGCATCCACCTTCCTTGCATTCTCCAACCTCGGGATTTCAAAACAAATAGGGCGAGATGACATCGTCATCCGCTTTAGTTCCCTTTCATTATTATTCTTTAATTTCGCTATTTCTATTTGGGTCTGTAATAATTATTTAATGCTTGTGTGATTGTTAGGATATTTAGAATAATTAGGCCATGAATGGATAATTAATAGAGTAGTTTAAAACCCGTCGCTAGTTTATTCATTTGTAGGTTCGGTTAGTGCAAAAAATAAAAATCCTTCGCTAGTTCATTTATTTTAGGCTCGTCGTGCATGTTCAAGATTTTCAAAACAACTTTGGTCATCTTTTATTCGCATTATTAATTATACAAAAGTTTATCCCTTTTTTTATTTTTTGCAACTCAAAAGTGATTTCCAAGAAAATACTTCTTTGGCATTATAAATAATTTGCTTTCCTCCTTATTATTGTCACAAATGCATACTTTTTCAAACTTTACATGTATTTTTATTTTATATCATGCAAATGCATACTTATACAAATGCATCCTTTTCATTAATCATTTGCAAACATCTTTTTAACTTTATACTTTAAACATGCATTTTCCTTAGTATAATATTAACCTGAGTTTGATCGGCTAACCGCAAGTTAGCGGATCTTAAAGGATGCCTAACCCCTTCCATTTAGGATAATAAAGAACCCTTACCTAGAATCTCATCAGTTTCGTAGACCATTAAAATGGGAGTTATTTTGCAGCATTTATTTAATATGTAGGTGTCCTAATTCACCATAAATAATTAGGTGGCGACTCCTTAATCCGACATAGGAATCACCGACACGTTGTGCTCCGTTTTGACCCGCGTGGTCGAAAAAGGGCGCGACAGCATGGCGACTCCACTGGGGATTTCAGATTCTTTACCATAGCAAATTCAGGTTAATTATTATTACGCTTTACTTTTACTCTTTATTTGATTTAATGCTTTGATTTGTTTCCTTTGTGAAATTTTGCATGCATAACTGTTTTAATTGCTATGTTCTTTTATTGCTTTCCTTGAATAGGCATTCCGCTCATATTTCTTCCATTATGGAAAATTGACACTATCACACATTACACGCGAGGTGTGTTTTGCGCACCCGCAAATTTCTTTCAAATTACCAAATTTTAGGAGAGTTGGCGTATGCGCGGAGCGTCCGGACCATCCGGTGGCCGAGTAGACTTCTCACTCGAGTAGTCCGCTCGGGAACCTTGAGTCTAGTAAGCCAAATCTTAGAAAATTTAGGATAGAGCTATACCACCCTTTATTTTAAGTCATGCATGCATACACCAAGGTGGGTCGATCCTAGGCATCGATTCCACAATTAAGAAATCCACCAAAATTCTCGACGGGTCTTGCGACCCTACGACTATTCAGCATATTATATGTAGCGTGATAATGATAGATGAATCCAAACCTAATCATGACATGCCGAAATTGGATAATGCACGTTCTTCATTTCCAACAAAAGCATTTCAATTTAGTGGCTTGGATTAATCTATCATAATCTCGCATATTTGGCGTTTAGGCCCACCTCTGTCATAAAAGAGGCCCCATGCATATTAGGATGCGCTTTTAATTTGTATACAATTTGTTTGCTATTTGTTGCTGCTTTTCACTCTGTTATTTGAAGCAATAATTATTCGCCTCATACTAACTTGGTTTTCTTTATTTTATTTTATTTTTTAAAAAGGTTTATTTTGCCTAAATTATTTTTCCCAAAGGTTGATTTGTGTTGACTAAAACTGGCGGAACATCCCTACTTCACGAGATCAAAGACACGATCATTCAGCAAAATGACTGATTCAGGTGCATCCGAACAGACTGGCCTGGGACTTATCGCTCTTCCGAGAGATGAATCAGAAGGTTCAGAAAGGGGAGATACTACCGTCCAGGAAAAATACATCGCCCAACTATTGCAACAGATCCAAAATCTCACAAAGCTGTCCATTAACACCAATACCCCACTCCCTGAACAAGGGGCAAATGCAACTGCACCGCAAACTTTTTCATCTCATGAACCGTCATTTCCCCAAAATCTCCCCGAAAATTCCCCACTAAGCAAAACCAATCCGCATCATACTAACCCACAACCTATCAACCCACAAGCCAGTCCACAACAAAGCCCGCTACAAAATGATCCGGCATCCTTCACAACTCTACATGCACCTCAAGCTCCACTTACCCAAATTACCTCAGTCGTCCAAAATACCCCTCCCACGCAAAATCACCGGGCAACACAACCAATATCGATGGCACATATCCTTAACCACAACAAACAGTGTGTGCTGCCAGTATATGTAACGGAAGCTCAACCTTTTACTACCACAATACCAAACATAACTGCTCAGGAATATGACCAGTATGAAGAAAGTGTGGCAAGAGAAATTCATAGCCTAAAAGAAGCACTCAAGAACATCCAAACCACTAAGGGACATGAAGGACTCGAGTATGAAGATCTCTGTATGCATCCCGACATTGAATTGTCTGTCGGATATAGGGTGCCAAAATTTGACTTGTTTGATGGGAAGGGAAATCCTCACGCTCATTTAAGAGCATATTGAGACAAGCTGGTTGGGGTAGGTAAATACCATGCCGTCATAATGAAGTTGTTCGTAAAGAGTTTGACAGGAGAAGCACTCGATTGGTACACGAGCCAAGACCCGCGGAAATGGCGTAATTGGCGCACGATGGCACAAGATTTCATGGACAGATTTAAGTTTAACACTGACATAGTCTTGGATAGATTTTATCTGATGAAATTGGAAAATAAATCCACAGAGATCTTCAGAGAATACGCCATGAAGTGGAGGGCAGAAGCAGCAAAAGTTCAACCCCCGATAGCGGGAAGTGAGATGGTCACTCTCTTTGTACAATCTTTGAAAGATGCGACATACTATGAAAGGATGATAAGCGTCATAGGACGAAGTTTCTCTGAAGTCGTAAGGATGGGAGATTTCATAGAAGAAGGTATCAAAACTGGGAGAATTGCAAACTTGGTAGCATTGCAAGCAACGAGTGAGGCAATCCAATCGGACTCATTTGGGGGAATAATAAAGAAGAAGAGGGACGGAGTGTCCCCTGTCATGGCGGTCCAGAAACATAGGCCAAATCAAATGTCAAATTACCAAAGGTCGTCACCCCAGGCTCCCTACTACAATCAAAATACCCAAAATCCTCAGCTTTTCTATTATAGCCCATACGCCTAAAGCCTTCAGCCTTACTATCAGCACCCACTTGGTCTCTACCCTGTCTACCATACCCTGCCAATATATAACCTATCGCAAACACCTGCCTATCCAAATCCCCCACAATACCAGCCCGCATACTTACCTCAGCCACGAGTCCATTTACCAAACGCACCCAGACCCCGTACAAAACATGAAAGAAAGCCAGTCAAAACTTATACACCTTTAGCCGAACCTCGGGCCCAGTTGTATGAAAAGCTGAGAATCGCAGGAATACTCCAGCCCATCCCAGGAAATGTCCCAAATCCTATTCCCAAATGGCACGATGAGACTAAGCATTGTGCATACCACTCGGGAATCCCTGGACACGACACTGGAAATTATTATACCCTCAGAGACAAAATTGAGGCATTGATCAGAGAAGGAGTTATCCAACTGAAAGGGGGTTCCCCTAATGTAAACAATAACCATTTGCCAAATCATGACGATGCCAATGTGAACATGATTACTGTTGATGAAGAGCACAATTTGGAATGGGCTATTGTGCCAGTCCAGAGAGAGGAAAATGTTGAATCGCCGGCCTTTATCACCTATATGATTACAGTCCAATTGAAGGCACCATTTGGAGTAGAAATGCTTCCTCCAAAGCCGCGGATCATGACACCATCTTTTCCTGAAAAAAGTCTTATCAACCAATCTCCGAAGGAAGGGAGATGCTCCGTTACCAAAGCATGTTCCGCCTCTGAGTCAGTCATTCGTCAAAGCATGCGCCACTCAGGAATTAAAGGAGGATAATGCAGCCAACCTCGTGAGGGGATTTAAAAGATTTTTCATTGTTGAAGAAGAAGCAAAATGCAATGTGATTCTCGATGATTACGCTAAAGATTCAACCATTTGGGATGCAGAGCAAGGAGATGTTTTAGGAAATTGAACATGTGCCCCGGCCTTGTTTCTCCCGGAAACTAGTTAATTGCATTAATATTTAATGAAACAATGCGATTCAGATTGAGGCTTGAATCACATCTATGCATTTAATGTGTTTTGCCTCCGCCTTTTGAAAGCTCAAAATCACAAATCTGTATTGCTTTTGCTATTTCAAAATCCGTTTTGTTTAAATAATTTTCTTTTCTCTTTCATCATGCAAACTTTGTCATGTGACATGTAATGAAACAATCGAACAAAGTCTAAGCGACGAAATTACAAGCACTGGCAAGAGCGTTTGCCCTTTGCCCTTTTGGGATATCGCACTACAATCATGACTTCTACTGGGGCAACGCCGTATCTTTTGGTCTATGGAATAGAAGTTGTGTTACCAGCAGAAGTGGAAATACCATCTTTGAGAATTATCCAAGAAGCCGAGCTGAGCGAAGCAAAATGGATACAGAATCGGTATGAACAATTGATGTTGATTGATGAAAAGCGATTGAACGCGGTCTGTCACGTACAACTTTATCAGAACAGAAGGTAAAGCCAAGGATTTTCAAACCGGGTTAGTTGGTGTAAAAACGCATATTCCCACACCAAGATGAATCTGAAGGAAAATTCACACATAACTGGGAAGGGCCTTACATGGTTCACCAAGTGCTACTTGGAGGAGCGCTAATCCTGGCTGAAATGGACGGCGAAGTATGGCCAAAAGCTATCAATGCAGATGCAGTGGAGGTATACCATATCTAGGATTTGTTATTCTCTATGTAATACATTTTTCTATGTTATAAAAGTTACGCTCCCTCGGCGGGACACGCATAGAACCTACAGGGTTTCGTCTATTTAAGACAGAAATTTCCCAAAAAATCCCTTTTTTGCTTGTAACATAAACTACGTTATGACCTGATTCCCTCGGCGGGATACGTAGGCGGCCACATCAGCTTCGGTCCCAATTTTTAGAAAAACTCTTACAATCCCCTTTGCTTGTAATGAACTATGTTATGACCTGATTCCCTCACAAGGATACATAGGCGGCCTAAATTGGCTTCGGTCCCACCATTATGAAATCTTTTCTACTTTATCTCACATATGACAAAATGCACTTATCTGATCGCCTTGATATGTCAGGCAAACAACCCACACAAGATTCGGTTGTCCATTCGAAAGTTCATCATCCTCAAATATCGAAAACTGGGCAAAATGTTTAGGGTTCACTGCAAGAAGACGTCGATAGACATGGAAAAGTGTTGGCCAACTAAGTCTTCAGCCAGAAGAAGAATTTTGGATAAGACGTTTGCTTTGTTTCACCGCATGTCACTGCTCGACAGACATTTATATATATGCATACTTTCTTATAAGCAAATTATTTTCAACAAATATTTTCATTAGAGATCGACAAAAGTTTTAATCGATATGCATACTTTCTTATAAACAAATTATTTTCAACAAATGTTTTCATTAACGACTAGCCAAGACTGGAAACCAGACGGGGCTACAGGTCCGAATCAAGACCCAAATCTACAAAGTCAACGCGAATCAACTCCCCCTCCCCAAACTCACAAATTTTCTTTGATTACAGGTTCTTCAGGTTGTAAGAAGCAGGGAAGCCACATCACTTAAAATCAATTTTCTAAAGAATTTCTGCATCACAGCTCACCACAAGGATCGCTTTCTATTTTGCGATTGTACAAAGACGTCATGTTGACCTACAGGGTCCCAACCGCGTTATGTCCATGCGAAAAACGGTATTTCGACTTACAGGGTCACATTCTCATCTACTCTGGAATTTTAATTTCAGTCAGGCGCCCACCTCATAATGCGGGAATTTTAATTTTCAGTCAGGCGCCCACCTCATAATTCGGGTATTTAAATTTCAGTCAGGCGCCCACCTCATAATGCGGGAATTTTAATTTCAGTCAGGCGCCCACCTCATAATGCGGAAATTTTAATTTCAGTCAGGCGCCCACCTCATAATGCGGGAATTTTAATTTCAGTCAGGCGCCCACCTCATAATGCGGGAATTTTAATTTCAGTCAGGCGCCCACCTCATAATTCGGGTATTTAAATTTCAGTCAGGCGCCCACCTCATAATACGGGAATTTTAATTTTAGTCAGGCGCCCACCTCATAATGCGGGAATTTTAATTTCAGTTAGGTGCCCACCTCATAATGCGGGAATTTTAATTTCAGTCAGGCGCCCAACTCATAATGCGGGAATTTTAATTTCAGTCAGGCGCCCACCTCATATTTCGGGTATTTAATTTCAGTCAGGCGCCACCTCATAATGCGGGAATTTTAATTTCAGTCAGGCGCCCACCTCATAATGCGGGTCTTTAATTTCAGTCAGGCACCCAAGTCATATTCTCATAAACACATCGTGTGCAACAGTTATGCACTAATTTTTATCTTAGCTTTAGTCCACAGGAGTTTGAATCGGCGGGAGCTTTCAGCACAACGTGGAACTATCTCTTACGGCGAACCGAGGCAATTTTGGTTAGCGACCTACTTTGAACGTCGTTCCGCTCTTTACCAATAAGTTGCCACACCTGCAACCAGTGTCATCATAACCCGACACTGGGGCTATATTTCTCGAATCTGTACCATATTTTTGCAACTTCTCTCCCCTTGGGATTCTATTTCTACCTATGCATCCCTAATCGTCCTTCGAGTCCCGATGATCAGAACAAAATTGGCTACTCAGTCAACTTCTTTGTCCGAAAATTCTTTCATCATTTCCGGCCAAAGAGGGGCATCTGTTGACACCCAATTTTGTCCCATCTTTTTTTGATTTATATGCAATTTTAAATATTTTTGACACCTCAAAAAATATTTTTTATATATATACATATAGGCATATATATACATATATATTATTATTCTCAATGTTATTATTATTATTATTATTCGTATTTCTACAACCATTTGCCTTTTTAAATCATGATCGTAGTTTCTATTATAATATTCTATATTATTTTATTTTAGCAAAAACGACATCGTATTTCTTTACTTTTATTAAGCATTAAGTATTTCACAAATATTATGTTTTATTATTATCGCATCTTATACTATATTCTAAATAATTTTACATTTTTTATTCAAAGCTTTTTTTTAATATTAAACCCCTTTTATATTTTTAAATCCATAACCCATTTCATTTCTTAACCCAAAATAATTTCTACCCAAACTAATTTCATTCCCACAAACTAGCCCAAAACCCCAAACCAAATTCGCAACCCCCCCAAAACAAAGGCCCAATCGGCCAAACCCAATTCAACTACCCCTTTTATTTTCTCGCCCAGAAACCCCTTTACCAAGCCCAACCGAAACCCCCTTTTACCAAGCCCTACCGTAACCCCCTTTACCATGCCCAACCGGCCACCCCCTAAACCGGCCCAACCCTCACATCCCTTTTATTCTACACCCAACTCCCAAATCCCCATTCCCTAAAACCTAAAAATCAACGCGCCCCTACACCCCTGCCCCCTACGTCGCCGCACCCCTGCCCCCATCCCCTCACCACTGCCACCACCCTACCCCGAGGTCGCCAACCCATCACCTCACCAACACACCCCCCCCCAAAATCCGCAACACATGCCCCAAGAAATCGCCCCAAAAATCAGATTTTGTCCCCCCCCCCTCCCCCCTTTATTTTGAAATTCGAATTCGTTTTTGTAAGAGGTATGGGGGGGTGAACGTTGGGGTGAGTATCTATAAAAACCCCCCTTTGCTCACTGTTTTAAGGGTAGGATTTTAAGGTTTTTCGGGTCAGGTTTTCAGTGGGTTTTTGGGGAGTTTTGGTCGATTTTTAAGTCTGAAATTTAGGTTCAAGTTTTGGAAATCCGAAAACCTTCTTTCGCTCTTTACGTTTCTGTTTTCCGGGTCGGGTCAAAATTCGGGTCCAAAAATCAGAAAATCAGCAGTCTAAAATCAGAATTTTGAAATCCAAAAATCAGAGTTCTAAATCAGAAAATCAGCATTCTAAAATAATTTCTCCGAGCGGATCGACGATTCGAAACGACGCCTCGGTTCGCTGCCAGGAGAATGTACGTAAACTCATTTCCTTTTAAGTTTTTGCTATTTAATTTGCATTATGTGATCTGTATGGTTTGATTACGTGTTGGTTAAATGTTTTTAGCTTAATTTAGTTATTATTTAGGTCTGTTAATTTGGTTTAAAGCATGTTTAAATGAATGTTGAGTGTTACTTGAGCCTATTAGGTTAATTATTATGTATGTTGGCTATATTATGACTGTTTTGAAGCATTAAGTGTATTTATCAAGTTGTTACTTACTGTTTAGGTTTACAAGGTTGAATATTAGCATGTTGAGGCCATTGTTGGTCCACTAAATAGTTATTAATCATGATTAGTTAGGTTATATACATTCGTTCAGACCATGGTTTAAGTATAATGAATTAAGCTGAGACTACTTTTGGTTGTTTTCTATGAGCATAGATTTTACAGTGACGGTTTAAGGTCATATTAGACATATATGCATGTCTAAAGTGAAAGAATTCATAACTAGGTTGATCATTGTTTAGTTTAGAATATTAATGTGGCCTCATTCATCACCATCGACTGTTGTGTGTGTGTTTAAGTATAAAGAGTCCTCAATATTGTCCTAGGAAATCCATTGAATTTCATGTATGTTGTTTCAGTTATTCTAATACTATCTTGTTAGTTATGGAATAGTTAATTATGTGTCAGAATAGATTTCAAGTTTGTTAGGTAGCTTGTGGTAACCTAGCATGTTCTATGTTAATCCGAACAGTTAGAACCAACATATTAGTTAACAAAAATATTTAGAAAAGACTGTGTTGGCTTGGTGTGCATTGATGAGTTAATCTAATGTTCCCGCTGATATCTTGAGGCCCTTTTAATCATGAGTGAAACTGTGTTTATGCTATGTTAAATACACTATATGCTTAGTATGTTTAGTTTGAGCTTATGGAGTGTGTTTTTCTGTTTAGGATGGTTTCCATGACCAAAATAATAAGCTTAGGAGTTTACTTTGGTAATATATGATATGTTGTAGTTGACTTTGGATGCCAGAGCATGTTAATTTGAGCTTGTCTGAGTTTAAAAATGAATTTTTAAAGATAATATACTTACATGATGAGTGTGTTGGTTTCCAAGGTCCAATATGGTTTGAATACGCTGGGTATGACTTGTCTTGTATAAATTAGCCTCTATGTCTAGGTAAAATGACCTAACATGGTGAGAGTTTGGTTCCATTGGCTTGTACTAATCAGAAACTTGTTTCGCTTAAGTGAGAATTTGCCTGCATACAAAAATGATGTGTGCTTAAAGACCCTATAATTAGAATATGAAACATGTTCCCGTATTCGCTTTCTTGTTACCTATGTCGTGTGTCAAACATGATGCCCAACAACATATTACCTTTCATGAATTATTTCTTTACATTTGCTTATGTACAGGTTTTTATGTTTCATGTTCCATCTACTAATCCTTTCTTTTCTTTTCTTTATTTACATGAAACGCATCGGGAGCAAAGAAGAGTCTCGTTATGAGACTCATCATGGCTAGTGTCAAACAAAGACTCGCATCCACCTTCCTTGCATTCTCCAACCTCGGGATTTCAAAACAAATAGGGCGAGATGACATCGTCATCCGCTTTAGTTCCCTTTCATTATTATTCTTTAATTTCGCTATTTCTATTTGGGTCTGTAATAATTATTTAATGCTTGTGTCATTGTTAGGATATTTAGAATAATTAGGCCATGAATGGATAATTAATAGAGTAGTTTAAAACCCGTCGCTAGTTTATTCATTTGTAGGTTCGGTTAGTGCAAAAAATAAAAATCCTTCGCTAGTTCATTTATTTTAGGCTCGTCGTGCATGTTCAAGATTTTCAAAACAACTTTGGTCATCTTTTATTCGCATTATTAATTATACAAAAGTTTATCCCTTTTTTTATTTTTTGCAACTCAAAAGTGATTTCCAAGAAAATACTTCTTTGGCATTATAAATAATTTGCTTTCCTCATTATTGTCACAAATGCATACTTTTTCAAACTTTACATGTATTTTTATTTTATACCATGCAAATGCATACTTATACAAATGCATCCTTTTCATTAATCATTTGCAAAAATCTTTTTAACTTTATACTTTAAACATGCATTTTCCTTAGTATAATATTAACCTGAGTTTGATCGGATAACCGCAAGTTAGCGGATCTTAAAGGATGTCTAACCCTTTCCCTTTAGGATAATAAAGAACCCTTAACTAGAATCTCATTAGTTTCGTAGACCATTAAAATGGGAGTTATTTTGCAGCATTTATTTAATATGTAGGTGTCCTAATTCACCATAAATAATTAGGTGGCGACTCCTTAATCCGACCCAGGAATCACCGACACGTTGTGCTCCGTTTTGACCCGCGTGGTCGAAAAAGGGCGCGACAGTGTGTATTCATTATTTTAGTGTAAAATACAGTATTTTTTATATATTTTTCATCTGTATTTCGAAAGATATTTTTTTTGTATACAAATGAATACAATAAATTTTAAATACAACTGAATATTCATATATTTTTTTATATTTATGTTGTTTGAATACAATCGAATTTAAATACAATAAATTGAATACAATATTTTTTTTGCATTTATGTTGTTTGAATACAATCAATTTTTATATACAATAAATTGAATACAGTGTAAAAGTAACTACAAATGAATACAGCTTGAATACAAATGAATACATTTGAGTTGAATACAGTGAAACTTGAAATACAATAGAATTTTAAATATACTTTATTATATGCCTGAAAAAACAAAATGTAGTCATTTGGGTAAGTTTCACTAATTCTTACCAACGGGATCTGATATATTTTCTCTGAAATTTTATCTTTAAATAATAAAAAAAAAGACACGGAAATAGAAAAAAAGAGTAAATAAAACCAACTTATGCACGTCCCTTACCCCCATTTCCCCACAAACTCACAAACACACATACACACATACACACGATTTAACTAAAAAAAATGGCTCCTTTGTAGCAACTAAAGAACAAGTTTTACTGTATCTCTTTTTTTTTACTTTATTTATTTTTAATAAGTATTTATGTAAACAAAATAAACAGTTGCTTCTACTTGCAACAGTTTACACCGTATCAATTCAGTATAAAATGGAATCCTCCTATATTTGTTTCTCCTCATCAATCATCATTCCCTCTCTCTACTTTTTATGAGAAGGAACCCACTATTTCTTTTTTGATTTCTTTTATTTACTAAATTTTTTATATCTAGGAAAATATAATTTATTTTTTCTTTTTTATTTCGGAGTGAAATACCTAAAAATAAAATTCACAAAAATTATATGAAAACCTTTAGCTCTTTTTTTCCCAGGGAAATCGAGGTACACATTTTTTTTCTATTTATCTATTTTACTAAGAAGGTAATTGTAGGCATAACTCTATACATAATTGAAGATTCTTGACATGAATAAACTTTTAATTCCTCAACAAATTGCGTTAGAAACAAAGAGATTCATATATTTTTCAATTTTATCGTATTTTAAATTGTGAGTCATTTTTTTCTTTTTTCCACAGTTATTTAATGTCTAGAAAATCTGCAAAGGTTAAACACACCTTATTTATGTCATTTATCATCATAATCATCATCATTATTATTATTATTATCATTTATTTGTTTTACATTCATGTTCTTTCTTTATTTAACATTTTCTGCATATATCACATCACTCAGTACTGATTGCCATATTTTATTGCTTTTTATTCTTTCATTCTTACATTAAGAAAATATTTTGAAGACATTTATTATTTTAACTTACGCCATATATTAAAATATTTAAATGTAAAATATAAAACAATAAGACTTATTTGAATTAGAGTTTAGAATATCATAGAATTATGATGAAAAAAAGTCATACTATGAATAATATTGCGTAATTGAAATTTTAATAAATGAAAAATAAAATATTATAAATAATAAAATACTTCCAAATGATAGATTAAAATACAATAAAAGTGGTGCATCTAAACCTTATTCTGTATCTATAATTATAGATAGTAAGCACATTTAGTTAAGTGGTACCTTAACAAAAGGCCACTTTGTAATTTCAAAGCAATATTTATTAGGTTATGTGAATTGAGATATAAACAAATATGAATATAAATTGAAGCATAAAAATATATGAGTTGTGATAAAGTTTGCTTTTTTATTCAAATTGAAAGATAAATTTTAATCTGAAGTGATAGATAAAAATATTTGAATTGAGATATTTGTTAGAATATTATGTTATTAATATTATGATTTTGTATTAATGTAGTATCATATTATATATGGTAGGTAGTACAATGATAGTTAGGAATATTATGTAAATTAGGTAGAAGATTATTAGGAAGATTAGGCATGATTGGCTCTTCCTAATTGATGTATATTGTGTATATGTTGGACCTTTGAAGGATGAATAAAGTGAGGAAAATATTCTACTTACCCTAGAATTCTTACATGGTATCAAGAGCTTAAGGAAAGATCCAAAATTAGTTTAATTTCTTCCAAATTTTTGGTCATCTTCCTCCCTAGCACAACCCAGTGGCCGAAAATTACTTTATTTTTTTTACTCCATTATTGATTATCCTTCATCACAACTAGTTATGTCTGAATCAAAATCATCTTTTCACCCTGCCCTAGCTGTCTCAAACATCAAAACACGTGTTTCCATCAAACTAGAAATGGAAACCGTTCATTATGCGACGTGGGCAGAACTATTCAAAATATGTTGTCGTGCTCACAAAGTTCTTCATCATATAATTCCTCCAAAAGACGGTAAAGGGAAAGACATAACAAACGATGCAGACAAGGAATTGTGGGATACACTTGATGCCACAGTCCTTGGTTGGATTTATGCGACAATCTCCACAGACTTGTTGCATACGATAATGGAACCGGATTCCACAGCCATGGCGGCATGGGAACGTTTGCGAGATATATTTCAGGATAACCAAAACTCTCGCGTTGTTTCATTGGAACAGGAGTTCTCAACCATTGACATGGCGGATTTCCCTAATGTTTCTACATATTTTCAACGCCTCAAAGTGTTGGCCGATCAACTACGAAACGTTGGTTCACCGGTTACTAATAACCGGTTAGTCTTGCAATTGGTCGCCGGTCTCACCAAAGCGTATAGCGGCGTGGGAACCCTCATTCGTCAAAGTAATCCTCTACCACAGTTTTATCAAGCAAGGTCCATGCTTGTTCTTGAAGAGTCGGGCTTGGTGAAAAAGGCCTCAACTACTTCAAATTCCGCCATGATTGCTACTCCTTCACATGATGGTAATTTTTTTGACCCTTCTCAACAAAATAAGGGACAAAAAGGACGTCATAACAATAAAAATAAGGGTGGAAATCGCGGAAATAACAAAGGTGGAGGCCACCGAAATTTCGGTGGCGGCGGTAATGGCGGCACCACCAACTACGGTGGTGGACAATGGCAGCAGCAGCAGGGCGGGGGCGGCGAACAGTGGCAGCAATAGGGCGGCGGACAGTGGCAGCAACAGCCCGACTGGTAGTGGACTTGGGTTGCACCACCCAGCCCAGCCCCAGCAGGCAATTGGGCCAGGCAGCCCTCCAAGCCCACCGCCGCCAACGAGCGATGGCCCAAATCATTGGCGGCGATGGCGAAAGCAACAGGCCCAAAGAAGCCCATTTCGCTGGGTGCATTTGCCCTGCGATAGCTTGATGGGCCTCAGCCGACCCGGTGGCATGAGGCCCATTCAATAGGGGCCCACCCCACAGAAATTGAGTCCGTCATGCACACTCTTGGACTTAATCCACCGGATTCAAATTGATATATGGACTCCGGAGTGACGTCACATATGACATCCTCCCAAGGTAATCTCTCGTCCTATTTTAATTTGAGCAATGATAATGGAATAATTGTCGGAAATGGCCATTCAATTCCAATAAAATGTTATGGTTCTAGCAAATTATTACCGCCAAACCCACCCCTAATTTTAAAGAATGTCCTTCATGCTCCCAAATTAATCAAAAACTTGGTTTCTGTTAGAAAATTTACAACTGATAATTGGGTATCTGTCCGGTTTGACCCCTTTGGTTTTTTCGTGCATGATTTTCAGACGGGGAAGCTTCTCATGAGATGTGATAGCAAGGGGGAGCTCTATCCAATAAATCCGTCAACCCAACAATCCAAGTTTCCTTCTGTTTTTGCTGCCTTGTCACCATCTTTATGGCACCAACGTTTGGGACATCCGGGAGAGGATGTTTTGGCTTCTCTTAAACAAAATAATTTATTTTTTGCACCCAGATACGGACTCTAAATAAGTGTCAGTCTTGCACACTTGGTAAACATGTTAAGTTGCCTTTTATTTCCTCTACTTCATGCACTCTTTTGCCGTTTGATATTTTACATTGTGATATTTGGACATCCCCTGTTTTGAGTTCCTCTGGTCATAGATATTATTTGCTTATACTTGATGACTACTCTAATTATTTGTGGACATTCCCTTTATCGAAAAAATCACAAGTGTTTTCCACATTTCTCACTTTTAGAGCATTTATCCGAACTCAATTTGAACGTGATATCAAAAATATACAATGTGACAAGGGGGGGGGGAGTTTGACAATAAACAGTTTTGGGATTTTTTCAAAACAAATGGTCTTCGGTTTCGTTTTTCTTGTCCTCATACTTCATCACAAAATGGGACGGCAGAACGTAAAATTAGAACCATTAACAATATTGTTAGAACATCACTTTCTCATGCTTCTCTTCCCCCTGAATTTTGGCATCATGCACTCCAAATGGCAACATATCTGTTGAATATCCTTCCTCAGAAAAATCTATAATGGCAACATATCTGTTGAATATCCTTCCTCAGAAAAATCTATCATACCAAGCTCTCCTAAAAATGCTTTACCTACGAGAGCCCACATATCATCACTTACGAGTGTTTGGTTGTCTTTGCTACCCTCTCTTTCCATCCACCACAATCACAAAACTCCAAGCCCGGTCTACTCAATGTGTATTCTTAGGATACCCTACTCATCATCGCGGTTACCAATGTTACGACATTTCTTCCAAAAGAATCTTTATAAGTCGTCATGTAATCTTTGATGAAACAATATTTCCTTTTGCTAAGTTACATGCCACCGGGACCCCTAACTATGATTTCTTGGATGATGGTAAACTCTCGTATCTAACACATTTTTTTCACAGCTCGGTACCTATTACTAGTGTTGAACACCGTAATTCAGGCCCATTGGGCCAGGCAGCCCCAACGGGCCCAATTCAAACTCTGTCAGTACAGCCCACTAGCCCATCGGTTTCTCACTCCTCGGTCAGTGGCGTCCAGGCCACTAGTCCAACAATCCGTCCGATCACCCGTAGTCAACATGGGATTGTCAAACCCAATGTAAAATATAGCCTTCACACCCAGGTCTCAAAATCACCCTTGCCTCGTAATCGCTCTAAAAGACCCGAAATGGAAAATGGACATGGATGATGAATATCATGCTCTAATTACAAATAGGACATGGGATTTAGTACCTCGTCCATCTAATGCTAATATAATTCGATCTATGTGGATTTTCAGCCATAATGAAAAATCTGATGGAACTTTTGAGCGGCATAAAACCCGTCTTGTAGGTGATGGAAAGACACGGCAGGTTGGTGTAGAGTGCGGGGAAACATTCAGTCCAGTGGTCAAACCTGCAACTATCAGAACAATTCTCAGCCTGTCTCTCTCAAAAGGATGGTCACTTCATCAATTAGATGTCAAAAATGCCTTCCTCCATGGACACCTTAATGAGATTGTTTACATGCACCAACCATTGGGATACATGGATCCTAAATATCCCAATCATGTGTGTTTGCTCAACAAATCCTTATATGGCCTCAAGCAGGCCCCCAGGGCTTAGTATACACGGTTTGCAGATTTTGTGTCACGCACGGGTTTCTCACACAGCCGTTCAGATAATTCCTTGTTTATCTATTGTTAGGGTAATCATACTGCTTATCTTCTTCTATATATGGATGATATTATTCTAATAGCATCTTCAGACTCTCTTCGTAAGAATATCATGTCACAGCTTAGTTATGAATTTGCTATGAAATATCTTGGCCCACTCCACTACTTTCTAGGGATTGTTGTGACCCGACATACATGTGGATTATTCCTCTCCCAGAAGAAGTATGCATCAAAAATTGTGAAGCGAGTTGGGATGGCTTTCTGCAAACCTTCGGCAACTCCGGTCAACACAAAGTCAAAATTGAGTGTCATCTCTAGCAAACCTTTTGTTGATCCAACGTTATACCGCAGCCTCGCATGAGCTTTACAGTATCTCACATTCACCAGGCCAGATATTATATATGCAGTGCAACAAGTGTGTTTATTCATGCATAATCCAATAGAAGAACGTATACATGCTCTGAAACGCATTGTGCGATATATTCAGGGCACTCTGGAGTATGGATTACATCTATACCCGTCCTCTATTTCCAAACTTGTTACTTACACTGATGTAGATTGGGCAGGCTGTCCGGATACAAGACGATCCACCTCCGGGTATTGCGTCTTCCTTGGTGACAATTTAATCTCATGGTCCTCAAAAAGGCAGGCCACGGTATCACGCTCAAGTGCTGAAGCAGAATATCGTGATGTGGCCAATGTTGTATCTGGCTCATGTTGGATTCGGAACCTATTACTTGAACTTCATTGCCCTATTCCGACTGCAACAATAGTATACTGTGATAATATTAGTGCAATCGACCTCTCAGGGAATCTCATCCACCATCAACGCACTAAACATATTGAGTTAGATATTCACTTTGTACGTGAGAAGGTGGCTCATGGACGAGTTCGGGTCTTTGCATGTCCCAGCGCGACATCAAATCGCAGATATCTTCACAAAAGGACTTCCGCTGATATTATTTGAAGATTTTAGGGACAGTCTCAGCATTCACCGCCCTCCAGCTTCGACTGCGGGGGAGTGTTAGAATATTATGTTATTAATATTATGATTTTGTATTAATGTAGTATCATATTATATATGGTAGGTAGTACAATGATAATTAGAAATATTATGTAAATTAGGTAGAAGATTATTAGGAAGATTAGGCATGTTTGGCTCTTCCTTATTGATGTATATTGTGTATATATTGGACCTTTGAAGGATGAATAAAGTGAGGAAAATATTCTACTTACCCTAGAATTCTTACAATATTATCAATTAATTTGAATTTGAATCAATATTATATTAAAAAGAAAATATTGACAAGAATGTTAATCGAATTTCCAAGATAATGAAAAGTCACATGAGAATGTAATGATATTACGTAGTACATGATATAATAGAGAAATTAAGGAATAAAAAAGAAAAAAAACAGTTCAACATAAGAATTAATATTTAAAATGAATTTTTTAAAATATAACAATAATAATCATACCACAAACAAGATCACGTAACTAAAATCTTAATATATTAAGCCAGAAACCAAAATACAATAATGAAAGAATTTTGAAGAAACAATGAAGAACTAATTTAAATATAAATTCTCAGGTAGGTTATTAAGAAATTAAAATCTAAATTTTTATGTTAAAAATAAAAAGACATAATGGGTTAAAAAACTTCTCTATTCTCTACACTAATTAAAAGTTATAATTTAGAATAACACGTGACAAAAATTACTTAAAATATTTTAGTGTAAAATACAAAACGATAAGACTTATCTTAATTTGAGTTGAGAACGTCTTTTGAATTATGATAATAAAGATCAACTATGAATAACGATATGTAACTAAAAGTTTAATAGATAAAGTAAAAATAAAAAATCATATATAATATAATAATTTCAAATAATAAATTCAAAAATTTAAATATAACTAAAAGTAACGTAAATACACTTTATTCTTTTCTTTTTGTACAGATATGATTTATTTTTACATTATAGATTATTCATTAGGATTATGTGAACTCAGAAGAATTACAAATTGAGTTATTTAAGCCAAAATTTTATTAGAGAATATGTTTGGAGAAAAAATGACATCCTAATAATGATATCGATTGATTTAATTCAAGAATACCTTTTAAATTCATGCAGGATAATTTTTAATATAATATTTTTATTCAAAATATCATTTATAAAAATTAAGTTGAATCCTTATCTCATGCGGGTATATCTATAGAAACATGAAGTGAAAAACTTTAAATGGGGTCGGAGATTTTAATGATGACGATGGCTAAATAAAAAATAAAATTTAAATATAACAAATAAAGTAGTTTTTTGTAATTTCATTTGAGATGTAGTATTTATTTAATAATAATTATTATTTATTTTGAATCATGTTCTCAGAAATTATATAATTATGCTACTTGAGTTTCATTCAAAAATAGTTAATTATTATATGATTAAGTAATTGTTATTAGGTAAATAGTATTGCAACAAGATGACAATTGTGATTAGTTAAGAGTAATACGATGAAATTTGCACAAACAAGTCAGGTCACAACTTGTGCATCCTAATACTAATATGATATAGTTAACTTTGTTTCAGCAAAAGTCGTGACTTAGAGGTTGGGTTGGGTTGGGTTGGCCTAGGGCGTAGGCTTTTATTAGTGGTATTAAATTAATAAGATGGGCTGGGCTGGGCTGGGCTGGGCATAAATTGAACATAACGGGCTAGCAGAGGGTATGTTTTTCTTAGCTTCGAAGAAGACATGCAAGCATTGGACTTGGCTTCAAGGTCCAATATCACTTGGGGGATATTTTATTATTGGAAATTGCTCCATGTTTCTTATTTAGTTTGTGACCCGTTTTTTCAGACAGTGATAGAGAAATTGACATTCTAGTTAATATGTCCCAAGCAATGAGTAATTAATGTGTTGCATTGAGCAGTGAACTAATAAATCTAATCTAAGTGTTGCACGTCTCGTATTTTAGGTACATACATTGACAAGAAATGTCCATTTATCCTTGCTGGTGATACATGCCATAGTGCCAAGATGAACAGAACTATCATTTTTAGTTAATGGCTTCTCCACTTGAGATACGAGAAGAGGCATTCGAATATTCCAGCTCACATATCACATTGCTTCCGTGTGAAAAGACCCTTAAAACCATTTACATACTTGCCTTGTAATCTGCTATTCCTAATTATATTTGGATATTACAACCCAAGTTTGCCTCTCATTTCCTTTTCCAAGATAGATATATCAAAATAAGATCTTGGTTTTTCCTATATTCAACTTATTTCCATGACAAAGTGCCTTAAAGTTTCATGGTTTCTTGCAGGTGGTAGGCTACCAATGACATGGTATCCACAATCATATGCAAACGTGGTTCCAATGACTATTATGAACATGAGACCAGACCCTGCCACAAACTACCCTGGCAGGACTTATAGGTTCTATACTGGTCCAACTGTTTTCCCATTCGGTCATGGATTAAGCTACTCTCAGTTCAAACACCACCTACATCAAGCACCGAAATTTGTCTCCATCCCTCTCGAGGAAAAACATACTTGTCGTTCGACAAAGTGCAAGTCTATCGATGTGGTTGAGCAGAGCTGCAGCAATTTGGGATTTAACATTCATCTAAGGGTTAAAAATGTGGGGAAGATAAGTGGAAGTCATACAGTTTTCTTGTTCACTTCACCTCCCTCAGTTCACAATGCACCTAAGAAACATTTGTTGGGGTTCGAGAAAGTCTATTTGACACCAAAAAGGGAAGGGATTATTAAGTTCAATGTAGATGTGTTAAACAAAGCAATATACATGTGATATACACTGAATATACAGCAGTGTATATCACATATATACAAAGCAGTGGTGGCGGCAGCGAGCAGTGGGCGCTTGGGCCTCGGCGGTGGGCCTTGACGGCCAGCGGCTGACAAAGCAGAGGGTCGCTTGGGCCTCGGCGGTGGGCCTTCGACGGCCGGCCAGCGGCTGACAAAGCAGAGGCTCTCTTAGGGCCTCGGAAGTGGGCCTCTCAGCCCATCTCGGCCAAAATAAGTACAAAACAATATTGTATATATGGTATATATATTTGTAGTATATTGTAAGGAAAAGGATACCTTAATTAGTGTTATACACTTACCATAATTGTATAGTTAGAATTATGGTAGAATAAGGATTTAGAAGTAGAATAGGAAAAGGATTTCCCTATTACGGAAATATGTAACTTGTATATATAGCCTTTCAATTAATGAAAATAATCAAGGGGATTATTTCTTTCATGGTATCAAAAGACTAGGTCTAAACAAAAGTTTTTTTCTCTCAAACTTTTGCCTCCCTTTGGCCGAGACCCCCCCCCCCTCCTCGGGTTTTTCTCTTCCAAAATTTCGTCTTCCGCTCTCAAAAACCTCTCTTAAATTTCCCCTCCTTCTTTGTTCTTTCAATATGTCTAAGAACAATTTTCACCCTGCCCTCACGGTTTCCAATATCAAGCTCAGTGTCCCTATTGTCCTTGAGATGGAAAACGTCCAATATGCAACGTGGGCGGAGTTGTTTAAAATTCACGCTATATCTTATCAAGTTCTTCCTCACATCATTCCTCCCGCTAGACCCCTTCCTGCGGAGGATCCTGAGTTATGGATTACACTTGATGCTACCGTTCTTCGGTGGATATACGCCACTATTTGATGGACCTTCTACAGACGATTATGGAGCCCGATACCACGGCTATGGCTGCATGGAATAGATTGCGTGACATATTCCAAGACAACCAACATTCAGTGTCGTCACACTCGGCAGAAATTCTCTCGCTCGAATGGGCGTATTTTGAACGTTTACGCATATTGCAAGAAACTAAAGGAGTTGGCGGATCAACTCCGTAATGTTGGCGCACCAGTAACAAATAATCGTCTAGTTCTACAGTTGGTTGCCGGTCTTTCGGAGGCCTATAATGGTGTTGGAACTCTCCTTCGCCAAAGCAACCCTCTTCCCGACTTTCATCAAGCCCGCTCCATGCTGACATTGGAAGAAGCCGGTTTGGATAAAAAGGCGGCTACCGGAGCAAGCCCAGTTGTCATGGTGGCATCCTCTCCTAGTTCTTCGAGGTTTGTTAATAATTCGGGCCAAAACCATAATAATGGTGGCGGCAAGAATAATCGGAAAAATAACAAAAACCGCGGGGGCAAACGAGGCGGTTCTGGTGGCGGTTCCGGTGATCAACAAACAGGCGGTGGGTCCCATCCAGGGTACAATGGGCCACCACCACCGTAGGCCCAGCAGTGGGGCCATTGGCAGTGGAACCCGCACCCTCCAGCAACAATTTCCAGCCGCTGGCGCCATCACCCAGTGCCCAATGCTCAAAGATTGGCGGCCCACCAGCTTGATGGCCCAAAGAACGGCACCCACGGAAGTTACAGCCAGCCCAAAGACGGCCAGAGTCCTTGGGCCCAGACCTCAAGCCCATCGCGGCCAGCCCCACTGCATCGATATCGAGGCCGCGATGCACACGTTGGGATTGTCCCAACCGGACCCAAATTGGTACATGGACACCGGGGCCACTACTCACATGACTTTCGAATCAGGTACTCTCTCATCTTATTCCAATTTGAGCACCCCTCGGGGGATAATTGTTGGTAATGGCAGTTCTATTCCAATTCTAGGGTATGGTCAGAAAACATTGTCTCCTCCTAATCCACCACTCCTCTTGAAAAATACTTTACATGCTCCGAAATTGATTAAAAATTTAGTGTCTGTCCGAAAATTCACAAATGACAATTCTGTTTCTGTTGAATTTGATCCTTTTGATTTCTCTGTGAAGGATTTCAAGACGGGGAGTCATCTCATGAGGTGTGATAGTAGGGGGGATCTATATCCTATCATGCCCGGTTTCAGTCCATCGAGTCCAGCCGTGCCATAAGCTTTTGCAGCCATCTCTCCTTCCATGTGGCATGCTCGTCTAGGTCATCCGGGATCTTCTATTTTATCAGCTTTAGATAAAAATAGCTTTATTTCTTGTAAGGGTACAAGTCGTACTCCAATTTGTCAGTCTTGTTCATTAGGAAAAATTGTTAAATTGTCATTTGTAGACTCCAATTCTCATACTTCTATGTCATTTGACATTATTCATAGCGACTTATGGACATCTCCTGTTCTTAGTTCAATGGGTCATCGATATTATGTTCTCTTTTTAGATGATTATTCTAGATTTTTGTGGACGTTTCCAATTGCGAATAAAACACAAGTGTTTTCCGTCTTCATAAAATTTAGAGCGTTCATTCGTACTCAATTCGAAAGAGAAATAAAAAATATTCAATGTGATAATGGGAAAGAGTATGACAATAGGGAGTTTCGAGATTTTTGTGCTACTCATGGGATAAATTTTCGTTTTTCATGTCCTCATACATCTTCACAAAATGGGAAAGACGAACGCAAAATTTGTTCCATAAATAACATTGTCCGAACTCTCTTAATACATGCCTCCATACCTCCATATTTTTGGCATCATGCTCTACAAATGGCCACTTACCTGCTGAACATAATTCCGTCTAAAGGTCTGACATACTCTTCCCCCCTCAAAGTCCTATATAATAAGAACCCTTCTTATTCTCACCTTCGGATTTTTGGGTGCTTGTGTTATCCGTTATTCCCATCCACCACAATTAACAAACTTCAGGCTCGGTCTACCCCGTGTGTGTTTTTGGGTTATCCGTCGAATCATCGTGGCTATAAGTGTTTTGATTTATCCTCCAAGAAAATCATAATCAATCGCCATGTCATTTTTGATGAAACTCAATTCCCATTTATGAAAGTTCATACTCCCGAACCTCAGTCATATAATTTTTTGGATGACCAAATATCCCCGTATATTATTCGGAATTTTTCGGACATCTCCCGTACCCAAAATCCTCCAGCGGGCCCACTGCCCGTTGGCCCCACAGTAACGCCACATCCAGCAGTTTACGCCTGCGGAGCAGTTCCAAAGAATCGGGCTGCCACCACCTGAGCGCTCCAGACCGATTCCAGCCTTTACCGATTTGGGCGGCCCACCGTCACGCGATCCGTCGAGCCCAGAAAATTCCCAAAATTCCATCAATTCTTCCTCAAGTCATAGACCGGTCACTCGTAGTCACCGGGTATTTTTACACCTAAAAGACATTTTAATTTACATTCGATGTCTCTAAATCCCTTGCCCGCAATCCTGTGTCCGCATTAAATGACCCTAATTGGAAAATTGCTATGACTGATTAATATAATGCTCTTATTGATAATAAGACGTGGGAGTTGGTGCCCCGTCCATATGGTATTAATATTATCAGGTCTATATGGATTTTTGCTCATAAGGAGAATTCAGATGGGTCATTTGCTCGACATAAGACACGACTTGTTGGTGATGGTAAGACTCAGCAGGTTGGAATTGATTGTGGTGAGACGTTTAGTCCGGTGGTCAAACCGGCTACCATTCGCACTGTGCTTAGATTGGCTCTTTCAAAGACTTGGCCAATTCATCAGTTAGATGTCAAGAATGTTTTTCTACATAGTGATCTCAAGGAAATAGTTTATATGCATCAGCCGTTGGGTTTCAGGGATCCCAACCGCCCTCATCATGTCTGTTTATTGAAGAAATCGCTATATGGGCTTAAGCAGTCTCCACGGGCCTGGTATACACGATTTGCTGATTTTGTTTCGACTATTGGGTTCACTCACAGCAGGTCAGATAATTCCTTGTTCATCTACCGTCGTGGTTCGTCATTAGCCTATATTCTGTTGTATGTGGATGATATCATCTTGACTGCCTCTTCCGATGCCTTGCGCCAATCTATCATGACCATGCTCGATTACGAGTTTGCTATGAAAGACTTAGGGCCTTTGAGTTATTTTTGGGGATTGCCGTCAGCGTCATTCGGTGGGTTGTTTCGTCTCCAGCGGAGTATCTTTCTTTGAGATCATCGAGAGGGCTGGGATGTCATCCTGTAAGTCCACTTCCACGCCAGTTGATGCAAACCCAAAGCTAAGTGCCACAGCAGGTGCACCATACGAGGACCCGACTCGCTATCGCAGTCTGGCAGGGGCCCTCCAGTATCTTACCTTTACCAGACCGGATATTACATATGCGGTTCAGCAGGTGTGTTTATTCATGCATGATCCCAGAGTTGAGCACATGAATGCAATCAAACGCATCATTCGGTATATACAGGGGACACTGGACTATGGGTTGCACTTGTATCCTTCATCTACATCCACACTTGTCTCTTACACGGATGCTGATTGGGGTGGTTGTCCCGACACCAAACGGTCGACTTCTGGCTACTGTATGTTCCTTGGCAACAACTTGGTCTTATGGTCGGCAAAACGTCAAGCAACTCTGTCACGCTCCAGTGCAGAGCCAGAATATCGAGGGGTAGCGAATGTGGTCTCCGAGTCATGTTGGCTACGTAATTTGCTTTTGGAGCTTCATTGTCCCATTCAGAAGGCAACCTTGGTATATTGCGATAACATTAGTGCCATCTACCTTTCAGGTAACCCAGTCCAACACCAGCGCACCAAGCATATCGAAATGGACATTCACTTTGTCCGTGAAAAGGTTGCAAAGGGTCAAGTTCGCGTATGCCATGTCCCGTCTCGTTATCAAATTGCAGACATCTTTACAAAGGGTCTACCATCGGTTCTCTTTGAAGATTTTAGGGACAGTCTCAGCGTTCGAAAACCGCCCGCTATGACTGCGGGGGTGTGTTAAACAAAGCAATATACATGTGATATACACTGAATATACAGCAGTGTATATCACATATATACAAAGCAGTGGACTGGCGGCGAGAAGTGGGCCTTGGCCAGCGGCGACAGCGGCAAAGCAGAGGGTCGCTTGGGCCTCGGCGATGGGCCTTCGGCCAAAGACGGCGGCAAAAGCAAAACAGGCTCTCTTAGGGCCTCGGAAGTGGGCCTCTTAGCCCATCTCGGCCAAAATAAGTACAAAACAATATTATATATATGGTATATATATTTGTAGTATATTGTAAGGAAAAGAATACCTTAATTAGTGTTATACACTTACCATAATTGTATAGTTAGAATTATGGTAGAATAAGGATTTAGAAGTAGAATAGGAAAAGGATTTCCCTATTATGGAAATATGTAACTTGTATATATAGCCTTTCAATTAATGAAAATAATCAAGGGGATTATTTCTTTCAAGATGTTTGCAAGCATTTGAGTGTACATGATGGGCTTGGAAACAGGAAAGTTGCATTAGGACCACATGTTCTTCACATAGGAGATTTGAAACATTCCTTGACTGTGAGGATTTGAACATACTTCCTTCATTTCTCTCAAAAGAGAAGGGAAAATATCACAAGATGAAAACAATCCGGATTCCGAATATGTTGAGACAACTGTAATAAGTTTCTTTTTTTAGTTTGCTTAACTGTCCATCTTAAGTAGAAGAATCGATCTCTTGAAGTGAAATGAAGGTTCTTCTCATTTTATAGTGTATTCTATCTAAAAATTCTTATAAATTATATACTAATGTCTGGACACATATGATATGATGTGCGAGGATTCCTTATCAATAATTACAAAAAATTTAAAACTTACATAAAAGATATTAAATTTTTTATTTGAGTTACTAAATAAAAATTAACACGAAAAATGCAAATTCTTGAAAAGTAATGATTTTGATCCTCTTTAGCTAACTCAAGAAAGGAAGAAGCCATAACATGAATTTCAAACCACACTTTCTAAAGGCATAATACATAATAGACACCTTTTTGGCCTCAACCGACAACTAAACACTCCAACTTTGAAAATGCACATATAGACACCTCAACTCGTTTCTATTGTGTCTCATTGACACTCGACAATAATATGGCACATAAATTTTGGAGGTGTCTAGATGATCATTTTATAAGTTGGAGTGTTCAACTGACATATATAGTGAAAACAAGTTGATGTGTCTACATGATCATTTTATAAGTTGGAATGTTCACCTAACAATAGAGGCCAAATTAAAGTGTTTATTTATGTATTTTACCCTTTCTAAACATGTCAATCACCCTTTTGTACAACTTATAAAGTAGATTTCAAATCATCCTGGAACATGTAACCATAACACAGTAAAAAAAACCCCAAATTTTATCATGAAATGTAAAAAAAGGGAAGGAGCAAAGAATTTATTTGATTTGATCTCCTCGCATCCTTTCATCATCTCATGTCTCTGCCGTTTCACTTCCCTATACACCTTTAGTCTTCCACTCACACTTTAACCCCTACATTAACCTTCTTTCTCTCTTCAAACTCCTCACTTGTTTCTCATACTCCACCATGGCCAAAACCCAAAAGGCTTCTCCCATGACTACTCAAAAGAGTAACATAACCAAAAACAAAGACAAGGCATCATCCCCTGCCAAACTAGACTCTGATGCCTCTGTTTTCTCATCCCCTCACAATTTTTCCAACTCTATCTCTATCAAATCCTTTGGAAAACGTACGACGACTGTTGGTGGGTGTGTGGAATCTATTAAGAGGGTCAAATTTGATAATGAATCTGCCTTTGGCGACAGAAGAAACTTAGACATTTTTCTATCTCAAAGGTAAATCTTTTTCCCATGGTAGAATTGTTGATTTTGATGTCATCTCCTCCTTACACTTACACTTCCAAAAATTCTTTAATTTTCAAGGATGAGTCAATACTTTCTCCTACTTTCCCACTCGTGTTTATGAGCACCATATTTTTTATGTTCTATGAAAATCATAGGGTTACTACGATGGTGAATTGAAACCTTTGTTTTTGGGACTCGCATTCTTTTTTATTGTTCTGGGTTTGATAAAAAATTTAATATCAAAAGCTCTGCCTTTTCTGATTTGCCTAAGATTTCTTGGCCCTATGATATTGAAGTCTTCTACTAGCAAGCAAAGAAGTGTATCTCCCACGAGTCCTCTAGTCCTCTTCCACCTCAGTTAGGCCCCAAAAACCTATCTTTTGAAACTCGTGTGATTGCTCACAGTATTGCAGCTATCAACATACCTCACGTAGGCTCTTTCTCTACTTTAACTCAGCGTGATACTCTGGTTACTTACTGTTTGATCCACAAAAGTAAGCTTAATCTTGTATCACTTGTTATCAATCGCATGTTTGAATCTATGTATAACCCTACAATCTTCTTTATGATATATTGATTACTCGCATTATGGAGGCACATAATGTGAATCATGATGATCATCCTCTTCTGCTAGTTAAGCAGTGTTATGATTCTCGAGCCTTTTCTAGTATGTGATATGTTTGCATTGATGATGTCTGGACCCTTAAAAAGGTTGATAAGGATCCTAAAATTCCATGTCCCCCAGCCTCTGCTAAGTCAAAACCTTCATGTTCCCCATCCCTCCCATCTATGAAAAATCTAGTGAAATTTTTGCTAAGATAGTTGCTCTTAATGATAAACTAGAATCCTTCAAGGACATGCTAGTTTCCACTCAGTTTCAGATAGAGAAAGTAAAATAAGTCACAAAGGAAGCTAGTGTAGATGTGGCACGCCTGCATGTCAAGATTTCAAGGAAGCAACCAAGTTTTCTACAAAAATCCAAACCCGTGTGAATGACATTCTAAACAAGATGGTAGACACATTGGATACTATGAAGAATATTGTAGTTAACATATTGGCCTACTTTCTTCATCCCTTTGCAAAGCAATAGCAGGAGCAGGCACAGGAGCAGGAGCAGGAGTAGGCACAAGAGCAAGATGAGGATCAGGAGACATAGGTAATGCTAGTATCAGTCCAGTTACTATATTTTGTTTTTGCTACTTATTGTTGAACTATCAACACATGTTATGCCATGCTAAAATATGCTTTTCTATGTTGTTATCTATGCTTTTATTTTTTTGATCGATGTCAAAGGGGGAGAATTCCGAATAGTCAACTACTCAGGGGGAGCACATCAAGAACCCAGTCAACTACTAAGGGGGATCATTCAACTATTCAATGGGAGCATATCTAATAGGAAAGTTGACTATACTTTGAGTATTAATTGTCATCATAAAAAATGGAAAGATTGTTAGTGTTAGAATTTTAATGATGACATGTTCTGTTATGCAAGAAATACTTAAAGATATGTGAGGCCCCATTGGATGTGCTCAAGCCCATATAGCCGACTACACAGTCAGCCCAATTGCCCAAGCTAAGCCTATACACAAGAAGAGGGAGTAATTCTAACTCCCACAAAGGAAAGGAGAATATACACATAAATAGAGCCAACATTGGAGAATCTGCATATTAAAGGAAGCAAGTACCAAAGGATAAATTAAAGGAAGATGCAATTAAGGAAGCAAGTACCAATGGGCAAATTCAAGGAAGGTCACGCCAAGAAACTTGAAGTAGTTCAAATCAACCAAGAAGATCTACATCGCACAAGGAAAGGCACATCAAGGAAGATCAAGACCTCATTAAAAGCTCTAACCTTATTCTTGGAAATAGGATCACTAATTTGTTTTTCCAAGGAACAATTCTCTTGGGTTGCTATCTCTGCGTAAAGAGCCTAACGACTACTTTCAAGGATATATAAGGAGGTTGCACAGACAAAGGAAAACATACCTTTGTCTCAACTTCTCAAGTTATGTGCTCTAGGTTTCATAAGCATTGTAATACTCAACTATTTACTGTGTAAGAAAAAAAAAGGAGAGATATAGTATAGTTGGTAAGGCATTGTATCGAAACATAAAGAGTGTTTGAGTGTAGACATAAGAGATACATTCAAACAACTATTGTACCAAAACTCATTACAAAAAGAGCTTCAGAGAACACCCTTACAACCCAAGGGGATTGGATTAGGATTCACATTGAATTTGAACCAGTATAAAACATCGTGTGTCATTTACTTTCTGCATTAATTTTGTCACAGTCAACTACTAATCTATGTCAGTCAACTAGAAAAAGAAAAACAAGTTACAATTCACCCCCTCCTCTTACACTTTCAAATAAGCCCATATAATCAACAACCATACAAAGCCAGTAGATTTAACACTACCTCCAATGTCCGAAGCCTTACATACATATCCCCGTCACAAGTCTACTCTACTTTCCATTAATACCAATACAAATACATTGGTACTCATAGAAATGCCCATCACATCATGGGTACGAGACTCCCTATTACACCCACAACCCCTTATTAATCCGATTTTTAACCTTTAGTTAGTGATATCTTCTCACTAGTGGAGTCAAGTCTTAACATACCTCGAAGGCCGAGCAACGTGTCTGAAGCCCCTTCAAGCGACCGCATTGCCCTTCTGAGAAGTCTCAACTCGATCCAAATCTATCATTACGCATTTTATATGAGTACATGAGTTTATGGACACTCATATTGCTATACTTTAACCGAAACCCAAAAATGAACTCAAAATAACCAAACCCGAGCCCTAAGGGAAAAACTGAAAATTTATTTTAAATTTCGTTTACTCATAGCCTAAGTAATCTAAATCCAGAAAATTAACTCAAATTAAGAATGAATCAATCCCCAATTCAATGAAAATCTACTTTCTAGACTAGGGCTAAACCCCCTCCCCCCCCCTCCAAATTTCTAATCCCAAATCATGATTATAATACAAAATAACAAAAAGAATCAATGATAAATGAAGGATAGAGAGTTAGAATCTTACCCCCAATCTTAGAAGAGAAATTTCCCCTTGAAATCTTCCCAAATCGAGCTCTAGAACTTGAATTATGAAAATAGGGAAATATTTTCGAGTTGGAGTTTAAGACACTGTTCGCCATTGTGCCTCCTTTGTGAATGCAAGGCCCCTCCCGCGATCGCGAAGGACAACTCGTGACTGGCCCCAGAACCATTGATCGCGAATGCGATGACCCGCAATAGAACCCGGCTCAGCCCCTCTTCTCTTCGCGGACACAAAGGACAGTCCACGATCACGGTGCTTCTTTGCTTCCTTCTCTGTGAACGCGACACCCTAATCGCAATTGTGATGATGGATCGCGGGCACCAGAAAATCCAGCAACCACCTATAGAAATTTTTTGGTTTCGACACCCGAAAATCATTCAGAAACCCCCGGACACAAAAAAATATGAATTTCAGTCATAAAACATGTTACGGACATGCTCTCGAGCTCAAAACCCGAGAAAATGTCATTTTGACCCAATGTTGACTGTGGTAAACCCGTAATTTAGAATTTCATTATTTCCCAAATGAACGACCCAAAACAGTCTAGAAGCCCACGGGACCCAAACCAACGCCTCTGCTAAGTTAAAAATAATGTTACGGACCTAACGAAATTAACGAAACTTCGATAAAGATGCATTTAACCCCAAGTTTGACATTAGTCAAACTTTCTCAAACTCGAACTTAAGAACTTCTATTTTTACTAAAATCGATCCAAACCCCACTCGATTGTCTTGGAAACTATGACATCCATCTCTAGAAGTCGAATTTACCAAGGCGAAGCCACATGAAGGATATTTTGGAAAAAATGAGCTAAAATGCATAAACCGACCTGGAGGGTCGTTACATCATCTACCACTAAAACAAATCTTCGTCCTCGAATGGTAAAGATAAAAAAATACTTGACCAGATGAAAAGATGGGGATATCTACTTTGCATGTCTGACTCGGTCTCATAAGTCGCCTCCTCAATCGGATAGTGCCTCCATTGAAATTTCGCCGACTGTCTCTTTGGACCTGAACTTCCTAATTTGTCGCTCTAAAATGGCTATCATCTCTTCCTCAAAAGCCAATTTTTTCAAGTTATACTGAATCCCATTGGATCACATAATAACCATATGTATGGTACTTCTTTAACATAGAAATATGAAATACGGGATGAACAACAAACCAGGAGGTAAGGCTAGCTTATAAGCTACCTCACAGATACGCTGAATAATCTTAAACGGCTTGATATACCTTGCGCTCAACTTACCCTTCTTCCAAATCTCAGCACAACCTTCATGGGTGAAACATTCAATAGTACATGCTCCCCAACCATAAACTCCAAATTTCAAACATTCCGATCCACATAAATCTTTTGCCTACTCTGAGTTGTGAGAAGACTGTCTTGTATTAACCTCACCTTGTCCAAGGACTCTCTAAACAAGTCTGTACCCCATGACCTAACCTCGAAGGCATCAAACCAACAAACTGGAGATCGACATCTCCTACCATACAAGGCCTCCAATAGAGTCATCTCAATACTTGAGTGATAACTATTGATGTAAGCAAACTCCGTCAAGGTCAAGAACTGATCTCAATGACCACCAAAATTGATAACATAGGCTCGAAACATATCCTCTAATACTTGAATAATCTGCCCAGACTAGCCATCTATTTGAGGGTGAAAGGATGTGCTATGCTCCACCTGAATACCCAACTCATTTTTCATCGACCTCTAAAAGTGAGAAGTAAACTGCATGACCCGATCTGAAATGATAGAAATGGGTACTCCATGCAGGTGATGGCCAACTTCTCGAAATTATAGTTAGTATAAACTATAATTAAATTGACCGACTTGGTCAATTGATCAAAAACAACTAGATAGCATCAAATTTACCCAATGTCCACGACAATCCTACCACAAAGTCTATACCGATTCGCTTCCCCTTCCGCTCGGGTATTGGCATCTTCTATATCATTCCACCCAATTTTTGGTGTTCATACTTCACTTGTTGACAATTCAAACACCAAGACACAAAATCCAATACGTTCCTCTTCATTTGACCCGTCAATAATATTTTTTCAAGTCACGATACATCTTAGTAGCCCTTAGGTGAATAACATATCTCAAATTATAGGCCTCCTCCATGATCAATCTAGTCAAATCACTCGACCGAAGTAGACGAATATGACCTTTACTCCTCAACACACCCTCATCATTAAAAATTGCCTCATTGCCCTCCCCTTATGGATATTATACCGAATTTCTCTCAACTTCTCATCGTCAAACTGTTGAGCTCGAATATGCTCTGATAAGGATGACCTTGCCTCCACACAAGGTAAAACTCGGACTGACTCTAAAATATCATCCCTAAAAAAATTGTTGGCCAATGACTAAACATCCATAGCCATAGGACAGTCTCCCACATGCAATAAATATAGACAACCCATACTTACCACTTTTTGACTCAAGGTATCTGCCACCACATTGGCCTTTCTTGGGTGATAAAGAATAGTTATGCCATAGTATTTGATCAACTCCAACCATCTCATCTGTCTCATATTGAGATCCATCTGACTGAATATGTACTGAAGGTTGCAATGATCCTTGAACACCGCATAATGCACCCCATAGAGATAATGCCTCCAAATCTTCAACGCAAATACAACGGCCGCCAACTTCAAATCATGAATCGGGTATTTCTTCTGATCAACCTTCAGTTGTCTCAAAGCATAAGCTATTACCTTGCCTTTCTGCATTTGCACACAACCAAGACAAATTCGTGAAGCATCACAATACACCATAAAGCCCTTCCCCTCTACGGGTAAGGTCAAAATAGAAGTGGTAGTCAATAAGTCTTGAGCTTTTGGAAGCTCGCCTCACACTCATCAGACAACTGAAAAGCCACTTCCTTTTACATACTTAGTCAATGGAGGTGCTATAGAATAGAAACCCTCCATAAATCGCCTATAGTACCCTGCCAACCTAATGAAACTCTAAATATCGGTCACTGAAATGGGCTTAGCCCAATCCCGAACTACATCAATATTCTTAGGATCCACCATGATACCACATCTCATGCCCTGAGAATGCCATTAAACTAAGCTAGAATTCGCACTTCAAAAACTTGATATAAAGTTGCTTCTCCTTCAAGACTCTAAGCACAATCATCAAATGATGTCCATGCTCCTCCTTACTACAGGAGAAGACCAAAATGTCATTGATGAATACAATAATGAAGGAATCCAAGTACATGTTGAACACCCCATTCATCAAGTCCATGAAAGCTGATGGGTCATTGGTCAATCCAAATGACATCACTACAAACTCATAATGGTCATACCGTGTTAAAAAAGTTGTCTTAAGCATATCCTCCGCCCTAATATTTAATTGATGATAGCCAGATCTCAAATCGATCTTAGAGAAGACCTAAGCACCCTAAAGTTGATCAACAAGACATCAATGCGAGGTGTTGGATAGTTATTCCTGAAGGTAACCTCGTTCAATTGCCAATAATTTATATGTATACGCATATATCTATCTTTCTTCTTCACAAAGAGAATCGGAGTTCCCCAAGGAGATACACTCGACCTAATGAAATCCTTGCTAAAAAAATCCTATAATTGCTCCTTCAACTCGACTGGTGCCATCTGATATTGTGAAATAGAAATGAGCTGAGTGACTGACTCCAAGTCAATACAGAAGTAAATATCATGGTCAGGTGGAATACCAGGTAGGTCAATCAGAAAAACCTCATAAAACTCACTCACGTCTGGTATGGACTCAAGTGTAGAAGTCTTCATACTAGTATCCCGAATGTGCGCCAAGTACTCCAAACACCCCTTCTCCACTAACCGAAGACCCCTAAGGAATGATATCACCTTATTCGGAGCATGACTAGAAGCACCTCGCATCTCTTCACTCTACTCTAGGAATCCCTGGCATGGCTAACGTGATTGTCTTGGTGTGATAGTCTAAGATCGCATGGTACAAAGATAACTAATCCATCCCAAGTATAGCATCAACATGTACCATAACTAACACCTTTAAATCCACTTGAGTATCATATTCCAAAAATGTAACCACACACGATTGATATACCCGGTCTACCATTATAAAATCCCAAAGAGGATTAGAAATATGTACAGGCAAATAAAATGACTCACATAGTATATCCAAACTCAAAGAAAAGTAGGTAGACACATAAGAATAAGTAGAGCATGTATAAAATAGCACCGAAGTTGATCTATGACAACCCAAAATACTACATGTGATGACGGTATTCAAAGCCTTTGCCTCTTTCCTACCCGAGAAAGCATAAAAATAGGCACAACCACCCTCAGACTGAGTACCCACGCGATCACCACCTCGTCTAGTCTGGATCGACCCTACCAGAAATTGAACCACCTCTACTACTCTAAGCGCCTCCTCTGGCTTGCGGTTGTGCTGATCTAGGTGCAGAAGCGTAAGGACCCTGGAACAAAACCATCATGCCTAAGTCTGGGACACTCCCTCCAGAAATACCCTAGGTCTCCATACTCATAAAATCACATGTTGACCATGGTAGGCTAAGAAGAACTCAAATAGCTATACTGCTTTCCACGGCCTGAAGGCGTGGAAGAGGGACCCTGGGAACTCTATCCCCCACTGGTCGAACCACGCTCATATACTAGAATTGATGCATACATGGTCTTGCTAGACTGGGGATGATGATATTCTCTCTTATGATAACTTCAGCTCCTAGGAGGAGTACTACTATAGGCACCAACATACCGGACCCTTTTGCCCTCTCGTTTCTTAAAACCTTGTTGTCGAATCATCTCTATATCTTTGTCGGCATCCACTACCTCCTGAAATGAAGCTCTTCAAGTAGCACTTTGAGTGACACCCAAACAAATCGGAATAGACAATCCCCTAACAAACATTTGTACTCTCTCTGTCTTGGTAGGAAATATCATCATAGTTGTTACGATTCACTTTTTATGCAGGTGAGCGCATAAGAGCTACTAAGAATTTAGGATGGTACGAATAATATTTTTTTAGAGTCACCACCTAATTTATAGGTAAATTAGGAAAACCAATGTATAAAGGTTTATTCAACTTCATTGAAAAGTCCTATCTAAACTCGAGTCTAGGTAAGGGTTCTGGTGATCTCCCGGGGAAGGTGTTAGCACCCTGATATTAAGGATCTATATAATACGATTGATCTATGGATTCTATAGCATGCTTCAAAATGATTTAAATTGCTTAAGATTTTAAAATTCGCAAAATAACTTGTAATTTTCATTCATTCAAACTCAAGGTTTTGTTTTAAAACAAAGAGTTAAACTTCTGCCAAAAATAGTATGCACGGGTAATTTAGTCTTTTTCATTTTCGGACCAAGAACACTCAAATGTGAATTTGAGTAGAACTCCACATTCAGTCTAACCATATTGACTAATTTTACAATTGAATCTTTAAAATCCTTTCCAAGTTTTGAAAGTGGTATAATTTCATTTTAGGAGACAAGTTGGTTTTGAAAATAAAGTAATATACAAATATTTTTTGTTCCTTTTTGCATGATATATCACCCAAGGCTAAACCATATCATACATTGCAAAAACCTTAACATCAAGTCCAAGATAAGTTTTTTTATTCAAAATGTGTTTAATTGGGCTTAGCCCGTAACTAAGCTTTCAAGTATCTATTTCAGCCCGATTCTAAGTCTGAATTTTAACAGTTATATTTCGAGTCACTCAGGCCCAATTCTAGGTCCCTTTTGATCAGCCAGTTTTACTTTTAAAACTCAAAGCCCAATATTTAAATTGAAGTCCAAGTTTTAGCATTTAAATCAACCCAGTTTTATTCTTAAAAATCAGTAGCCCGTTTTCTAATTTTTACAAACTCTTTGGTATCCAAAACAATTCCTTTTATTCGACCCCCAATTTAAACAAGTTTTGAAAATTATTTATTGATGATCTAAGCTAAAAAGATCTATGTATCGTTTGCCTATCCTTGATTATAACCATAAATAGGTTCCAATATATCAAAGTATTTTTTATTACAATATATATATATATATATATATATATATATATATATATATATAGAAATGAAAAATGATAGAGAGTTTAGGCTGGTGGGCCTATGGAAGCCCATCAATTAGCTATTTTCACCCATAACTGGGCCTTCATGCAAATATTAGATTCTCTTGCTTTTATCTCGACCAAAACAAATTTATTGGGCCTCAGCCCAATCATCTAAGTGTGAGACACTCTCGAACTCGTCTGAATGAGAAGATGGGACTTGGCATAATGCAGTAGGGAGGACAAAGAGAGGGCACAAATAAATACCCAAGTTAGACGTACCCAAAATTATAATGCAAATATTAACTAAACTAACAACCTATAATTAGAATAAATCAAGTAAGGCACTTAATGGGCCCAACTGTCAATCAGCAAGTAGGGCAGGAAGAGGATAACATACCGTAGGCTAAGTCCAAACTATTATAAGAGTGCAGAGAGGGCAAATAGAATAACAAGAATGGGTCAGGCCCAAAACATAGTCATCGAAAAAATAGAGGGTGCTAACAGAAATGAGTTGGGCCCAACAAACACTCATAATATGGCACATATGAATTGTGTACAAGATAATATACAACCTATTTCATTCCATATACTAAGTATATTCAGTATACAACATGTATGCCATGATGTATACTGTCATGTACTTAAATGAACAACACATGACACTAATATGTAGAGGCTAAAATAAGATACACACAACAACTGGTCAGATTTACCTATGACCTTAGGCATTTAGTACATACAACAAAGTCACATTGGTCTTACATGTGTTACCAGATTCATATGAGAGAGGAAAAACATTCATGTTGCAGATGTACATCTAATGTTACTAGTTTCCATGGCTTCAGGAACATAAAAGACATACAAGTAAATCTCAGTCCATACAAAGCTATTCAACCAAGTATCAGTATGTTATTTTCTAAATTTAGACCCTATTTGGACTAGATGAGTATGTTTGACACTTGACAAGTGATGTACAATCAACTGTTGAATCATAACAGGTATACATATACTCAAACCAGACTAGATGCAGAGCTATCCACATAAAGAAATGGTAGATTTGTTCTAGATGGTTGTGAGAAGATGTTTGTTAGACCCTTTAAAGACTATTGGAAACATACCAAGGGTGGGGAAGACAACTAGAACATTTAATAGTCTTGGCTATATGAAAACAAAGGAGAGTTCAATTTCAGTCACAGCTCTTTCAAATTGCTGGAAACAAATACACCATATTACACAAAGATTATGACTTAACTCCTTTATTCAGGGGTAAATCAAGGTCATAGACAAACATATAGAGGTGATTTCACTCAGTTGCACATAAACACATTTAACTATAGATTAAGCCAACAAACATCAACCCAGAAATGTCACAAACATGCATCCGCACCCTTTAAAACTACCTATACTTGGGATACATTTTAGAATCAAGTCAAACAGTTAGCAAGGCCAACATATAATGCAGCCATTCTACTGATTTTATCAAAGTCCTTCCCAACACTCTATCATGCTCCTAGATCACACTACATACTTCAAATTAGCTTACAAGGACACTTTAAAATATCACGAGTTTGCAAACAACACATTCTCACACATATCACTTATTGAACTAAGAGCAAACAAGGACATCATACCTTTAAAAACAAAAATTGCATTCAAACCTATGTAACAAGTTCTAAGAGTTCAAATAAGTTTAATTTTAGCACTATATCAATGACACAACACCATTTTAAAACCTATTCAAGTATGAACCTACTCTACACATATTCCAAATAACTTCTTAAGACATCAACAATTCATTTTTAGCTCAAATGAATTCAGAATTGTCATCTTAACATTATTCCTAACAATCCATCTATGATTAGGCTAATATCAAGTGTTCTAACATTCTATGTATGATTTAAACAAAATCTTAAGCTAACATGGTGAACATTAACAGTGATTTATGCATTCTAGACATGCTAACAATTATCCTAATACCTAACAACAGTGATAGACCTTAGCTAAACATGTTAAACTGATCTATAAATAGCCTAATCACAAGTCATGTGACTTCAAGTGTTCATACATGATTAATGTAACCTTAAACTAACATGATAAGCACTTAACACACAAACAATCACAATAATATACTCTAACAATGATTACAATTGATAAAAGCATGTTGGACATTAACCTAGTAAACACAAACAATCATTAATCTTAACTAATCATACTAATCAATGGTTTAATGAACACAAACGACACGTAATTTAGCTAAACATGCTTACATTCGTAGTAATGAAAGACTAAAACATGCTAACACTTAACCTAATAGTCTCAACAGTAACTAATGTCGATTAAAAATATGCTTAGCAAACACATAACACCTAATAGCAGATTACATAACATAATTTTAAAAAACAATTAAAGGGAAAGTGTTTACATTGTGTGGAGGTAGCCTAGGGATCGAATCTGAAGTATGTTCTTCCCTCCGACGACCTCAATACTCGCAAACACACAAAAAGAGGGGTTTTAGTAACTGAAGGCTAATAAAACTAGATCTACGTTCCCCAAAATGGTTTGGATCGCAACTTAAGTTAAATTAACTAATTTAAACTCAATTTAAGCTTTCAATCAATGTGAATGCTTAATAATCAATTTTTGGACCTCTGAAAATTTAGGAGAAGGGTATGTATTTATAGATGGATATGGAACCCTAGCCGAGACGCTCAAGTCGGTGTGGGAGAGCAGCAAATTGGGGGGGATACCTTTATTCAATTCGATTCTCAACCAATGAGAATGGATAATTTAAAATCAAAACAAGAAAAAATCAATTAAACAATCGCAGAAAAAGCACAAGTAAATAAAGGGGTAACCTCACCTTATGGGGGTGGGGTTCCGGTGGCGTGGTGATGTAATACGGCAAGAGACATTAATGCTCTTGCCATTTTCAGCATCCGTGGCTATGAAAAAACTTGTGGGTACGATCTTGTTTAGCCATTTTTAGCAATTGAGGTCAAGCCCTTGTGGGGCGTAACCTCACCTTATGGGGGTGGGGTTCCGGTGGCGTGGTGATGTAATACGGCAAGAGGCATTAAAGCTCTTGCCATTTTCAGTAATCGTGGCTCTGAAAAAACTTATGGGTATGATCTTGTTTAGCCATTTTTAGCAATTGTGGTCAAGCCCTTGTGGGGGGTAACCTCACCTTATGGGGGGTGGGGTTTCGGTGGCGTGGTGATGTAATACGGCAAGAGACATTAATGCTCTTGCCATTTTCAGCATTCGTGGCTCTGAAAAAACTTGTGGGTACAATCTTGTTTAGCCATTTTTAGCAATTGTGGTCAAGCCCTTGTGGGGGGTAACCTCACCTTATGGGGGTGGGGTTTCGGTGGTGTGGTGATGTAATACGGTAAGAGACATTAATGCTCTTGCCATTTTCATCATCCGTGGCTGTGAAAAAAATTGTGGGTACGATCTTGTTTAGCCATTTTTAGCAATTGTGGTCAAGCCCTTGTGGGGGGGGGGGGGTAACCTCACCTTATGGGGGTGGGGTTCCGGTGGCGTGGTGATGTAATACGGCAAGAGACATTAATGTTCTTGCCATTTTCAGCATTCGTGGCTCTGAAAAAACTTGTGGGTACGATCTTGTTTAGCCATTTTTAGCAATTGTGGTCAAGCCCTTGTGGGGGTAACCTCACCTTATGGGGGTGGGGTTCCGGTGGCGTGGTGATGTAATACGGCAATAGACATTAATGCTCTTGCCATTTTCAGCATTCGTGGCTCTGAAAAAACTTGTGGGTACGATCTTGTTTAGCCATTTTTAGTAATTGTGGTCAAGCCCTTGTGGGGGTAACCTCACCTTATGGGGGTGGGGTTTCGGTGGCGTGGTGATGTAATACGGCAAGAGACATTAATGCTCTTGCCATTTTCAGCATTCGTGGCTCTGAAAAAACTTGTGGGTACGATCTTGTTTAGCCATTTTTAGCAATTGTGGTCAAGTCCTTATGGGGGTAACCTCACCTTATGGGGGGCGGGGTTCCGGTGGCGTGGTGATGTAATACGGAAAGAGACATTAATGCTCTTGCCATTTTCAGCATTCTTGGCTCTGAAAAAACTTGTGGGTACGATCTTGTTTAGCCATTTTTAGCAATTGTGGTCAAGCCCTTGTGGGTGGTAACCTCATCTTATGGGGGGTGGGGTTCCGGTGGCGTAGTGATGTAATACGGCAAGAGACATTAATGCTCTTGCCATTTTTAACATTCGTTGCTCTGAAAAAACTTGTGGGTATGATCTTGTTTAGCCATTTTTAGCAATTGTGGTCAAGCCCTTGTGGGGGGTAACCTCACCTTATGGGGGTGGGGTTCCGGTGGCGTGGTGATGTGATACGGCAAGAGACATTAATGCTCTTGCCATTTTCAGCATCCGTGGCTCTGAAAAAACTTGTGGGTACGATCTTGTTTAGCCATTTTTAGCAATTATGGTCAAGCCCTTGTGGGGGTTATGGTTTCCATGCCCTAATGCTTGTATAATGGAAAGGATATATGCCTTTTCCTCCTCTTAGAAACCAAATTGGGTTGGGCCTGGGCCTGGGCCTTTTGGCTTGGGCTCAGATGAAACTTTAATTAAAGGGAAATTAGCCCAATGCGTTTTAAGTAGCTTTAATTAACGGTGGCCACATTTTGCAAGTCTGGTCACATTTTAAATTAAGAAATTAAAATCTGTAAATAACTTAATTAAATTAATAGATTCATTTTAAGTCTAAATTTGACACTAATTAGAGCTCGGGAAATTTAAACTCACATAAAATCCTTTAAAATTTAAAACGACTTAAAAATTGAGATGTAATTCCCTTATCATATCTAATTAGTCAATTTTCCGATTTTGACGGAGCGAAATATTAATACCTTAATATTAAGAACTCTTTTCAAGCAATTACATTTATAATTGTTGTTTAAAATTCACAATTATGATTAATGATCAAAATTGTGTAAAATTAGGACATGATATACAATATATATATATATATATATATATATATACCAAGTGATATTTTGTCAAATGAAATGACAAAATACTCTCGAAATAATTTTGTAAATTCATATTTCTTTGTGAAAAAATATATTTCACTCCGTCTGTGACCTGGGAACCTTAAATGATTAAATAAAATTATTGGAGGGCAAAATTTAGGTGTTAATAACTGCTCTTTCGTTATTCGAGGATGGCTAGACCATCTCTGAGCAGCGAAATTTGACTGACCTAGTTTTTAGCCGACCAATAGGGAAGTACTTCTCGTTTTATGCATATTTTAAAAATTGTGGTCGGACCCTGATTTTTGGATTCCCTAAATATCTCAGGTTGCATGAGAACTCAGGCCATTTGTAGTTCGACTTAATTAAACTACTAAAAAGCTGATAAAACAAAAGTATCAAACCAGAAAATTCCAAAATGATTTTGTTGAAGTATGGCCGATCCTCGGAGATTGAGTGGCCTACATATCCCCTATTATTGGGTATCAGGTCACTTTTAGTTCGACTCATTGACTCGAAAAGAGTATCCCTTATGTGGGAAACCCTTTGACCCTTCTGGTATATGCCCAACCGGTTACGGGTTTTAAAAATAAAATTCCTCATAATTTATGAGCGAGGTCAGTGTGGAGTGATGTTCAAGATCATGTGCAGAGATCTTGATTCTCATTGACATATATTTTCGACCGACTGTCTAAGAACAAGTTCCATATTTGCCTTGCATGTGTCTGGATCTGGTCTGTGTACTTTCCACCTCCGGTGGCTTTGACCTGTTTCCATATGCTGAGACTTGCATGTTGATTATTTATATTTTTATACCTGCGCGACTTTGTTTGTTGTACCCTTTTGGGTGACTTCTTTTGCGCGGTTGACACTTATGACACCATCTAGATCTGTTTGATTTTTGTTGTTTGAGCAGATGCCACTTCTGACACCGTCTGGCTCTGTTGTGGTTGTTCAAGCGGATGTCACCTGAGACACCATCTAGCTCCGTTGACTTGCTGGGGAATGTTTGTTTGAGCGGATGTCACTTGCGACAACATTTGGCTCTATTGACTTTGTGGACTTGCTTGTGTAATGTTGTTGACCCTATGGTGTAATATTGTTGGATTGGTTGCCACTTTCGACATCATCTGGATCATGTGTGAATGGACCTCTCGGCATACAATTTGTATGAATGACCCTTTTGACAGTGTTTGTGTGAATATCTCTCTCGACATGTTGTTTGTATGAATGACCCTCTCGACAATACTTGTATGAATGACCCTCTCGATAATGTTTATATGAATGACCCTCTCGAGAATGTTTGTATGAATGTCCCTCTCGACATGTAATTTGAATGAATGGATATCCCGACAAGAAATTTGTATGAATGCTCATTTCGGCAGTGTTTGTATGAATGACCATCTCGGCATGCAACTTGTATGAATGGCTTCTCGGCATGCAGTTTGTATGAATGGCCCTCTCAACAGTGTTTGTATGAATGTGCCTCTAGACATTATTTGTATGAATGTCCCTCTCGGCATGTAATTTGACTCTTAGGAATGAAGACGGTGACTTTTGAACGGAATTACATCGATCGGAATTTGGGTTGAAGACTGCGGTCTTTTGACTATCACTTTGGCTTTTGGAACGAAAACTGCAACCTTTCGACTGGAATTACAGCATTCTAACTTCGTAGTGAATACTACAACCTTTTTTGCCAGGATTACATCACCTGATTCTTGGAGCAAAGACTGTAGCCTTTCAACTTGAATTACATCACTTTGACCTTTGAATGAAGATTGCAGCCCTTTAATCGAATTTATATCATTCATACTCTTGGAATGAAGACTGCGACCCTCTGATCGGATTTACATCATTTTGACTCTTTAATACGACTCTCGTGGCTGGATTATATTTCATTATTATTCTTCTAGACTCTCAGGGTCAGGTTGTATCTTTTTACTTTGTGCCATTTATGGCATATTTCCTCTAGTTACGGCTCTCAGGTCCGATGTTGTGTCTTTGCTTTATCGATGGCACTCGAGGCTTGGCGGTTGTCTTCGGTGTCGGAGTGTTTTTCTATTGTACCTATTTCATTCATGAACAACACAAGTTAGTAGAAAAACCGCATTGTCCTTCTAACGATGTTTTGGTGACCTGTAATCATAGAAAGTGTTCTTAGTTTCCTATGGGGTCGATCCGTATTGCCGACTCTCGTTGTCGCTTCTTTACTTTTTTTGTTTCGACCCCTTTTTCGATTTTGGCATAATGAGAGAAAATATTTTGAATCGAAATATTTGAAAATATTTTAGGAAGTGGAATTTTGACTAAAACATTTTATATAACTAAAATATTGTTAACTCATGTCATGACATATACGCTTTGAGTGAGGTTCTTAGACTGTCTTTGGCATTCTGCTTTTGCTCTTTGCTCCTTTCAGTGAAATATTCGAGACACCCTTGAAAATTTACCCCAGTTGCAGATTTGGATCGGATGACTCTCGCGCCGATTTGCATTTGAAGGAATTTTTTAGTTTCTCTCAAAAATTCTGCCCTAGTTTATGTGCTTGGACCGACTAATCATTTGAGCCAGTCTATTGGTGGAATTGTTCAGATCTCCTCAAACATTCTACCCAGTTTATACTTTGTGAGGCGATCCTTCGAATTCTTGATGTCTCTGAGGCTTCCAAGGGGTTTCTTTGGTGTTTTGTTTGGTACGACCGAGCTCGAAGAGTGCCTACATATCTCATCTCGGGAATCAGGTCAAAACATAGTTCAGAACCAAAGTTGGTTGATTTTTATAATAATGCAACCGAACTCGAAGAGCGCCTACATATATCTCTTTGGGAATCAGCTCATTTTGTAGTTCATACTACAGGGCAATATGGATTTTTCTAATTAATACGACCGAGTTCGAAATGGACGCCTACGTATCATATTTTGAGAATCAGGTGCTTACGTAGTTCATTACAAAGAATGTGGGGTTTGATAATTATGCGACTGAGTCCGTATTGGACGCCTACGTATCCCATTTTAGTAATCAGGTCCTCATGTAGTTCGTTACAATGAATGATTTGGTTTTTCTAATGTAGTTACAAGCAAAGAAGTGCGATTACAAGCAAAAGAAAAAAATGTGGTTACAAGTAAATGAACTATTACAAGAAAAGGTGATTAAGAACTTGAGGAGCATGTCTTCACATGTAGTACCGCTTGATTATGTCTGAGTTGATTGATTTGGGCCACTTTGACCATCTATTTCTGCGAGGATGACAATTTATCATGACAGTACCTTGCGCACCATATAAGGAGGCCCTTGCCAGTTGGGTGCGAACTTTCCTTTGTACTCGTCCTGGTATGAAAACACTCGTTTGAGTACTAGTTGTCCTATTTGAAAGATCTGGGCTCTCACCCTCTTGTTGAAGGCGCGTGCCATTCTCTGTTGATATAGTTGATCATGACATACAACAACTATCATTTTTCGTTGATTAGAGCCAGGTACTAATATCTTTTTTGGACCTATTCTGTGTTGTCTAGTTCTGCTTCTTGTATGATTCTCAGTGAGGGTATCTCTACATCGGTTGGTATCGCTTTTTCAGGACGTAAACAAGCAAGTAAGGAGTTGCTCCGGTTAAAGTCCAAGTGGTTTTTGGTACCTATCAATGTGTATGGCAGCTGCTCATGCCAACACTTGTAGTTGCTAGTCATTTTTCTCAATATTCTCTTCATGTTCTTGTTTGCTACCTCTACGACTCCGTTCATATGTGGCCTATATGCGGTCGAATTCTGATGAGTGATACGAAATTGTTCACTGATGCCTTTCATCAGATGACTATTCAAGTTGGCTTCATTGTCTGTTATAATTGACTCTGAGATGCCGAATTGGCATTTAATATTGTTGCACACAAAATCAGCTATCACTTTCTTTGTTATCGACTTATGAAAGTAGCTTCAACCCACTTCGTGAAGTAGTCTATGGCGACTAGGATGAAGTGATGTCCATTGGATGCCAATGGCTCTATAGGAACAATGACATCCATGCCTCAAGCTACCAACGACTAAGGTGAGCTCATGACATTAAGTTCATTTAGAGGGACCTTGATCAGATCTTCATGAAACTGAGATTGATGTCATCTTTGCACAAATCGACTATAGTCAGTTTCTATTATCATCCAATAGTAGCCTACTCTTAAAATCTTTTTGGCCAAGATGAACCCATTTATGTAAGGTTCGCAAGTTCTAGTGTTTACCTCTTCTAACAACTTTGTGGCCTCTACAGCATTGACGCATCTGAGTAGCCCTATATCATGCGTCCTCCTGTAGAATACTCCCTTGTCCAGGAAGAAACCATTGGTCATTCTTCTAATGGTCTTCTATTGATTGTATGTAGTGTTCTCAAGATACTCTCCATTTTCCAGATATGTTCTTATGTCGACATACCATGGTTTACCATCTGGTTCGACTTCTACATGGGAACAGTAGGCATGTTCTTCCTTGATGCTGATCTCTAGCGGGTTAATGACTACTTTTAGGTTGCTGAATCATGGATGGTATAGTTCCAAGAGTGTCAGCGAACTCATTCTAAGCCCTCATTGTGTGCCTGAGTTCGATCTTTCTGAATCTGTTGCACAATCTCTATGCGACGTTGACATATGGCAAAATCTTCTCATTATTGGTGGCTCATTCTCCTCAGACCTAGTAAATCAGTAGATCTGAGTCTCCTATTACCAAGAGTTCTTGAATATCCATGTTGATGTCTACCAGAAGTCCCAGGATATATGTTTTGTACTCTACTATATTGTGCACTAGAAGTTGAGCTTGACTACCATCGGGCAATGTTAACCCATTTCTGAAACCAAAACTGCTCTGATTCCTGACTCTTTGTAGTTGAATGCACCATCGAAGAACATTCTCCATCTTGAGTAGGCTTCGATCGTTTCTTCCTCAATTGTCAGAACCTCCTCATCCGAGAAGTATTTCCTTAAGTGTGCGAACTCTTCGTCGATTGGACTCTCTACTAGCAAATCGACCAATGATTGCACTTTAAAAGCTTTCTAGACCACATATTTAATGTCGAACTCACTCAGAAGCATTTGCCATTTGGCTAGTTTCCCTAGAGGCATGGGCTGGCAAAAGATATACTTCAATGGATCCATCTTAGATATCATGTGAGTAGTGTACACTGACATGTAATATCTCAATTTTTCTGTTATCCATGTCAGTGACAACATGTCTTTTCCACCAGAGTAAATCTTGATTCACAGGTAGTCGTCAACTTTTTGCTGAGATAATAGATTGCTCATTCTCTCTTTCCAGTATTGTTGCATTGAGCTAACATGCATCCAAATGCATTGTCTGACACCGACAAATACAGTAGTGGGCTTCCTGGCCTGGGAGGAACCAAAACTGGCGGGTTGGAAAGATATCTCTTGATAGTGTCGAAGGCTTTTTTGGCACTCATCCATCCACTTAGTGGGTGCATCCTTTTTCAGTAGATTGAGGATGGGGTACATGATCACTGGTAGACTGGCTATGAAGTGCCCAATGTAATTCAGCCTTCCCAGGAAACTCATGATATCCTTCTTAGTTTCTAGTGGTGGTAGATCTTAAATGACTTTAATATTTGTAGGATCTAGTTCTATGCCCCTGTGGTTGACTATGAATCCCAACAATTTCATGATAGGCACTCCAAATGCACATTTGGCCGGATTTAGTTTCAGATTAAACTTGTGGAGTCTGTCGAAGAACTTTTGCAAGTGTATGATGTGGCCGAAGCCTTCTCACGAATTGATTATGACTTCATCCACGTAGATCTCGATTTCTTTATGCATAACGTCGTGGAATATGGCGGTCATTTCCCTCATGTAAGTAGCGCCGACATTCTTGAGATCGAACGACATTACACGTTAGTGGTATACACCCTATGGAGTGATAAATGTCATTTTCTGAGCATTTTCTACGCTCATCAGAATCTTAAGGTAACCAACAAAGCAATCCACAAATGACTGTAATTCATACTTTGCACAGTTATCGATAAGTATGTGAATATTTGGAAGTGGAAAATTGTCCTTGGACTAGCTCGGTTGAGATCTCGATAGTCCACACAAATTATGATTTTCCTGTTCTTATTTTGTACTGGCACGATATTGGCCAACCATGTAGGGTGTGGGGTTACCTCCACGACCATTGACTTTATTTGTTTCTCGACTTCATCCTTGATTCTTATACTGAGATCAGGTTTGAACTGTTGAATTTTCTGTTTAACCAGGGTGAATCCCTCGTTGATAGGTAGCTTGTAAGTTAGTGTAAGTGATCGACCCAGGCACATTCGCGTACGACCACGCGAATACGTTGACGTACTCTCTTAACATATTTATTAATTCTTCCTTTCTGGGCGCGTCTAGGTACACGCTTATCTTGGTTTCCTTAACCATTTCCTCGTCTCCGAGGTTAATCACTTCTATTTTGCCCAAATTAGGTGTCTGCCTCATACTGATATTTCTCATCGATGAGATCTTCTGGTAAATCTGCTTCTTCATCATACTCCTCATATTCTTTTCCATATGTATCACTCGATTCACTTGTCTCGCGACATGTTATGACATTATGAGTTGTTTTAATGTTATTATTGAAAAGCAAAGCAAATCATTGTTAGTGTATAAAAATATGTTATATATATATAAACAAAGAGACTATTTTTGCGTAAATGAGGCTTTCATTGATTTTGATAAAAGTATAAATTGTGGTCCTGACTCGGATCAACATCGAGTCATTCCCATTTTTTTGAAAAATACATAAAATGGTAAAGACATAAATGGTGAATTCTCGGGACTCAACCGATCTCCATCAATTTCGCAAAATAAATTTAAAAAATTTCTCTCTACCGAGGAGCGAAAAGTGGCGTAGAGGTCCAGTTGGTCAGCTGCTCATCTGGGTTAGTGTCACGGATTGTGGGTGCTTTGAAGCATTCCTTTAGTATGGTGCACACTTTTCTTCTTAGAACAGTATCCCCAAACCTTCTTCTGGATCCCCGTCGTTGTGCATGGGCATGCGGATCGAAAATGATTGGTACAAACTCAGGAAAGGCTTTCTCATCTGTGGATGACCTCTCTTTTTCTATTCAGCATCAGAGGCTTCTGTGGAACTTGGTATGTATCCCAGGCTGAAGTGATACTCATTACCCGAAATTGACATTGGTTCTAGAATGACTTGGAGCTCTCATCCTATGCCTTTTCCGGGCTAAAACCTATTCTGGAGCATAGTTATGGTGACCAACTTGTAGGACAATAGTATCGAGATTTCCTCATCGTCCTCTCAGTGGGAAGATCCCATTAGTTCCACTACATGGAAATTCGTATATGTCGGGACTACTTCTATCACAGGTATAGAGTTGTTAGAGTAGTTGTGAATGCTACCCGCTCCATGGATTACGACCTCGTGGTCTTCCTAGACAAACTTATGTGATTGGTGGAGAGATGATGGCATAACTCCGGCCATATGTTCCATGGTCTCCTAAGTAGAAGATTGTAGTTGACACTGATGTCCTTGACCTGAAACTCAGTGGTGAACTCAACGGCCCTCATTTGTATTATGAGGTTCATTCCACCTGTGAAATCACATTGTGCGTCGTCAAAGGCTCTTACATTGGTATGACTCTGGTGTATTTTTCCAATGTCATAGCCTAATTGCTTCAATATGGACTCGGGGCATATATTGAGCCCAGTCCCATACAAGTACTCAAGATATAACTTCGCCCCTGCATTTGATAGTGATGTAGAGTCCTTTGTTCTGAGCCATTCCTTCCCTTGGCAATTCATCATTAGAGAATGAAATCTGATGTGCCATGATGTCGTGGCCTACGATTTTGACCATTTTTGCTACTTGTCCCAGCTGGTATGTGGACTTCATCTAGCGCCTTCATTAGGGATTGACGTGTTGCGTAGAGCTCAAGAGTAGTGACATCATTGATATTATGTCCTATGTTTTCTGCAGGTGTTCAACAATAGAGTATTTTTTTAGCTGCATCCTGCACCAAAAGTCTTCGGCCTCCCCATCAATGATGGCCCTTCTTTGATTGGTTTCTTTATGGGGCGCTTCTTGTGCTAGTTATTTGGGAGCATAGTACATTCCCGATCTCGTCAGCCCTTGAACAACGATTGCAAGCTCTTTTCTGGGAACCAGAATGGCTACTTCTGGTACTAGAATCACAAATGGATACTTTGGAGCTAGGATAAATACATTGAAATTGGGACGCTCTTGCAACGTGAGAGAGGCAATAGTGCGCTCTAGGCTTTCAATACCCTCTTGAGCCAATGGTTGGCATACCGTCCAATCTTTCTCTCAGTCTATCATGTGGATGTGCTTAGACCATGAATTGGAAGGGGATTTGTATTCACATTTGGTTCTTCAGCCTCCAGAATGATCTCATGTTTGCCAATCAAATCCTGCAACTTTTGCTTTAGATTAATTCAATCTTTCGTTGTGTGCCCATTCCCCTAGAATGATAAACACAAATTTGGTCGGGTCTATAAAAATGACTCATTTGGTTGGCAGGCTTTGGCGACATGACTTTGATGAGACCAGCGATGTTTAATTTGGCGAACAGACTGGTTCGCGTTTATAGAAGCAGAGTGAGTATTCGATGAGGCTTTTTCTCAAATTTTGGACGTGGCAAGTCATATGTGGCCGGAGGCGACTAATAATGGTGATTTTGCATGTTTTGAGGCGCTTGGTACGTGGGCGCGAAAGTGTGGTAATTTGGATATGGAGCTTAGTAAGTGGGTATAAGTGTTTGGTAGTTTAGTTGTGGAGCTTGGTAGTTTGGATGTGCGTAATATACTAGAACAGGGTTGTAGGGTGATGGAATATAGTTGCTCGGATGAGGAAATTGGTGTTATTGTGATCATTTCTTTATACGACTTATCGGTCTAGGGATGTGAAAGACATTTGCCACATCTTCTTTCTTCTTCTTTGCGGTTCCAGTAGAGTTTGACGTGCCAGCTTTGTAGTCAATGCTGACAATTTTTTCAGTTTTGAGGCCATCCTCTATTGCCTCTCCATTCTGACTAAATCAGCAAACGGCCTCCCAGCCATAGCCAACATTTGATCATAGTAGTCCAACTCCTGAGATCAAATGAATGTTGAAACTAGTTCTTCCTCACTCATTGGAGGCTGTACTTGGGCGGCTTCGGCCCTCCACCTACTTACATGCTCGCGGTAGGTTTTTGTTCATTTTTGGCAGATCTTCTCCAAAGAGTAGTAGTCAAGAACGTTTTCCACATTGAAGTAGAATATATCCATGAATGCATTCGCTATTCCTTCTCATGAGTCCAATGGCTACTATCTTGTGTTGTGAACCATTAAAATACTTCGCCTGTGAGGCTTCGGGTAATGAGCCTCATTATCAGTGCCTCATTTCCTTTGGCGTTGACCAGTTGGTCGCAGTAATCTCTCAGATGGGCTTTGGGGTTTTCCGTGCCATTTAAGATTTCAAATTTTGGCACTTTGAAGCCCTCTAGCAAGTCCAAATCTGGATGCATGCGGGAGCCCTTATTAGCCTTTTCGAATAGATCCATCATTTTCTATTCCATATCTGTGTCCTTTCGGTCCTGCTTGGCCCTCCAGGCCTTTTCCATCTTCTCGTAGTAATCCAATTCTAGCGAGGAGTCAGTGGGAGTGATTGGAGTATGGAAGGATACAGCGGGGTGCGCGCGGCGACTTTTAGGAGTTTCCGCAGCTCTGGGAGTAGTATGGCTAGTAGTGTTTTGGTGGATACTAGGATTAGCATAAGTAGGTGGTGCTTGAAAAGCAAGCACCGAATGAGAAGACCCAACTATGTGGTTGGCTTTTACTGGAGGTGGTGTTTGGTACGAAGTACCAGCATGAGTATTTGTGAAATGTTCGGGTACGGGTGAATTCAGAGATAGAAAAGGTGGTGGAGGCCTTCTTGCTTCTCTGGCAGCGTTGATAGCTTCATTTATCGTAACTTGCTCTTGTAGGTCTGCAACTTTCTTAAACAATAAAGTGATCACGTCCTTACAGTGCGAGGCGTTCTGGAGGTCTTGAGACACAACGTTCTCAATTAGAGCATTCTTATTGCGAGTGTCCTCGGGAGTACCAGTCATGTTTGCTGAGTTTTCTTGGTTTAGAGATGTTGCCCCGACCTTTGATCTAGTGAAGTATGCAGTGTATCGCAACGGATCGACCCTTTTATATAAGAAGAAAACAACTCAAAAAGAAAATGGCATTAGTATGTTAGTCGAAAATCATAAATGCAAGATATAGAAAATAGTATCAAACAAGGCACATAGACTCTTGTACTCGATCCGAACTCTTGATTGATTTTTCCATTCCGGGGGTATTTTTGTCATTTTGGCCAATTTTGGGTTTTAGGGATTCAATTTGAAGGTTTTGTGGTTGATTTGCCACCACACCGTTGTTTAACCAGAAACTATCCTATAAATAGGGGGATTATAATTTATATAATATAGGGGACGAGTCTTATATAAACTGTCTGTGTATCCCTCATCGGGAAATTAGGCCCTTCCGTAGATTGGGTTACATAGAAATTATATCCTAATTTCTTCTACCTGAATCTTAATTTAACTCTTACCATGCCCAATATGGGTTTCTTACATATCCCTTCTCAGGGCATCAGGTCGAACGTGGTTTCGTTTATAAAAAGTGGAAAAGGTATATCTGGCTGGTTTTAACCAAATGCTCCAGCTCAAACTTAAAAGCTTCACATTCTTGAATGTCGTGTCTAGGAGCCCCTGAATGGTCCAAGCATATCTTCGTCCTCTAAGTGTTTGTGAAGAGTTCCAAGTGGTCTTGAGTGGTCGAACCTTGCCAGTGTGGCACAAGAGTGAGAAGATATCGACGTATGAATTTTCAAAGGCAGTGAAGTTGTAGCTTTAGAGTTGTGTGTCCATGGTGATTCCTTCAACAGGCATAAGAGAGTCATAGACCAGGAGGGAGTGTGGTCCCCATATGTTGTGGATGACTTTCTCATCAATAAGTCTGACGGCTCTTTTCTTGAAGGCCACACATTCATCAGTGTTGTGGCCAGGTTGGCTTCTATGGAACAGACACCTTTTGTGAGAAAAAAGAGGCACAAGTCAGGAGGACATGGGAGCTAGTGTGTGCCAGTCCGACAAATTTTATCCCATCGAAGACCTTGATGTTTCGCACTTCCCTTGGTGCACTCTGAAGTGAGAATCACGAACTCTGAGGGTGATCACCCACTATATTTGGAGATGATCTACGGGGAGGCCCTTGTTGGCGTCCCATAGTGATTAGCAGCTTCGTTAATAACTAGGGTGATTCTTTTGGGTACCCCACTTGTTTCCCATACGTTATTGGGTCATCCTCAGGCAGGTGCGTCAGGGGGACATAGTCGTCCACCATAGTCTTGACCTCTTTAGGGAGGTTTTGTTATTACGGTTTTCCCTCAGGGGACTTTTCAGTTAGTTTCTCTACGAACTCCAAAATGTCATCAACCTCTTTTATCTTGGCTCTGGCCAAGTCGATCTTGTAGTCAAATTCCTTCATTTTGGCTCTTGCCAACTCGATCTTCACATCTATGCTGCAAATCTTGGCCCAAAGTGACTCCTCGGTATCTTCGTCGCTGACCAGATCAATGAATAGTGATGTGGCACTTTGGGTGTCTGGCATTTCCATCGGTAGCAAATCAACCTTTAGGGGAGGTGAATTCAGTCAGCTTTGGTATTTTCTCTTGTCTTTCTTTTGGGTTGGTGTCCGGAATGTAGGATCAATCAAGAGTTCATACGGAACACATGAAAACACACAAGCAGTTTATGTCACAAAAGCACATAAGCAATTATATTATTCGTGTTCCTATACCTCGTTACTCCAAGGCTTTCTACTCATTTGAAGCATAAATGTGCCAAATATTAATTAAATCATTTCCCATAATCATTTCATTATTAATAATATCTTCCCCGATGGGGTTACAAAGCATGAATGAAAAGCAATAAAATCAGAAGAAGTCTTCTCAGGTTGATGATGATGAAGCTCTGTCAGTCTATGCTCTCTTGGCCTTTCGAATGACGGACTGGATCCTGAGATGAGTAGATACCAGAAATAAACTAACCTGCTGACCCTTCTCTGTGGGGGTTATCTGTGCAAGATCATCCATAGCCTCCTTCATACGTGTGTCTAAGTCCTCAAAATACTCGTGAGTGAAGTCTACCTCCTCGGTCAAGCTGGCTATGGCAGTCTGGTCATACTGTATCTTCTCCAAGTATTTAGTATCTCGATCATCCACTTGTCTCTGAATGCGGCGGGCTTTGATCTCGACCTTTGAATCCCAATCCTGTCTGGATTGTAGAGGTTGGGTCCCGGTGCGAGGGTACCTTGCAAATGTGCTCTTAGCCAATCTACATAGACTTCATCATGACCTGCAAAGAGGATTATCGGCTAAAGTCTTTAGACCCCACCGGATTCATCCATTCCACTCTCGAATGATATTGGCAACTCATTTAATATTGTCGCCATCGTAGTCAACCACATATTGCCCCATATTCCCTATTTGGGAGATTACATATTCCCTTCCGAACTATCTTAGGACCCTAAGAGGTGCATATGGTCGGATTCCCCGAATCCCCATAAGTGGAAGGAAAGGGAATTTTCTGCCTCTCACAGATATGGTCTCGGATATGAAGTCGGGAAATATCCACTGAATACTATCCTCTCGGAGCCTATAAAGGATGAAAGACCACCCCTCTTTGGATTTTGTCCTGATGTTTGGATAAGTGACTAGGAGGTCATCTTTTCTATGCTTAGGGTCTCGGTATGATGGAACCTCAATTTTGTGGAGGTGTTTAATGATCCACCATTGGACTAAGAGGTTACAACCTTGGAAGTACCTATGCAGGTTTCGACATTGACTTAAGGCTCGGAAGACGTCGAAAATGATAACTGGGACTAGGTCATAGTATTTGGTTTTCCCATTAGTGGTTATGCCATGAAAGATTGCATGGGTGACAAATATGACCCGAGTATCTATGGCTTGGTATTTAGCTTTGGAAAACACCATGGTTCCTAAGAGATATGTGGAGAAGGCTAGGGGTAGGGTAGCTTCCCAAGTGGCAAAGGAGTGAAACTCTATAGAGTGCTCTACATAACCCTGGGTAGAACCAAATCGGGTATGGAGGTCCTTAAAGGCTACGGTCGAGCCGAATATCCAATCGGTGCTAGCTAAGGACAACATCTTGAGGATCTCACCGGGAGTCAACTTATGGTGCACTAGAAGGTTGCGGTGGGGTTTCTTTCTCCGCCTTATGCAGGTACATACGATGTCTATGCAGTCTCAGATCTTTTCTAGGGTCGGGGTTATCTCAAAATCTCCGAACCTAAAAACCATTATCTCGTTATCCTAATATCTGGTAATAACTTCTAAGAGGTCAGTATTTCCTTTCATGGTCATAAGAGAGGGTATGTGTCCTAGGCAGTTCGTTACTTCCTTTTGTTGTGGGGCACTTAGCCATGACCACCAAATTTTTAGCATCTCAAGTGCTTCGGTAACCATGTTGAATTTCAAGTTTGTAGGCATCTACAAAATAAAACACGGTTAGTCCCCCCCCATGGAACATTCATTACATAAGGCACGTTAAATGCTTCCATATAGCAAGTAGTTAGATGCAGTTCCATCGGGTTGGTGACCGTCAGGACACGAGGGAGTTAGCATGTCAGGTCCAGGTAGGTCTGATATACTCGAACCTGTCTAAGTCAGTATGCGCTAGTTCAAGGGGTTTGGCTTCACTATATCCTAATTGTACTAGAGTGGTTTAGAAAATGGCTTTAGGGGACAACCCAGGGTGAACCGTTGTCGACTATTGGAACGATCGCGTACCAACTCAGTCTTCAATATGTTCCAAGGAAAGGTTTTTGGTTTTATATTGTAGGGTGACTGCGAAATCCGCATAATCACTTTTGTGCACTGGTGCAAGTGTATGTGCATGCCATATGGCGGAAGATGAATACATGAATGAAAATTATAATTGCGGTATTTAAACACATAGGCAATTTATATCATTTTAAAAAGCATGTTGTAATGGATCCCTTATGGTTAGAACCTAGGTTTATCCCTAGTGGAGTCTTCATCTGTACTGTTCGCTTTTTACGAGGGTGAGCGCATAAGAGCTACTAAGAATTTGGGATGGTGCTCTAAGTCGGATAATATTTTTTTAGAATTGCCACCTAATTTATAGGTAAATTAGGAAAACCGGTGTGAAAGAGTTTATTCAAATTCATTGAAAATTCTATCTAAACCAGAGTCGGGGTAAGGGAGAAAGTTATAGTATGAGCACCCCGGTATCAAGGATCCGTAGAATACGGTTAACCTACGGGTTCTATAGCATGCTTCAAAATGATTTAAATTGCTTAAGGTTTAAAAATCCGCAAAATAACTTGTCATTTCATTCATTCAAACTCAAGGTTTTGTTTTTAAACAAAGAGTTAAACTTTAACCAAAAATAGTACGCACGGGGTAATTTAGTCATTTTTGTTTCTGGACTAAGAACACTCAAATGTGAATTTGAGTAGAACTCCAAATTTAGTCCAATCATATTGAAAATTTTGACACTTGCATCTTTAAAATCATTTTCAAGTTTTGAAAGTGGTATAATTTTATTTGAGGTGACAAGTTGGTTTTGAAAAACAAATAATATAAAAATGGGTTTTTATTCCTTTTTGCATGCTATATCCCAAGGTTAAACGATATCATACATTCCAAAACCCTTGATTCTATCTCCTCTTTTTTTTCTCCTCTCGTTCAAACGAATTTGAATACGTAATACATATTCGAAAGGGTTGAAAGGCTCAAAAATCAAATCCGAATCTAGGGGGACTTAAAATCAAGTCCAAGATATATTTTTAGTCCAAAATGTGTTTAATTGGGCTTAGCCCGCAAATAACTTTCAAGTATCAATTTCAGCCCAATTCTAAGACTGAATTCCATCAAGCAGATTTGGAGTCACTCATGCCCAATTCTAGGTCCCTTTTGATCAGTCTGTTTTAGTTTTAAACTCAAAGCCCAATGTTTAAATTGAAGTCCTAGTTTTATCAGTTAAATCAGCCCAGTTTTACTCTTGAAAATCAGTAGCACATTTTCCATTTTTTACAAACTCTTTGGTATCCAAAACAGTTCCCTTTATTTGAATCCCGATTTAAACAAGTTTTGAAAATCATTTATTGGTGATCTAAGCTAAAAAGATCTACGTATCGTTTGCTTATCCTAGATTATAACCATAAATAGGTTCCAATATATCAAAAAAAATTATTACAACAAATATAATATATATACATGCAATATAGAAATGAAAATGAGAGAGAGTTTAGACTGGTGGGACCAGTTGACTATTTTCACTCATAAATGGGTCTTCATGCAAATATTAGCTTCCCTTGCTTTTATCTCGACCAAAACAGATTTGGTTGGGCATAGCCCAATCAGCTAAGTGTGAGACACTCACGAACTCGTCTGAATGAGAAGATGAGCCTTGTAAAGGCCCATCTCGGCATAATGCAGTAGGGAAAGGGAACAAACAAATACTCAAGTTAGACGTACCCAAAATTATCTAATACAAATGAAGATTAACTAAACTAACAATCTATAATTAGAATAAATCAAGTAAGGCATTTAATGGGCCCAACTGTCAATCAACAAGTACGGAAGGAAGAGGATAACAGACAGTGGGCTAAGCCCAAACTATTATAAGAGTGCAAATGGGGCAGATAGAATAACAAGAATGGACCAAGCCCAACAGATAGTCATCGAAAAAATAGAGGGTGCTAGCATAAATGAGTCGGGCCCAACAAACACTCGCAATATGACACCTATGAATGGTATACAAAGATGATATACAACCTATATACTTTAATATACTGAGTATATTCAATATACAACATGTATGCCATGATGTATATTGTCATGTACTTAGAGGAACAACACGACACTGAGATGTAGAGGCTAAAGCAGGGTACACATAACAACTCCAATTTTCCTATGACCTTAGGCATTTAGTACATACAATAAGGTCACATTTGTCCTACATGTATTACCAGATTCATATGAGAGGATGTTGCAGATATACATCTAAGTGTGTCCAGTGGGTCGGGCTCGGGACTGTCGGATCACGTTTGGCCGGATCGGGATAGGCGGGATTTGCCGAAGTCCCGTCTCGATCCCGATCCCGATCCCGATCCCGTCGGAATCAGGTCGGGGCGGGATCGGGATCTGGATCGGGATCCAGGGCGGTTTTTTTTTTTTGCACTCAATTTAAAAAATAACATATATATAAAAAAAACTCAATAATTAAACAAGATAGTTTAATAAAAACATCCCAATGATATTTTTTTCCTCTTATATTATTTAATAGACATATCATTTTTTTTGTATTACAAATACAATTGTCAAAATTACAACTTTGTGGTGTTGTTCAAATGTTGCAAATTACACAGTAAAATTGCAATTAAAAAAATTACATTTTGAAAAAAACCTGTTCTAGTTTCTTGATAATTTCATGTGGTTCTTCGGTTGGAATTGATATTTGTTGGTCAAATTGATCCACGTCGCTTCCAACACCTTCGGATAAGATTTCGCTGTAGTTTTCGTCTTCTTCTTCGTTGATCTCTTGTTGACCGCGCCTCCTCTGCTCCTCTCGAACCCAATCTCTGAATAATACTACAATCTCCAAGATGTCTCCGGCTAATGAGTGTCTGTGCTCTCCTATTTGATATCTGACGGTAGAAAAAAGCGCTTTCAGACGCCGTTGATGACGCTTGAATGTTCAAAACATCTCGGGCCATCATTAAAAGTGTCGGAAATGTCTTCTCATTCCCCCTCCAGTTTTTCAGCAAGTCTTTACGCCCTTCTTCATTGAGAATTGCTTGGTACGGTATAGAATCCTGCAAAATAAAAATATCAAACTCGCTAATTTGGTTAGTAGCGGTACGGCCGCACATTCTATTTTTGAGGCTTTCAATACTAACCGCATAAACAACATGTATTTTGTGAGGTTGTGTTGATGAAAAAGAAGATGGTATGGAAGCCGAGGTTGCTAGCACTTTCTTGTTGGTAAAACCTATATATTTTTTTGCATTTGTCTTCTACGCTAGACAATACTTCTTCTTTAGTTTGTTCAATAGGTGGTGGGTGATTTGGATTTTTGGGACTTGGAGGTGGTAGTACTGATATACAATCATAAATTGTTTCAATAAGTGATTTAATACTGTCTATTTTAATAGTCGGATTTAATACAACACCAATAATATAAATAGTGGGAATAGGAATAAAATATTTTTTATTTTGATAAACATTTTTTAATAGATGTCTTATAAGCTGGTTTATCCATATATTCATTAAGCAGTAAAAATATTAGAGCTATATAAAACAACATAGTTGAAATAGTAGGATAATATATACCGAAAAATTCTTTTGTTACTTGAAAAAATTTCTCTAAAAATACAATAAGTTTTTAAATTTTTCCCCAATCGCTATCTACAACCATATCAACTGAATTTTGATTATGAGAGTTAAAAAGTAACGTTATAGGTTTTCTATAGTCATAAGCAACAAGTCATAATTTTATCAGTTATTCCATAATAATCGCACACTTGATAAATATTTTCTGCAATAAAAGTATCAGTGTGCCTATCATCTATATATCTATATGCTAAGATACGTTTTTGCATAGACCATTTATAATCTATCCAATGACAGATTAGCGTTAAATAATCATGGTCGTTACTACTACGGCCTATATCAGAAGTGATAGCCATTTTGCCATTAAAATTAAAATGATATAATGAATAACGTAATTACTGTTGATAAATATGTGCAAATTTAAATACATCTCTCTTAACAGTTGATCTAGGAAAATCGTTAAAAGCAGGATTATATATTTCTTTAATGTAATAAATAAAACCAGGAGATGAAGAAAATGAAAAAGGCAAACCCTCCACAACAACTAATTTTACTATTGCTTCCCTATCTCTATGTTTATCGTATTTAGGGCCTACAATTCCCCCCGTCATAGGGTTAATTTGACCTTGTACTTGATCCGGGACAGTATGTGAACCTTGTCCCGATGGAGCGGACATTTGCGCACCCGATTTTGAAGCCTCGTATTGGGCATATCTAGCTAGATGAGCCCTTGCTACGTGTCTCATTAAATCCTCCGTCCCACCGTGACCTTTTCCAGATTTAAATTTTAAAAAACTTTACAAATTTTACATCTAGCCACTTGATTCTCCACGTCCCTATCAAAAAATGTCCATGCATCTGATTTTAATATTCGTTTTACTGGACCTCGTCTCATACTAGGGGAAATAGGAAGCATTTCAATTGAAGGTGCACTAGTGGGTGTGCTGTCATCTACATTAGTGGGTGTATCATCTAGATCATCGTCTAAATTAAAGTCTTCTTGAGTTTCAGAAAATAGCTCCTCGTCTAAATCTAATGATATTGTAGGAAAATGTTTAGTATCAACAAAATCATCTTGTGTAGAAATAGGATTCTGTCTAGAAATAGGATGACTAGAAGAAGTACCCTTGCCCTTGTTCCCTTAGTAGAAGAAACATGACCCCTACCCGTAAGCATACGTTTAAATTCTTTCATTATAAATTTATAATTATACTAATAAATAATTAAAGTAAATAAAATTAAGTGCTCTAAATAAAATAAACATACAATAATAATGTAATAAAGGAACGAATGTACCAAACGCTGACGTAACGTCGCCGTGTAATCGAGAGGTTGAAAATTAAAACTTTGCTCGATGGAAGATCCTCAAGCTAGTTGCCAACTTCACTCCCAAATTAATAAATAAAATTGAATATTTAGTAGACAATGTAGACTTGTAGAAAGATAGATTGAGATATTAGAGAAATTGTAGGAAGATTTGTGAGAAAGATGAAGAGAAAATGAGGTATTTATAGTTGGAAAATTGGGTTAAAGTGTAAATATAATAACTTATGGGTTAAAAATAAATATTAAGGGGTAGGGGGGTGGGGAGGGGGGAGGCCAAAAACCATTGCACAACGGCCAAAATGTAAAATGATCGTTGGTGCAACGATTATTTTTGCAAAATGGGGGGTTTCGGGCGGGATCGGGTCAGGACTGTCGGGCCTGGGGCAACCCGGGACGCGTCGGGACGAGACCATATCCCGTCCCGGTTCGAGTTTAAAATTAATTAAACCAACGCAGAAAAAGCACAAGTAAATAGAGGGATAACCTCACCTTATGGGGGTGGGGTTACGGTGATGTGGTGGTGTCATTAATGCTCTTGCCGTTTTCAGCCTCTGTGGCGAGGCTCTGAGAAAACTTATGGGTACGATCTTGTTTAGTCATTTTTTGGTAATGGAGGTCAAGCCCTTGGGGCTCTTTGGGTTTCCACGCCCTAATGCTTGCAAATTGGAAAGGCTTTACGCCTTTGCCTCCTCTTAAAAGTCGAATTGGGCTGGGCCTGGGACTTTTGGCCTTGGCTCAGCTGAAGCTTTAATTAGAGGAGAATTAGCCCAATGCGTTTAAGTAACCTTAATTAATTTTTACCACATTTCACATTTTAAATTAAAAATTGGCCAAGTAAATTCTTGAATAGCCTAATTAAATTAATAGCTTCGTTTTAAGTCTAAATTTGACACTAATTAGAGTTCAGGAAATTTAAACTCACATAAAATCCTTTTAAATTTAAAACGACTTAAAAATTGAGGTGTAATTCCTTATCGTATCTAATTTGTCAATTTCCCAATTTTGTCGGAGCGCAACATTAATCCATTAATATTGAGAATTCTTTTAAAGCAATTACATTTATAATTGTTGTTTAAAAATTTCCGCAATTATAATTAATGTTAAAAAAATGTGTAGAATTAGGATATGATATGAAATATATATACCAAGTGATATTTTATCAATGAAAAAGATAAAATGCTACCGGAATAATTTTATAAAATCATATTCGCTTTGTGAAAATTATATTTCACTCTGTCTGTGACCCAGAAACCTTGAATAGTTAAATAAAATTATTGGAGGTTAAAAACTAGATGTTACGGTTCACTTTTACAAGGAGACATAAAAGCTACTAAGAGGTTGTTTGTGCTCTAGGTCAGAAAATTATTTTTTAGAGTCGCCACCTTATTTATAAGTAAATTAGGAAAACCAAGTTAAAAAGGTTTATTCAGAAAGTCCATGAAAAAATTCTTTTTAAACCAGAGTCAAGGTAAGGGTTATGGTGATCCCCCGAGGAAGGTGTTAGACACCGCGATATTAAGAATCCGAAGAATACGGTTGATCTTCGAGTGCTATAGCATGTTTAAAACTATAAATAGCTCAAAAGTGTTTATTTTTCCGCAAAAAAAATCATTTCATTCATTTTATTTCAAACTCAAAAGGTTTTGAAAATTAAGGAGTTAAATTCCGCCTAAAAATGGCTTGCATAGGAATGGTTTAGTCAATTTATTTTCAGACTATGTACGCTCAAGAATTAATTTGAATAAAACTCCATTGTTCAGTCTAATAAGTTGTTCAATATTCCTTACCCATTGTCTTTGGAAAATCTTTTGAAGAAAAAGAGTGCAATTCATTTGAAATGGAAAGTTTAGAGTTTAAAATAATAGAAATAGGCTTTCTCCTTTTCATGCTACTTCCAAAGCTCACACCATATCCTACAACATTCCAAAAGACCCATATATCAACTCAAGTCCTCAAAAAGGTTTGGTTTTCCTTAATAGAATGTTCAACCCAAAATAGTCCGATAGAGTGTTCAAATATAGTCCAATTTATCAACTTTGAAAACAAGTTTTAAAATCCAAAGATTTGTTAAAATCTCAATTTTGTTTAATCCTTATTTTTAGACAAAGTCCAGTTAAAAGAAGCATACAATCCAGTTTCGTTGCAAACAGTCCCAATTTTGTTCAAAATCTTAATTCCCAATTTAGTTCTTAAAATCATTTTAAAGTCTAGGGAGACGTCCAAAATCTTTTTAATCCTTTTGAAATCAGTTTTGACAATTCTAACTAAAGGATGTACACATCGTTTGCGTATGCTAAGTGATAAGCATAAAGAGTTTCAATATATACACAAAGTACATTTATACAAGTATTATACATTAATATATTCACATGTAAAAATGAAAGGAGAAAAGGTTTAGGCTGGTGGGCCTACCTAAGCCCACTAGTTAGCTATTTTCACCCATAGATGGGCCTTCAATGCACATCTACAAGAAACGGACTCGACAAATGATATGTTTGATTGGGCCTTGGCCTAACCGGCTGAAGGAAAATGAAGAGGCCCAACGGGGTCCATCCCACGTGCATGGACAGAAGGGAGGATAAGGGGAAAACAAGGATACAAGTTAGAACGCACACATAATTATCTAATTAATATAACATATAAATAATCTAACCAAATAGAAACTTGTCAAATAATATTCAACGCCCAAATTGAAATAATAAAGATAACACAATCATTCATATATGTCAGCGTTAGAATCAAGAAAAAATGGACTGAGCCCAACTCAGGTAGACAGCGGAGTATAGGTAATAAGTTAAGGCCATGTGGGCCTGGCCCAAATAACAACATAACAATGACGAAAAGATGAAGTAGGGAAGATCACAGAGAAAATGGGCCAAGTCTAATGCATACATTAAATAATCTTGGATAACAACTTGACTCATAAAGCATTGGGTAAAAAGTCTTGAATGATATACATGGGTATATATTTGATTCGTATATCCGGTATACTAAATATACATGGTATACCACCGATTTATCCTTAGGTATATCATACAGAGGTCCGTCACATATTTGAACAAGTGGAAGGAGCATTTGGAAAAGCATATTAACATGGCACAAACAAGTTCTTAACTTTCTTTTTCCTGGTATTTCTTTTAAAACAGTTAAACCCAACATGATCACCAGTTAACCATTGAAAATATAACCCAATATAACACATCCAACACCCAATATGTGGACCATTTGACACATAAAGAACCATATTCACAAAAGGAATGTCCTATGTTGCATACAACATACTCAACTAATCACTTGCACAGTTTAACAACAGAATCAAATAGGAAAGAAAAGGCTAAGCTGAATCATGTTGAGAGCACCTTAGGCAGAGCTAACATAGAATTTTATGCAGGAAAGAATCTTGCTTAGCATTCATAAGAACAAGACATGAGAAGAACCTTAAACCTAAACCCAAAAACTCTAGCTCTTATTCCACAGAATCAGACAAAGACTATCAAGTTATACCTTTACACATAGCTTCCTAAGTGAGCAAGCATGGTTCAATTTTGATTCTTTCTTCCTAAACAAGACAACAAGTCCTAGTATTAAGCATAGCAACATATGACTTCCAATTTTACCTAAAACAGGTGTCAAACTAGGTGATTTGAACTTCAGATTAGCAATTTAGCATGAGTATACTAGCAGATGCAAACATATACTAACATTGTACTGTGAGTCCGTCTTATATCTATTCGAAGCTTATAAAAGATTTAAAATTCATTCAATCTTATACTAAGTGCAGACAAACATGGTTATACATTGCATTTGGGACAAAAGTAGGTAGAATGACCTGAAAACAAACAACACACAAACAGAACAAAGTCATATTAGGGCACATAGAGGGCCAATTCATTCACAATGGAGCAGAGGTTCTAAAACAGACACCTACCATTCCAACAAGTCGAACACACTATCATTTTTTAAGATTCAAGTTGACGGACACCAAGCTTAGTCTAAGTGAAACTCATGGACAAAAATGTAAACTCACAGAGTTTAAAGGGGCTAAACTATAGTCCTAAAATCAATTTTGACTTAGCTGAATTCAAGATAGAGCAAATAATGAATACAAACTAACACATGATTGCCACAAGAAGACATTTAGACCATATTATATCAGATACCAATTCCAAAACCCCACAATATACCCATGAATCTGAAAACACGGGCTCAGAATAGTTAAGAAAAGCATTTAAAGACATCATAAATTCACAAACACCCCATCTTCACATATCTTGCATCTTTTGACTAAGAACAAACAAAACTACTATAAGCTTTAGAAAAAAATATCCTTAGATCTGCAGGTTCAAACAACTTCACATTTATCCCCATGTTAAGACCTAGTATTATAACCATGTTCAGACCTACACTTAACCTAAACAGACCCCAAATGATCTTTCAGAGAAACAACAATTCAATACTTAGGTCTAACAACCCATTTAACTGCCTTAAAGCCCATGTGTATTTCCTAAGCCTATGTTGAGGTCATTTCCTTATCATCTTTGATCCTAGACAATTCACTCAACTACAATATACAAGCAAACCAACAATCATACTCACTTTCAAGACATCAAAACATACAAAGCCGTTAGTAGGACTAGGGCATCTTTTACTATTTTGACCTATTGAATGATCCTAAACAGTCATGACAGTGGTTTTAATACTAGGAATTGGTCCTTTTCTTGGTTGAACAAGTTGATTAGACTAAATAACAACATACTTTGACTTATTTCTTAAACGTAAACTAGCATTGGATGAAGTAACAAACACAATACCATACTAAACTAGCTAAACATGACCCTTATGAACTAACACATGTTTTACAAACCATTATCACAACTTTATACAATCATAAGCAATCAAACATACTTAAATTAGCACATAATGCTCTACAAAGATCAGATATCAATCTAAACTTAATGGAAATAGGCAAAAAATTAATAAAAAAAAAAGGGAAAATACCTCTTGTGGTGGCAGCCAAGTCGAGTTCGGGGATTGAATCTCTAACTCCTTGACTCGATTCACACACTCACTCACACAAGAAAAGGAAGTTCTTAGAACAAAAGGACTAATTTTGACACTTAGGGTTTCACGAAAGGGCTTGAAACCTAAATCAAATCAAAATAATCCAAATTTAGACTGATAAACTAAGCTCTCAGGAATCAAAAGTTCAGAATTCAATCATCGAAGGTTAACAATGGAAGGTTGGTGTTCAATTTATGGAACCCCCAAACCCTAGCTTATTGAGATTGGACCAATGTGGGAGAATAAATTTAGGGGGAAAACTCCCTACAAAAGATTCTCGACCAATCAAATCGTAAGGATTCAAACCCAGATGAGACAAAAACAATAAAATCACACAGATAAAGCTAGAGAGGGGCAACCTCACCTTTGTGGGGATGGTGGTGTCTCTGCAGAATAAGGGCAAGAGCAATTAATCTTTTTCAACACAGATGAACAAACATTTGGTGAAATTAATGTACAACTGGCCTTCGCCATTTTTGGCAATGAAGAAGCCGAAGTGCAGGAGCGTCTAGGGTTCTTAAGACCCAAAATGCGTGAAAAAGAAAAGGGGGGCAAGGGGTTTTGCATAATAACATTGCGTTGGGCCGGGTCACGGTCCACTTGAGCCGGACCCGACCGATTTTAAAATAGAATAGAGGCGCAAATCATTTTTAAAAATAAAATACAATCCAATGATAATATTTTGCAAATATGACCATATTTTAAATTAATAAATGACCCAACTAATTTTAATTATTTTCAAATTAAATCAAAAGATTCGAATTAAGCCCAAATTTGACATAATTTGGATATTAAAATCATATAGTCAAGTAAAACCATTTCAATTTAAACCGCAAAATAATTTAAAATTGATATGTAATTTAATTATCCTATTTAACTAAACAATATTCATGAGTTGATGGAATAAAATACTAATTACTTTAAAACTGAAATTTTGGACAATTTGCACAATTGTCTTTACTGTAATTTTAAAAATTGTAATTAATAATCAAACTAGATGTAAAAATAAGATATGATATACAATAAGTATACCGGATGATAAACTATCAAATAAAGTGACAAGACATCTCCAGAATAATGTTGTAAAATCATTTTCGTCTTATAAAAGGGTATATTTTATTCCGTTTATGACTCAGGAATCCTGAATAATTAAATAAAATTATTAGAGAGTGAAAATTAGGTGTCAACAACTACCCTTCGTTGTTTGGGGATGACAGAACCATCCCTGGGCAACAAATCAGACTGACTTTGTTTGTTCAAGGACGACATGACAAATTCCTCTTCATTTTATGTGATTTTTGAAAAATATGGTCAGACCTTGGTCTCTGGGTTTCCTACATCTCTCAGTCTTTAGGAGAATTCAGACCATTTGTATTTCAATTCAATTAGACTTCTAGAAAGCAATAAAAAGTAACTTCCAGAACTAAAAGGTCATAGAACGATTTTGTTAGAATGTGATAGATCATCAGATATTGACTTTGCCTACATATCTTTGGTTTTCGGGAGTCAGGTAACTTGTAGTTTGACTCAATAGGTTGAAAAAGGTACCCCTTATGCGGGAATGCCTTTGAAGGTTTTGAAAAACCTTTCCAGTGTATGCCGTCAATCACTAAGTTTTAAAACAAAAAATTTCTCTCACTATTTGTGATCGAGTGCAGAGTAGAGTGATTTTTCAAGCATAATTCTAGAGGGCTTGACTCTCATCGGTACACTATTTTAACTGGCTGCCTAAGACAAGGTTCCATGTTTGCTTCGCATGCGTCTGGATCTGGTCCACTTGTTTTCCCCCTCCGATAGCTTCTGACATATTTCCATTTGCTGGGGTAATAATGTGTTTGATTGTTTGTTTTGACATACTTGCATGACTGTGTTTGTTGTGCCTTCTTTCGTGACTGTTCTGAGTAGGTGAAGTTGTCTAGCTCGTATGACTCTGTTGACTGGAGTGGATGTCACCTCCGACATCGTTTGGCTCATATAATTGTGTAACTTGAATAATGGCCCTCTCGACATGCTTTTTTTTAAGAAATGGCCTTCTCGGCATGCAATTTGTATTTGTTGAATGGATTCCACCTCCAGCACTGTATGTCTCATGTGTAATTTGTCAAGCAAATTCCACATGCGACACCATCTGGATCATGTGTAATTTGTTGAGCAGATGCCACATTTGACACCTTCTGGCTCATGTGTATTTTTGTTGAGCAGATGCCACCGTCGACATCGTCTTGCTCGTATATGATTTTCCTGAGCAGATTCCACCTTCGACACCATCTAGCTCGTGCGTACTTTTGTTGAGTGGATGCCACATACGACACTCTCTGGCTCGTGCGTAGTTTTGTTGAGCAGATGCCACTTCTGGCATTGTCTGGCTCAAAATTTATTTTGGTTGAGCGGATGCCACCTCTGGCATCGTCTGACTCATGTGTGATTTTTGTTAAGCGGATTCCACCTTAAGCACATCTGACTCTTGTGTAATTTTTGTTGAGCAGATATCACCTTCGACACCATTTGGCTCATACATATTTGTTGAGAGGATTCTACCTCCGACACCATCTGACTCGTATGTATTTGTTGAGCGAAAGCCACCTCCGACACCGTCTGGCTCGTGCATATTTTTTTACCAGATACCACCTCTAGCATCGTCTGGCTCATGAACATGAATGGCCCTCTCAGCAGTTTGTATGAATGTCCCTTTCGACAATTTTCATGAATGGCACTCTCGGCTGGATTGTTTTTCTTTCATCCTTTCATCGGTTGTGATCATCTCGGTCAGATGGTCGTTTTGTTCCTTTGGGGCTTTCATGGCTAGATTTTGCTTCTTTGTCCATTTGTAGGTTATGACTATGTCTGTCAGATGGTTATTTTATAGTTTTATGGCTCTCATGGTATAGTTGAACGTGACATACGACGATCATCCTTTTCTAATCAATTAGATCAAGTTGCTCGTATCTTTTCTAGACCCACTATCCGTAGTCCAATTCTGCTTCTTGTATGATTCTGAGTGAAGGCATCTCTAGCTCGAGTTGTATCACTACTTTAGTTCTGTAAACAAGTAATTATGGAGTCACTCCCATTGAGGTCCAAGTTGTCATTTGGTATCCTAGTAATGCATAGGGTAACTGTCCATGCCAACATTTGTAGTTGTCAGTCATTTTTCTCAATATCCTCTTGATGTTCTTGTTGGCTTCCTCTACGACTTAGTTCATCTATGGCTTATAGGCGGTAGAATTCTGATGAGTTATGCAAAATTGTTCACAAACATCCTTCATTAGAGGACAATTTAGGTTTTCTCTATTATTAGTTATGATCGACTATGGGATGCCAAATCGGCATATAATGTTGTTTAGTACGAAGTCTGTTACCAATTTATTTGTCACAGACTTGTGAGAAGTAGCTTTGACCCATTTCGTGACGTAGTCTATGGCGACCAGAATGAAGCGATGTCTATTGGATGCGGCTGGCTCTATAGGCCCAATGTCGTCCATGCCCCAATATACAAATGGTCATGGTGAACTCATGACATTGAGTTCGCGGTGGGACTCTAATTAGGTCTCTGTAAATCTGACATGGATGGCATCTTTGCACAAATCTATTGCAGTCGGTTTCCATTGTCATCTAGTAGTACCTTGCCCTCAAGATCTTCTTGTTTAGAATGAACCCGTTCATGTGGGGACTATAAGTCCTGGTGTGTACCTCTTCTAACAATTTTGTAGCCTCTGCGATATCAACACATCTGAGTAGCCCTAGATCGGGCATCCTCCTATAGAGTACTCATTTGTTCAAAAAGAAACCATTCGCCATTCTCCTGATTGTCTTCTATTGATTGTCTATGATATTTTCGGGATACTCTCCCTTTTCCAGGTATATGCTTATGTCGGTGTACCAAGGTTTACCATCTAATTCCACTTCCATGCGGGAATAATAAGTATGCTCTTCCCTAATGCTTATCTTTAGCGAGTCAATGTGACTACTTTTAGGATGATATATCATGGATGTTATGGTTGCAAGAGCATCAGTGAATTCATTCTGAGCTCTCAGCGTGTGCCAGAAATTAATCTTTCTAAACCTCTTGCATAACCTCTGTGCGAGGTTTACATATTGAAGGTTTTTTTTATTCTTGGTAGCCCATTCTCCTTGAACTTGGTGAATTAATAGGTATGAGTCTCCTATCACCAATAACTCTTGGATGTTGAGGGCCATGCAAATACTTAGAATGCAGGCTTCGTACTCTGTCATGTTGTTCGTACATCGAAAATTGAGCTTTGCTACCATCGGGTAATGCTGACCCATTTCGGAGACTAAAACTGCTTTAATTCCTGAACCCTTGTAATTAACTGCATCATCAACTAACATTCTCCATCTTGAGTAGGTTTTGGTTGTGCTATCCTCGATTGTCATCACTTTCTTGTCTGGGAAATATGTCCTCAGTGTTTTGAACTCTTCGTCGACTAGACGTTTTGCTAGCAAATGAACTAATGCATGTCCTCTAAGAACTTTCAAGACCACGTATGTGATATCTAATTTGCTTTGAGGAATTTGCCACTTGGCCAATTTCCCTATAGGCATGGGCTGACAAAAATGTACTTCAAAGGATCCATTTGGAGATTAAGTGAGTAGTGTAAGCTGATAAGTATTGTCTCCGCTACCCATGTCAGAGAGCAACATGTCTTCTCCACCAATGTGTACCTCGACTCGCAGGCGATAAACTTTTTACTGAGATAGTAGATGGTCGGCTCACTCATTATTTCCAGTTTCGTCATATTGCACCAATATGCATCTAAAATCATGATCTAATACAGGAAGGTACAACAACAATGGACTTCCTGGTCTAGGAGGGACCAAGACTGGCGGATTAGATAGATATCTCTTGATGGTTTCAAAGGCTTTCGGGAACTCGTCCGTCTATTTGGTGGGCGTATTTTTTTTCAACAGCTTAAGGATGGGCTCCACAATTATTGTAGACTGCACTATAAAGCATCCAATGTAGTTCAACCATCTCAGAAAATGAATGACGTCTTTCTTGGTCTCTGGCAGTGGCAATTCTTGGATGGCTTTGATATTTGAGAGATATAGTTCGATGCCCCTACGACTAACTATGAATCTCAATAGATTTTCGACATGCACTCCAAATGCGCACTTGGCCGAATTCGATTGAACTATCGAAGTCTGACGAAGAACTTTCGCAAGTGTCTGATGTAATCTAATCTTTCTCGTGATTTGATTATGATGTCATCCACATAAACTTCTATCTCTTTATGCATCATATCGTGGAAGATAGTGGTAATTTCTCACATGTAAGTTGCGCCTCCATTCTTGAGGCCGAACGACATTACACGATAATGGTATACCCCCCATGGAGTGATGAAAATTGTTTTATGTGCATCTTCTTCGCTCATCATAATTTGATGATAGCCGGCAAAGTAATCCATAAATTATTGTAAGTCGTGCTTTGTGCAGTTATCGATGAGTATGTAGATGTTTGGAAGTGCAAAGTTATCCTTGGTACTAGCTCTATTGAGATCACGGTAGTCCACACAAGTCTGAGTCTTTCCGTCTTTATTTGGTACGGGCACGATATTTACCAACCATGTCGGATACATAGTTACTTTCACTACCCCAACTTGATCTATTTTTTGACCTCATATTTGATTCATATGTTTTCATCTGGCTTGAATTATCAGATTCTTTGCTTGACCGAGTGAAGCCCAGCATTGATAAGCAACTTGTGGCCATGATGTATGTGCTTAACCAGGGTATGTCTACGTATGACCATGCAAATATGTCGACATATTCTCTTAGTAGATTTATCAATTCATCTTTCTGAGGTGCTTACAAGTGCACACTTATCCTGGATTCCTTAACCGTCTCCTCTTCCCGAGGTTGATTGTTTTGGTAGCATCCAAATTAGGCTTCTGCCTATTTTCATACTAATCTTCTTCATTGATGAGATCCTCAGGTAACATGTTTTATCATCGTACTCTACATATTCTCTTTCTTCTGTATCACTCGACTCACTCGTCTTGCGACATGATATGACATTATGAGTTGTTTTATTATTATTACTGAAAAACAAGAAAAATCATGGTTAGTGTATAAAAATATATTAATAAAATGAAAAGACTGTGTTTTCGCATAAATTGAGGCTTTCATTAATTTGATAATGAAAGTACAAACTTGGTCCTGACTCGGATCAACATTGAGTTTTTTCTATTTTTCTACATTACGAGGAAAATAAAGATGTGAATGGTGAATGCTCGAGCCTCAGCCGATGTTCACATATTTTTTAAAATAAAATAAAATTAATCTCTCTACTGAGGGGCCAACAGTAGGGTAGAGGTCCAGTTGGACAGTTGCTCACCCAGATCAGCATTGCGAATGGTTGGCGCTTCAGAGTATTCCTCGAGTATCACAACACACTCTTCCTCTGGAACAACATTCCTAGACCTTCATTTGCGACTCTGCCTTTGTGCATGGGCATTCTGACTGAAAATGGTTGGTACATATCTGGAAATCATTTACGTAACTATGGAGGGCCCCTCTACTTTTGTTCAGCTCCGGAGTTTTCTTCATAATCTGGGACATAACCAAGACCAAAATGATAATCATTTCTCAGGACTGACATCAGTTCTTTTATACCCTACAACTCTCTGCCCAATCCTTACTGAGCTCAAACCCGTTTTGAAGCATAATAGAGGCAATTATTTTATAAATTGGTGGCATAGGACTCTGCACATCATCCACTTTATGGGTAGCTCCCACTAGCTCTATGACATGGAAATCTATATCATTGGGCATTTCCTCAATCACCGGCACAAAGTTATTGGGGGTAGTTATGAATGTTACCAGCTCTGTGGATTACCACCTCATGGTTTTCCTATATGAACTTTAATGATTGGTGAAGGGATGATGGTACTACCCCAACCATATGGATCTAAGGCCTTCCCAACATTAGATTATAGTTGGCAGTGATTACCATGACCTAAAACTCTACGGTAAATACGGCCGGCCCCATTTGGATATTGAGGTATCTCACCAATAGAGTCACGCTGAGTTCCGTCAATAGCTCTCATGTTTGCACGACTTTGGTGAATTTTCCTAGTATCATAACCCAGCTGCTTGAGTATAGATTTAGGGCATATGTTAAGATCAACCCCATTGTTGACTAACACTCGAGCTATAACTTTATCCCTACATTTAACAATGATGTAGAGAGCTTTGTTGTGGGATGTTCCTTCCTTTGGTAACTAGTCAAGAGTGAAAGAAATCTAGTGGGCTCAAATTACTTGGCCTACCATATCATCCAAAGTTTCACTACTTGTTCTTGCGGAGATGTGGCCTTTCAATGTTGCGATAACATAGCAAGTTGTGCCATTACTGATATCTGGGTTGGCGTCTTCTTTAAATGTTCAACAATGGAATATTCTTTTGGCTGCATTCTGCTCCAAAAATCATCGGCCTCTCCCTCAGTGATGGGCCTTCTTTGGGTTCCTTCTTTACAGGGCTCACCTTATGCCAGTTCTTTGAGAGTATATCATCTCTCTGATCTTGTCATTCCCTGAGCTACTGCTGCTTGGATGACAAACTCTTTTCTCGAGGCTCGAACTATATCTTGTGACGCCTGAGTGAAGATCAGTGTTGGAATTAGCACTTTGAAATTAGGTCATTCATGGAGGGTAAGAGAGTCTATTATTTATTCCAGCCCAATCTTTTTCTCGCTTGATCATGTGAATATGGTTAGCACCGTGATTGGGTAGAGGATTGGTGTTCACATTTGGCGCTGCCGTTTCCAATATGATATCTCTTTTATCGATCAAATCTTGTATCTTATTCTTTAGATTGATACAGTCATCTATATTGTGTCCGCTCCCTCTGGAGTGGTATGCACAAGTCTGGTCGGCCCGAATGAAACGACTCTCAGGGTTAGCAAGTTTTGGTGGAATTGTTTGGGTAATTTTGGTAGCATTCAACTTTTCGAACAACTTGGTTTGTGATTCGAGAAGCGAAGTAAAAATCTATGGAGGTTTCTTTTCAAAATTCGAACGTGGCAAATCATACGTAGCCGGAGGTGGTTGGTTTCGATGGTTCTGGAGTGTTTGATAAGTAGGTGCAAGTTTTGATATTTTGGTTATGGAGCTTGCTAAGCGGATATTAGTGTTTGGTAATTTTGTTTTGGAGCTTGGTAGGCTCCGGCCGATGTTTGATAGTTAGGTTGTGCGTAAAATATCAACATAGGGCTATATAGAGATGTCATATAATTGCTTGGAGGATATAATTGCTTAGAGGTGGAGACTGGTATATGTTAAAGGAAGACTATGATCCTTCCTTCTTTCGGCTTCTTGGGCTAGGTGTGTGTGAGACATTTGCCACATCCTTTTTTTTATCCCTTATAGACCCGGTGGTGCTCAGTTGGACCGCCTTGTTGGCTACACTGACAATTGTCCCTGATTTGAGGTTGTCCTATATCACCTCGCACACACACACCCACTCACCTTTATTAAAGATGAACCATAATTGACTTTTAATAGATTTTCTTCTCTTAGTTTTGATAAAAAAAGTTTTGCCTCTCATTTGATGGAACAACTTTTCATAAACTATCCTTCTTTCAAAGAACATTTGTACAAATTTATTTCAAACAAAACTGTGAGCCCTAACTGACTTTCTAAAGAACTAGAAAGGTTTTTTTTAAAAAAAAACTGAATCGCCCAGTCCCAAAAACGTCTTCTGGGCATTTAATGAAAAATAGGTGTGTCCAGCCCAACTTTAAAATCTGATTTCTCAACAAGATCAGGCCCAATCCATTTTCTCTTGGTATACAAGGTATACCAAAAACATATGGGCTTCTGGCCCACCTATTTCGGGAAAGCAAACTGCAGGATTTCAAATTATTGGTCCAATACTTTGTGGCCCATCTCAACTCCTCAAGACAAAGAGGATCTGCAAATTTTGGATTTTGTAAAGCAACTTCAAGGGAGTTTGGGCCAATTATTTTCTCCAAAGTAAGACTATGAGGTATACAAAACTTTACAAAAATTTAAATGTATTATACTATTTTACTAGCTCTTTTCATTATTTTCAATTGTCATATACGTATAACATTTCATACACCATCTACATATATTACTTCTTATACCATATACATACACTATTTCTTATATCGTCCGCATATACACCCTATATATTACTTTATATACACACCTCATAAACAGCTCATAGACGCCACATATACCATACACCATATGCATACTTTCTTATATCACCAATGCATATTACTTTGTATACCATATATACCCCTTATATACCAAACATATATTTTGATGAATTACTTTGCCACCTCCTTATTTTACTTTATATTTTTCTCCTCTACACTTTTATTTTAAAATAGATAAAAAAAAATTGAAATAGATAAATCCCTCTCTTGTGTAATTAGATTAAGTTTAAGGAACTATGCCCACCTTCTCCTTAGAATAAGTAAAACTTTACCTAGAATCTCACTGATTTACAAACTTACAGACTTATATTTCAAGACAATAGGTTTCCTAAATATACCCTTATTAAAATTAGGTGCCGACTCTAAACCCTTTTCAAAACTAGAAAGACAAAGTCAAAAGTTCAGAACTATTTCTGACCAATTCAAAATAATGTGCACCACAAACAAATATATTTTTTGTTGGAATGAATTTAAGACCAGGAAATTGATCATGTTTACTTCAGGGCTTGAGCAACATAGCTTTTCGTCTTTTAATCTAGGCATGTGAGTGTAACAACTCTCCATGTTGTTTTGCGCTTTTTGCCTTATTTTCTCTAAAATATCCTTATTGTAACTTCAATTTGATATTTACGACTTGCAGGAATGGGTGGCATGGTTTTCTGAGACAATGGGGTGGATTTCGGATCAAAATTAGCAAAATTAGAAGTTTATAAGTTAAGGAAATGAAGATGTTTGACCAAAGTAAACATCGGGAGTAAACACATCTTTTGAAGTTTCATCGATAATATTAGGTTCGAAGTATGATTTTTGACTTAGTCGAGCCATTAATTCGAGTCCCGAGGCATTCGGGTGTAATTTGAGTAGTTGAACGAGAAATTAGTTATTTGGAGAATCGGAGTTGACCTTGGTCAATACCGGGTCAAGATAACCTTTTTTATAAATTTTGAGCATGCGAGCAGGTCTGGAACATGCTTATGACTGAAATGTGTGATTGGTTTGTGCCTGGGAGGTCCGAATGAGTTTCCAGTGTCGGATTGGAAGTTGGAGAAACCAAATTTTCTTGTTTCAGCTGATGCTAGTTTCTTTTATCACGATCGTGAAAGGGGTCTTACGATCGCGATGAAGGAAGAGGGGGAGGGTCGTGATCGCGGCTGGTGGGCCTCGCGATTGCGAAGGACCGAGACAGAACTTAAACCTATGTTGAACTTCATTCTTCCCAAATCATTTTTTTGGAGCTATATAGCTCATAATTATTTGATTTCAAGTGCATTCTTCAAGATTCAACCTTGGGTAAGATCCTAACCTTAATTAGTATTTCTCCATGATCCCGAACCCCGGAGCAAACATCTAATATGGAGTCTGACCCCGACTTTAGTATGAGAATGGTCTGAAGTACTCGATAGCATGCCTCATGGGCCATACTCTCAAATTAACTCAAGATACACACCAAAGTGTCCTGAAGGACTATAGTAGCAATGAATCTTGGTGGTTCATGTGCGGGTCCACCCTCATCCACCTGAACTGGCTCCTCCTATGGAACCTTCATCTTTGGGTACGGAGACACATCCCTAGCATGGTCATGAACAACAGTTGGTGCTCATCCCCTTACCGATGCAGTAGAACGACCTCTACTCCTACCTCGAGCCTTGGCTAGACCCCTTCCCCGACCTCTTCCTCCTCCGTTTGCAACAACCCTAGTAGCGGGCACGGGTGCAATACAGGACTCTTGATCCCCATCAGTGGTCGAACGAATCCTCACCATTTGTGAAAGAATGAAACAACAAAGTTTAAAATTTTAATAGAGTCAAGTACGCTACACACGATAAGGAATGAAATAATAGAAGCTTTCTAAATGCCCTATAGCGTCTCGAAGATAAGTACGAGCTTTTCATATCGATCTGTAATACTCTACTAGACATTGCTTTTGTACTCATGAGATCGATAAATCTAGTGCTCTGATACCAAGTTGTCACGATCCAAAAATTACCTAGGTCGTGATGACACCTATTTTCCCACCAATAGGTAAGCCCAATACGAACATCCAAAAATTAAGCAAATGCGAAGAAGAAACTAAGAGAAGAATCATTATCCATAATGATTATGAATAAAAAAAGGAAGTAAAAAACTGAATACAAATACAATCCACACAAAATCTATATCATAAGTACAATAGCTTATAAAGTAGCCAATACGTATATGAAACTCTAAATACAATGTTGGAATAGTACAAAAGACAATACTAAATAAGATAGAGGGAGGAAGGGTTATTGCGAAACAGCCAGACAACTCACCATGACCTCTGAATGTATGCTCCGCACGACTCACTCTATTCGGGGAACTCCACTTGTACTGAGTACAGAAAACACATGTACTCAGTATGTATCATAAATCGACAACATAAGAAGTAGTAACGATATAAGTAGAAAACCCTTTTTATCTTACCAATACTGAGTCATTTCAACCAGAACCATCATCAATTACAGGATATAAGAAAAAACACTTAAATACTTATCAAAATATTTCACGTAGTCATTAATAAAGAGAATTAGATAAAGAATCAATTACATAACTGAATAAGAAAATGAGAATGTAATGTAGTATGCTCCGTATATACACCGAGCTTCCGGGACTGTACAACAAATGTGACACATGGGGGACTCACGAGGTCCAGTTACCACATGGCATCAATACAGACCTCCCATGTCACATCGGGTACATGCCTCAAGGACCTACTCATCCTCAAAATCATGTAAAACTCTTACCTTTATGCACTATAATGCAACCTATTGCAGGCGTGCAACCCGATCCCTTCGTAATCAATGCACAAATGAGCATATAAATATAAAATACTCAACAACTGGACCTAATAACCAACAATTCACATAAACTCATCAAATATCATACTTTAATAGCCAATGTTTCCATTTTATTCACACAATTGATTTTCAAGAGTGGACGAGGTTATTAAAAATTTCACACAATCAATCAAGTATAAGTCAAATATGGCTATCAAGCCCTCATAATCAACAACCATATCAAGCCAGTAGATTTAATATGACCTCCAATGCCCGTAGGCTCACATATATATTACTGTCACAAGTTTATTTCAATCTTTTATTAAGAACCCATACAAATACACCTGTACACGTATCAATTCTCGTCACATTACAAGTACGAGACCCCTCGTTATGCGCATAAACCCATATTAATCCAATTTTAAGCCTTTAATTAGTGAAAACATTTCTCAAGTGAAGTCAAGTCTTAATATACCTCAAAGGCAGAGCAATGTGCTACAAACCCCTCAAGCAACCATCTTTCCCTTTTGAGTAGCCTTAACTTGATCCGAAACTATAAATTACGCGTTCTACATGAGTATACGAGTCTATCGACACCCATATTGCTATACTTTACTTGGAACCCAAAAACGAACCCAACATAGCCAAACCCCAGCCACAAGCACAAAACTAAAAATTTATTTTAGAAATAGTTTACCCATAGCCTAAATAAGCTAAATCCAGAAAATCATTCAAAACAAAGCATGAATCAACCCCTAATTTCATGAAAAACTCATTTCTAGTCTAGGGCTAAAACCCCTCAAATTTTCCAACCAAAAACATGATTTACACCACTAATTAATGATAGGAATCAATAGAAATCGAATGATTTTGGATTAGATTCTTATCCCCAATCTTTAACAAGCAAAACCCCTTAAAATTGCCTGAAATCGAGCTTTAATTCTCCCAAAATTGAGTTTTGAACAATTGAAATTGAATTAGGAAGATGAGGGTGAAATCTGTGCAGCGGCGTTGCATCTGTGGTCCTCAGATGCGGCTTTGCAACTGCGAAAATCCCATCGCAGGTGCGGGCGTCAATTACCATGTGGTCCCTCGCAGATGCGGAAGGAACCTCGCACTTGCGGGGTAGCAGATGCGAGGAACTATCCGCAGATGCGGCCCTTGCGCCCAACCTCACTTATGCGGAAGAATCTTACACTGATTGGTGCACATATGCGGTAAACCTTCCGCAGATGCGGACCCTAATTTTCTCACCCAAGCTCGCACAGTGCGACTCCGCAAAAGCGACTTTTTTCCCGCATGCGCGACATACCAGTCACCAAAAACTCAACTAGGTTGGAAAACTTGATTTTGACACCCGAATCTCGTTCGGAACACCCAGGACACAAACCAAATATGAATTGCAATCTTAAAACACCTTATAAACCTACTCGCGTACTAAAAAAATCTAGAAAAGATCGTCTTGACCAGATGTTGACCGTGATCAACTCTTAACTTAGAATTTCACTACTTGCCTACCAACGACCTAAACACTCCCGAACAACCGACCTGATTAAGTCAAAAATCACATTACGAACCTAGTGGAATTGACGAAACTTTGATACGGACGCATTTACCCCAAGTTTGACTTTGGTCAAACATGGTCAACCATTCTCAAACTCTCAACGTAAGAACTTCCATTTTCACAAAAATTGATCTGAAACGCACCTGATTGCCTCAGAAACCATGTCACTCATCCCCGCAAGTCATAATCACCAAGACGAAGCTACGGGAAGGATATTTTGGGGAACAAGAATCAAAATGCATAAAATAACCTGGAGGGTCGTTACAACTAGAACCTTAAAAAAAATATTAATTGATGTATAGATTGCATAGAGTTTATAAAGATTGAGTAGTGATTTACTTGAATATGAATTATTAGTAGTATGATACATCTATACATGATTTTACTTTGTTTAGATTAAGAATTTTCTGGATAACAGTTTCATTGCTTGAATGACCATTTTATTTGGATGATTGCAGTGAAAATGAAAATTTTAAGGACATTTGACATGAATACTCTATTAGGATGTTCATTTGGTAAGAAAAAAACTAAACTTTAGGTTGAAAATCGAAAAGCAGAAATAATCAAATCGATTAATCCGAAATTGAACTTGATAAAATCAACTGAATCTGAACTTATTTAGATTGAATTTTAATTTCTGAATTCAAAAACTGAATTTTTTTATATTCAATTAGAACTGTTCGAACGTCCACCCCTACATAACACTAACAGTAAGCTCGCTTTGTGGTCCATAACTCTTTGCTAATAAAGCAGGTTGACATAATAATCGAATTTGGCTATAGCGTTGCTGCTTTTGAAATTAAAATATTAGTAATTGATTATATAGTCCATTTGAGTAGACTTATTTATTAGGAAGAAAATTTATCAAGGAAGCTTTTGCATTCTTCTATAGCCTCTCCCTCTACCGAAAAATGAAAGAGAAGACTGTTGACTTGACGGAAACTATAAATACCGCGTCTTTCTCACAGCTAGGAATTAGGGTTCATAAAATCGCTACTAAACCTAGACTAATTCTGAAAATACACATTCTCTGAATTTCAAAATCCTCAGAAATCGCGTGCATTAGGTATTCACATACAAAGTTCGAAGCACATTTACAAATCTGGATGAATGAATTCACTTTTTCTCTGAGGTTCTCTTCTCAATTGATTGAATTTCCGCATTAATTTCTCATTTTCATAATATCCGATTTTTCACCTTGATGCCATACAGTAAAGCTTGAAAATTAAGCTGGAAATCAAAATCAAGACTCAAAAATTGAAAGTGATAACTGATTTTAGGTTTCGAACAGGTTCAATTTGACAATCGCTCTCGTTGATATTACTCATTTTTTTTTTAAATTTAATGTGTTTGCGATCGCAGCAGAAATTCAAGGAATTTTTTGTGATAGCGGTAACGACTCAAAAGCTTCCAACTCTGGAATTGTTAATCGCATGCATTTTTTGAATTTTAATCTCCTCAGAAATTATGCACATACGGTGTTTGCATAGAGAGTCCAGAGCACATTCATCAACCTTTATTAACGAATTAATATCTTCTTGAGGTTCTCTTTTAATTGATTATATCGTAATTTTCCGATGAATTTGTCATTTTCATGTATTTTTTTTTATTTTGCTACTTCATTTGTCCTACGGGAAAGTTTGAAAATTTAGCAGGAGCTCAAATGGGAAGTCGGAAGTCGGAGGATCGAACTTTAGTGTAAAGATGTTTAACTAATATTCGATTTAAATTATAGAGATTTTTGTTTTTATGCGCTTGTGAATTGTGATTGCAGGAGAACTTGAAGAACGTCATGGAATTTTTTTACGGTAGCAGTAATGACGGCAATGTCTCGCCGATGAACGCTCAAAACTTGATAGGGCGAGGCCGTTTCTATCTTGGATCAAAAACTCCGATCCTCGATCCTTACGCTTCTTCAGATAGTACCGGCAGTTCTATCTCTCCGCTAGCACGATACCTTCGTTCCGGCTCGCCGTTGCCGTTTACTAGCGATTCTCCAAAGCATCGCGGCATTTCCCGTTCACCTCTAGCTTCGATAGAGAACATCGAAGTGTTCAGAACTCCGGTGAAGGTGGAAGAGGATGTGGTAGTCATGGACGGTATTCTGGTTGAGCCGAAACACGGTATGAGAGGTAAATTGTCACCGTCGACATCAGATTCAGGTGGACGGTTGTCATCGGGAAGTGACAATAGCTTTCACAAATCGGAAACTTGTCGGTGGTGGGAGGATTCTGGCACTTGCCGCTTTGGTTCTAAATGCCGGGTCTCTCTCTTCTCTTTCTGCTTTCCTTTCAAAAGGAATATGATCCATATGCTTGTGGAATATTCGTGCACTCGTGTACGGTTGAGATTAACTTTCTAGTTTTGACGGTGATCTCAACCATACAATTTATTGCATTAGTCAACTTCACGAAAATCCAAAAATCTACAATTTCTAAACATTTATTGCTTAAATTAAACAGTTTGTGCACGGGAAAGAAGATTTACGCCCAACTGCTTTCGCCAACAGGAATCAATCTGAGGTATGTATTAACAATTGAACCAAATGTATATATCGCTGAATTTATCTTTTTTTAGGATGATAATGTATTGATTAAAATTCATTGTGATCATCTTCACATTGTTATGTTTGTAGGCACTGCTTAGCAGGTCATACAGTTCGGGATCATGTTCATATGGACCAAGGAGCCGATCTGTTCATTACCAGCTCCACTCAGCCACGTCTCCAACAATGGCCACCCCAACTAGTACTACTACTACTACTACTACTGTCAATCAAGTCGTGTCTGTTAATAACGACAAAGAGCCCCCAAACAGCGACAGTAGCACCACTTCCACCTCCACCATTGCTATCTCTGGCACTGACTGGTCTCCCCTGGATGATAACATTGAGGTTACCTTGCCTTCTTCTGGTGAAAAATGTCTTTCCAGGGAAGATGTTGATGCTCATATACAGACTGTTCTCTATGGTCCTTCTGGAAGGAATAGACTGCCGGTATTCGTTAACTTTGTCGAGGAGTAGATATGCCATATTGGCGAGTCTCTGATCTTGCCATCAACTACCAATAAGGTAGTCAAGAGCTGTTAGTTACTTCGTTGTGTTCAAAAGGCTTGTAGGTGCTTCTGTTGTGTTGCAGATTTGACATCCTGAGAGTACTATCATAACAAAGACAACACTCTCAAATAATATCTAGGATATGAATGGACAACTGGACAAATATCATACAACATAGAATCGCTGATAGTGTTGTGTCTGAGACACGGAATAAAACAGAAAACATATCAATAGTTGATCGGAAATGTAGGGCTGCTGGGGTCTTGAGCCCCAAATGATCTCCATTTACCCAAATCAAGTGTTCGTTATTCTTGTTTTTGAATTGTTTTCCTGAATGTTGAGCTTTTATATCAAAGATCTGTTGGATCTCTATGGTACTTTATAGAGCAGTACGGGAAGTAATAACTATTACAAATGTTCGAAAGGATAAATAAATGGTTAATCTTCAAAACTGCCGCATGTGTGTTGTGTCTTGAATCTTGATCACCTTGCAAAGCCAATGTTGAAAACTGCCGCAAGTTTGTTGTGTCTTGAATGTTGATATCCTGAAATCAAGAAACAACTAAATCTGGATGGTTACAACGTTGTGTGTTGAGTCGAGGATAACCCTCTATCCTTAAGACAAGATTGTCCCGTATATATGCTTTTACGTTAGCGGACAATAGTCTCCCAAGATAAAACAACACTTTAATCTCAACACTACAAAGCCAATAGGTTGAGCCTGTCGAAGAAAACAAATATGACTCGACTTGCTGAAGATATGGAATAGGAAGGAAGAGTTTATGTCTACTCTTCTCTTTTGTCTCTGTGTATATAGTGTGTCTCTGTAGTGTATATCTTGTGTATATGTGAGGGTTTGGTCACTGTTTTTTCATCTCAGTTTGCTCATTTGTTTTGAAATTTGTTTCGTATTTGTTTTTCAGTCAGCTGTGCAGTATATTTTCGTCTATTTTTCTGGCCTGTTTCTTGCTACTGTTTTGAGCCAAATGAAGCTCAATATATAGCATGAGGAGGGGCTGTCCAATAGCCACAAACAAGGCTGTAATAACCCTTAAAGGAGGGCTGTAATGACATGTTTTAATGTCATGAATGAGGTGAATTAAGGTCATGAAGGAGGCTACTCAATTGCCCAACTAATGGGCTGTTAATGGAGAGTTAATCAGCCAAGTAATGACTGATTAATGCTCCAAAACGCAGTCCAACGGCCTTCCGTCACCTTCCCAGAAATTCTGGGGACCAAACTGTAATTATTGAAACTTCAGGGACCAAACTGTACATAAGAAAGAATTCTGGTCCAAACTGTACATATGAAACTTCAGGGATCAAACTGTACATCTGACAGAGTTCTCTGGTCCAAAAAAATAATATCAGACAGCCCCACAGCCCGAGAACCCGGAACTGGAAGGGATGGGCGGGCGGCGGCGGCGGCGCACGTGAGCTTAGCCTTGAACCCAAGCACATCTAGGTCTTCCCTCCTTTAAACACATGAGATACCCTTTGGGGATCCAAACCCTTTACCACATTAGAGACTTATATAGAGAGCAATTCTTCCTATTCCCACCGATGTGGTAGATTTGTCCCACACCACATTTTCATGTTTCAAACACCTTACTTCGTGGACCAATATCTCTTTCATTTCTCAACGAAATTTGACGATTCTTGGCCCTACGGTCATCTACTCACTTCGTAGATCATGCATGTGCGAAGAGACAAGGTCTCCAACATGCGGAACACTAGTGTTTAATTCATCAAAGATGGGTGGACGCATCTCCCCGCCAAAAGCAAATTTCCAACAAGATCAACTTAACATCACCTGCATATTTACGCAGATAGTTCGCGAATACGCTGAGACTGCTTGTTTAAGGCGAAGTTGGTTGTTTTTTAAAACATCCATCAACTGTGTGTGTGTGTAAGAGAGAGAGAGAGAGGGGTACTAAATATGCCTCGATCCTTGTCGTGTCAATTGTGTTTAGGTATTCTGTAATTGTTCAGTTTCTTTTATTGTGCTACTAGTATTTTTCGTTTTACACTAAAACCAAGTGAGAGGGAGAAACTTGCTCGGGCTACAGGAAAACATTAGGACTCACATTCGTAATATGTTATTACATCTTGACCATTAAGGAAGTATTTTTATTCAAATTGTGATACATTGACTATTGCAATGTCTCTGCAGAATTGTGCTAGTATTTGAAGCCAGTATAAGGTTCACAACATGTAGGTTTAAATTAGTAAACTCTGTTGATAATAAAATCAATTTCTATGGGCGTAGTAGCTCAAGCGTGTAGCTTTACAAAGAATTTGTGGTCGTCCTTACAGTGTTTTAGCTTTAAAACAGTCCTCAAGGTTGGCATTTATGGGGAAAAGAGGTTCCGATCCATTTCAAACAGCCTTTTATTGGACAAGATATCCAAACCGAAACACACATTTGCTTATGTGCGCTATTACTATAATGTATTAGTTTATTAGCAGTAATTACTATTTTTAATGTGATGGTTCCCAGTTTATTTTCTATGTTAGCCTTGATTTTAGGCAACCTCTGTGAATCATGCATTTGAATTTCGCCTCTTGTGGGTAGTAAGTTAGCGTGTCCTTTTAAGGAATATCTATTGTTATCTGTATAAACAGCTCTGTGATAAACCCGAATCTCCACTCTTCGTCACCAAATTGGCTCAAATGATTTTTCGATGTTCTAGACAGCTACCTCAACTTTAAACGATTTAGTAGCTGCATACCATAATTTAAAGTAAAACAGTGCATATTAGAAGATATGATGATCTTCAATACCAATTTACTACTACTTTTAGGCTAAGATTAAGGATTCATTGTCTTGTTTTTAGCTGAAATGACTATTTGTTCTTTTTTCTGTTTCCTTTTTTTTTATTTAGTTTTCATGGGAGGGATGAACATTGTTATGCAAAATTTATCTTTGTTTGCTCTCATAGTAGATGGTAACTGGGACCTTTTGATACATCAAACAAGAAGTTTCCTCTGGTCGGAACTGAGAGCAAGCAAAATCTCATTGGATAAAGGATATTTGGCATTATCCACATTCAATATATAAGACAAAAAAGGCTAAAAAACTAAGTTCCCGAGCATTCCTTTTGAATATATGTCGATTTTAAATTCATGAATTGCATTCGTGTTTTGTGAAGTTATGATAATTGAGAGGAAAACGATAGCTCACCTCCCCACGAAAAGAAGATGTCAACATGTCCTCATTACATCTAACGACAAATCTAAAAGAATCACCCCACAACCACATAAATATCTCTATTTTGATAGAGAAGACAACAATGGAAGATGATAAAGTTATATTTACTCAAACACCAATTCACTATCAATACAAGAACCCCCGCATTAGGGGTAATATACCAAATACGCGTCACCAATTTACCCTTTATACATGCCTATACTATACGTATACTATAAAATTCAGGACCAAGACTCCTACAGAGTACTATTATTTATAGTACTAGCATTATCTATTGTACAAACTTAGGTATAATACCATTGATGCAAAAACTACGCTAGAACTTTCCAATGAAATACCTAATACGTAAAATTCAATCATATCAAGTTGCTACAGATTTATTATTTATTAAACCTACCACAATTGAAGTGAAGGTGCTTTGATCAAGAGGTCTGAAACCCTGAGGTCCAATCTGTTGGTTTACAAAGGATTGCAGGAAACGGAAATTACAAGTAACTGCAAAGTAATTCAAGAACTGAAAATTACAATAGAACAACAAAACTGAAATTACAATTTTGTTGAAGAAGAAAACTGGAAACTGTTTTTGCTGAGTCAAGTGTGGCACTCTGTCCTTAAGACAATATTGCCCCGTATGTATCCTTTATACTTCCTGGACAATTCATCTCCCAAGATAAAACAGCAATGGAACAATTGAGCAAAGGAAACTCAAGCGCTACCGTGAAGAATATTGAGTAACGAAATGATGCTTGGAAGTTGTAGGAAGAAACTGTTTTTCTGCTTGTGTATTTTCGTGTATATCAAGTGTTGCTCAACAATGGTGCAAGGGGTGTTTATATAGGTGAGGGAGGGGCTGTTTGACTGCCTCCATAACAACCATTATTGACCAAATAATGACCATTATGGAGGTAGTAAAGCCACCAACATAAATGGTGAGAAAGACCAACGGATTGGCCATTATAGGAGGAGTAATTCAGCCAAAATAAATGGTTGAATTGAGTGCTTGGCGTTTACATTGCATGCCAAAATCGACTTTACGGAAACTTCAGGGACCAAAGCGTACATCTTGAAACTTCAGGACCAAAGCGTACATCTGAAAGAATTCTGGTCCAAAATGTACATATGAAATTTCTGGGATCAAACTGTCCTTCTGGCAAAGTTTTCTGGCCCAAAAAGATAATATCGAAGACCAGCGACCATGACCCACAACCGGAGCAGGGCCGTGGCGGCGGCGTGGCGTGTGGGCTTTCCTCGGCAAAGCACATCTAGGTCCTCCCTCCTTTAAACACATGGGATACCCCTTGGGGTCCCAAACCCCAAACCAATTTCGAGTCTTATATACCTGATAATTCTTTCTTCGTGCAGATGAGGGAGAATTGATTACACACCACACTTTTCCATGCTTCAAACACCTTACTTCGTGAACCAATATCTCTTTCATTTCTCAATGAAATTCGACGATTCTTGGCCCCACGGTTATCTACGTACTTAGTAGATCATGCATGTGTGAAGAACCGGATTCTCCAATATGCGTAACACTAGTGTTTAAACCGTTAAAGTTGGTCGGTCGCAACTCCCGCCAAAGGCTAATTTCCAACAATCCCCTCTTGAAAGAGATTTTGGCGCACTCACATGGTGTCTTTTCATTTCCAGCAATATTTTAGCGGACCGATGTTGCATAAGGAGAGGTAGCTTCAGCTTTGAACCTTCCATAGTTGAATACCATCGGACTTACTTACTGCGCGGTGAACGTGATGTCTTGAACCGTCAGTGTTTAGTGTAAGCCAAGTCAATGGTACCAACACAACAAATTCCCTTACTCTCTTCTTCGTAATGTTTTGTCCGTTTTGGCCATGGACAACGTCTTGGATTCTTAAGTGCATTCATTTGAGGCGGCCCGTTCTCGCACTTAAATAGGTGGTCTCCTACAAGGTATCCTACTATACCCCACTTCACAAGTGTTAGGAACCATTAAAAGTTTCCCAAAACCTAACCTCAACTGCTGAGGATCATTACAGGTTTTGAAAACTTAACCTTTACCCATACTGCAGATAGCACTTAACGTCTATCGCGGGAACGACTTTGGATTTGGTGTTTCTTTTCAGAAATCACTATCTGAAGTGCTCATACTTCCACTGAAGCGATCAACTGAACATTTATAACTTCGTTTTCCCATTGAACCAAATTGCTGGGATCTCCAGTCAGTAAGGTTGGGTTACCACTGTATTGGTCCTTATATTTTGGGTTTTAAGCCTATTCCCCTAGACAGGCAAGCCATCTGATCCTTGAGTAAGCCCTTAGTCAATGAGTCTGCTATATTATCCTTTGACTTAATGTAATCAATGGATATTATACCCATGGTGATCAGTTGCCTAACGGTCTTATGCCTCCATCGAATATGACGAGACTTGCCGTTGTACATAGTATTTCGTGCCCTTCCTAGAGCCGACTGACTGTCGCAATGGATCATTAGCGAAGGTACGGGTTTGTTCCAACACGGAACATCCTCTAAGAAGTCATGAAGCCACTCAGCTTCTTCTCCTGCTTTGTCTAAAGCGATAAACTCCGATTCCATCGTGGATCGGGCGATGCAAGTTTGCTTAGAGGATTTCCAAGACACAGCCCCACCACCAATTGTAAATACATACCCACTGGTGGACTTGGTGTTCTCTATATCAGATATCCAGTTTGCATCACTTTGTACCCTCTAAATGCAATTTGGATATCTCGAATAGTGTAACCCAAAATTAAACGTGTATTTCAAGTATTGTAATACCCAATTCAACGCCTTCCAGTGATTATCACTCGAATTACGGGTAAACCTAGCTAACTTATTGACTGCGTAAGCAATATTAGGTCGGGTACAGTTTGTTATATACATCAGACTACCGATTACCTGTACATATCGCTCATGGTATACAGGTGCACCAAGATTTTTATCAAGCTTTTGATTTGTATCCATTGGTGACGCTATCGGTGAACTGTCTAACATCTTGAACTTTCTCAAAATATCCTCGATGTAGTGAGACTGAGATAAGACCAGTCCGTCAGACGTCTTAGAGATTTTAATCCCTAGAATGACATCTGCGATACCCATATCTTTCATGTCGAAGCATTGTTTCAACATGTTCTTAGTCTCTAGGATTACCCTAGGACTGCTTCTTGTGATCAACATGTCGTCTACATACAGACATATTATAACAAATGAGTCAGAGTTACCTTTCGTGTAAACACATTTATCACACTCATTAATGGCGAACCCCTTCGATAGTAGAGTACTATCAAATTTTTCGTGCCATTGCTTCGGGGCTTGTTTCAGCCCGTACAGAGATTTGACAAGCCGACAGACTTTTTTCTCTTGCCCTTGAACCACGTACCCCTCGGGTTGGTCCATATAAATTTCTTCTTCCAAATCACCGTTTAGGAAGGCTGTCTTAACATCCATCTGGTGTATCTCAAGGTCCCGCAAGGCTGCGATCGCAATGAATACCGTATGGATGTCATCCGGAATACCGAAAAATATGTGTCAAAGTAGTCAAAGCCTTCTGTCTGCCGATAGCCCTTGACTACCAACCTGGCCTTGTACTTGTCTATAGACCCATCTGCCTTGTATTTCCGTTTAAGTATCCATTTACAACCCAACGATTTATTTTTCGGAGGAAGATCAACCAACTCCCAAGTATGGTTATGCAGAATGGAGCCTATTTCACTCTCAATAGCTTCTTTCCAGAGCGGTGCTTCTGGAGTTGACAACGCCTTAGCAATTGTCCGTGGTTCATCTTTAACCATATAAGCTACAAAGTCAGGACCGAAGGATTTATCCTTCCTGGCCCTTTTACTTCGCCTTAGATCCATCTCTGGAGTCTCCAAGTTCTGAGAATCTGGAACACTAGATTCCGGATGTTCAGCCACCTCGAGATTCGCTAGATCTGAACCATCTAGATCCGGGCAGTCAAGGACTCCCGGTTCTTGAGAGCTTTGTGCATAACTTCGTTTGCGAGAGGTTATGTTTTTTTCCTTTCTAGGAAATGTATCTTCAAAGAATAAAGCATTCCTTGATTCCATAATTGCACCCTGGTAGATATCTGGAATATATGACTTATGCACTAAGAAGCGATAAGCACTACTGTTATTTGCATATTCGATGAATATGCAATCTATAGTCTTAGGCCCAATCTTGACCTGCTTTGGCTTGGGTACTTCAACATTTGCCAAACAACCCCCCACCTTAAAATACTTGTAGGTGGGTTTCTTTCCTTTCCATGATTCATATGGAGTTTTGTCCTTACCCTTATGTGGGACTCTGTTAAGAATCGTATTAGCGGTAAGGATGGCTTCTCCCCACATGTTTTGGGGAAGTCCGGAATTGATAAGCAAAGCATTCATCATTTCCTTTAATGTGCGGTTCTTACGTTCCGCCACACCGTTTGATTGAGGTGAGTATGGAGCCGTCGTTTAATGAATAATGCCTTCTTGGGCACAATATTCCTCAAATGACGCTACATATTCTCCCCCTCTATCGCTACGAATGGATTTAATCCGTAGGCTCAGTTGGTTCTCAACTTCTGCTTTGTAACGTCGGAACGTTTCAAAGGCTTCATCCTTACTTTTTAACAAGTAAAGGTAACAATACCTTATGCTATTGTCAATGAAAGTCACAAAGTACTTGTTTCCCCCTCTAGTTTGTGCGAACTTCAAATCACATATATCTGTGTGAATAAGTTCTAGAGGAGCGATATTCCTTTCGACAGATCAAAAAGGAAGCTTGGTGAGTTTCGCCTCTACGCACACCTCACACTTATGTTAAGGGTTTACGTCGATAGACAGCAACAACTCCATCTTTACCAGCCTTTGAATAGACTTGTAGTTAACGTGTCTTAATCTATGATGCCATAAATTAGAAGACTCAAGCAAATAAGAAGAAGGTTCAACTTTATTTCCTTGGCCTTGTCTGAGACATGGCATTCACTTTGAAGAGGCCTTCACAGACGAAGCCTCTCCCTACAAATGTGCCATTTTTAGTGAGTACAAACTTATTGGATTCAAACACTAGCCTAAAACCAACATTAACCACTAAAGGTCCAGAAACTAAATTTCTTCTAATTTCTGGGACGTGCATCACTTCCTTCAGAGTGAGTTCCTTGCCGGAAGTCATCTTCAGGACCACCTTTCCAACCCCCAGCACGTCCGAGAAAGCGTTGTTGCCCATGAATAACTTCTTGTCGATGACCGGAGTGTACGTGGAGAAGGCATTTTTGTTGGAACAGATGTGTCTTGTTGCACTTGTGTCCACCCACCTACATCAGATTCTCAACCAAGTTGGCTTCTAGAACCACGGCCGAGAAATCCTCAATCATGTCATCCAGGAGCGTGTCTTTGACGACGTTAGCTTGCGCCTTGCCTTTCGACTTGGCTTTATGTTATTGCTCAGTCTTGAGCTTGCGGCATTCATTGATCCTATGACCAGGTTTCCCACAGTGATGACAATTACCTCTGAACATCTCCGTTGCGGGGGCTTTGCCGTCTTTCTGGAACTTCCGCTTCTTGCTTGAGTTCCCTTTGGCCTCAGCCAGATTTGCCTTTGCCTCAGCAGTTTGTCTGCCCCTAGGTAAGGCCTTCTTGTTATCTTCCTGGATTTGGAGTTTGATAACAAGTTCTTCAAAGGTCATCTCCTTTGTCTTGAGTTTTAAGTAACTCATAAACTCATTCCATGAAGGAGGTAACTTTTCAATCAGCGATGCAACAAAAAACTGCTCGTTTGGTTTCTATCCTTCCAAATCCAGGTGATGTATCATCATTTGGAATTCCTGGACTTGGGACATCACTGTCTTGCTGTCCACCATTTGGAATTTTAGAAATTTCCCAACGATGAACTTCTTAGTACCCGCATCTTGTGCGTTGTACTTCTTTTGCAGTTTTTCCCACAGCTCTTTGGTAGTGCCAACGGTGTAATAGACCGTGTAGAGAGGGTCTGCTAAGCAGTTCAATATATAATTCTTGCACATGAAATCGCTATGATTCCATGCATCACGAACCATCTTCATGCCATTAATGACATGGATACCAAGGCCCCCTTCACCCGTTTCATTAGGCGAAGAGTCCATTTCATCTCCAGCTTGTGGAGGAACTTTCGTAAGGAACCGGGCCATGCCCATAACTGTTAAGTAGAACAACATATTTTCCTGCCATCTCTTAAATTCTGATCCCATGAATTTTTCAGGGCGATCATGGTGGTGTGAGGAAGAAGGTGCAGCACCAGCAGTCGGGAAGGCAGCGTTGTTACTGCCTTGAACAATGGCAGCAGCAGCTGCAGTGAAGGCAGCAGTGCTACTGCCTTGGCCAATAGCGGCAGTGGCGGGGAAGGCAGCAACGTTGCCTCGAGAGGCATCAGCAGTAGCAGCAACATCGGTCATATTTCCAGCCATGTTATTGCAGTTACCGTAAGCAAATATTGTCTTAAGTTGTTGGTTTACAAAGGATTGCAGGAAACGGAAATTACAAGTAACTGCAAAGTAATTCAAGAACTGAAAATTACAATAGAACAACAAAACTGAAATTACAATTTTGTTGAAGAAGAAAACTGGAAACTGTTTTTGCTGAGTCGAGTGTGGCACTCTGTCCTTAAGATAATATTGTCCCGTATGTATCCTTTATACTTCCTGGACAATTCATCTCCCAAGATAAAACAGCAATGGAACAATTGAGCAAAGGAAACTCAAGCGCTACCGTGAAGAATATTGAGTAACGAAATGATGCTTGGAAGTTGTAGGAAGAAACTGTTTTTCTGCTTGTGTATTTTCGTGTATATCAAGTGTTGCTCAACAATGGTGCAAGGGGTGTTTATATAGGTGAGGGAGGGGCTGTTTGACTGCCTCCATAACAACCATTATTGGCTAAATAATGACCATTATGGAGGTAGTAAAGCCACCAACATAAATGGTGAGAAAGACCAACAGATTGGCCATTATAGGAGGAGTAATTCAGCAGAAATAAATGGCTGAATTGAGTGCTTGGCGTTTCTGTTCTGTCTGCCGAAATTCTGACTTTCTGGAAACTTCAGGGACCAAACTGTACATCTTGAAACTTCAGGGACCAAACTGTACTTCTGGCAAAGTTTTCTGGCCCAAAAAGATAATATCAGAAGACCCACAGCCCACAGCCCACAACCCGGAACCGGATCGGACTGGCGGGCGGCGGCGGCGCGCGTGTGGGCTTTCCTCGAACCGAAGCACATCTAGGTCCTCCCTCCTTTAAACACATGGGATACCCCTTGGGGTCCCAAACCCCAAACCAATTTCGAGTCTTATATACACAATAATTCTTTCTTCATCTACCGATGAGGGAGAATTGATCACACACCACACTTTTCCATGCTTCAAACACCTTACTTCGTGAACCAATATCTCTTTCATTTCTCAATGAAATTCGACGATTCTTGGCCCTACGGTTATCTACGTACTTAGTAGATCATGCGTGTGTGAAGAACCGGATTCTCCAATATGCGTAACACTAGTGTTTAAGCCATTAAAGTTGGTCGGTCGCAACTCCCGCCAAAGGCTAATTTCCATCACAATCTTCATTGTGAAGTGTTTATGCCCACTGGTGTGTGCTAGATGGTCATGTAAATTTGCACATGTATGTATTTATCTTGTAATAGCTTTAGTCTTAAGTCAGTGGCAGTCTTGTAAATATGACTGCTAGTTAGTTAGGAGGTTAGGAAGTTAGTTAGTTAGTTAAGTGACAAGTGAGTCTTAGCTGACACTTAGATATTTTGTGTGAGATCTCTAGATATATATATGTATGTGTTTTGTAGAGATATCTGTTGGAAATTTTCCTTTGGTAGGGGAGGTGCGTCCACTCGTATTTAATGACTTAAACACTAGGGTTCCGCATGTTGGAGGCTTTGTCTCTTCACACGTGCATAATCTACTAAGTGAGTAGATGACCGTAGGGCCAAGAATCGTCAAATTTCGTGGAGAAATAAAAGAGATATTGGTCCACGAAGTAAGGTGTTTGAGGCATGGAAATATGGTGTGAGACAAATCTACCACATCGGTGGAAAAAGGAAGAATTACTCTCTTTATTAGTCTCAAAATTGGCTAAGGGTTTGGGACCCCAAAGGGTAACCCATGTGTTTGAAGGAGGGAGGACCTAAATGTGCTTGGGTTCAAGGCTAAGTCCGCGCGCGCCACCGCCGCCCGTCCGGTCAGGGCTCGGGTCACGGGTTTTGGGCCTTGGGCTTTGGGCTTCTTCTGATAGACCCCCAAATTGTTTAATATTTACAGTTTGATCCCTGGAGTTTCTGGAAAGGTGAATTTGGGAACGACGGAAGGCAGAAAGTTTCTGCCTACCGTTTGGGTTGATTTTTGGAGCATTTACTTGGCTGATTAACTCCTCCATAAACAACCCTCCTTCAATGGCCTTAAACAACCATTACTTGGCTGAATTACTACATCCTTCAATGGCCATTAACAACCATCATTTGGCAGTTGAGGAGTCCTTCCCTTATGCTATATATTGGAGCCTTTTGGCTCAATTGTGTGATATACAATATGAGATAGAAAAAATGAGACAACATATATACACAGAGAGAAATAGAAAGACAATCCAAAACGTGAGCAGTAACGTTGGGACGAAAACAGAAAACTCTTCCTTCCTTTTTCATTCTTCAGCAAGTCATTTCGTGTTTGTTTTCTTCGTCAGAATCAACCTATTTGCTTTGTAGTGTTGATTAGTTATTGTTTTATCTTGGGAGACTATTGCCCGTTAACGTAAAAGCATATATATGGAGCAATCTTGTCTTAAAGACAGAGAGTCATCTCCCAACTCAGCCACAATTGTAACAATCCAGATTTAGTATTTCTTGATTTCAGGTTATCAAGATTCAAGACTCAACAAGCTTGCAGCAGTTCTGAATATTGGCTATTTGTTTATCCTTTCGAACACTTGTAATATTTATTTACTTCCCGTACTGCTTTACATATCCAACAATATCTTCACTTTTTAGATTCATATCAATGAAAATGAAATGCTCTCCATTTCACAAATATCATCTCTCTAAACTTGCAATGTCTTCTCTCTAATTTTCTTTCCTTTGCAGCTCCATTAATGGAGTCTCATTGATTGTGTATGATTGTTTGCCATCTTCAACATGGTATTGGACCTATGTTCGATTAATCTTCCACATTTGATTCACAATCCAATCCAAATTCATCGAAATTAGGTTATTTTGCTCAATTTGTGAGTTTCCAGATTTTTGATCCCATTTTATACTAGTTTTGTGTTGGTAAAGACGCATCTACATTGATATAGCATGTTGTTTATTTCATTTTCAATCCAAATTTAGTACGAATTTAGAATCACCGTTGATGCAATTTGTGATATTTTACAATCGCACCTGAAATCTCGTATCAAGTTGCTTCAATTCATTTTGTAACCCTAACTTGTTGTTCGAGATAAACGTTGAAGTCATGGTAGAAACACAACCTAACTTGGAGTCGTCTAGCTTTGCAACTAATGCAGACATTACTAGTCCCTTCTATATGCACCCTTCAGAGAGTGCAGGTTCTACATTGCTTCCTGCAGTATTCGATGACACATGGTACAAGTGATGGAGACGAGCAGTGCTTAGAGCATTGTCGGTGAAAAGCAAAACAAGATTCATAAATAGAAAAGTGAGAAAACCAGAAGATCCCACCTTCACTCAATGGGAGAGTGTGATGATATGGTGACTTCGTGGATATTGAATTCTCTGTCATCAGAACTGCAAGATAGTTTACAATATGTCAACAATGCTAAGGAACTTTGGGAGGAGTTAGAATATAAATATGATCAAACAAATTGAGCTAAATTTTATTAGTTACAAAGAGAGATAAATGATCTAGTGCAGGGAAATCTAGATGTGACTGGTTACTATACAAAAATGAAGAAATTATGGGAGGAAATGAGTACACTGGATACAAATTCTCAATGCATATGTTTGTGTACTTATGGTGGAAAAGTTAAGATGCATAAGGTTGAGCAAGATAGACTACTTAAATATTTTTTATGGGATTAAATGAAGTTTATACTGCAATAAGGGGCAACATTCTGATGATGAATCCATTGCCTAGTATGGCACAAACTTTTGCAATCTTTTCACAAGAGGAAAAACAAAGAGAAGTGAGACCTAACAACCATACAATTTTAAAGTCTACATCTCTAAATGCATCCACTTCCTACAACTCAGGTTTTAGAATAAATTACAACTCATACAAAGGGACTAGAAGCAATAACACATCCAAGGGACCTAGTACTTCTGGTAATAGGATATATCCTCAATAACAACAAAATGCTTACTCACAGAACATGTCAAACTTATTTTGTGACTATTGCAAGAAGCCTGGGCATACAAGGGACAGATGCTACAAAATACATGGTTATCCACCAAATTCCAAATTCATAAAAGGGAAAAATACAGGCTTAGTAGCAAATGTGCATAGAGGTGAGTCTGAAAGAGGATCACATGAGTAGCATTTTGGGTCCAAAAGAGAAGGATTACTGAATTTGACCAAAGAACAGTATGATCAATTTTTGAACTTGCTGGGAACTCTATAGGCTGGAAATGATTGAGCTGAGGTTTCAAACAACAACATGCTTGGTGGAGTTGTCAACCTTGCAGATATACTAGCTTGCTATTCTTCCATAATTAAAATTGGTGATCTATCATATAAATGTGCTAGACTAACTGCTTACTCATGGATCATAGATTCAGGAGCAACACACCACATGACTTATAACAAAAACACCCTTAAGAACATTAGGACCTTACTATATCATTTTCTAGTCACATTATCAAATGGATAAAAGGTCAAAGTAACTGAATTTGGTGATGCCTTCCTGAATCCAGCATTGACTTTATACAGGGTTTTGTTTGTGCCTAGTTTCATGTTTAGTTTGATTTTTCTTCATTGTTTGGCTTTGCAACTTAAAGACATAGTAAGTTTTGACAGTTTAGCTTGTTGCTGCAGGGTCCTTTTTTGAAGAGCCCTTCGAAAGTTGGTAGAGCAAGGAATGATTTATACTTCCTATGCTCAAACCGTCATAGTTCTTGTCCTTTTACAGTTGGTAACAATTTCAATTCCACTTCATATGTTTCATATGCTGATTGTAGTTCTTCTTCTTGTTCTTCACATGTTGATTGTAATGGTCAGACTTCACCATCTCTCATCCCAATTGTAAAATACTCCCATGCAAGCAATAAATGAGTATGTTATACTGTTGATACTTATGTTTCATCTATGTCTCATACGAACAATATTGAACACTTATGGAATAATAGGCTAGGACATGTACCTTTTGTAAAAATGAGAGATATTTTTTCAATACATGTTGCTTTTTTACCAAAACATCCCTTCACTTGCAACATATGTCCTATGGAAAGACAAACTAGAATGCCTTTCCCAGAAAGCACAACCTCAACCACCAATTTTTTTTAATTACTACACATAGACCTGTGGGGGCCATACCACATGCCCACTCATGATGGCTGCAACTACTTTTTACCATGGTTGATGATTATCGTAGATCAACCTGGACTCGATTACTCAGGTGTAAGAGCAATGCACTTCAGACCAGTAAAGCTTTCATCTCTTTGATAGAAAACCAGTTTCAAACCAAACTCAAAACCATAAGGTCTGACAATGGCATAGAATTTGTTAATACATAATCCGCAAATACTTCCAAGAAAGAGCATTGTGCACCAAAGATCCTGCCCATACACAGCACAATAAAATAGTGTGGTGGAAAAGAAACATAAATATCTACTAGAAACAGCTAGATCCCTACTTTTCCAATCAAAATTGCCCCTAAGATATTTGGGAGAGTGTCTTGACAACAACTTACCTTATTAATAGACTACCTACCACAACTTTACACAATAAATCACCCTATGAAATTATGTATCAAAAGAAACCTACATATTCTCACCTTAGAGCCTTTGGCTGTCTTTGTTTTCCAACTGTTTTGAAATCTCACAAAGATAAATTTGAACCAAAAGTTACACCATATATATTTGTTGGATATCCTTTCAATATAAAAGGATACAAGGTCCTGGATCTAGCCACAAAGAAAGTTCATGTTTCTAGAGATGTATTATTTCATGAAAGCATTTTTTCTTTTGTCGTTGCACCTTATGGTTCCAGTTTCAATTTTATTCTCAATTTACTTGTTCATAACTCTACTAAGATCACTAGCACACATAATACCGATGTTAATGACTCAATGTTGGATAGGAAAACCACAATCATAGTCACTAATGACGATGTCACTGATAACACTACTACACTTAATGAACATGTAGCCACATAAGCTAATTGACCATGTTACTAATGACATCACTTCACCCCATGACCATATTATTCATGATCACTCACCGGGCCCACAAATTGACATTTTGCCTATTACTGCTCATGATTCTACTCACATTAACCACTATGACACACTTACCAATACCAATACCATTATTTCCACACAAGATAATAATACCTTAGTTCATGCACTCAGAAGAACTTTCAGGTCACTTCAAACCCCAAATTACCTAAGAGAATACAAGTATAACCTTCCTAATCTAAAACCATTTGCACCAAATGATGCTACCTTACCCATTTCTTCACTTCCCCTTTATCCAACCACAACCATGTTTGTTTCACCATTGTGTCCTGATAGTCAGCAGTTAGTGAAGACCATTTCTCATGAATGTGAACCACGCTCTTATGAACCCTGCTTGAAAGATGGCTATGACACAAAAATTTGAAGCCTTATATGCAAATGATACTTGGGAGTTAGTACCTTTACCTGTAGGAAAGAGGGTCGTAGGTTTTAAATGGGTGTACAAAATCAAACATAAAGCATATGGTGTCGCACCCGATTTTTACCGCGGCTCACGACGTGATGGCGTCTATTACCTCTGGATTGGATAAAAATGATTGCTTGAGGAGTCGGGACCTAATTATTCTAAGGTGAATTAGGATACCTAAATGCTAACTAAAAGCTGCAAAATAACTCCGATTTTGGTCTGCGAAACTAATGAGATTCTAGGTAAGGATTCTTTATTATTCTAAAGGGAAGGGGTTAGGCATCCTTTAAGATCCGCTAACTTGCGGTTATCCGGTCAAACTCAGGTTAATTATTATGCTAAGAAAAATGCATTTTTTACAAGTATTACAATAATGTTGCAAGTAGTTAATAAAAGGATGCATTTTGTACAAGTATGAATTTGTATGACATTAAAAAAAATACACGTAAAGTTAAAAAAAGTATGCATTTGTATGGAGATTGATAAAAATATATGCAAAGTGATTTTTGGATAAAACATACATTTGTATGGCATTGCTTATAAATATATATACAAGATGATTTAGTAAGAAGAAAAACAACCTATTTGCAATATAAAGAAAATGATATTTTTATAGTCATTTTTAATAACGAATCGGATAAAATAAAAATCTATTTTTGTATGATTAATAGTGTGAATAAAAGGTGACCGATAGTTTTGAAAATTCTGAACAGTTTAAAAATAAGCTAGTGTTTTGAAGGTATAGGCGACAAACCTAAAATAAATAAATTAACGTTTTGAAAGTAGGGGTGACGACCAAAAATAAATAAACTAGCGGTTTCCGATTTTAAAACTAACCGAGCCTAAAATAAATAAACTAGCGACGAGTTTCTAATTTTAGACTACCCTATTAATTAATTCTAAGTCTACCTATTCTAAACATTTCAATTACTTCACGAGTACAATGAGATTACAATACAGAATGAAATAAAGCTGAATTAAAGAAAGTAAAAATAACAATAAAATAAATAATCTCCGATAGGTATTTGCCTTCTTTGACTTTCATACATATGACTTGCAAGCTGTCAAGAACAAACGGTTAGAAAACAATTGAATATAAATAACTTCGGACCCGTATCCAAAACAGTAAATGTTTTGATTACAGAGGGCTCAGACTTAAATTATGAAAAGATCATTCCAATCACGCCGTGGCTGCGAACATATGACTCGTTGGTCATTTTAGTTGCCTTGCCTACCGAACATGTTGGTCTCTCGGGTGAAAAAAGATTTAAGTTTCATCATTACCCAGAAGTTTTATTTTCCGTCTTTCAACTGTGGAGGCCTAAAAAATCGACGGATATTTTTTCATCGGCCAAAGTGTAGTATCATGTTCAAATCAGCAAAATGGTACCAAAAACAGTAAAAAAAAAACTGAAACCGAGAGATGATGTCCGAAAGGACGCGACCTCAAATTTAATTTCATTGGCCATAGTGTAGTATTTGTTCAAATCAGTAAAAAAAATAACAAAATAGCCACGTAACGGACGTTCAAATACCAAAATAAACCAATAGTCCGCAATTAAAATGTCAGACACGAATTCTGAAATTTTAGAACCAAAATAAAACTTAAAATGCTCCTGAAAATCCGACCCGACAAAACAGTGACCCGACCCAGTTTTCGGGTCGACTCGACCTGTATAAACAACGAAATAATAAAGAAAAATTAGGTATTTCGACACAGTGCTGAAAACAGACCCGGATAGATGACCCAGATTTCGGGTCGACCCAAAGCAGTGATCCGACCCGGGATAATTTTTTATGGATTTTTAGATAACTAACAACAAGATGTTAAACACAAAAATCTGGAATTTTTATCTAAACCGGGCTGACCCGACTCGGATCGATGACCCGACCAGGAATTATTTTTTTTGGATTTTTCAGATAACCAACAATAAAAATATCAAAGGCAAATGCTGGAAATTTACCCGACCCAGATTCTGGCCCGACCCGACTGGAACAGTGATCCAACCGGAAAACAAGGCCAAATCCGAGAAACACATTTGTTTTTATTGCAATTTCAGATAACCAATCAAAGGTAAAAGGATAATCATTAACAATAAATCACATAAGAACCAACCTTATTTTTGAATTTTTTGGCACCGGTTTCAACCCAAAACAGAAATCAGACCCGGAAACCCGACCCGAATTCGGAATCCGAAAAATACAGTGAAGAAAATAGCAAAAAAATTTCAGGTTCTTCAACACCCAGAACAACCCACTTTCTATCATTTTCAAAATTTAGAACACAAATTTGGAGTTCTAGATATGAATTTCGGAACCCCCAAATATCAAGATTTTCAACTTGTATTTTGGACTCTTAACATGAAGAACAACACAACAAGAGAGCAATACAACCCTTAAGAAGATTTCAGATTTTCAAAACTTAAACCTAAATTTTCGGACCACAAAATCCATTGAAAATCAACCTAAAATCCGACCCGAAACAGTGAACAAAGGGCAAAAATCCACCCAAAATCGGACCTAACCTCCGACCGAAAACCTCCTCAAAACAGTGAACAAAATGGGGGTTTTATAGATGGTACCCCCATACCCCTTACACAAATCGAATTCGAATTTCAAACAAGGGGAGGGGGGCAAAAATATGATTTTGGGCCAATTTCTTGGGGTTTTGGGTACGTGTTGGTGAGGTGATGGGGTAGGTTGGTGGTGTCAGGCGGCGATGTCAGTGGTATGGGGAGGTGCGGTGTAGGTGGGTAGAGTGGCGGTGACCTGAGGGGTAGAGGTGTAGGTCGGCGTAGGTGGAATGGGGTGGCGGTGACCGGGGTGTGGGGGCGGGGTATGGGGTGTGTCGACGGGTTGGGGGTGTCTGGCCCGATTTTGGGGGTTTGAGAGGGAAAGGTTTTTTTTTGTAGAGTTGTGTTTTTAGGGTTAAGGGATAAAAGGGGGAAAATAAAATAAGGGATTGGGCTTGGGGGTTGTGGGCCGCCGGATTGGCGGTCCGAAAATGGAGTGGCCAAATGGGCTGCCCCTTTTAAAATGGGTGTTTGTTTTGGGTTGGAAAATAAATGGGTTATGGATTTAAAATATAAAAAAGGGTTTTATTATATATATATATATATAAAAAAAAAAAAAGCTTTGCAAAAATTATAAATTGTAAAGATGACAATATGGTAAAAAATATAATATTTGCGAAATGTTTGATGCTTAAATAAAAAATAAAAATGCGATGTCGTTTTGCGAAAATAAAAATACAATAATAAAAATAGTATGATTATGATATTAAAATGCAAATGACAGTAAAAAATGCAAATAATAATAATAATGATGATAAATAATGATATTGAGAATAATATATATACATATATATGCCTATATATTAAAATTGTTTTGAGGTGTCAAAAATATTTAAAATTGCAAATAAATCAGAAAAGATGGGACAAAATTGGGTGTCAACAGATGTCAGTGTGGAGAGATTCAAAGCTAGACTTATAGTGAAGGGGTATACTTAGCAGGAGGGGATATATTATACAGAAACCTTCTCACATGTAGTAAAAATGACAACTATTAGAACCTTGATATGTTTTGCTGTCAAGAGGGGATGGAATCTATATCAATTAGATGTTAACAATGCTTTTCTTCATGGGGATTTAAATGAAGAAGTATACATAACACTACCACAGGGGTTCATGGTAGATGCTGATGGTTTGGTATGCAAGCTGAAAAAATTCATATATGGCCTGAAGTAGGCCAGTAGGCAATGGTATGATAAATTGTCTAGTTGTTTGTGTTTCAAAGGGTACACACATTCCTCAAGTGATTACTCTCTTTTCTATAGAAAGAAGGACAATCCATTGTATTTGTTGCTATATGTTGATGATGTGATTCTTACTGGTACTGACTTACATGAAATAAATTTTTTGAAAGTTGTTTTACATGATCAGTTCAAAATCAAGGATCTTGAAAAGCTGCACTACTTTTTGGGTTTGGGGATTTTGTACAAACAAGATGGTGTCCTCATATCTCAGAGGAAGTTCACTGCTAACCTCCTAAAGGAGTTTGATTCCATGGATTACAAACCTAGTCCTTGTCCACTTGACTCCACTGAGAAACTCAAAGCAACAAATGGAAAATTGTTGCCTGATCCCACATACTATAGAAAGTTAGTAGGAAAACTAAATTTTGTTACTAACACCAGGATGGCCATAACATACAATGTGTAGCACCCCAGTCAATTCATGCAGTCACCAAGAGAGCCACACCTCAAAGTTGCATTCCATGTGCTTAGGTATCTCAAACAAGGTCCCACCTTGATAATTTTCTTTACAAACAAATCAGACCTCACTATGACTGCTTATTGTAATTCAGACTGGCAGCATGCCATGATTCTAGAAGATTTTTTAGTGGCTACATAGTGTTTATGGGAGATAGCCCCATTAGTTGGAAGTCCAAGAAATAAATAACAATGTCGTTGTCCTCTGCAGAAGCAGAGTATAGAGCTGTAATAAAGGTAGTTGGTGAGTTAGTTTGGCTTGAGAGATTACTTCATGAGCTCACAGTGCAGTGTCCCTTGTCAATACAAGTCTTCTGTGACAGCCAGACTGCAGTTCATATTGTCAAAAACCCAGTATTTCATGAGAGAACCAAACATATAGAGGTGGATTGTCACTTTGTTAGAGACAAGCTCCAAGAAGGTTTGATCACCCTCCATCACATTCCAACAGACTCTTAGTTGGCAAATATTTTTACTAAAACTCTTACAGGGATCAAACATTCTTCCATATTGAGCAAGTTGGTTGTAATTACATCACCTCCAACTTAAGGAGGAGAGGGGGGGGGGGTTGTTGTTGAGATTATTATGTATTTATCTTGTAATAGCTTTAGTCTTAAGTCAGTGGCAGTCTTGTAATATGATTGCTAGTTAGTTAGGAGGTTAGAAAGTTAATTAGTTAGTTAAGTGATTAGTTAGTAAGTCTTAGCTGGCGTTTAGATATTGTGTGTGAGATGTCTAGATGTATATATGTATGTGTTTGTAAAGATATCTTCACTTTTTAGATTCATATCAATGAAAATGAAATGCTCCCCATTTCACAAATATCATCTCTCTAAACTTGCAATGTCTTCTCTCTAGTTTTTATTCTTTTGCAGTTCTTGGAGCTCTATTAATGGAGTCTCATTGATTGTGTGTGATTGCTTTCCATCTTCAACAGTAGTAATAAGCTAAAATAAGAAAATAGATTGTAAGCTTGTGTGTCTAGTATATTCACGCCAAAATAAACTTTGATTTCTTCGTTCATTGTTCTTTTCTGTAAACGTGTAAATATAGGAAACAATATATTCCCTACCCATAATTAGAATATTTCCATATATTGTGTAAATATAATTATGGTAAGACTAGGATTCCTCTTTTATATAGGCTTAGGATTCCTATTGTATAAGGGATGGATATTGTACTATATATATACCTTGATATTAATGAAAGACTCCCCAAGGGAGATTAATATCATCTAACATGGTATCAAGAGCCAAATAAACAAAACCCTAAAAACCTTTCTCTTCCACAACAGACGGCTGCCTCTCCTACGTCGCGGCCCTCCCGAATTTTCTTCTTATTTTTCGGGTTTTGTTCTTCCTTTCTTCTCTTCTCTAAATGGCTATCCCTGATTCTTCCACACTTTCTGACGCCTCTACCTCCACAAATCCCACCACAAAGTCATCACCCCCGTTTCATCCCGCCCTTACTGTTTCCAACATTAAGAACCATATTCCCATTATTCTTGATCAAGAAAACAACCAGTATTCTCCCTAGGTTGAACTTTTTCGCAATCATGCATGTCTCTATAACGTGCTTGACCATATTGATGACACTATTTCGCGCCCTACGGAGGTTGATGATTCTATCTGGCATTGTTTCGACGCCGGCGTCAAACAATGGATATATGGTAGTATCTCTCAGGATTTGCTCCTTACTATCATGAAATCTGACTCCACAGCCCTTGACTTGTGGAATCGTTTGGAGGAAATTTTTCAGGATAACAAGCACACTCGTGCCGTGTATTTGGAAGAACAGTTCAACAAAACACGTCTTGAAAACTTCTCCAATGTCTCTGAGTACTGCAAGCAGCTTAAACTTCTAGCGGATCAACTCTCCAACATCGGCACGCCTGTCACTGACGATAAAATGGTGCTACAAATGATCTCTGGCCTTACTAAGGGCGAATATGATACTTTGGCCACCATTATTCAACAGGCAGATCCGCTACCGAGTTTTAACAAAGCTCGCTCACAATTGTTACTCGAAGAAACCCGTCGTGCTAAGCAGGATGAGCACGCCCAGCAGGTGTTAGCTGTCGACACGCAACCCTAAGATCAGACGCCACCAGACAACTCCCAACAGCGGCAGGGCCACGACGGCAATGGTGGAAAAGGCCGCGGCGGTAGAGGAGGCCGTGGTCGTGGCAAGGGTCGCGGTCAACAGAACCAACATCAAGAATAAAGAATAAATCGAAGAACAAGCGGGCCACGGCTCCTCGTGATTCGTCTCTGACGTTGCGGCGCCCGATCTGCAGCCATGGCGCCCAGATTTAGAGCGGCGCCAAGTCCATTCGATGCCAAAGAACCATACAATCCGTATTCTTACCCCAGTTTGTTAGGCCCCGCTCCAACCCCACAGCAGGCCCACTTCATGCAAGGTTAGGTCCCGCAGCCCTCCTCCGGCATGACACCCACTGAGTTGGGTCAGGCGTTCAACACCCTCTCTATGCAACAGCTTGACAATACTTGGTACATGGACTCAGGGGCCACATCTCACATCACCCAGTCTGCAAGTACTATTCCTAAACTGTTTCGGTTAAAACATCTTCAATATGTTACAGTTGGTAGTGGACAACGCATTCCAGTTAAGGGTTATGGTACCTCATACACACAACCTCCTCATCCACCCTTCTCCCTAAAAAATACCCTATATGCCCCACACATGATTAAGAACCTCATATCTGTCCGCCAATTTACTCGTAATAATTCTGTCTCCGTGGATTTTGACCCTTTTGGTTTTACTGTGAAGGATCTTCATACGGGGACACCTCTTACGAGATGCAATGGCACAGGGGATCTCTATCCATTCATTTCCACATCCGCTGCCAAATCTTGCTCTCCCATCACTCTAGCGATTATTTCTTCTTCAACTTGGCATAATAGGCTTGGTCATCCAGGAGCCCCAGTTTTTAATTTTCTTAGAGGCAACAATTTCATTGCTTGTAATGGGAAACTTGCCCAAAATTGTGTTTCTTGCTCTTTAGGCAAACATATTCGTCTTCCGTTTAAATCATCTACTAGTGTTACATTTGCTCCTTTTGATATCATACATGCCGATTTATGGACATCTCCTATCTCTAGTTCTCTCGGTCATAAATACTATCTTGTGTTGCTTGATGATTTTTCACACTACGTTTGGTTATACCCTCTTAAATTTAAATCGGAAGTGTTTGTCAAATTTCTTGAGTTTCACAAGTTCATTCAAACACAATTTGGAAAAGGAATAAAATCATTTCAGTGCGATAATGGTCGTGAATTCAATAACTCTATGGAATGCGGCTATGTATGAGGAATTCAATGCTTTAACTAAACAACACACGTGGGATCTAGTACCTAGACCTGAGGGGGTGAATGTCATTCGTTGTATGTGGCTATTTCGTCACAAGTTCAGAGACAATGGGGATCTTGAGAAGTATAAGGCCCGTCTTGTGGATAATGGCACAAATCAGCAGGAGGGCATTGATTGTGGTGAGACCTTCAGCCCGGTTGTCAAACCGGCTACCATCCGCACAGTTTTGAGCATAGCCATGGGCAAACACTGGCCGATCCATCAGCTTGACGTGAAGAATGCATTCTTACATGGGGATCTGCGAGAGACAGTCTACATGCATCAGCCACCAGGGTTCACCCATCCAGCAGTTCCTCACTATGTGTGCCGTCTCCGTTAGTCAATATATGGCCTGAAGCAGGCCCCGCGTGCGTGGTATGATCGATTTGCCTGGTATATCTTGCAGATTGGGTTTGTATGCAGCAAGAGTGATACATCGCTTTTCATTTTTCATCGAGGTAGTAACACTGCTTACTTATTACTTTACGTGGATGATATTGTTCTTACTGCCTCCTCCAACGGATTGAAAAATGAGATTATTGTCTTGCTCAAGTCCGAATTTGCAATGACTGATTTGGGGAAGCTGAGTTACTTTTTGGGGATATTAGTGACCAGGTCTGCCAATCATATGTTCTTGTGTCAGCGTAAGTATGCAGAAGAGATTGCGTACAGGGATAAGATGGCGAACTGCAAAGAGGTGCCTACTCCAGTTGATTCCAAATCTAAGCTCAGTGATATGGATGGTGCTCCAGTCTCTGATCCTACTTTTTATAGGAGCCTTGCAGGTGCACTTCAGTATCTCACATTCACCAGGCCAGACATATGTTATGCTGTTCAGCAGGTGTGCTTATTCATGCATGCCCCCAGGGAGTCTCATTTCACTGCTCTTAAGCGTATCATTCGATACATTAAGGGCACTCTTGATTATGGTTTGCACCTATATCCCTCTGCACCAGACAAGTTGCTTTCATATACGGATGCAGATTGGGCAGGGTGTCCGGACATGCGACGCTCCACCTCCGGCTTTTGTGTTTTCTTAGGGGATAATTTGATTTCTTGGTCTGCCAAGCGACAGGCTACCCTATCTCGCCCAAAGGTTTAGGCCGAAAGTACAGAGGCGCTGGTAAAATGTAGTAGCTGAGATTTGTTGGCTCAGAAATTTACTGTTAGAACTTTAGTGTCCTTTGCGTCAGGAATCTATTGTGTATTGTGATAACATCTCTGCCATCTATCTTTCTCATAATCCGGTTCAACATCAGCGAACCAAGCATATTGAGATAGACCTACACTTCATTCGTGAGAAAGTTGCGTTAGGCCATGTCAGAGTGTTACATGTTCCATCATCCTATCAGTATGCAGACATATTTACTAAAGGACTTCCCAGACAGTTATTTCTTAACTTCAGATCCAGTCTCAGCGTCCGGCCTCCTCCCGCTCCGACTGAGGGGGTGTGTAAACGTGTAAATATAGGAAACAATATATTCCCTACCCATAATTAGAATATTTTCATATATTGTGTAAATATAATTATGGTAAGACTAGGATTCCTCTTTTGTATAGGCTTAGGATTCCTATTGTATAAGGGATGAATATTGTACTCTATATATACCTTGATATTAATGAAAGACTCCCCAAGGGAGATTAATATCATCTAACATTTTCTACACTTCCTTTTCTTTTTAATATAAGTACCAGAATAAACTCCGAAGTTATTTCAAAAATTAGTTAATGCAAATACTTGTGTTGCTGATAATAGCTTGCGAGTCTACTCTACAATCTACATTATCTACCACCTAAGTGTAAGGTTCAAGCCTTAATATGCGTTTGGACATAAATTTAGTTAAAACTTGAAAAGAAGAGTTTTTTTAAGTTGAAATTGAAAGTGGTACATTAGAAACTCTATAAATTAATGCTCCTGGGATCACCAAAATTTATTAATTAAAAGAGATATTAATTAATACTTTATCAATTTATAGATAAATTTATAATGAAATACCCAATTTACAAACACCCTTCTATCTTCCACTTCATTATTGTTCAATGTACTATATCAAATGAATCACCCTTCAATCTCCCACTTTATTATGCTTCTTGTGTTCAATGTACTACTTTATGGATATTAAAAAATATTTCCTATATAAACACAAGATCAAATCATGCTAATACAAACAATGGATGTCGAACATGTCCTGAACTACCCAGAAGAAAATGTAGTTGCACAGTTGTTGACTGATGAAGAAATAATTGAGAGCATTATGAGAACTGATAAAGGTGATGAAGATGATGATGAAAGTTCTACAGTAGAGCCCCCTTCGCGAAATGAGGTTATTGAAGCGGCAATCACATTGAATAATTTCTTGTTGAGCTATGAGAAAACAATACCAGAAGTTCTTACAATGATAAGAAAAATTAGAGATGAGATTCAATGTGACATTGATTTCAACAAAAAACAAAAGACAATTGAGTCATTTTTCAAGAAGTTTTCATAAATCACTCATGTATTATGTAGTATATAAGGAATTATTAATTTATATTTTAAATGGGGGGGGGGGGGTCTATATGAGTAATCAAAAATGTATTATCTTATAATTTTAGCGAATTATTAATTTAGCACGTTATTCCCGAGTCAGGACCGACCAAAAATATTATCTAAGAGAGTTTATTAAATAATCGAGTATTAATTAATAGAGTTTCTACTGTATCTGGAAATTGAAGGTATATTCAGACATGTATTTCGCTTGAAAAAAAAGTTAAAATTTTGTGAGTAAAACAAATTTCACTTGAAAAAATTATCTTCAAAAACTAACCAAAAAATGATTCTTACACGTAACAAATAATAATTTGAAAATTACTTTCGTAGAAAAAGAAAAAAGAATCATGTCCAAGGAAGGCCAAAATATGTGTGATTCTGTCTTCTTCATTCTTCCTCTCTATCCCAACCTATCTCCTAGCTAAAGTTACCAAAAGAAAAAAGAAAGAAAAAGAACAAGAAAAATAAATTAAAATTTTGATTTGTTTTATTGATCTTCCTCCTTTTATCTTTTCAATAAGTGTAATTTAATAGGCGTTTAGCCAGAGATTTCAAATATTTTTCACGTTATTCGAAATTTGTGGAGTTGAAATTAAATATGGAATTGTGTTTCGTTGTATTTTTTTTGCAATGACTTAGAATAATATTCATGTTTAAATTTACTTTTCAAATTTGAAATACAATTTCAAAAGTGAAAAGTCAGTTGAAAAATAAATTATAAGTTATTTTTCAAATTTGAATACGACGGTTTGATATGCAATTTTCATGGACAAACATTAATTTTCAAATAAAGTGAAAAATTACTATAGACAAATGAATAATTTTTATGGCCAAACGAGTCCTTACAAAATAAAACTATTGAAAAAGGAAAAATAATGTAACGTGACAAACATTTAGAATGTATTTACGATACACAACTATAGTTTCAAAAAAATATGAAATGTGGCTACATTTTGAGTATTTTAGTAAATACACAATGTAGTTATATGCGCTGATACATTGTGACGTTGAAACATCTCTTTCATGCACTTTTCAGCTGATACCCACGATTTCAGATAATTCAACATAACTATATACATTGATACAATTCTTTTCGCGCACATGTATACACTGTATCGAACGCAACAATATCAACTCTTTCTTGCACGCAAATACACTATATGACTATATTTTGAAACAAAACTATAGCTACGTTTCCTTTCCTCATTTCATTCTCTTTATTTCTAATCCCAGGAACAACAACAACACTGAAAGAAATAATCCCCTTGATTATTTTCATTGATTGAATAGATATATATACAAGTTACAAAATAGGAGAATCCTATTCCTATTCTATTCCTAAAACCTTATTCTACCATAATTCTAACTATACAATTATGGTATGTGTATATCCTAAATATGGTAAGAGTATATCCTAATCTAGGTAACAAATATACTACAATATACACACAATATACTTTCCTTAATATACAACTATGTCCACTGTTTTGCTACCCTAGTACCGTGATGGGCCTGGACGAGTTGGGCCATTGCCCACGCCACTGCTGGGAGCTGGTCCACTGCTTTGTATACCTGTGATATATACTGTTGTATATTCAGTGTATATCACAGGTATATTACCTTTGTTTAACACACCCCCGCAGTCATAGCGGGCTGTCTTCGAACGCTGAGACTGTCCCTAAAATCTTCAAAGAGAACCGCTGGTAGACCCTTTGTAAAAATGTCTGCAATTTGAGAACGAGATGGGATATGGCATACGCGAACGTGACCCTTTGCAACCTTTTCACGGACAAAGTGAATGTTCATTTCGATATGCTTAGTACGTTGGTGTTGAACTGGGTTGCCTGAAAGGTAGATGACACTAATGTTATCGCAATATACCAAAGTTGCCTTCTGAATGGGACAATGAAGCTCCAAAAGCAAATTACGTAGCCAACATGATTCGGAGACCACATTCGCTACCCCTCGATATTCTGCCTCTGCACTTGAGCGTGATAGAGTTGCCTGATGCTTTGCCGACCAGGAGACCAAGTTGTTGCCAAGGAACATCTGATGGCAGTCGACCGTCTGGTATCGAGACAACCACCCCAATCAGCATCCGTGTAAGAGACGAGTGTGGATGTAGATGAAGGATACAAGTGCAACCCATAGTCCAGTGTCCCCTGAATATACCGAATGATGCGTTTGATTGCATTCATGTGCTCAACTCTGGGATCATGCATGAATAAACACACCTCTTTGAGCTGCATCGTAATATCCGGTGCGGTAAAGGTAAAGATCTTTGGAGGGCCCCTACAAGACTGCGATAGCGGGTCGGGTACTCGTATGGTGCACCTGCTGAGACACTTAGCTTTGGGTTTGCATCAACTGGCGTGGACGTGGACTTACAGGACGACATCCCAACCCTCTCTATGATCTCAACAACATACTTTCGTTGAGACAAAAACAAGCCACCTGAATGACGCTTGACGGCAATCCCCAAAAAATAACTCAAAGGCCCTAAGTCTTTCATAGCAAACTCAGAACTGAGCATGTTCATGATAAACTGGCGCAAGGCATCGGAAGAGGCAGTCAAGATGATATCATCCACATACAACATAATGTAGGCCAAGGATGAACCACGGCGGTAGATAAACAAGGAATTATCTGACCTGCTGTGAGTGAACCCAATAGTTGAAACAAAGTCAGCAAACCTCGTGTACCAGACACTTGGAGACTGCTTAAGCCCATATAAGGACTTCTTCAAAAAACATACATGATGATGACGGTTTGGATCCCTGAAACCCAACGGCTGATGCATATAGACTATTTTCTTGAGATCACCATGTAGGAAAGCATTCTTGACATCCAACTGATGAATCGGCCAAGTCTTTGAAAGAGCCAAGCTAAGCACAGTGCGAATGGTAGCCGGTTTGACTACCGGACTAAATGTCTCACCACAATCTATCCCAACCTGTTGAGTCTTACCATCACCAACAAGTCGCGTCTTATGTCGAGCAAATGACCCATCTGAATTCTCCTTATGAGCAAAAATTCACATAGACCTGATAACATTAATACCATATGGACGGGGCACCAACTCCCACGTCTTATTATCAATAAGAGCATTATATTCATCAGTCATAATAATTTTCCAATTAGGGTCATTTAATGCGGACACATAATTGCGGGGCAAGGGGGATTTAGAGACATCAGAATGTAAATTAAAATGTCTTTTAGGTGTAAAAATACCCCGTTGACTACGAGTGACCGGTCTATGACTCGAGGAAGAATTGAGGGAATTTTGGAAATTTTCTGGGCTCGGGACGGGCGGCGGCGACGATGGGCTCTTGGCCTAAATCGACTGCTTGTAATTGTCGTCTGGACCAGTTCCGGCAATTGGTGGGTGGCCCAATTCTTTGGAAGCCCATTCCGATGGGCTGAAAAGCTCTTTGCGCTGGCGATCTTGTGGGTCCAGTAGGCGATGGGCCCATTTGGAGGATTTTGGGTGCGGGAGATGTCCGAAAAATTCTGAATAATATACGGAGATATTTGGTCATCCAAAAAATTATACGACTTAGGCTCGGGAGTATGAACTTTCGTAAAAGGAAATTGGGTTTCATCAAAAATGACATGGCGATTAATTATGATTTTCTTGGAGGATAAATCAAAACACTTATAACCACGATGATTCGACGGATAACCCAAAAATACACACGGGGTAGATTGTGGTGAGACATTTAGTCCGGTAGTCAAACCGGCTACCATTCGCACTGTGCTTAGCTACCATGAAAGAAATAATCCCCTTGATTATTTTCATTGATTGAATAGATATATATACAAGTTACAAAATAGGAGAATCCTATTCCTAAAACCTTATTCTACCATAATTCTAACTATACAATTATGGTATGTGTATATCCTAAATATGGTAAGAGTATATTCTAATCTAGGTAACAAATATACTACAATATACACACAATATACTTTCTTTAATATACAACTATGTCCCTTTGTTTCTTTGCCTAAATGCAGTGATGGGCACTGGGCCGAGTTGGACCATTGCCCACGCCACTGTTGGGAGCTGGTCCACTGCTTGTATACCTGTGATATATAATGTTGTATATTCAGTGTATATCACATGTATATTACCTTTGTTTAACAAACACCACCACCACCAGCAGCAGCAGCAGCAGCATACCTAGTGAAATCCCACAGTGTGGAGTCTGAGGTAAAATGAACACATACCTTACCTCTACCTTGGAAGGTAGGGAAACTGTTTCTGAAAGATCATCGACTCAAGAGAAAGCATGACAAAGAAAAAACGATCAGATAAGAACAAGCAACTCAAAATAGTATGAAAACGAAAATAGCTAAAGCGAAAATGCTATGATAAAGCAGTCTGAAATAAAGGCAGTAGATAAATAAGATAATCGAAGTACAAGAGATAATAAATAATTCATAAATCCCAGCCTGTCTCCTAATTAAACTTCCCAAAAGAAAAAAAGAAGAAGAAAGAAAAAGAAAAAAAAGTAGAAGAATGAAAAAGAAAAAAACTTGGTTTTGTTTTATTGATTAGCATTATCTTTTTCAATAAAGAAAATCATTTGAACACGAAGGGAAAGATCCAAAACAAACTTTCTTTTCTTGCCCTAACCGAAGAAAAAGCCCAACTCAAGAATACCAGTATATTCTCAATACTTGTATCGCTGAGAATAGATTGGGAACTCATCTAATAAGATAGACACTTAAACTTATTTTCTATAGATAATTAAACATTTCAATTTTAAAAGTTCACATCTAGCCACCTAAATTTGTTTTTAATGTGTCAGTTTGAACACTCTAATTTACAAAATAATTATCTAGACACTTTAAAAGTTTATGTGCCATGTCATGTCACGTCAGTAACGGGTGTCCACAAGACACAGTGATAACGAGTTGAAGTATCTACATGTGCATTTTCAAAGTTGAAGTGTTTAGTTGTCAGTTAAGACCAAGTTAAAATATTTAATTATGTAATATACCACTTCCTATATATGATTATGTTTTCTTCATTCCTCATTTTGTTATCTTTATTCCTAATCCTAGCCTGTCTCCTAATTAAACTTACCAAAAGAAAAAAAAAGAAAAAGAAGAAGAAAAAGAAGAAAAAGAAAAGAAACTTGGTTTTACTTTATTCATTATTCTTCTTTTTATCTTTTTTTCAATAAAGAAAACCATTTGAAAAAAAACAGGAAAGGAAAGATCCAAAACAAACTTTCTTTTCTTGGCCCAACTAAAGAAAAAGAAAGCACAGCCCAAGCATTTCCCCAAATAAAACAATGAGATAAAAGAGCTTCACAAATAGTCACACACTCAACCCACTTACTAGTCGCTTTGAAAATGGCGGGGCAAGAAAGTTCACCAGAATCGGGTAGCAAAAAGATGGACGAATTAGAGGGACAATGGAGGCTATACGAGGCGTACAATGAGCTACACGGTTTGGCTCAGGAATTCGACACTCCATTTGACGCACCAGCAGTGCTAGTAGTGGGCTACCAGACGGACGGGAAAAGCGCACTGGTGGAGGGTCTTATGGGCTTCCAATTCAATCACGTCGGCGGTGGAACCAAGACTCGCCGACCCATTACTCTTCACATGAAATACAATCCCGAGTGTGACACTCCCCTTTGCCATCTCTTGTCTGACTCTGACCCCTCTGTTTCTCATGAAAAATCCCTCCAAGAAATTCAGGTATCACAATTATATGTGTGTTTCTGCTGCTGCTGCTGCTGCGTGTATTTTGGATATATTCATATGCTAGTTTATACTCCTTCCATCTCATTGTAGAAAGATAGTCACAATTGTATATTTGAAAACTATTTAATCTTATTATTCCCATTTTAGTTCAATTTATTAGGACTAGTTGATACTAGGGGTGGCCAACGGGCCGGGACGAGTCGGGGCGGGTTTGGCGGATCGGTCGGGGCGGGACAGGCGGGATTCACCGAAGTCCTGTCCTGATCCCAGTCCCGTCGGAATCGGGTCGGGGCGTGATCGGTCGTGGCGGGATATTTTTTTTTTGCACTTAATTTAAAAAATAAAATATATAAACAACTCAATAATTGAACAAGATAGTGTAATAAAAACATTCCAAGACTGTTTTTGTGCCTCTTATATTATTTAATAGACATATAATTTTTTTTTGTAAGACAAATACAATTGTCAAAATTGCAACTTTGTGGTGTTGTTCAAAACATGCAAATTACATAGTAAAATTGCAATTAAAAAAATTACATTTTGAAAAGAACCTGTTCTAGTTTCTTGATAATTTTATGTGGTTCTTCGGTTGAAATTGGTATTTGTTGGTCAAATTGCTCCACTCGCTTTCACCACCTTCGGATAAGATTTCATTGTAGTTTTCATCTTTTTCTTCGTTGATCTCACCTCCGCTCCGCTCGTTTCCAATCTCTGAATAATACTGCAATCTCTAAGCTGTCTCCGGCTAATGAGTGTCTGTGCTCTCCTATTTGATATCTACCGGCAGAAAAAACGCTTTCAGACACCGTTGATGACGCTTGAATGTTCAAAATATCTCGGGCCATCATTAAAAGTGTCGGAAATGTCTTCTCATTCCCCCTCCAGTTTTTCAGCAAGTCTTTACGCCCTTCTTCATTGGGAATTGCTTGGTACGGTATAGAATCCTGCAAAATAAAAATATCAAACTCGCTAATTTGGTTAGTAGCGGTACGGCCGCACATTCTATTTCTGAGGCTTTCAATACTAACCGCATAAACAACATGTATTTTGTGAGGTTGTGTTGATGAAAAAGAAGATGGTATGGAAGCCGAGGTTGCTAGCACTTTCTTGTTGGTAAAACCTATATATTTTTTTGCATTTGTCTTCTACGCTAGACAATACTTCTTCTTTAGTTTGTTCAATAGGTGGTGGGTGATTTGGATTTTTGGGACTTGGAGGTGGTAGTACTGATATACAATCATAAATTGTTTCAATAAGTGATTTAATACCGTCTATTTTAATAGTCGGATTTAATACAACACCAATAATATAAATAGTGGGAATAGGAATAAAATATTTTTTATTTTGATAAACATTTTTTAATAGATGTCTTATAAGCTGGTTTATCCATATATTCATTAAGCAGTAAAAATATTAGAGCTATATAAAACAACATAGTTGAAATAGTAGGATAATATATACCGAAAAATTCTTTTGTTACTTGAAAAAATTTCTCTAAAAATACAATAAGTTCGAAATTTTTTCCCCAATCGCTATTTACAACCATATCAGTTGGATTTTGATTATGAGAGTTAAAAAATAAAGTTATAGGTTTTCTATAGTCATAAGCAACAAGTAGTTGCTCGTATAAAGAATTTCACCTAGTGGGTACTTCTTCTGAAATTTTTCTATAAGGTAGTTGGCAATCGTGACAAGTCTTTTTATATTCTTTTTTTCGTTGTATATTTTTAAAAATAAAGTTTATAGCAAATTGTATTTTACTAAGAATGTCTTCAAAAAGTGATAGACAATCATTTACAACTAAGTTATATATATGACACACACATTTTATATGAAAATGATCTAGAAAAGATGGAGTTAAACTATTTTTTAAAATTGTAATAACATAATTGTTAGAAGAAGCGTTATCTAATGTAATAGTCATAATTTTATCAGTTATTCCGTAATAATCGCACACTTGATAAATATTTTCTGCAATAAAAATACCAGTGTGCCTATCATCTATATATCTATACGCTAAGTTACGTTTTTGCATAGACCATTTATAATCTATCCAATGACAGGTTACCGTTAAATAATCATGGCCGTTAGTACTACGGCCTATATCAGAAGTGATAGCCACTTTGCCATTAAAATTAAAATGATATAATGAATAACGTAAATACTGTTGATATTCATGTGCAAATTTAAATACATCTCTCTTAACATTTGATCTAGGAAAATCGTTAAAAGCAGGATTATACATTTCTCTAATATAATAAATAAAACCAGGAGATGAAGGAAATGAAAAAGGCAAATCATCCACAACAACTAATTTTGCCATTGCTTCCCTATCTCTATGTTTATTGTAATTAGGGTCTACAATTTTCCCCGTCATGGAGTTAATTTGACCCTGTACTTGGTCTGGAACAGTATGTGAACCTTGTCCCGATGGAGCAGGCGTTTGCCCACCCGGTTTTGAAGCCTCATATTGGACATACCTAGCTGGATGAGCCCTTGCTACATGTCTCATTAAACTCCTGTCCCACCGTGACCTTTTTCAGTTTTAAATTTTAAAACATCTTTACAAATTTTACATCTAGCTACTTGATTCTCTACGCCCCTATCAAAAAATGTCCATGCATCTGATTTTAATGGTCGTTTTGCTGGACCTCGTCTCATAGGGAATATGAATCATTTCAGTTGAAGGTGCACTAGTTGATGTGTTGTCATCTACATTAGTGGGTGTATCATCTTGATCATCGTCTAAATTAAAGTCTTCTTGAGTTTCAGAAAATAGCTTCCCGTCTAAATCTAATGGTATTGTAGGAAAATGTTCAGTATCAACAAAATCATCCTGTGTAGGAATAAGATTCTGTGTAGAAATAGGATGATTAGAAAAAGTACCCTTGCCTTTGTTGCCCTACTAGAAGAATCCTGACCCTTATCCGTAATCATTCCATTATAATTATACTAATAAATAATTAAAGTAAATGAAATTAAGTCCGCTAAATAAAATAAACAGACAATAATAATTTAATGAAGGAACGAATGTACCAAACGCCGACGTAACGTCGACATGTAATCGAGAGGTTGAAAATTGAAACTTTGTTCGATGGAAGATCCTCAAGCTAGTTGCCAACTTTACTCCCAAATGAATAAATAAAATTCAATATTTAGTAGACAATGTAGACTTGTGGAGAGATAGATTGAAAGATTGTAGGAAGATTTGTGAGAAAGATGAAGAGAAAATGAGGTATTTATAGTTGGGAAATTGGGTTAAAGTGTAAATATAATAACTTATGGGTTAAAAATAAATATTAAGGGGGTAGGGGTGGTTGAGGGAGGGGGGAGGCCAAAAATGGCCGTCGCACAACGGCCAAAATGTAAAATGGTCGTTGGTGCAATGGTTATTTGTGCAAAGAGGGGGTTCAGGGCGGGATCGGGGGCGGGACCGGGTCGGGCCTGGTGGGACTGGGGTGGGTCGGGACGAGACCATGTCCCGTCCCGGTTCGAGTCCCGATACCGCAATTTTTTTTTAAAATGCCGGGGTCGGTGTGGGACTGGGGCGGTGTCGGGGCGGGACCGGGCCGACCCAGCCCACTGGCCAGCCTTAGTTGATACTCCCTCCAGTTCATATTATATGGTGTGTTTTAAGCTTTTGTATTTAGTCCGAAATAAATGATTTTTTTACATAATTGTTTTTTCCAAATTTACTTAGATAAGCGGTTTTTACATAATCAAGAAACCATATTAAATGGGTATTATTTTTTCAAGTCACATGGGCTTCTAATGCTTCATTAACTGCTAGTAATTTTAATCATGTAATACTCTCCAAATTCCAATACCCATTATGTTAACTTAGAAAGATGCAAATATTGGTTAAGGGTAATTTAGTGAAATACTCCCTCCGTCCATTTTTACTTATCCACTATATTATAAATAGTTATCCAATTTTACTTGTCCACTTTAAAAAATTAAGAGATAATTTACCACTTCATACCTATTTTACCCTTGTCATTTATTATTGAGTTGACAAGTTCAAGAAAATTTTAGTGGTAGCACAACTTTTAAAGTATGTTTTATTTATTCTAATCATTAGGTTACTTGGCAATAATTAGGGGTGATATAGTAAAATTATCATTCTATTTTTGGCTCTTTAATAAGCGTGCCAAGTCAAAATGTGACAAGTAAAAATGGATGGAGGCATTATCTCTTACTTTCTAGGCGCAGGGGAGGTTTATTTTTTTTTAGGGGCGTGCTCAAGCTAAAAACACCATATAATATGGACCGGGGTCCGGAGGGAGTATAAAAGTTGGAGAGAAATATGAAAGGCCATGTTGTTTATTTAATGGTATATAATAATGTTGCATATTATTTTGTTTATGTGTTGAAAGTTTTTCCTTACACTTTGTGCCTAATCAAACACCGACATAAACAGGGACAGAGGGAGTAAACTTTTCCTGATTATATTGTCTCTTGTAGGCATATATCGAGGCTGAAAACATGAGATTGGAGAAGGAAACATGTCAGTTTTCTGCAAAAGAGATAATCATCAGAATAGAATACAAATATTGCCCCAACCTTACTATCATTGACACTCCAGGACTTGTTGCTCCAGCACCTAGTCGGAAAAATCGGGCTTTACAGGTCGAAGTTTTTTCCATCATCTTGAAAAAATTCGCAATATGAAAAACACAATTATTTGATTCATGAGACCATATACATTGCAGGCTCAAGCTCGTGCAGTGGAGTCGTTGGTGCGAGCCAAAATGCAGCACAGAGAATTCATTATATTGTGCCTTGAAGATTGTAATGATTGGAGCAATGCGACTACGAGGAGGGTAGTAATGCAGGTAGTGCCTGTTTAATCCTAATTTGTTAAAGGTGCACCTCATAAGTTATAGCCTAAAGTTTGCACAATGTTTTGACTATAATATGAAATGTGCTGGCAAAATAAGGTAAAAACCCTTTATATATGCGGAACTGGTTGAAATAAATCTATGAAGATTGATGCTTTTCCATCTCACCTCGTAAAAACCAGCAAGTTCCGATGTTTGTATCTTCTTTTCAAAGGCTTTACCTTTTTCATGGTATAACAGATTGATCCTGAGCTTTCAAGGACTGTGATTGTTGCAACAAAGCTTGATACCAAAATACCTCAGTTTGCACGGGCTTCTGATGTGGAAGTTTTCCTTTCGCCACCAGCAAGTACACTTGATGGATTTATGTTGGGTGATTCTCCCTTTTTTACATCTGTCCCTTCTGGGAGAGTTGGTTTTGGAGCTGAATCAGTTTTCAGATCCAATGATGAGTTCAAACAGGTTCAATTTCTGACCTCTCAAGTCCAATTTGCCATATGCTTTTATTTTTATTGAGAAAGTTACCATAATGGGGGAATGTTGAAATTTGTGCTGCATCTTTCAGTGAAAAACAAACTGTACTTCAAAGTTCAATCTGGGTTCATTTTGGCGTCTCATAGGATTACTGAGTGTGACCTGGCTTTCTTCAAGTTAACTCCTTTTCGTGTGGTTGGGAGTGCTAAGGGTAAAAATTCCATGTTGACCAAGTAAAAGATCATTAAGTATCTAGTAGAGATTTTGTGATACTTCACCTTATGCCATTTGATTTTGGTTTATCGGCTCTTCACAAAAATGATGCCCAAAGGAGAGTGCAAATTGACTTTCAGTTCCTTCATTGTATCAATAACGTCGTTTGTAGCAGAACACAAAAACGTAGTGCACATCTGGGAATTGGTGAGTGTGCCATTGGTCAATTAACTATCTAATTGTGAAGAGCACAAAGGCTCTATATATGCAGTCCCAACTATTTCTAACATTTATGTTAAACCTGTGATGTGGCTTGTGTGACTTTGAAGAGATTCTTGCAGCTAGGTGTGTTATCTGCATTCATGTAGGTGGGATTTCCATTCTGTGGTGCAATAACTTGAGAATCTCTAGATAGAATGCATGTTATATTACATTCTGAGAAAGTCTCTTTCCATTGGCTCTGTATAACGTAGTACTGATATCGTTATCAGGAAAAGGTTTTCTGCAATTTTTTTTATTGGTAGTCTTCTGAAGGGAATCCTTGGAAAAGGTAAATTTGTTTCCCTGTGACCTATAGGTCATGGATTTGAGCCATTGATATTTGCATCAGGGTAGGTTGTCTATATATCACACCCCTCCCAGACCCTGCATGAACGCATGATGCTTCGTGCATGGAGCTGTCCTTTTGATTGGTAGTTTTCTGCTATTTTTTTTGATAATGTCAATTTTATTAATGTGGGATAAATTCCGTTACAACCTGTATGCTGAAAATTAAAGAACCTACACCATGGTATGGTTGTTTAAAAAATACACTCAATCTTCTAAACGAATAGGAACCCCATGGGTGCATCAAAAACTGGCTAACAATAATTATTTCTCAAGTGTACAAAATCATTTTCAATCGCCATGAAAGCTCTTTTATTTCTCTTTCCACAAGACCAAATCATGATGGCTAGCGAAGCAAGGTCCCAGTCCCTGCGTCTTCCCTTCTATATTACCAGCAAATTCAGGATTATTGTATCGCTTCAAGTGTATTACCTTATTATAGAGCTACGTAGATCTTGTTAGCTGCAGTTCAAAAAGTTTGTAGATGATCCTGAATCAATTGTAACAAGATCTGATGAGCTATTTACTTGAGGTGTACCTTTACTATTAAAAAGAATAAAAATAAATAAATTATAAGAATCTGTTTAACAGGTATTCCGTTATGATTCCATGTTGAATGTAAATTAGTAGAGCTAGGTTGCAATGTCCTGTTGAATACATCTTTATTGCTGTGGTTGACAGGCTATTTCATCAAGGGAGATGGAAGATTTAGTAGCGTTGGAGGAGAAGTTGGGCAGAGTTCTTTCAAAGCACGAAAGAAGCAGAATAGGTGTTAACAGCCTTAGGCTGTTCTTAGAGGAGTTGCTCTTGAAAAGGTACATCGTTTTTTCTCTTCATTTTTTGTATGCCTCAAGTCTTTCATTTGATTTCTCATTAGATTCTGGAACTTTAACCTTCAAAATGTAATGTTACCCAGGTACATGGACAGTGTGCCATCAATAATTCCCCTCCTTGAGAAAGAGTACCGGAGCAGCACTAGAAAGATGAGTGAATTGGATCTACAACTCAGGTTTGCAGCTAATCTCTTACGCTGGATAATGCAGAAGGGACAATTTGGCGTGGCAATGATGCATATTTCATTTTAACTGTTCGTAGAGGGATCTATTGTCATTCGTACTGAAAATAATATTTTTATGTATTTCTGTTATCTTTATATATTTTTCCAATTTGATATTTATTCGTCTGTTGCAGCTCTTTGAATGAAGCAAAACTGAAGGAGAAAGGAAGAACTTTCCATGATCTATTTCTGACCAAGGTGTAAAGTTTACCCCAAACCAATATATGCCTAAATTCTATCTTCATCGCATAATATTTTTTTCCTTTTATATTGAGGGGAAAGACCGTCCTTCAAGTGGTCCCATTTAGTTTAGACTGGTCATGTTTCTTTTGCTAACCTACTGATTCTTACTGTTCATCTTGGTATCCATTATAGCTCATTCTTGAAAGTTAATTGGTGTTTTGTTAGATAAGCCACCCTAACTGAAGTTCGATTGTTTCTCAGTTGTCATTGCTGTTGAAAGGAACGGTTATTGCACCACCAGACAAATTCGGTAAATTATGACCCAGCTTGGTATTCTGATCTATAAAGGCTGTATCTTTTAAAAGGGTTACCTGATGTTGCTTTCTGTTTTAGCAAATGAAATTTTATTTCTTGACATAAACCAAGAGTGTCTGTATGTTTTTTTTCTTTTTCTTCTCCTCTCCAATGATCATTTGTCTTTTTCTGGAGATTATTCTTTAATCTGGAGTTGACTGGAAGTGTGAATCATTTTCCGCAAAGTAGTTTGCCTACAATTTTGCATCTTGGAATGCCATTTTCATAAAATAGAAGATTTTAGATGTGTAGATTTTCAGCAATGAGAAGGTTGGAAATGCAAAATTAAACTGACCATATGGAGTATTTAATTGTAGATGTCCTGTTGGTCGTGTCTGTCCCACTTATTCAGTCTAGTACTAAGTTTTTGGTTTTCAAAATTCACAACTTAACACTATTACCTAGGTTCCATTTAGTTTTGATTTTGGTCTCCTTTTCTGGCTTTATTTTGTTGCCTCAAATTTCACTTTGTAATTCTTATGTTTGAAAATTCTACTGTCTTCTCACTTTCGTTTCTACCACCAACTAATAGTTCCTACTCCGTGAACAGGAAAAAATCCGTGTAATAACTATACCAGCTTGTAGATCAACTAATTCTACACCAGAATAAAAATAACATGTCACAAAGTAATCATAAATTTTAAAAGGCTTGTGGACCATCGATTAAGGTCTTGAAAGAACATGAACAAGTAAACAAAACACAATAGTTTACTCTGAGGAGCGCTACATAGTATAAGCAATTAAAAGTGCTATGAATAAAGCTGTGGCTTAGTTCTTGTTTAATTGGTGTGTCCACCTTATCAAAAGTTAAGCTATCATAGAGAGGACATATTATATTTAGTCATGTTAGATGTGCAACACATTCCATCATGTGCAGGAATAATTCTTTTTCATGGGTTAAGTACTTAGAAGTTTGTTTTACCTTATAAAAAAGTACTTAGAAGTTCATTTTGATAATGGCGGTGTGAAATTGAACTCAGCACCTCTGCCTACTTTGCAATCATGGAAACAAAAAGGACCTTAGACTTAACCCCAAAACTAGCTCATGTGATGAGAATTATCAAAGACCATACAAAGAGACTTACAACCATACCCTCAACCAATGTGGGATTCAAATGGTATTAGAGTCAGACCCATACCTAGTTAGACACATCCCTAATATTGAGTTACCCAAAGTTGGACCCCCATGTTACATTATCCACACGTGAGATGTCCCGTCCTTGGTGTTCGTGGAGGGGTGGAGGGGAAAACAAAGGGTGTTAGAGTTCCACATTGGTTGAAGGTTCCATATTATCTTTATATTGTCTTGGAAAATTCTCACATCATGAGCTAACTTTTGGGTTGAGTTAAGTTCAAGATTCATTTGCTTAATAATTTTATTGCAATATTCATAAAGAATATTGAAAATGACATTATAACAAGAAATAACAAACATGCATAAAATAAGCACCACTGGGCTGCTGTCCTTCTGCCATTGCTCCATAGCTGATGGCTACAACACTAGGATCAAGGCCCATGAGGGTGAGCACTCAGCAGAGAGTGCATGGGCAGCTTCAGCAGCAGCATGAAACAAAAACTGAAGAGGTCAAAACTGAAACTAATAAGTCAAAGACCGAAAGTCTGAAAGACTAAAGCAGCAAAGGTAAAGAGGCAGATTGACATTAAAGAGTGAAAATGAAATCGAACTTTGGACTAGGAAACCAAAGAAAGAAGTGGAGTAGGGAATCAGAAACCCTACTGGGCTGTGGCCTGTAGGTCAGTGTACATTCTATGCATGTGTGTGTGTATAGATGTATTATTCTATTTTGTAATATTTTAATTGGGTTTCTCGGTATTTTGGTTATTTAAAAGATGGAAAGTGAACCGTAATAATAGAGCGAAACTAACTGAATTAACCCAACTGAGAAAGGTGATTTTTATGATAAAGTCAAACTGCACACTTCTAATATTTTTGGAGGCAGAAGCCTACTTAATATATGTTTGTATTCAGCAAGCTCAATCCTGTGTATGTGTGCAGGGGAAACTCTACAAGATGAGAGGGTCAATGGAGGGGCATTTATTGGATCTGATGGTCTTCAGTTCCCACACAAACTTATACCTGTAAGCATTTATTTATTTGTAAATTTTGATTAGATTTTGATCCTGTGGTAAGATTTTTTTTTTTAAAAGAAAAATTTGGAAGTGGATACTTAGACATGCAATGCTCATGTGACAGCTGCTCGAGGCATATCATATATTGTCCTGCCAGTTATTCATATATCCTTGAGGGGAGTTTGGGTCATTTAATTGGTTTCAATTAATTCTGATGGAAAGCAAATTGCACAAGTTTGACCACTTCGTTTGTTCTGTAGGTGTTGTTTTCAAGATTGAATCACTTGTTTAGCAGTTTCCTAGTAAATATTAGATGCTGGTTCCTATGCTGTTTCCATAGGTTTTTGAACTTTTCATCTTCAAAGCTGTTTACTAGGAGTATTTGTTTTAATTGGAGCTGAAAGAGGAGAGTGGATCACTTTCAACATGTCTTAATTATCTGCTTACTAGCTATTTTATCGACTAAGATAATTCTATCTAGTCTTCTGGCAAAAGGCTTTACCAGGAGTTTCATCAAAATTGCTATTAGTGAAGTTATTGCTATCCTTTTCAGAATGCAGGTATGCGTCTTTATGGAGGTGCCCAATATCATCGTGCAATGGCTGAGTTTCGTTTTGTTGTTGGAGGAATTAAATGCCCTCCAATTACACGGGAAGAAATAGTAAATGCATGTGGAGTTGAAGACATTCATGATGGAACTAATTATTCCAGGTGCCTATACACTTGTAGTTTACTTTTGAAAGCATGGATTTACATTTATGTCTAGGTTTGCCTTTTATTTTCTGATTTCTGTTTGCTAATTCTTGTTTAACCTTGCTTGAAACATTGAGCATTTAGAACAGCTTGTGTAATTGCTGTTGCCAAGGCTCGTGATACATTTGAACCTTTCCTTCATCAGGTAACTTAGTGCTTTTTTCATTTATTATTATTTTCTGAATATTCTGTAATTTATAATTGTCATCTGGTATGGAGCTAAATCATCTGTAATTCATATATGCTAGGCGGTGAATTGATTTTCGTCTCAGCTAAGTTATGTAGGGGTAGGGCTAGACAAATATTCTATTTTTTTGTGAGAGAATCCGTATCTCTAAGAGAGTGACAAAGATTAGTTGTTTCTTCTAGAACTTAAGATGTGGCAGTTATGAGTATAGTACAAGGGTGAAAAACTGACACTAACTGAACACCTCTACCAATTACTGACCTTTAGCTGTATGTTGGCACATTAAGTTAGACCTGGCAATGGGTAGAGTATGGGTTGAATCTTAAAAGACCCATACTCCTCCACTTTTAAAAGCTCTCTATGCTTATGCCACCCATACCTATCATAGGTACTAAACTTTCAATGTAACCCTCTCCTCCATCATGTTATCCCAAACTTGTGGGTTAGGATTGGCGAGAATATTCGTGGTTACAATGAAACCTGTCATTGTGTCCAAAGTTATATCCAATGAAGTGAAATACCATATACACCGTGCTGGTAAGTTAGATTACACAGGTTACCGACATAAAATCTCCACATCGTACATATTTGCAGTGGATACTTAAATATCAATCATCACTGCCCCTAAGCCGCCTCCTTTTCCAAAACACCTCCCCATATGGGTGGAGTCTGTGAGAAATAGATTCCTACATTAACTATAGCAGTCAGTTCCTCAAATTGTGCATGTACCCAAAAGAAGTTGGGATATGTAATATGGGCTGAAACTGAGCTTAAGTTAGGGAATGAAAGAGAATGTGTCGCAAATTTCAATTGTCCATCTATATTAGATTGTAACCAACTTGTAATTCCCCATTATGAAAAAATCATTTTTAGTTGGAGATTTCAAGAGCTGTGCATCAGTTCTGATATGTTGCAAAATGATTTTTGATGAAGTTGCTGGCTCTTCTTTAAGCATGTTACAGATCTATAATATTTTCAGTAATTTTTCTTGCTTTTCTATTATCATTTCATTCTTCTATTACTCTCCCATATTTATGTAAGTTAACCAAGTCTGCCACCGTTTGCTTACAGTTGGGTTGCAGACTATCACACATTCTGAAACGGTTACTTCCAATTGCTGTTTATCTTCTTCAGGTACAAATTACTTTTGTATTGCTTGTTTGCTTTTCTTCCCTTGCAATATTTGAAGATTCATGCAAGTAATGTCATCATGTTCCTCTCAAAACTAATGCTTTGATGTTTGACTTGTTTCCATAGAAAGAAGGGGAGTACCTGAGTGGCCATGATGTATTTCTGAGGCGTGTAGCACATGCGTTCAACAATTTTGCAGAATCCACTGAAAAATCATGCCGTGAAAAGTAAATGTTTTTCTCCATCTATACATTCATGTTCAAATTACTTTTCCCAATTATTGTTGTGTATGCGTGTTCATAAGGTTCTTTCATAAGTTTTTTTTTTAATTTTAGTTTCTTTAATTTGTTGGATGGTTATCGTTGACTGTGTCTAAGATATCTGACTTCAATAATTGGCGATAATTTATTTGATTTCCCAGCCTCCCCCCTCCTCCCGCCCCTCTCCCCTCTTTCAATCAGTTTTATCGTAACTATTATGTTCCATAAACATAAGGTGGTGTAAACTTTGTGCGTTTGAATTAAACGACTTCATCTTGGTAAGCTTGCTATCTCTGCTTTATCTTTTGATAACACCAGGATCTAAATTTCAATCCTTATCATTACTAACTTTTGTGCTTCCAGATCCCAGTGAGCTTAGCAGTTTATTAGAATGGGTTCAAAATCTCTATCCTCACAGTTTTATATTAACCTAAGTGGGTGTCGTTCTCATTATGCTTTCTTGGTTTTGTATCTCCTCACCTTTTTGCAGCATGAACTCTCGAAACTTCATCTTCTCATGCTCACAGAGGATATTTCTACTGCATTTCAGATATGCCAAGAAAAATGCTGTGAGTTCAGCATTTGATTAATATCTGGTCTTTTGTTGTCTATATGTGTTGCAGGTGCATGGAGGATTTAGTGAGCACCACTCGCTATGTGACTTGGTCCCTCCACAATAAGGTCAGCTTACTGCATGTAAATTAAAATTAAATGGTCGTTGACCCATGGACTCTATCTTTTATCGATCTTTGGGTTTCACAGTTTGTTTGAATTGAGGGGTTTAATGAATATATAAGGTAAACATAGTGGCATCTTTTATGTTTGTCCTTTGTCTATTGAATTCTTTCTTCCCTCTGCCTGATATGAGTCCCTAGTGGCTGCCATGTGTGATTTGCTTTGATAACAACTTGCTCACTGTCTTCCTCCTATAAATCTTTGCTGGTCTAATCTATCTGTATATGTACTGTTATCCTTTCAGAATCGGGCTGGATTACGTCAATTCCTAGATTCATTTGGTGGATCCGAACAGTCTGCCATTATTGGTAATTCCACATCTACTGGTCTTTCTCAAGATTTGTCAACTGCGTCTGTAGCCAGTGATAACAAGCAGGATGTTAAGCCCAGGACAGATGTAAAGCTTAGTCATTTGGCTTCAGGAAATGATTCAAATATGAGTACTCAGACAACAGAAACAAGACTGGCTGACCTTTTAGATAGCACACTTTGGAACAGGAGGCTTGCTCCTTCTTCCGAAAAAATTGTTTATGCCTTGGTTCAACAAATATTTCATGGCATAAGAGAATACTTCCTGGCATCAACAGAATTAAAGGTATGCTTTTCTCAGCAGAACTAAATGTTCATGGCTTTGAGAATATTAAATGGGTTGAGATTTGAATGATTCAGATAAATTATATGCATTCAGATGCTGAGAAAACGAAAACCTTAGATGTCAATTTTAGAGACAATATCTATGTAAGATTCTGACTCTGTCTTTGAAAAAGAAAACGGGCCTTAAGCCTTAATCCAAAATAAATTGTTCATAGTATCTTGCTATTAAATTGCTAGTAGTTATACGTAAGTCTGTGAGTAATGTACTAACTTGCTAATCAAATTATCCGACACCAGCTTGGACCCTATCCCTAGAGGTTGCATCATCTTTCAGTATGGAGGAAATGCAATTCAATTATGTTTTGATCATTTGCTTATTCAAAAATCAATTCATATTAAGTTTGGTTGCTTCCACTTGCTCTTTTTGTTTGTATTCTAAGAATTTGTCGTTATCTGCAGTTCAACTGTTTTCTCCTAATGCCTGTTGTTGACAAGTTGCCTGCAATGCTTCGTGAGGACTTAGAATCTGCTTTTGAAGATGATTTAGATAATGTTTTTGACATCACTAACCTGCGGCATTCAGTAGCGCAAGACAAGCGGCAAACTGAAATTGAGCTGAAAAGGGTATCTATTCCATTCTCCTTCCTCTGTATTTGTCAACCTTGGAGTTCCTTCTCCCTTTTGGTTTCTTAAACCTTGACAAAATTTGCAGGTACAAAAGCTTAAAGAGAAATTTCGCTACATTCACGAGCAACTTAATTCACAGCAGGCCAAGTTTGGCCAGTAGCTAATTCTTCAGGTGTTGATATCTCCTTCCTGAAGGGTACTAAATGCAAGAGTAATATTATGTAATTATGCCTTCTCAATGCATGCTTTATTTTATTAGATTGAAAGAAGAAATGACAATGCATCCTGTACATGATTGAAACTTTTATTATGATTCCCTTGTATTGACATCTGAAGGCTGTTAAATTAGCCAAAACTATACTAGGTGATTGCTTGAATTATGCGCTTCAATTGTTTTTTGTCCCTTTATTTTGTTAAGGCTGCAAAATGACTTCATCCTATAATCTATTACTCACTAGATGATATTATATGATGATTCAGTGAACAGTCCAATTTAGTAAATGGACATGTATTACTTTGTTTGTGTCTGCGTTCTATTGTTCATGAGAGCATCTTACCATAACACACAACACTTGTGCTATCTTGATCAGTATGTACTCTGAAAAAATTTCCTTATCAGCATATACTCTTGTTAAAGGAGAAATATAAAAGATGAGAAGATGCCAATACTTGTGTTTCTGAATAATCTTGATACGACTGTGAGTTACTATCATTTCTTGCAAACATAAACTCCAAGAGTTTAGAGATCTCTAAGGAGGAACGGGACCTGAAGAGCATAGGTATAGCTCTTGAGTAAATATTGGTGTCACAAGCAATGAACTAGAGTTCGCAAAAATTGCCTGGAAACGCTGAGAATCATCTTTTTTCTCAGTTATATCCTGAAATCCTCTAAATTTCCCTTATAACTTGCAACGTCATTAGCTTCTTCTAGGGTATTTGAGAGACTATTCGATTATATGCTGGTAAGATGTATTTCACAGTATTCCATTTAGGAAGGACGTTATAGAACTTCCAAACAGGTTATGCTGAATCAATCTTGTTTATGTTGCACGGTTTGATGGGGAACTAAGCTAAGGAATTTCTTTTTTTGGAAATACGGTCTTAAATATGTCATTATATTTTGTGGGTTTGAAAAGCATGACATTAAGGGTAAAATAAAAGTTTAAAATTAAATTATTTTCAAATATAAGCATACAATATTTTCTTCTATAACAAACTAAAAAGAGTCACGTGAAAGGGAGCAAAGAAAGTATAATTAGAAAAGATCGTTTAATGCTTTCAAATTTGCAACAAGAGACTTCTCCTAGATTTTTAGGATGGGTAACATTGACAAAAAAAAAACATGGTTTCAGACTTTCAGCCTATTAGCGATTTGCTTTACCAATATTCATGCTTAAATGAAGCTACTTTCTGACTTCCATCAAGGTTACTATTAATTTGCTGTTTTTGGACATTTAGTTTATCACTACCTCACTGTTACTCAACTTGGCATAAACGAAGTTTTTAAGTGACCACTATGTTACAACTTTGGTAGATCTTAAATTTGACCTTCGAACAAAACTTTGTTCCTCTCTCGTGAGGTAATTTCTAGCCCTGATGTTTGTGTCAGTGGACTCTTTAACATACATCTATTATTTGCTTCCTTAAGAATGCAAGTTCTTCCCAAATTGTTTAGGCAAAAAACAAGGAATATATATGACGGAACTATGCAGTCATCACTTACACACATTTCGTGTCAGGTGTGGTCGGCCCCCGGTGCCGTATTGGCCCGAGCGTACCACTCTCGGATGGAACTTCCGGTCGACAAGGCCGTATTAGGATATAGATCAAACAACAACACTATGGGAGGGACAACAAGGCCACAATCTGTAAGATAAGATGTAATACAATCTCTGAGGGTGAACAAAGAGGGATCAACCCAACATATGTATATAAAAAAGACCGATATGGCTGTAACATAAGTCAACAAAAGACAACCTGACCGACAAGGCCATACATCAAACTGTACATACCAGACAAGTCTATGAGCCTCTATTAGTGTCTGTACTGTCATACGGTTGGGACAGGGCCCCGACCTACCCATTATGTACATATAGACAAAACATACTCAACACCTGACCATGATGCTCCGGGAAAGACGAAGCTTACTCACTGATGGCTAGCTCCTGCTGAGGTGGTCTATCAAGGCCCCTATCAGAACCTGCGGCATGAACACACAGCGCCCCCGACAAAAGGGACGTCAGTATGAAAGAAATGTACCGGTATGTAAAGCATGAATAACAATATGAAAATATAAGCAATAAAGAGAAGCATAAAGGCAGTCTGATACTCTGATAACCAGTGTGCCATGTAGGGCGAACAATGAAACTCAGAAACTGTACTAAAACCTCTTTCTATAGGCCTTATTATGTAATATGCCCTTGGCTTATAGTCTGAGGTGTGCAATATGTCACTGCCCTCAGGTAATGCTCTGAGGTGTATGTATGTATGCACATATAAGTGCATGCCCTCCGGTTATAGCATGGGGTGTGTATAATGTACATGTACAACTTCCCACCTGCTACTCGCATCGGTGGCGTGGTATGAATAGTAAATATGTATATGTAATAATAATGGCACTTATGGCCTTTTTGGTACTCGAAACTCTTCGACTTTACTATGGAATGACTTTTAGTTGACTTGATGACTATTCTTTGAAATACTCATTCTCGGAGGTTTATGATACTTTGGACGAGAAACCAATAAACCAAAAATATGGAATACAACAATAACATGAGAACTATTCCAAACAAGGGATAAACTACATACAAATAGAATGAAGCTTTCGACGTTTCTTTTGAAAACGATAAACACTTTGGATTTCATGCTTTAGAAAGAAGGGGATAGCCTTACATACATGCGTTGCTTAGTTTACAACATCTCACGAACCTTCATATGCTTTACGAGTGATTATCTACATAATATAGAGGTTTTGAATTAAAATACGACCGACAAACTAAGAGTCGATTCATTGAAACAATTCGGGATCATTTAGAGTGCATATTCCTCTAGTTATGATATTCATGGCTACCAACCATGCTATCTACCCCTCTTCAACACAACACCAATAACACTACTTAATAACAACAACCATAACCACAACAACAATAATAACAAGATATACTCCATGATTTCTAGCACCATATCCTTCAATTACAAGCCATGATCATATCAAAGTTACTCAAGAGCTATCCAAGGTTTATAGAGATTCTTTCATGTAGTTCTAGCTTAACTACCACAAGTTTCTCTTAGCAATAATCTCAACAAAGATATGAGAAGCTAAATATCATTAAGAGCATCAATATCTCACCTTAACTCAGCCGAGAAAACTTGCACCATGAACTCCTTTCCAAGCTCAAGAAGATGCTTAACTTCATTTTGCTAATATGAAGATTTTCAAGTTCTTAGTGATGCTTTATGGAAGATTTAACTCCACTATGAAATAGAATTGGTCTTAGATGATGTAATAACCCTAGGTAAATGTTTAAGAGTGTTTGGGAAGTGTCGGGGTCGAATTTGGAATGAAATGGAGAAGCCACACTTTGGGCTATAAATAGTGTCACCCACCGCCTCCGTTCTGCGGTCCACAGAATGGGCTGCAGAATTGCCCAGAAAGTTCATTTATCTGTTCATTTTTGTACCCCATAGTGCGGTCCACAATCCCATTCCGCGGTCCACAAAATGCTCCACATAAATCTTTTTTTTATTGATTTTTTGTTTAAACTTATTTCCTTTGATCCAATGAGTCTTAAACCTTCCCGAAACTTATGTAATACTTCCGTAAACCTTCATAACCCTTATAGAGGGGTATTACCATCCTTGAGCCTATATTTTCCATGTTATGATAGCGACGATGCACGACAACATGAAGTGTAACATCCTTTACCCCTAAAGAACATTCGTCCTCGAATGTTGAGGAATATTTTAACTCTTAAGTTTTTTGAATTTTTTTGCAGAGTTTTCTCTGTAAATAGGACTATCCAAAACCCTTCAAGCAGCTCAAACACATATCCAAGCCATACAACATCAAATCAGCCCTACATGACCGTCTATTTATGCATTAATCAAAAAGGGTTAGCCATAACTCACCTCAATTGTCATCTGCTGAAATTTGAGTTATACCTGCCATATATGCCTTAGCAATATCACCTAATTAAAGTAAACGGAGTAAGTTCGATAAATAGAGTATGGATAAGAGAATCGTATCACACGAATATCGATATAAACCTAAAGTGTGAAATAAATGAGGGTATCTGGACCTCATATCCTCCCCAACCTCCCATGTCATTTCCTATATCTTTCGCCCTTATATTTTTTTTTTTACTTTTATTGACATAGGGTACCAGAGAAATCTTTATTTGAATCAAATTCATTTTTACTCTTGTTCGTTCTTTATGCTGTTATTCCTCCAAAGTACTTTAATGGAGGCAACTTTCTTAGTTCTCAATTTTTGGACTTGGCGATCTAGAATCGTTATAGGAGTCTCTTCATAAGATAAATCTTCAGTGATATGCACATCTTCCATGAGGGTAATGCGGGAGGGTTATCCTATACACTTGCACAACATCGATACATGGAACACTGAGTGAACTGCTTCCAACTCTGAGGGTAGTTCAAGCTCATAAGCCACTCGACCTATCCTGCGAATAATTTTATATGGCCCGACATAACTGGGATTAAGTTTCCCTTTCTTGCCAAATCTCATAACACATTTCATTGGTGAAACCTTTAGGAATACCCAATCGGCAATTGTGAATTCCAAGTCACGACGTTGAACATCTGAATAAGATTTGTGTTGACTCTGGGCAGTCAATAAGCGCTATTGGATTAGCTTTACCTTTTCCATCGCTTACTGGACTAAATTGGGACCTAGTAATCCAGCTTCACCCACTTCGAACCAGCCAATCAAGGATCTATATTTCCGTCCATACAAGGCTTCGTACGGGGCCATCTTAATGCTGGAATGATAGATGTTATTGTAAGCGAATTCGATAAGGGGAAAATGATCATACCAACTACCTTTGAAATCCAATATACAAGCATGTATCATGTCTTTGAGCATTTGTATTGTGCGCTCGGCCTGACCGCCGGTCTGTGGATTAAAAGCTGTGCTAAGGTTCACTTGGGTGCGTAAACCTTTCTGAAATGACCTCCAAAAGTGAGCTATAAACTGAGCACCCCTATCGGATATGATGGAGACTGGAATACCATGTAATTGAACTATTTCTATAATATATGGCTTGGAATAATTTATAGCAAAAAAAGTAGTGCAAACGGGTAGAAAATGGGTTGATTTCATAAGACTATCGACGATAACCCAAATGGAATCAAACTTCCAATAAGAACGAGGAAAACCTTTGATAAAATCCATGTTAATCATTTTCCACTTCCAAGTCGGGATTTCAATATTCTGGTCAAGACCCCAGGCTTCTGATGCTTGATCTTAACTTGCTGACAATTCGGGCATTGAGCTACAAACGCTGCGATATCTTTCTTCATATCATTCCATCAGTAAACCTGTATGAGCTCATAGTACATATTTGTTGGGCCAAGATGAATATAATACCTGTACTGGTGGATCTTAGCCATATTTTGTTCTCGGAGCCCTCCTACGCCTGGAACACATAGTCAACCCTGGTATCTAAGGATTCCATCTCCTGCAAGCTCCAATATCAGCTTCTTTTGCATGGAAATCCCCTCTTTTATTCGAATCAACTCGGGGTCGTCAAACTGTCTTGCCTTCACCTCTTCTATCAGGGATGATTCTGTAGTATTCTGGACCATCGCACCTCCGTCATCCGTATCCAGTAGTCACACATTCAAACAAGCTATGCGACATAATTATTTGGTTATCTCCAACTTGTTGGCTTCAATACCATCCAAACTCCCCCATATACTTGCGACTTAAGGCATCAACTACGATATTTGCCTTGCTGGGGTGGTATAAAATATCAACATCATAATCCTTTGATAGTTCAAGCCACCTTATTTGCCTCAAATTCAGCTCATTTTGACAAAATATATACTGTAAACTCTTATGATCCATAAATATGTCAACATGAACTCCATATAGATAGTGACACCATATCTTCAGGGCAAAGATCATTACCACCAACTCAAGATCATGAGTCGGGTAGTTTAGCTCATGCTTCCTTAACTGCCTCAAAGTGTATACTATAACCGTCCATGCTGCATCAAAATACATTCTAGGCCTCTTCTGGAGGCGTCAGAATAGACCACGTACCCATCGGTACCTTCTAGAAGAGCCAACACAGGTGCGGATGTCAACCTGTTATTTAATTCTTGGAAACTACGCTCACATGCATCTGACCACTGAAACTTGATTGCCTTATGAGTAAGCCTGGTCATAGGTGTAGAGATAGAAGAAAATACCTCCACAAATCTCCGATAATATCCTGCTAAGCCCAAGAAACTACGTACTTCGACAGGGGTCGTGGGCCTCAATCTAATTCTTTACGGCCTCAATCTTTTGATTATCCACCTTGATACCTTCTGAAGAAACTATATGGCCCGAAAAAGTAACGGAGTTCAACCAGAACTCACATTTAGAGAACTTGACATATAGCTTACGATCTTGCAACATCTGTAACACTGCTCGGAGATGATCTGCATGGTCTGCCTTAGTTTACAAGTATACCAAAATATCATCAATAAATACAATGACAAAGATATCTAAAAATGGCTTGAAGACCCAATTCATTAGATCCATGAAGGCCGCTGGTGCATTAGTGACTCCAAAAGACATCACCCGAAACTCAAAACATACCTGGTCCGAAAAGCTATCTTTGGGATATCTGTGTCATTTACCTTTAACTGGTGATACCCGAATCTTAAATCAATATTCGAGAAATACTTGGTACCTTGCAATTGATCGAATAAATCATCGATCCTCGAAAGTAGATATTTATTCTTGACAATAGACTTATTCAACTGCCTGTAATCAATACACATCCATAGGGAACTATCATTCTTACGAACGAACAATACTGGTGCGCCCCATGGTGAAGTGTTAGGCCTGATAGAACCTTTTTATAACAAATCCCTCAGCTGATCCTTTAATTCTCTCAACTCAGCAGAAGCCATTCGATTAGGAGGGATTTATTTGGTTGTGTGACTGGAAGTACATCATTAGTAAACTCGATCTCTCACTCTAGAGGATGCCTGTAAGCTCATCCATAAATACGTTCAGAAACTCATTGACTATGGGAACCGACTGAAGGCTCGGAGGCTCCGTGTCTGCATCCTTGACCCAAACCAAATGATAAATATACCCATTGGAAATTATTTTCATTGCCTTCAGGTAGGAAATAAATCTGCCTTTAGGCGTAGCAGAATTGCCTTTCCATTCAAGGGTCGACTCGTCTGGAAAACTGAATTTAACAATCTTTGTTTGGCAATCAACATTCATGTAATAAGAAGCCAACCAGCCCATGCCTATAATGATATCAAACTCAACCATATGTAACTTGGCTAGATCGGCCAAAGTAGGATGGTTACAAACTATTATGGTACAATTTCTATAAATTTGCCTTGCTACAATCATCTCACCAATCGGTATAGCCGCTTCATACGGCTTAGACAATAACTCTGGTTCAAACCCAAACTTGCTAGCAACAAAGGGGGTAACGTAGGACAAATTGGAGCTTGGATCTATCAATGCATAAACACCATAACTGAAAACAGATAGTATATATGTAACAACATCCGGAGATGACTCTAAATCCTGGCGGCCTGATCAGACATAGATATAGTTCTGGGCATCGCCTGAATTGGAGGCTCCTCTTCAGATTCTGCTTCTACCTGCTGGGGTCTGTGGCCCACCACTTTGCAGGCGTACACTCAATGAAGATGCTGTTGTCGACCCCGCCGATTGAGCTACACCACCTTTACCCTACTCAGACACTGGCACATATAATGTCCAAGATTACCACACTAATAATATACACTGGCACCCTAATAACACTGTCCCAAATATATCCTACCACATTGGCCACAAGGTGGTAATGGTGGTCTCATCTGGCCCGAACTTCATTGCCTCTGAAAACCTAAAGCTCTTGAACTCTGCCCTGGCCCAGATTGAGCACGCCTATCATATCTAGGCTCCTGAAACTGAGATGGATCACTATTGGCAAATCATGGTGGATGTATAGGGAACCACTGCCTGGAGTTACCTAATGTTTCCCTGAAAGACCCAACTGATCTGGCCTTCTTAGTCAACTCTCTCTCTGCTTCTATATCATCCCAGAGCTGACGCTTGCGGTCCTCAACACTCTAAGCATATGCCTATATTCTGGAAATATCCATGTCCCTATTCAGGAAGGCTATCGTACACTCGCTAATTAGATGCAGATCCAAAGCTGATACAAATGGATGAACTCGGGCCCTCATCGTATCCACGATATTTAGGGTATACCTAGACAAAGAATCAAACTGTAAATTGTAATCCCAAATGCTCTTTCCCATCTGTTTGAGGTTTAAGAAGCACTCTACCATGACGTCTCATACCTCTAATGGAAAATAGTGATAAAAAAGCATCTGCAAACTCTTCCCATATCACGGGAGGTGCATCTGGACCTCGGGACCATTCACAATCCTCATACCATAAAATACCCACATCTCGCAATCTAAAAGAGGTCAACTCAACTGCCTCTATCTCTGAAGCATGCATAACCCTCAATAACCTCTGTATCTGATTAATAAAATCTTACGGGTCTGCACTTGGGTTAGTACTAGTAAACACTGAGGGGCTTAATGCAAGGAATTCTCAGGTCCTGGAGCTCCCTAAACCATCGAAAGACCCAACACCTGTGGAAGCTCGAATCTGCCGCTGCTGTGAAGCAACTATCTGTGACAATAACTACAAAACACTTGCCACACCTTGCTCTGAAGATTCAGGCAGAGGAGCTGGGGGAACCTGATTCGATGGAGCTGGAGGTACTGTGTCCTGAAGAGCTGGAGCCACTGCACCTTCTCTAATCTCCTCATGTGGAGGTGGAACAGGTGATACGTGGGAGTGCGACTCTTCCTGGACCTCAACTCTATCAATCTGGCTAGGAGGGGCATTACTATCATCATCGACTCAATGACTAGCAGTAGCTCTCATAGTAACTAGCATGATCGAAAAAGGAATAGAGCACGAATTAGACTCAAAATCATGTAACTCAGCTCTATAGCACGATCTATGAAGTGAAAGAACAGTAACCACCCCTATATGCCCAGTAGCCTCTTGTTTATGAGTGTGGTGCACGACACACTCATAAATAAGACTCTAATAGACACGGCTCACAGATTTCCTAGGATTGACCTGCTCTGATACAAAGTTTATCATACCCCAAACTAGGAGGTGTGGCTGGCAACCGATGTCGTATGTATGGATGCATATATAAGTGTCTGCTCTCCGATTATAGCCTAGGGTATGTATAATGTACATGTACAACTTCCCACCTGCTATTCGCATTGGTGCTGTGAATAGTATATATGTATATGTAATAATAATGGCACTTGTGGCCTCTTTAGAACTCGAAACTCTTCGACTTTATTATGGAATGGCTTTTAGTCAACTTGACCACTATTCTTTGAAATACTCCTTCTCGGAATTTTATGAAACTTTGGACGAGCAACCAATAAACCAAGGATATGTAATACAAGAATAATAGGAGAACTATTCTGAACTAGGGATAAACGACATACGAATAGAATGAAGCTTTTGATGTTTCTTTTGAAAATGATAAACACTTTGGATTTCATGCTTTAGAAAGAAGGGAATAGCCGTACATACATGTGTCTCTTAGTTTACAACATCTCACGAACCTTTAGATGCTTTACGAGTGATTATCTACATAATATAGAGGTTTTGATTAGAATACGACCGACAAATTAATGATCGATTCATTGAAACAATTCGACGATCACTTCGAGTGCATATTCCTCTAGTTATGATATTCATGTCTACCAACCATGCTATCTACTCCTCTTGAGCACAACACCAATAGCACTACTTAATGACAACAACAGCAACCATAACCATAAAAGCAACAATAACAAGATATACTACATGATTTCTAGTACCATATCCTTCAACTACAAACCATGATCATATCAAAATTACTCAAGAGCTATCCAAGGTTTATAAAGACTCTTTCATGGAGTTCTAGCTTAACTACCACAAGTTTCTCTTAGAAATAATCTCAACAAAGCTATGAGAAGCTAAAGATCATTAAGAGTATCAATATCTCACCTTAACTCAGCCAAGAAAACTTGCACCATGAACGCCTTTCCAAGCTCAAGAAGATGCTTCACTTCATCTTGCTAATATGAAGATTTCCAATTTCTTAGTGATGATATATGGAATTGATCTTAGATGATCTAAGAATCCTAGGGAAATGTTTAAGAGTGTTTGGGAAGTGTTGGGGTCGAATTTGGAATGAAATTGAGAAGCCACCGCTTTGGGTTATAAATAGTGTTACCTACCGCCTCTGTTCTGCGACTTGTTCTGCGGCCCACAGAACCCTTATGCGGTCCACAGAATAGTCCACCTAATAAACTGCAAAATCACCTAAAAAGTTCATTTTCTCTGTTCATTTTTGCGCCCCACAGTGCGGTCCGCAGTCCCATTCTGCGGTTCGCAGAATGCTCCACAGAAATCATTTTTTTTCAATTTTTTCATTGAAACTTATTTCCTTTGATACGATGAGTCTTAAACCTTCTCGAAGCTTACGTAATACGTCCGTAAACCTTCATAACCCTCATGGAGGGGTCTTACCATCCTTGAGCATGTATTAGACCCGTTATGATAACGATGACGCACGACAACACGAGGTGTAATATTTCACAACTTTATCATTGCTCTGTTGAAATGTGAACCTTGCCTTGGAAGGAGAAAGTGACATTTTTATTTGTGGGATACATGAATTTAATTAGTTCATGTATTTAGGATATTAATGTAAGATACATGTATGGATGAATACATGTATTTGAGTAAAAAAGGAAATGAATAGAATTAAATAATAATACTTGTACTAGACTAGGATACATATTAGGATAGTCCTATAAATACCTAGGTACAATAGTCATATGACGATAGAAGAAAAAATGTAGCCTTTTATGCAAGTTAAGTTGGTGAAAGAATATATTTTCCACTTCTCTTCAAAGAGAATGATTGATTATGTAAGTCAAGTTGAGTGGAACAAAAAAGAATCATTGCCTCACTTGTATTCAAGAGAGAGTTTGAGTGATTGAGAGTGCTTCTCCTCCCCCAATTTTCCAACATCTGGTATCAGAGCTACTTGTCTTAAGAGACTTGTGGAGAACTCAATTTTTTGAAACATCCGAAAGAATGAATTTTCATGAGATGAATATGAAATACAAGATTAACTACGTTAGCTATGAGAATGTTGTGCTAGAGAAGAATCAGCAGCTTGAAGTAATTATTTTAGTAGGTGTGGAACTACTAAAATTTCAAAAGTTAAATAATTTTTGAAGATGTTTTAGGGCAAGGAGCCCAACAAAGGTGACAACCTTGATGAAGCAGTTGCGTATGAAGTAGCTGCATGATGAAGAATCTTGAGTAGAAAGGTAGCAAATGATATTGCGGTCATGAGAAAGATGGATATGAAAATCCACACTCGGATTGATGATGAGATGTCAGAGAAGGTTTCTTTTTATGAAACCCGAGATGAAGATGATTATGATTATCATGATGAGAAAGCATGTTGTGGAATCTAACAACACTAGCTTTGATGAAGTTTAAAGAAGTGATTCATGAAGAAATGGACGCTTCAAAAATGTTATCTATTGTTGTAGAATCTAAAGAGATTTTTTTAATAAATATGATAATTGAGAAAATGATGAAGAAGAACTACCTTTGCTATTGAAAAATCTCCAAAAAGGGAGAACAATGATGAAGAGGAAAGTTATGATGAAATTGATGATGTTCCTTTTGAAGCATAATTAGTAGAAATGACAACCTCAATCTCAAGGGAACATCTTCTAAGAAGATTCGAGAATCTGAGAATCTTGTGAAGAATGATGAAATCACATAACGAATATGGTATTGAGATAACTTTTCAAGCTAAGGTTGTGATCGATTCAAACTCGAAGAAGAAGTGATAATTTTGCTACTGGCGCTTCAGGAGGAAGAAGATGCTGAAATCCAGATTTGAGAAGTTGAAGAATATTTTATGAAGTTTGACAGCAAGGTTCAAGGGGGAGTGTTGAAATGTGAACCTTTCCTTGGAAGAAGAAATATACTTTTTGATTTGTTGGATACATGAATTTAGTTAGTTCATGTATTTAGGATAATAATATAAGATACATGTATGACTGAATATATGTATTTGAGAAAAAAAAGGAATGAATAGAATTAAATGATAATACATGTACTAGACTAGGTACATATTAGGATAGTCCGATAAATACCTAGGTACAATAGTCATATGATGAGAGAAGAAAAAATGTAGCCTTTTATGTAAGTTAAGTTGGTGGAAGAATATATTCTCCACGTCTCTTCAAAGAGAATAATTATGTAAGTTAAGTTGAGTGGAACAAAGAAGAATCATTGCCCCACTTGTCTTCAAAAGAGAATTTGAGTGATTGAGAGTACTTCTCCTCCCTAGATTTTCTAACATGCTCTCCCATTTCAACACAAATAAATTTAAATGGCTTTGAGTGCATGGTTGGTTCACTTTTCGTTCATCTTTGCACGGCTGAATTCTTGGCATAAGTTAACGTCATTCTTTGAGATATTAATGCAAGACGTTGTTTGATATATTTGATATGATACTGGACATAATTCACACTCATTTTCTATTCTGTGTATCATCACATCTTTTGATGTGATTCTCCTAGTTAACAAAGAACCAATCGACCAGTATCTTGATCTTGAAGCGATTTGATGGGCAGAATTTAAGAAACGGATATATTTCAGGCTATAAGTCTCAGATTTAGGTGATTAAAAAATGAGGTGAAATATGATGATATGAACTATGGTATTAACTATTTACTCGTTTAAAATAAGTAAATATTGAGGGTGAAATGATGGAAAGAAAGTTACGGTTCTGAGTATGAATTAGAACGAATTTTAATCAAGAAACGTGTTCTTGAATGATCAAGAAATAATAAAGTTCCTAAGTAACCACTTGAAATCAATTTACGTGATAAATAAACACCACACGCTATTGAAAACAAGATAAATACTATCACCACCTTGATTGAAACCAAAAATAAGGATAAAGAATAAGAAATATAGAAAATAACTCTATTGCAAATTGGGGAAAAAACTTAAAAAATGTGAGTTTATCTATTACATGACATGAGAACCCTTTATATAGTCCTAGGGTCTCTTCTTTAATTACTACAAATCCCTATCATACTCTAGAAAAGAAATAGCTAAAAACAAGGAAAGTAAAATCCATATTCTATAAGAAAAAGAATAAAGAAAACTAGAATTCTACTAGAACTAGGATAAAGATCCTACTAATGATAGGAAATTAAATTCCTACTGTAATATAAATCAAGAAATAAGAAACCTATTTAGAAAAGGATTCAAGAAACAAGAATTCTTATTCTTGGGAGAAAATTATCTTCAATCTTGAGCTTCTTGAGCGTTCTTGTTCTTGAATTTCAATCTTGTGCTTCTTGGTTTTTTTGGATTTTTTTGATCTTCTTGATATTTCATCTTTCTCCTGATTGAGAAAAACTTGTCCTCGAGTCTAAAGGCTCCACAAACAATGAAAGGTTAGCAAAAGAAATTGAGAACAACCCATACTCGCCAGGCTCTAAGTTACATTTTTTCTAACTTGTCATAGACCTTCATCATGTTTCGAGAAACCTTTGAATATGGACGAACTAAAACCCACTTTCTTAGTTGTAACTTTTTACCATGATTTCTCAAATATATCATCTTAAGTTTAACTTCAAAATTCAAGCCATGATAAAGATTCTAACACAAGGTACTTATTAGATCGAATATACTTATTCGGTCTAATATAATGATTTTGCTGTATCAAGACAAATACCAATCCAAAACATTTCATGAATAAAATGTGACCAATTAACCAGCCAACAAAACCACTTATTCCAAATAAGATCTTGTTGTTGCATCAAAAGAGATAAATGTTAACTAATCTGGCTAACATTGAACTTGGTAAAATGAAATAGTTGAATAATTGAAAAATGAGCCCATGGGTGTAGGATTCTTTGAAAAAGCACCTGTAGGTCTTCAAACTACATTGAACAAACTAGAATGCCTTCAATTGCTTTCTACATCTTTCTTTTCAATTTGACCTATCTCCAAATTATTTTCCTTTCTTTCTCTGTCTAATTCGAATTCAAAGTAAAAGAGTCACGCCACTTTAGAAAAGATACAATAGTTTCCGATTCCCCCTAATTGACCCCTAACCAGCTGAGCTTCCTGAACTACTTTCCTAAAGTCTATTTTCTTCATCGAATAACGCCCTATCTTATCACTTGGCTAGTAAGGAAAAACATGCTAGTGTTGTTGCTTTATCCATGGTGGTCTTTTCTTATAGGTCTTGCCTTATTGTTGCTTGCTTACTTTTTCCATTTTATTTATGTGATAGGGGATAAGGAAAGAAGTTTCGTTGGGGCCTATCTTGGGAGAGTCCCTTCTTGATTACTTCCTCTTAATCTTCAACAATCTTGAACATCTCAATATCATTGTGGTGCTTGCATGAAAAATCTATGTTAGTGCCATTAAAACCTTTAAATAAATCATATTCATGTACCTTTGAATCAAGGTTGGAGATCAAAGTATGTCTTCTTAAGAACTCCTCGATGATTTTGCTGCTTCCATACTTGATATGATTATAGCCATTAACCTCAATGAAATTGAGAGATCTGAAATTTACACATTCTTGCAATGATTCAATCTTTCGAGGAATAATTCTTGCTGGAACTAGATCATAAATTAAACTATCATTCATAGAATTGTTTTCCAGCAACTCGTTCTCTTTCTCTTTCAAATCATCCTAGACTATTGATTCTCTACAGACTGCTTTGGTTGGTGTAGAGTAAGAAATGAAATTTGAATTCTTTTTGAAATATCTTAAAGGTGGAAACTCAATCTCACAAATACTTAGATGCTCCAATGGATCCTCATCAAATTTTGGAGGTAAATCCTCCACTTTTGGATCCAACGCATTTTTCTCCTCTGTTTGTTGTTCCATATTTATGGGGCCAATGATTTGTATTTTGATCACAAAAAAATCATCAACATACTTGGAGTTTTTAGTAACATCTTCTGGATTCAAGGGAACCAAATTGATCTTTCGCCCATCCTTTGTAAAATAATAGGTATCACGTTCTTCATTTATTTAGCACACCTATCATATACCCATGATCTTTCAAATAATAAGTGGCAAACATCTATCTTTATTACATCACACCATACAAGATCTTTATATATTTGTCAATAGAAAAAGAAACAAGGCATTGACAAGTTACCTTTAAAACATCATCATTCTCAAAGTTGATGCTATAAGGATATGGATGAGGTTTAATTGAAAAACCAAGTTAGGTAACCATCTCTTCAGAAACAACATTCATATAACTCTCAATATCAATGATTACCGAACATAACTTACCATCGGAGGTGCATCTAGTGCGAAAAAGAGATTGTTTTTGCCATAGCTTTTCCACTTCTTGAACCCAACACCCTCTTTTTTATTGCATATAATCTATAATATACCCCAACTATGCTGTGATACCAAATTAATGTGAATTATCGAGTTAACAAAGAACCAATCGATTATGATCTTGATCTTGAAGCGATTTGATGGGCAGAATTCAAGAAACAGATGTATTTCAGGCTGTAAGTCTCTGATTTAAGTGATTAAAAATTGAGGTGAAAGATGATATGAACTATAGGAATAACTATTTAATCATTTAAAACAAGTAAATATTGAGGGTGAAATGATGGAACGAAAGATAGAGTTCTGAGTATGAATCAGAATGAAATTTAATCAAGAAACGTGTTCTTGAATGATCAAGAACCAATAAAGTTCTTAATCCACCATTTGAAATCAATTTACGTGATAAAAAAATACCACACGCTATTGAAAACAAGATAAAGACTATCATCACCTTGCTTGGAACAAAAAATAAGGATAAAGAACAAGGAATATAGAAAATAACTCTATTGCAAACTGGGGAAAAAGCTAAAAAAAAGTGAATCTATCTATTACATGGAATGAGAACCATTTATATAGGTCCAGGGTCTCTTCTTAATGACGACAAATCTCTATCATACTCTAGAAAGGAAATAACTCAAAGCAAGAAAAGTAAAATCCCTATTCTATAAGGAAAAAATTAAGAAAACTAGAATTCTACTAGAACTAGGATAAAGATCCTACTAATGATAGGAAATTGAATCCTTACTATACTATAAATTAAAAAATAAGAAACTTATTTAGAAAAGGATTCAAGAAACAAGAATTCTCATTTTTGGAAGAAAATAATCTTCGAACTTGAGCTTCTTAGACGTTCTTGTTCTTAAATTTCAATCTTGTGCTTCTTAATTTTCTTGATCTTCTTGATATTTCATCATCTTTCATGTGTTTATAGATGTACCACTTTTAATACATGGGGTTCCGCATGGGTATACCTAACTCTGTCATCCAAGCTAAGATGGTTCCTAAATTAAAGTATCTTGAAAGAAATATAATTTGAAGGAGACATTATTAATTCGTACTACTAGTTATTATGTCATGATAGCATTTGTTTTGTACTAACATTGTTGGTAGGTTGTCCGTATAGTTGAACTAATTTATTTTTAATCTTTCATTAGAAGTGCAATGCCGTACATATTTGTTCAGATCCAACCTACGCATTCACCAAGTTCAGTGAGTTAGTAGGCCTGTAAGTGAGCTTTCAACTGAACATTCGTAGTTCTAAGAGTTTAGATGTATGTTTCCAACACATGTTGTATTTTACATCGCTATAATTTTATAAAATAATTAGTTGTTTAGTTATTCGTAGGGTCTAATAGTTGATTTTGTAAAATATTCAATTTTTTTAATCTTAGTAAGAATTTAATTAGTTAGCTGTAGGAGGATGTTACTATTTGATTTATATGCCAATATAGAGACTAATAAATAATAAAATTTACAAGAAATATTTTTTATTCATATTTTTACTTTGGTTGCATATTTCTCAAAAAATGATAAGAAGACAATGATATGAAGTTGGTCCTTCTGCCATGTGGTTGTTGATTTTCCACCCTTGTGTGGATTCGAATGAGCCCTTTAGGGTCCTATTAATTACTGCTTAAATTATGATTCTAAAAATGAAATTTTAGATATTAGCGGAACTTTACATTCTCCCCCATTTATTAACATTCATCCTCAAAAGTTTAATTAGTCTCTCTTAGGCAGAACCTTTAGCCACTTTGTCATTCACATATCTCAAAGTATCTATTTTTTATTAACTCGAGAATATCTTAAACAATTCAACGAAATTGCCTTCGTAAATATAATTAGCCAAAAACTCTATCCCATTTCAATCATCTCAAGATCATACAATTATCCTGTTACACCCCGTAGTTTCGCATCCCGCAGTGACGTCAATGATATTGAAGTCCCGAGAAAAGGTATGACCGTACTAAAGAATAATGATGGTTTACAGCTTGGTTATAAAGATACCGAAGTATTTGGGAGTTAAACGGATCGAATGAAGTGCGTTTCATCGAAAATGGGAAACTGGGCAACTTGACGGGACAGATGACAGACCGTTAAATACCTAGCCCGAGCCGTCAATTTCCCAAGAAGTTTGACGGAAAAGATTGACGGACCGTCAGAAGTTTGAAGGTCCGTCAAATGTACCATCTTTTTACGATAGTGTAGAGATGTAACGTGTTTATATTAGGAAATTTCAATTCTTAACACATTTTCCCCCAAACCCCAGACCTATTACTCTCTCTAAATCCTCTCTATCATACCCCAACACCCCAAGTTGAAATAAAAACTAAAGTCCACAAGAATTGCGTGAGAAACCCGTGATTATAGTAAGAATTGTCTTCTCCTTGAAGAGTTGATTTAAGAATAATCTTGGAAGCAACATAACCTACGGTTTTGGTGAAGATTATGCTATATTAAGGTGAGTTTCATCCTCTTTTACTTATGGTTGTGATTAATGTTGATTTGGAGAAAGTTATGAAATAGTAGCATGATCAAAACTTCGCAAAAATTATGAAAATCTTTGAAATATCAATTGTTGGGATGTTTTACCCCAAGTATGAGTTCAATTAGGTGATGGAATTAATTGTGTATGTTATGAATTAAGGAAAGTTCAGTTTGAAGGATTTTGAAGTTGAATCACATAAGATTTTGCATATAAGAAAAGCTTAAGGAATCATATATGCTAAAATGGTCGAAGGATACCTACATGAGATTCTATGGAAATTGTGTTTTGATTGAAGCATGGGATTGAATTGCATAAGCATTCCTTGTAAAGAAATCTAAGAACCTGAGATGGTCAAGATTTGCGATAAGATGCCTAAGTGAAGTTTCTATATGGAATTTGAATTCGATATTGATGTCAACTTGTTATGTGATGTAGATGACCACCCGTAAGAGGAGCAAGTGCTTATAGAACGATTGTAGCAACAAGTAGCAGGTATGTTAAGGCACACTCTTTCAATCTCTTGGCATGATCAATGAATAAGTATAACCATAATGACGTCCCTTCAAAAAGGAACTCTACTCATAAATTTGAAGCTTGTGATTACTTTTGTATCATATTGTTACAACTTATGACTCTTGTTGTTCTTTTTCGAAAGCATCTCCCTAATTTGATAGTCTCTTGAATCCTATATTTTCTTATGATCATTGATGACTCTCAGTTAGTGATACAAACACCATTACATAATGATAATTGGATGATAACTACATTGAGTCACTCCGATTGTTTTTATAAGGTCCCTCAGAGTCTGTCTTGCATTGCACTTATATATTTGTAGCCATTTTCTTACCGAGCCACGCTGTAGTCGGCCAGGAATGACACATAGATGTGCACCCAACTGCAGTTGGTTTTGATATTGATATTACCGAGTCCCACATTTGGGCCGTGTATGACCGAGTCCTCATTAAGGCCGGGTATGATATATATATTATGACATGATTTTCCCCATAAAGAGGTTGGATATTACTTTATATGGCCCTACTGAGTGGATTGATTTTTACAGACATGCATATATTTTCATACTTGTGTCATGTAGGCCCTCAAAGGTTTGTTATGAGTTTCAGGTTGACTTTTATACCCTTATCTCTTATGATATGTCTTCCGTCTATATTGGTTATCTGCCTTACATACTTAGTACATCTTTCGTACTGATGTCCCTTTCTGGAGACACTGCGTTTCATGCCCGCAGGTGTAGATAAAACATCAGATGATTTCCTCATAGTAGGACTTGACTTAGCTGGAAGTTGTCACGCTCCTTTCTTCCGGAGCTATGCGGTGAGCTGATGGGTATGCCATATATGGCCCTGTCCAGACCAGTTGATGATAGTATACTCTTTAGATGCTTGTAGATAGTGTGTGATGTGTGGTAGTCGTGTGTGGCCTTGTCGGCCTCTGCAGTAGATTTATTATGCTTATGTTGGCCTTGTCGGTCCATAAGTTATGGTATATCTCTCAGGTATCAGGATCGGTACGCTTGGGCCTTAGGGCGCCGGGTGCCAGCTACACCTCAAGGTTGGAGTTTGACAAAGTGGTATCAGAGAAGGTCAGTCCTAGGGGTGTCTACAAGCCATGTCTAGTAGAGTCTTGATTATGGGTATGTTGTGCGCCATACTTATAAACAGGAGGCTACAGGACATTTCGAATGTTACTTTTCTTGAAAATCTAGTTGCATTAGAAGCGAAGCCGTAAGTAACTGAACTTCTATCTTTTCATCTTAATATTTCTTTTCAGTAATGCCGAGATCCAGGGAAAGTTTCGATAGCAGGAAATGGGTAAGAGATATGGGAAAAGGTACTAGCCGACAACCACTCATTATTATGTATCCAGGGGGTCTAAGAACTCCAGAAAGAAATGTAAGTGATTCCATAGAAGAGACCCCTCCATGGATAAAGATTTGTCTATAGAGGAAGATCAATCTGAGGATTCATCTATGGAAGAAGACCCATATGAGATTTCCGAGGAGTCACCCTTCCGAGCGCCACTGATTCCAGTGGTAGTGCCAGATTACAGGAAAGTTTGTACAATATAGAGGCCATCAGCGCAACAATTATTTCCATTTGGGATGGGTGTGAGTGGTCCTATGTATTCAACATCACCTCCTATTATCTTTCCAGAGCAGGGTCATGTTCAGATACCCTCACAGATTAGACCTTTAAAGACACCCCGAAGCCCATTATCATAGACATTAATTAACCAAGGCTCGCCCCTAACGAGTAAAAGCGAGGAGGAAGTAACTGATAAACAAACCGGAAGGTTCGGGATGGACACAAGTGGTGAAGAATTGATAATGATAGAAGCGTCAGATCGAAGCTCCCGTGTAGCAATCCGATAAATATCAGAAGCTGTCGAAAGTAGTAGACCATGATGTCAGCAATGTGGAGAAAGGCACAATGGAGTATGTTTAACCGACATTGATTTATGTTCTGGATGTGGAGCTTTAGGCCATAGGGCCAGGGGGTGTCCCAAGAGATTTCAGTCGTTCTGCCATCAGTATGTACATGTACATTATGGCAGTGCCCAGGTGCTCTGGAAAAATGTTACTGGTGCGGAAGCAAAAGCCACAGAGTGTATGAATGCCCAAGTTTGAGTCAGGAAGGATAGATGATTCCGATATTACTTATAAGTTATGCAAGCAATCAGGTATGTTGATAATTTTATTAAGAATAGTCGTGTTTATATCTGCGAGACGTTAGTTATTAGTGACATAAGGATTGCATCATACAAGACGTATATGAACCGTAAATTTATACTAGGAGTTGATGGTGGTAAGTGAAATTTCTATTATGTTCAAGGATCTAAGCACGCCGATTTAGGATCATCCATTTATTGACTACAGACGTATCCAACACTCTTAGACTCTGTAGCAAGAATAATACAAGGACGTCGAAGATATATAACCATGACTCGAGTAAGGGGGATTCACGAGTTCAAAGAACTAAGGGGGCCTCTAAAAGAGTAATAAGGAAAACAAACTCCGAGAATGAGTTACCTAAAGTTTCGTTTAGAAGACGGTGAAAAAAAGAAAAAGGGACTCTGAAATTTTTACGTTGATTATTAATCTCAAATATCTTCATAAGGATTAAACTATTCAGGAGTAACTGTTGAACAGAATGAGATTTGTCAATTAAAGGCAAGCGATATACCTTCTTCACCGAAGACAAGCAGCAGAGTTCTCAATATTTAGTGGAAATAATTAGCAATGAGGATATGATCAATAGATACGCAATGATGAGTGATAAACAGATGACTGGTAAACTCAAGAAAGAAGCATTATGATAACTTAATAAAAGTTAAGGAAATACATCTCACAAGTGGATCGACGAGGAGTCGGTAATAGTAAGTAGATCGACAAAGAATCAGAGTGAGACCTCCAAGCAACAAGGATACTAATAAAAGGTAGGCGTACAGGTAAAGAAGTGATATTTAAGTTTCCAGAGCTAAAGATATAGATTATGACGTCCATAAGTGACGACACCGAAAGTATGCTACAATTAGGAATCTATGAAGGAAATTCCAATCGGTGATCGCTAAGTTGAGTGGTCGGACAACGGATAGAAAAGAATTTTAGTACCAATTTAGGGGAGAAAGCATGAAGTTAGAAACAAGGATGAATCCAGCTATGACTCGAATTAAGTATGCCAAGCCTTAGGTTCGCTAGGAATATCGATAAGGCATTTAAAGATATATGAGAGTAAGAATGAGGGAAGTCCGACGTGGGTATAGGGCAGAGCAACGAAGAGATGATCTAAAGTAAACGATAAGGAAAAGAGCTAAAGAATAAGAATGAGGAAGCAAAAGATGAACGAATAGGCGGTGGCAAATTTTTTTACTGCCAAATGAACATGAGACCTCACAAGAAGAATAATTCTATGATCATAAAGTTAAGGACACTAGTACAAAGGAAGACAAATAGAGAAACAATGATGACAACATTGACCAGAGGTTTGTTATGAGTTTCAGGTTGACTTTTATACCCTTATCTCTTATGATATATCTTTCGTCTATATTGGTTATCTGCCTTACATACTCAGTACATCTTTCGTACTAATGTCCCTTTCTGGAGACACTGCGTTTCATGCCCGCATGTGTAGATAAAGCAGCAGATGATTTCCTCACAGTAGAACTTGACTCGGCTGGAAATTGTCACGCTCCTTTCTTCCGAAGCTATGTAGTGAACTGATGTGTATGACATATATGCATATGTTTGTAGTTGGATATGGCGGGATCCTTTCCAGACCAGTTGTGGTCAGTAAACTCTTTAGAGGCTTGTAGACAGTGTATGATGTGTGGTAGTCGTGTGTGGCTTTTTTGGCCTCTACAGTAGATTTATTATGCTTATGTTGGCCTTATCGGCCTTATTATAAATATGTATGATTTGAGCCTTTTTTGAGTGCAGGCGATATGTCCTTATTCAGTCGAGTATGTGTTAGTGGCCTTGTCGGCCCATGAGTTGTGATATATCTCTCAGGTAGCAGGATCGGTATGCTCGGGCCTTATGGCGCCGGGTGCCGGCCACCCCACAAGTTTGAGGTGTGACATATCCAGCCCACACAAAAGATCAATGCTACTGATCAGTATCATACTTTACTCACATAAAATATTAAACTTCACACTTTTGTACATATATGAATAAAGTAAAATTTCTAAAAGATTAAAAGTTTACATACTTTTTTCCTCAAACAAATGAGTGCATCTTCCCTTTCTATCTTCCTCTATTTCTCGTGTAGCTTCTTCGAAGTTATAATTACACCATAAGATTTTCACTGAAGCCACGTACTCCATTATCGACCTTTGGATTTGTTTGTCAAGGACTTTTATTTACATTTCTCTTATGTTAATCTTTAATTGAATTTTATGGTCTTAGCATGGGTTGACATGTGATGAATCATAAATACACTTTCTTAGCATGGACACATGAAACATGGGATACACAAAGGACATATCCGATGGCAACATAAGATCATAAATTACATTACTTTTTCTGCTCAAAGTATCATATGATCCTATATATCTAGGACTTAACTTACCCTTCTTGTCAAACCTCATTACTCCTTTCATTGGTAACACATTCAAGATCACATAGTCACTTTTCTTGAGCACCAAATATCTATTTCTCTTATCCAAATAATACTTGACTCTGAACTGCTTAAGTCTTTCCTAGATAATCTTCACTTTTATCAAAGCATCTTGGACAAGCTCAGGAACGATATGTCTGTTGTTTCAAACAAACCTACTGGAGCTCTATAACTACACCCATATAATATTTCATAAGAAGCCATGCAAAATATTCACTCGTTAGTTGTTATTGTACAAGAACTCTATAAGTGGCAGATGTTAATCCTGATTACCTCCAAAATCTATAACTCATGCTTGTAAAATATCTTCAAGAGTTTGAATGTTTCTCTTGGCTTTTCCATCAATTTGTGGATGAATGCATTATTTAAATTAAATTTCATGCCCAGTTGTTTTGAAAAGTCTGTCAGAAATGATTGGTCGCTGTCTCGAAGCTCATATTTTTAGATACTTTACGCCTCTCATTTGTTACTCTTTATTTGTGTTTAAGTAAATTCCAATCACTTTATACTTGATATGTGTGTTTATGGTGTTTAGATGATGATTTAATGGCAAGTCGATATTTTGATGCAACAAGAGGTGAAATATGACCTTGAAGTTTGATTAGAAGTCATTATTGGATATTTGAAATGAGTTAAGCATCCGAGGACCAAGTACGCAGGAAAAGAAGTCAAAAACGTGAAGTGTCACAAGAAATACAATGGAACCTCACACTAATAGTGACTCTCATGTGAGGTGACCTTAAAAAATTATGATAATCAGAGTTGGTTTTTTGTTTACACTGAGATCCGTACCATTGTCAAATTCTAACACATAAATACATGTTATACACATTTTTGAGAGGAGATTTAGACCTTGGAGAGTTGTTGTTAGTTGAAACTTGATGTTAGCATACATTGATTATCATCGATCTATATTTATTTAATTAGTTTACTTATGTTATCTTGATCTTAATTATTTGATTGCTTGATAAACAATTGAATACAATCTACGAACTTAGGCTGTGAGTCATAGCGGAGAGATCTATTTTGCATTGTAGGATAAGGTAGGGCTTGTTCGGTGACCCGATAGGCCATCTGGCACTGATTAACTTACAATTAGCATATGACAGACTATTGTAGACTTTTACTTTATTCTCCTTTCTTTGTCAAATACAGGAGATACAACTATATCTTTATTATTAGAGACGTTAGACGACAGTAGAGACATAGTCATTTCAGTAATTTTCGTAGGTGTTGTTCTATGATAGGTTATGTTCGAAGTAAAATCAACCATGTGGTTAGTAAACTAGATTTTCAATGGGCTAACTCAAGTAAATGTGCAACATGAATGAACACATTCATAAACCCTATAACTCTAGAATATTTCTCCCTTCTGAATTCTCAATCATATTATTTAATTTTGTTTATTTTCTATCTTTAAATCTATAAACCCTTAATTTATATACTATTTGATCTAGTTAGAAGATCAACGATTAAATCCTCATTGGGAATGATAATCTACTTCAATCTATATTACTTGTCGATCAAGTGCGCTTGTATGTACAAAGTTGCTCTTGCAACCGATCAAGTTTTTGACGCCGTTGTCGGAGATTTAGGATTTAAATTTCTTGTTAGATTTAAGGGTGGCCAGTGGGCCGTGCTCGGGACCGGCGGGCCAGGTTTGGTGGGATCGGGTCAGGCGGGATAAGGATAGACGGGATTTGCCGAAGTCCCGCCCCGATCCCGATCCCGATCCCGTCGGAATTGGGATGGGTCGGGTCGGGATCGGGATCCCGGGCATTTTTTTTTTGCACTTAATTTAAAAAATAACATATATATAAAAACTCAATAATTAAACAAGACAAAAAAGTGTAATAAAAATATCCCAAGACTATTTTTGTGCCTCTTATATTATTTAATAGACATGTGATTTTTTTTGTAATACAAATACAATTGTCAAAATTACAATTTTGTGGTGTTGTTCAAAAGTTGCAAATTACATAGTAAAATTGCAATTAAAAAAATATATTCTGAAAAAAACCTGTTCTAGTTTCTTGATAATTTCATGTGGTTCTTCGGTTGGAATTGGTATTTGTTGGTCAAATTGATCCACGTCGCTTCCACCACCTTCGAATAAGATTCATTGTAGTTTTCATTTTCTTATTCGTTGATCTCCGGTTGACCGCACCTTCTCCGCTCCGCTCGTATCCAATATCTGAATAATACTACAATTTCTAAGCTGTCTCCGGCTAATGAGTGTCTGTGCTATCCTATTTGATAACTGCCGGCAGAAAAAACACTTTCAGATGCTGTTGATGACGCGGGAATGTTCAAAACATCTCGGGTCATCATTGAAAGTATCGGAAAGGTCTTCTTATTCCCCCTCCAGTATTTCAGCAAGTCTTCACGTCCTTCTTCATTGAGAACTGCTAGGTACGGTACAGAACCCTGCAAAATAAAAATATCAAACTCGCTAATTTGGTTAGTAGTGGTACGGCCGCACATTCTATTTCTGAGGCTTTCAATACTAGCGGCAGAAACAACATATCTTTTGTGAGGTTGTGTTGAAGAAGAATAAGATGGTATGAAAGCCGGTAGGTTGCTAGCACTTTCTTGTTGATAAAACCTATATACTTTTTTGCATTCGTCTTCTATGCTAGACAACACTTCTTCTTTAGTTTGTTCAATAGGTGGTGGGTGATTTGGATTTTTGGGACTTAGAGGTGGGTGTATCATCTAGATCATCGTCTAAATTAAAGTCTTCTTGAGTTCCAAAAATATCTCATCGTCTAAATCTAATGGTATTGTAGGAAAAGGTTTAGTATCAATAAAATCATCCTATGTAGGAATTCTCTGTCTAGAAATAGGACCCTTGCCCTTGTTGCCCCTACTAGAAGAAGCATGACCCCTACCCGTAAGCATACGTTTAAATCATTCCATTATAAATTTATACTTATACTAATAAATAATTAAAGTAAACAAAATTAAGTGCGCTAAATAAAATAAACAAACAATAATAATTTAATGAAGGAACGAATGTACCAAACGCCGACGTGTATTCGAGATGTTGAAAATTGAAACTTTGCTCGATGGAAGATTCTCAAGCTAGTTGCCAACTTCACTCCCAATTCCAAAATGAATAAATAAAATTAAATATTTAGTAGACAATGTAGACTTGTAGAGAAACAGATTGTTGAGAGATTAGAGAGATTGTAGGAAGATTTGTGAGAAAGCTGAAGAGAAAGAGGTATTTATAGTTTGGAAATTGGGTTAAAGTGGATATATAATAACTTATGGGTTAAAAATAAATATTAAGGGGGTGGGGAGGCCAAAAATGGTCGTTGCACAATGGCCAAAATGTAAAATGGTCGTTGGTGCAACATTTATTTTTGCAAAATGGGGAGTTTCGGGCGGGATCGGGGCGGGACTGGGATCGGGTCGGGACAGGCGGGCCTGGGACGGGCTGGGATGGGTCGGGATGAGACCATGTTCCGTCCTGGGATGGGTCGGGATGAGACCATGTCCCGTCCTGGGTCGAGTCCCGATACCGGTTTTTTTTTTACAAAGGTCGGATTCGGGGTGGGATCGGGGCGGTGTCGGGGCAGGACCGGGGCGGTGTAGGGGCAGGACCGGGTCAGGACCGGGCTGACCCGGCCCACTGGCCAGCCTTAGTTAGATTAGATAGTTTTGCTTTATTTTTTATTTTTTATTTTTCAATATTTTTTTGTTTGTTTGTTGTGTATCTCAGGAATTTCCAAAGATGACACAAGAGGCGGACAAAGCAGCGATGGAGACGGTTAGGCCTAGCGTTTAAATATAAGCCTACCCATCAAAAACCCTACTATCACCGGTAAATTTGAGCTTAAACTGAACATAGTGAAATGATGCATACACAATAATATGATGTGATCCCAGCTGAAAGTGATTCCAAGCTTTTGGTAAATTGTATCAATGATCTATCCTACACTCCTTTGAGAATTCAAAAAGAAGTGGATGAATTAAAAGATCATATGATGAACACTGAATTAATTTTGTAACATTGCTACAAAGAGGAAAATAAAGTAGCTGATAAGCTATCTTCCCTGAGCTGTGTAGTTACTAGCATCAAGACTTATGAGAGTTTTGTTGATATGCCTTCAGAAATCAAAGGACTCATGACCATGGATAGATGAAAATGTCTTCATTCAGAACTGTTAAAAAGAAGAAGAAAGAGATTACTTGGGATCCTACTTTGGTTTGATTCCACTATCAATATGTTGGTGTAGAAATACTTTTGTAAATCTTGGATAACTTGGTTTTCATATTCACATGACCAAGTATCCAACATAGCTTTTGCATTTACCTTATCTCAAAGGAAATTAGTATCCTTCAAATCTGTATAGGGAGAAGACAATTTTTGTAACTCCCTCAGATCATGGTATAAGTTTTTGGTTGGAAGATGAATAAAAATTCAAAAAATTTAATTTTTTTAAAAGGGTCAATTTTTGGGTAACCCACATGAAGACCCGTTGCAACACAAAATGAACTTCTTGGAGATCATTGACACATACATATTCACCAGAGTGACTACAAATTATATCAGGTTAACATTCTTCTCGTTCTCCCTATTGGGAAAAGCAAAAAATGGTTGAATAATGAGCTCACAAATTCCATCCACACATGGGATAATCTTACTCAAAACTTCATGCTAAAATTCTTGCGATCTTGGAAGACTAAGGATCTTAGGAGTAAATTTGGATTTTGTACGGGAGCAAGGCGGAACACTATACGAAGCCTGAGAGTGATTCTCTCAATTGCTTAGATATTACCTTTATCATGAGAAGTCTAAGGAGATCTTGGCCACTCTTTTGTGGATGGCTTACATTCTAGCACAAAGGTGTGTCTCAGTCTTGCTTGTAGAGGGCAGTGCATGCGAAACAATTTTGTTGAGCTTAAAAAACTTCTCAACAAAATCACATCGAATAATCAGCAAAATGAGGTGAGAAGATCTGCTACTCCAAAGAAAGCAGATGTGACTGAGGTGGATGCTATGGCCTTATTGAAAGCTGAGGTGTCTGAACTATGAAACCAAGTCAGTGGAATGATCAAGCTAAATTAGCACATAGAGAACCACTTATTCAGTAGGTACAACAAGTGATACACGTACGACAAAAGTCAATATGTTCTACAAGGGAATATGAGTAGAATATGTAAAACAACCACAACTCACAGTGGGGCAGTACATAGGGAATTGATGAATGTAACACCCCATACTTCTCATCATGTCTATGACTAAGTTGAAGTCGACGAAGTTACTTGAATATGGAAGAATGAGGTTATAGTGTCTAAGTGTATGTAGAATGTTAAGGCTAGTTAAAGTAAATGAGATTCATAAATGAATAAGATATCGGACAAAGGTAGATGACCTACTAGTTTCACCTTTGTGTTTCACCTACTTGCTTAAACGTCCTATGTGCTTCATCTACTTTCTCACACGTCCTAATTGATTGCACATCCTATTTGTTAAATGGGGACGACACACATGTTTAGAGCTAATTAGTAACTTCTAGCCTAAGTAAGTGACAAGTAGGTGACCCACCTACTTGAAATGAGAGGCCCAAATTAAAGGGGCTAGTGTGGCCAAATTCGATCCATAAATGGGAGGCCCATTAAGGGTAAATGGAGTTCGACCAAAGTTCCTTTTAAGGCCAACATCTGTCCATTTTATACACATCCTTATTACCCAAAACAGATTCACAACTCTCTCTCTCCCAACCCAAAATAGTCACCCTTCTTTCTTTTAGGGTTCTTGGTGGCCAAACTTCAAGTTTCATTCCTCTCCCATGGTGTGGAAGTGTTTTAATGTGGTTTATATTCTCTCCTAAACTCTTAATATGTTTCTAAACCAAACAACATGAGGCAGTCCCTCTCCTCCAAGGTTAAGTTATTTGGGAGAAATTTAAAAGGCAGCAGGTAGAGAAAAATCAAGAAATTGGACAGTAAGGTAAGTCTATCCTTCTACTTCATATGTATGAGTTAGTTTAAGCTTTAGATGTGTTTTAGTTTCTACAAGTTGATAGGTTGATGGCTGAAGTTATAAATGAGCTGATGGACTTGTTATGTAGTTTTGGGGTTGTTCTCTTATGTGTTGTACATATGGTGGTTGGATGGTGTTGTTGTTGTTGTGAATTGAGCCAGTGGGAGGTGGAAGAATTGGGGAGATGCTGCCTATTTGATCGTAAGATGAACTTGTCGTTGATAGTTGAATGATATAGTTGTGTTGTTAGTGATGTCGTATAACATGTTGGGACTGATTCCGTGGTATGTAGGGCTGATTTGATTATATAAAGGTGCTAGAGATATAGTTGATGACTGTTGTTGTTGTTGTTTTTATTGTTTTAAACTTGAGGAAAGTAAAAAAAAATAAGGGAGATACTGTCCGATTTATCATAAAACGAGTTTGTCGCTCATTAGCTAATTTGTAAGTTGAGATTGATTGATGTAGTTGAGTTACTAGCTGTGTGGTATATCATATTGAGATTGTTTTTCGTGGGTGCAGGTGCTGGAAGTATTAGCATATTGTAAATAAGTTAGTTTGATGATTTAAATATTCTTAGAAGATACAAGTTGTAAGTTGAATGATTAGATAATGTGGTTGAAGTGTTGATTGTGCTATAAGTGTGTTGGGACTGGATTGGTGGTAATGTTGGGTGGTTTTGTTATATGAAGGGGCTGGAGATGTTTATGTATATGTTTATATGTTGATTTAGGAAGTTTCAAGGATTGGAAGGGAGCTGGGTGAAGATATATGTTATAGAAGCTTGTATAGCTTAGTTTGTCATTCATCGGTTAGTTCTTGTGTTTCTGGTTGTTAACAGTAGTATTGTTTCCTTATTGTAGTTGATGGTAAAAGGAGGATAAGTTCTTCATTGGTATCCGAGGGCAGAAGTTAATGGTACGTAAGGCTATTTTCTTGACTCGCCACTACAACACGATATACAACATTTGATTCATATGTAAACCATGAAATGTGGAGCGTTTAAGTGTAGTAGTTCCATGTTGCAAGTGTCATGAATCTCTTAAGTAAAGATATGTGTCTGTAATCAGCTGTTATTCAAGCATTTACTCTCAAAACTTGAGTTCCCAGTTGCTATGGTGGGATTGGAATTCCCCTTAAGTATAATGACGTTTCTAGCACACAAAGTGAAATAAAAGAGATGTTATGTACTTACACCTGGTTGTTACTCAAGCATACTTCTCCTAAATTAAGATACGAGTTATCGCGAAGAGGGTAGAGTTTTTCCCTTAGGTGGCACCACAGTAGTAACCTATGGAGTACGATTCCAAAAAAGAATTCTAGAAGTGCTCTACATATGCACTTCATAGTTTCATGTACTCCCTGTTTGGTGTCGTATCCATAATACGAGTTTCATATATCTATTAGAAGTCTTGTACTCTTCTTAGAAAGTGTATACGAGCCACCATGGCTCCCTCATGAGACTCCCGATAGCATAACTATGGTTAGTAAGAGTTGCTCCACTCATATGTTTAATAACTTCATAGATGTCCTAATTGGTATTTCCCTAACGAGTTGAGTTTCATAAATGTATTAGTAGCCACGTTTTCCTATGAGAGAGTAAGTATGAACCATAGTGGTACCCTTAAAAGAACCCCTATAGTGTGACGACTAGTTGATGACAAAAAGGGGAGCCTGTTGATATTTGTTGTTTGTTCTAGTGACCAGTAACAATTAGTGAAAAGGGTTTACTAGTTCATGACTACTAGTTTACAATGAGATGGAAACCTTACTTGTTAACGAAGGTGATAGCCTATAAGTATAAACGAAGAAGTTACAGTAGGTTGTCTAGGATAACTATGTTTAGAATGACTATAAGACGACTCTCATATAATAGTTGGAGGATCATAGATCTAAGGTTAAGGTATGATAGGTATAGGACTACACCATATTTTCTAATGTAGACGATATCTCATGGCTAATGTCTAAGTAAATGTTGTGGGGGTGTAGATAATAAGGTAAGATGAATCACGTAAGTAGTTTCAGATGTTCGTCGATGGTTTATAGGTCCTAATGAAGATGAATTATGTGGATGGGTTCTAGATTATTGTTGATGGATTATAGTTCGTTAATTAAGATGAATGATATCAGTAATATCTAAATTACCATTAGCAGGTTGTAGTAAATTAGTTAAGAAAGATTAAGTGTTGGCTTCCAGAGTATCACTAATGGATGATGGATTACTACTTAAGATGAATTATATGATAGCTTTTAGGTGATCGTTAATGGTTTAGAGATTGTCACATAAGGTGAACTAAGTTGATATAAACGTTGTAGCCTTCTTGAGGATAAGACAATATAGGGAGCTAGATTACAGGCTTGGGCAAAACCCAATAAGGATTATAGTAAAGAGAGTGCATATGTCCATCTCACATTTAGCAAGATAAAGTCATATCAAATGTTCCCTTCCTGTTTGAGTTCCTAGGAGTAAAGTATCGTGACTCTCTTGTTTATGCTCAGGTGTTCCTTTCACGTGATGTCAATTGTATAGTAACAAGTCATTATATGGTGTAGAGTTCAGATGATCGTTAATGAGTTATAGAATGTAACGTTAGAAGAATTATATCGTAAGCATCTATATTACCATTGTTGGGGTATAGAGATTCTTTTAAGATAAACTACATTGGCGTAGAAGATCATAGTCTATCCAAGGTAGAATTGTCCACAAGACTAGATAATGGTTTCCGAAGGTGTCATAATAGGGTCGTAAAACAGTAGGTATATTCCTATCGTATCCAGCGACGTAAAGTCTTATCATTTGATTCATTCCTTTAATGTGAGTTCCAAAGAATGAAGTATCGCAAGTCTTCTACTTCTACAAAGTTGTTCCCCCCGTGTGATATTATTGTGTCGTATCAAGTCCTCTACAATGATCCAACTCTCTTTGTTATGAGTCTCATATGTTTCCAAGGTTCGTAGGTAAAAAGAAAGCATCATAGAGCAGTAAGTTTGTTAAGGCTACTTTTCCTTCTTTTGGCATGATTAGAATGAAACGAGCAATATCCATAATGTCTCCACTCTTAGATATGTTAGAGGCAGATGTTCTCGACTTCCATATAATGATAATGATCTTATCTTATGGCTTGTTGATTCTTCAAAGCAAGTTATGTTGATGATGTTAGTTCCATAATGTTAATCGGAGGTGCAATGACCTTACGTCACTCCGAGAGACTCAGAGTGTCTTAGTGTCATTCATGCATTATATACATGTATATAACATGACCTCACAGGGGTTATATATGATATATGATATGTATATGGGGTATGTGAAAAGTTATGGCGTTATATACGCACCATCACCTTATCAACTGGTATATTATGATGATTATGCTCACATAGGCGGATATGATATGATAGGTTGCCCATAGAGGCTTGACGACGTTATATATGCATATGTATATGTATGACCAGGCATTATGTATGAACATGTATGATACTTAGGCATATCTTGGCCCTTAGTGGAGATTCAGAGTTTCAAGTTGATTCTTCCCTATTTCTCCTTACAGTTGATGTTATTTCGTATGATTATTTATGTCTGCCTTACGTATTCGGTACAATATTTCTGTACTGACGTCCCTTTTTCCAGAGGCGCTGTATTTGTTATATTTCACATTACATGTCTAATTGTACAGGTTGGTAGATTGGTTTGCTAGATAGTGCAGATCATCAACGGAAGATTTGTAAGCTCCAATTTCACCTAGAGCCGAGGCAGGTCTAGTAATTGCATTGATGTTAGAGATTATAGGTAGCTTTGGGCCCTGTCCCAGCACTTGTATTAGTCGTTCAATAATAGGTACTTATAGAGGCTTCATAGACAAAGTCAGTGGGTTATTTTATATTCAATTGCATACCATGGGCCAATGGCCACGTTCATGTACAAAAAAATAATTTTTTGTTCACAGAATTCATTTGTGTTATAAGTTACGTCATTTACCCTATTACGAGATCACAGTAGATGCATGTAGAGCATGGTCCGTCCCATTCAAACTTGGGGCATGACAATGAAGAAATAGTCTATCTAAATATCCTTAATGAAATAAGTGCATTATCACAAACCGTGAGCAATATGCTAAAACAAATTGGAGTGATTAGAGAGAAAAAGAGAGGGTGCAGAGGTGAAACCTAATCCTAAAGCAATTGTGAATGCTATCACTTTAAGTAGCGGTACAGAGATCGAGCGACCCAAATCGATCTATGAAACTATCCAGAATTTCTAGAGTATACACTGCGAAAAGATCACGAGGTAAGAAATTGGGATAATAGACCACTATCACCTTCCTCATTCCCACAAATATTAGTTCGTAGCAAGAAGCAGTCTACACAGAAAGTTGCACTTGAGCCAAAATTACCACCACAATGAGTGGTGAGCCATAATGACGAGTCGAGGGCACCTCCAGTATTCTCATAGAAGAGACCTTAGGATAAGTTGCTAAAACAAAGGGGATGGGAGGATCAACCCGTTTAGATAATTCTGAAGAAAGACTGTTGGCAATAGGTAGAGAGATTTGTTTTCCTTTTCAGGTTAGTCTGCAAGGATGAAACCTTAAGTTGTGCCAAGTCCTTTATTTCATGAGAGGGGTGAACGTGAAATCCCTTTGCTTGATATTTTAAAAGAAGTCCTAAAGTATGAAAAATTCATAAAGGATGTAACCAACAAAAAGAAGTGGGCGGATTTCGAGACAACTACGCTTGCTAAATAGTGCACATCCATGGTCTAAAATAAGCTTCCATATGATGGCATGTTCTGCCGTCATGAGAATTTCCTCACCTCGTGTCCAAATCATTCTTGTCCGATTGTGCCAGACGATTGTGTGCGGGGAAAATCCAGTTAAGTGGACCCTTAGCCGAGTTAAGAAGTGATTAAAACTCAAATTGGTGCAATAAGCCCAAAGCCTCACCCAAGCGGGTGGTTGACTGCTCCCCTGCAAACCCTCTATCCTCCCCTGCGGCTGTCACGTCCCAAATCGGAGAACGTGCGAGCACCTATTCTTTTTCCACCTGGTAGGTGAACCCTTTCCGTACAGATTCATCCAACAACATAAATAAATAATAAGAGCAATAGAAGTCTAAAAACATAGATATATGATAATGCAGAATACAACACTACCCAAGGAATCTGGTTTGAATAGTACAAGAGCTTCTAAGTATACAATTGGAATAAAAATTACAACTACAACATGAATACAACTTCTATTTAGAATGCGAATTAAACAGAGAAGTCTAGATGAAATCCATGAGATCCTTGAAGGATAATCAAACCTCACTCATGTATCTGCAACAACTTTACACCCTAAAAAGGGTGTAGCAAGAGTAGTATCAGTACAAACACTATGTACTGGTAGGTATCATAGGCCGACAACAGTTAACTAACATATATAAAGTAAGAGACTGAAGAATAGACATGCTCACAATCAAGTACAATACAACACATTCAAACAATAACCACTCAAGTACAGAAAGATCAACAACCGAATCATAGCCTATGGTGAAGCACCTAAACCCAAGTCTGCCAAGTTTCCCATGATTCCTCAGAATAATCACAAATACAAGTACAATCAACAAATCCGATCCATAGATGTAAAGTGATATGATGAGGATGAATGCATATGCAATGCAATGCACTGGCCAAATGTAATCTTCATACATACATGCTCCGAGTGGAATATCTCTATGTCTCAGAAGTCATGACCCATGAGGGACCCGCAAATTCCATGTATCTACTATGGCGCACAACCTGATCCAATATAAGTATATATTGCGGAATGCGCAATACGATTCAATACATGTATATGTTGCGAAACGTGCAACCTGATCCAATATATGTATGTGTTGCGAAACGCGCAACCCAATCCAAATGCATGATTATGTACTATGAATGATATCAAATACCAATGAGAATATATCAAGTCAATCGTTCCACACATGTACACATAATCATCATGTTAAGAGTGAACCAATCCTTCATCTACATACGTCAAATCTAGTATCATGCACGAGGCGACGAGCCACAAAATCAAATAAGGCAACAATCATAATCAACAACAGTACCAACCTACGTATTTCATCACAACTTCATACCCAAAGGTGTACATGCTTTCTCCGACAGTAACTAACTATACATACGCTACGCTAACTGAAGTCTAACCAGAAGGTAAGTCGTAACCTACATGGATGTCGAGCTGAAGTCACGAATAATCAAACCTCAGCCTTGCCTTTCCATATCAGAGAGTCGTGGAATGATTAAAGTCTATAAAATATGAATTCTATGTTAGAATACGAATCTAAGGATACCCATATCGCCATAGTTTTACCAAAAATCCAAAAATGGACCCAAAATAGCCAAATCCGAGCCACAAAGGCAAAAATGTAATTTTATTGAAAAATCGGGTTCAGTGTAGTCAAAATATTACCCTACGAGTTTAAACGAGTCCAACGGTACCCATATTTCTATACTTTAATTCGAAACCCCAAAAAGGTAATCCTAGGCCCGCAAGGACAAAATTGAAAATGTATGCCAAAATTATTTTACCCATACTTAATTAGTCTAGACCCGTAAAACCCATTAAAATCCATCATCTTGATCTTCAAAACCATGATTTTCCACTTTTCAACTTTTGGGTCCAAAACCTCAATTTTCTCCAAACGTTCGGATAAAATCGACAACCAATGAAAATAAACTTGAAGAAATGTCAAAATAAAGGTTATATACTTACTCCCCTTGTTGAGACAAAAACAACTCTGCAAAAATCACCTTAATCAGAGCTTTAGAACTCAAGTTATGAAGAAAATAAGAAAGGAACGCAGTTTGACTTTTCTTATACACATAATTTCCGCCCCAATGGACCAGAGGCCCACCCCAGAGGCCCAGAGCCGGTCCCAACGGCCCAGATTCCGCCCCAGCGGCCTACAAGCCCGCCCCAGCAAACACACCAGAACCAACAATTTCCCTCGGAACTAAAAGGGTCATAACTCCCTCATACGGTGTCAAAATTCAACGATTCAAATTGCTACAGATCACAAATTTCGATACGCATCTATTCCAATAATTAAATCTCAATTCTAACATCAAATATACATAATTATATATTAAAACGTCGAAGGAGAGCGACTTAAGCCCATGACTCAAACACCCTAGCTTGACCAAATGAAATCCAAATCTAATTCCGAAAGTTCCTACAAGTCACAAATGATCATAGGAAGCTTCTCGAACTCTCAAAACACCCAAATAGATCTGTCGTGGTTTGGAGTTGACCGTGGTCACCTCCAAACCACCTCAAAAGCTAGTTTCTCAACCAACTATCTTAATCACATCCGAACCTCTCGGGAATCGAATCAATGACTCGACTAAGTCATAAACCACATTCCGGACCTAACGGAATCAACAAAACTTTAAAAAGATACATTTCCCCCCGATGTTGACTTTGGTCAAACTTCTTTATTTCTTACTTAAGAATTTCCAAAATATTATTTTTCTTATCGAAAATCCCTCTGAAAGTCTCGGGAATCGCTCTACCCATCCCCGCAAGTCATAAGTACTAAATTAAAGCAAACGGAAACAACAAATTTTGAATCTGGGTCTTATTTCTTCCATGACCGTCTTTTCACCATAATTAGGCATATACAATTCTAAAAATGATTTAATTATCAAAAATCAACCAAATAAACTTTAAAATTAGCTCTGTCAATTTCTACATGCCATAAATAATATTTCAAATCTTATAGAATCTTCATATCACCAATCAGAGCACGTTTTCCCAAAATAAACAATTTATTCAAATAATTGAATTTCAGAACTTCCATAGTGAAACTTCCCCCAAAGTGAACCAAATGATATCCGTTTGACTTCAAATTTTGCAAACAGGTCAAAATAATTACTACGGAACTTCTGGAATAGATGATACGCAAAATAAGGAATCAATTCTCAAAATGACCGATCGGGTCGTTACAACGGCAAAGTAGATTTCCTTGTAGTCCACTACCACGGAGAATATATAATATAATTTTCGGGATTTGACCTCATTTTCACCCCAACCACATTTCAAGCCGACTTTAGGGTAAAAAATTAGGAGGAGCCCCATGGGATCTTGGGAAAGGTAACGTCCAACCTCAACTACTTCATTTCTTTAAAATTAATACCCTTCTCTTTTAAGGTTGATTCTAGGGTTCAATAAAATGGTAACTCCTAACTTGTTAAGTAGTAGGTGGAGAAAATGGATTAGGACCTAAGATTAGGGTTTGGGGAATGAAGGTTGGTGATGACTTGTTGAACTAAAGAACTTTAATCTTAGGATGTTCATCAATGGTGGAAACCTAGAATACTAGTTGTAGGAAGATGAGTTTACGTGGTTAGTTCGCTACTTGAGATTTAATGATTTAAAATGAATATTATAGTTAGATTTGAATAATGTAAGCTTGAAATTTCTCTTGATGGTAACCTAAGGGATTGTGTCTTCCATTCTAGTTGGGGAATCGACTATGGGAAGCTAGGGTTTAGGCCTATATTGGGTTTTATACATTGAACAGTGAAATTGATCAATTCCTTAGTTAATTTAGCATTTGGGATATAGTTGTGAACCTTTTAAATGTGGGATACCTATTTCGCTAATAAATTACCGTTTGCGATAGTTGGGTTGGATTCAAGGGCTAGTCTAATGGTATGAGTATTGTTAGTGTCTGTTTCTAATTTAGATTTTCAATGATTGGCTAGACTTCGAGTACAACCGCGATCCTCGGAAAGGTAAGGCTCAAATGTGATTCCTATGACTCCCACTCGGCATCCAGGTAGGTTACGGCTTACCTTCTGGTTAGACTTTGGTTAGCAAAACGTATGTATAGATAGATACTATTAGAGAAAGCATGTACGCCTTCGGGGATAAAGTTGGGATGGATTACTTAGTTAGATATTGTTGACTGAATGTGACTTATTACCTCTTTATGATTCATGGACTTGTACGTAGTTGCCATACCGTACTTGTGATATAATTGTCTCTCACTTATCTTGGTATTATCATGCATAGAGGAAAGACTTAACTAGATACTGATATTGTGATATATGTCTATGCATGGCATAGTTGGAGATTCATATGATACACTTTACATTGTCATTACATTGTATTCATCCTTATTTCCATTATATATTGATATTATCTTTAATTGACATGATGGTGATAAATGAGAAGGAAACAACAATGATTCTTATAACATATTGATTGTGTAGCCATCTCTATGATGTGTGCTATGGAGGGGCTAGCGGGGTGTTCGATGGAAGAGTCATCTCTAGGCTGTGTGATACGGAGTGACTGGTTCATGGACTTTGTGGGTCCCCCATAGGTCATGACTGTTGGGACGTAAAGATATTCCACTCAGAGTATGTGTGTACGGAGATTGCATTTGGTTAGTACATTGCATATGCATTCCATTCTCATTATTTCATCTTACTTCTATGGATCAGATTTGTTGATTGTACGTGCGTTGTGATTATTCTGAAGAATTATGGGAAACTTGGTAGACATGGATTTAGGTGCTTCACCATAGGCTGTGATCCAGTTATTGATCTTTATGCACTTGGATGGTTATTCTTGGACTGTGATATTACTTGTACTTGATTGCGAGCATGTTTATCTTTTAGTTCTTTCTTATATATATGTTAGCTAACTATTGTCTGCCTATGATATCTATCGGTACACAGTGTTTGTATTGATACTACCTTGATGCATTCTTTTATGAGTATAGAGTTTGTAATGGTGTTCACTTCCTCCTCTCGTAGTTGATTCCCGCGGCTGGCTGTAAAGAATCTAGGGTGAGTTCATGGAGGGATGCGTAGCCTGAGTGTTTCTTTAACTTCTTGTCTCACTTGTTTCTAAGATAGTGTTGTACTTGCATCTCTTGTTTTTATATTAGGACTTGTATCTAGTAAAGTAGTGGCTCTTGTACTACCTTAGACCAAACTATTTGGGAATGTTGTTGTATTTTAGTACTTACGATTAACCATGATGTAGACTTTCATTTATTTTAATTTAACATTTATGAATTAAGGATTGAGGGACAGTTTTGCCTACCGAGGTTGGAATGGTAAGTGCCTGCATGACTATATAATTTGGGTCGTGATAAGTTGGTATCAGAGCTATATGTTACCCGGTCTATAAGTACAAGAGCAATGTCTAGTAGAGTCTCGTGGAATAGTACGTAGACGTCTGTACCCATCTATGAGAGACTATAGGGCATTTAGAAAACTTCCCATCTTTCTCTCCTATCATGCCACTTTGGTCAAATTGGTATCTAGGTGATTCCAATTGGTATCTAGTAATGTAGCCATTACGGTATTGTATGAGTTGTGTCATGTGTGAAAAAGGTTAGAGAGCCCTAGTGCGGTGTAAGTTTAGACGGCGTCAGATTTCCTTAATTGAAGCAGCCTCCCTCTGTTTTGGGGAGCCTCGCTGCAGTGAGTACCGCTCGCGCCTGCGATCTAGCACCCGCGAAGGGAGGGCTGCCAAGGCAAAATGAAATTTATTCCAGAAGACTACGCCTGCGGTGTCGTTCCTGCAGGAGCGATGTCACCCTAACGGAACCTTACCGCTGGTGCGGACTTTAGGCATCTCTTATTTGTCCGCGACCGTGAAGGCTTACTCGCCATAGCGCGTCCGCCGCTGCGGAAGCTCAGTCCATTATAGCGGATATCCTGTCCACAAATAGTGAGCTGCTTCTAGAAATTCATACACACAATATCCCAAAACCATGAAATTCAAGTACATAAAATCCAAAACCCGACGAGGGCACAATTCACCTACCAAATAAAACAATTATCCATCAAGCCAATCAAAAAGAACCAGAACAAGGAAAGCAAATTGTTCAAATGTCATCAAATCAAACCAAAGCATTGTCTAGAAATAACAAGCCCCACAAGGGCATAAACCATGATTAAAAAAGGGAAAAGGGGAGACCGCTACTTCTGTCTTGTGCTGGACACCTCATATCCTACCTCATATGAACTACTGGAATCACCACCAACGTCGAGCTTGGTCAGAAAGGAATATCACTCCTGGTCGTCCTTGTCCTCGATCGGAAGCTTGTCATTCGGATACATCTTCTTGAACATTCCTTTCAAATGACTCTAGACCTTTAACAATAGCTTACCTCAGGATTTGTTCTTTTTTTCTCCACATCAAAGTCAGTAATGAGCTGGTTTTGAGCCTTAGCCATGGTGGTGTAGATAGTATGCAGCGAGGCAACCAAAGTCGTTATCTCTTTCTTTCCTTTAGATATTTATCCTTTTCTTCCTTAGTGCATTAGCTAACAACAGAACCTGATGGGCCAACCTCGGTAGGAGGTCTATGAAGCCCAAGGATCAATCCCCTCATCTCCTCTATCTGAGAACCCAATATCTCGAAGGTCGCCTGAGGCCGTGAGGGTGCAGTACCATACCCACCCTCTCCCTATCTCACATCCATCCCGACATTCACATCGATATTCCTTTTCTTGCCTGGACCGAAATACCATTCCCATTTACTTTAAGAGGATTGAAGCTAACGTCAGAATCGACACACTCATATGTACCTCTTTGTGGGACTTTTTCCTTCTTGCATAAGGCGGTAATGAGGCAGGGAAACATAAATCTCGGACCCAGATCTTTCACAAACTCCACCCACTCCCTAATAACATAACGACCCACAATCACTGAAATGTCATCCAAAATGCGTGGAATCATGAAAGCCCGGGTGTAGGTAACATTAATAGTATTGCTCGAAGGGTGTACCCATCGATGATGATGTGCAACCACCTCCTGGCCTCCGCAGTGAAATAGGTGCTCTTAATCCTCGACTTCTTATTGCCCTAGTCAATAGAGGCCCGGTCCTCTTCCGCAACTAATTTGGACACTAGCCAAGCCCCGTTACCACAATGATCCTTATCCGCCATAGCTCTCACCAGGTGGTTCATCAAGTCATAATAGGCATTGATCACACCTTACCATGAATTGTGATTTTCGGATCAAAGACAGACAAGTCCACCATCTCAAGTTTAGCGTACCACTCCCTAACCCAAACCTCATTTGCCTTGCTAGGATTGTCGATGAAGTAAGTCTACCCTATTTTATTTAAACGCTAAAATAACTCCGAATCTTATTGTTCTACCTTCCACATATTGATTCCTCATTTAAACAACAACGCCTTCCCCATATGCTCTAAGTAGAGGCGCTGACACGCCGAAGATAGGAAGCAAGCATAGTCTTGACTGACTTCTCCTTTATTCTACGACATAGTTCTAGGAAATTATACCTACAAGGATTGCATAAGTTAGTTCCAATAATTTTGCCAGGTCTGGTAATTATTACATATCATTCAAGCCAAATAAACCTACGAAAACAACACCGAATAAGCCAGTGCGAAGCAACTGGTTTCGTCATTATCTGTGCAGGTTTTGTTGCAGCAAAAAAAGAGCCACTATAGCGAGACCTCTACTGCAGACAACTATCCGCTAGGGCGGATGCGCCCCGCCGCAAGGAGCTCAGAACGCCGCACCCGCACCAAATTTCCATACCCTCCCCCAGTGTACGCGTCAGTGCATCGTTTATCACCACAGTGGTGCCGCGCCAGTGGGGTAAGCCTGTAGGGGCGAGCCCGTCTTCCTCACCTCAACAGCCTAATGTTTTTCGAACATATTTTTTAGATTTCGACCAAAAACCAATGTATTTATCATAGATTATTTAATATTCTAGTATGCATGACCCTTAGAATTCAGTGAGCATGATTTGAAGCATCAAGTACCCCAAAGATTTCAAGAAATCCAAACCCACCACCATAAACACCACCCACTACCTTTTGAGTTTTCCACCCCAAATCCGAGTGTTTCTAAGGTATTACGCTGTGAGAAACCTATTTAGACGTGTAAGATACGATCCAATTCCAGATTTCTCCCCACTACCCACCCGAAACCCCATTAAAATATTTTCAAGATTTTGCTCTCTACCAAGCAAAATTTAGGCACAAAAATTTCAGATTCATCACCCTATGATTATTCTAGAGTTAATAGGAGCGATTACGTACCTTAATTCAAAGATTTAGAGAAGATGTGTGGTGCAAATAAATCTCTCGTGCCTTAGACTTTTCTCTCGCGTGTGGAAGGTTTGGGGGGTGTTGGTAGTAGGATGATTTGAGAGGATGGGGGTGATTTTATGAGTAGTGGGGGGGAGGGAGTTAGAGAGTAGTGTAGTTGAGGGAAGTGGAGTGGTTTTTGGATGAAGATGGAGGGGTGTTTTAGTGTGAGTGTGGAAAATGAGAGGATTAACCCTCTTTTACTTTCTGGAATCCCGGAGTTCCATTGCAGCGGAGGAGCCTGCCCCAGCGGGACTACTGTAGCGAATAAGATCACCACCATGGCAGATCTCACCTTTCCTTCCAGACCCACCATAACGTCCTTTTTTTGTACCCGTGTTGTACGCCCCAACGACAGTCTTCCGTAGGGGCAGATGTATATAGTGCATATGCCTTTCAAAATAAATTATTCCACCGTAGTGTAATTTGAGTCTATTCCCTTCGTGATACCTTCCTAGTAAGCCTTGTAAGCCTTTAAAAAGTGATATATTATAGTTCTATTAGGTTAAGTAAGATCTTCTTTACCGATATCCTCGTGGAACGTACTGTCAAATTGTATCTGAAACTACACGGTTCCTTTCCTTTCGCAGACAAGACCTGATTCGTAACTGAAGGTTAATGTCGTTAAGTTCTAATACGAAGTGAGATGTCAACCCTAGATATCTCATGATGTGAGTTGTATCAGCCTCGTTTATCACTTTACGTTCCGATCGTTCGAGGATGAATGATTAATTCTTTAGTATATGATGTGATGACTCATTCGGCCGTCACGAGAATTTCCTCACCTTGTGTCCAAATCATCCTTGTCCGATTATGCTCGACGATTGTGCATGGGGAAAAATTAAGTTAAATGGACCTTTAGCCGAGTTAAGAAGTGATTAAAAATTGATTTGGTGATATAAACCCAAAGCCTTGCCCCAGTGGGTGGTTCACTGCTCCCGTGGTTGCGCCCTAGTGCACCCTCTGTCCACCCTTATAGTGAAGTGGATTTCCTTGTAGTCCACTACCACGGACAATTGTGCACCGCATCGGTCACCACCTCAGAGAGCCTTGTGCGTGCCTGCGAGGAAACGCTGGGTAGCCCTAGTATTTAATGCAATTTTTGGGATTTAACCTCATTTTCACCCCAACCACATTCCAAGCCGACTTTAGGGTAAAAAATGAGGAGAAGCCCCATGGGATATTGGGAAAGGTAATGTCAAACCTCAACTACTTCATTTCTTAAAATTAATACCATTCGCTTTTAAGAATGATTCTAGGGTACAATAAAATGTTAAGTCCTAACTTGTAAAGTCATAGGTGGAGAAAATGGGTTAATACCTAAGATTGGGGTTTGGGGAATGAAGGTTGGTAATGACTTGTTGAACTAAAGAACCTTAAGCTTAGGATGTTCATCAATGGGGGAAACCTAGAAGACTAGTTGTAGGAAGATGGGTTTAAGTGGTTAGTTCCCTACTTGGGATTTAATGGTTTAAAATGAATATTATGGTTATATTTGAATAATATAAGTTTGAAATTTCTCTAGATGGTAACCTAAGGGCTTTAGTCTTCCATTCTAGTTGGGAATTGATTCTGGGAAGCTAGGGTTTATGCTTAATTAGGGTTTTTTATATTGAATGGTAAAATTGATCAATACTTTAGTTAATTTAGCATTTGGGAAGTAGTTGTGAACCTTTTAAACGTGGGATTACCTATTTTGCTAATAAATTATCATTTGCGATAGTTGGGTTGGATTCAAGGGGTAGTATATGGTATGAGTATTGTTAGTGTCCATTTCTAACTTAGATTTTAATGATTGGCTAGACTTCGAGTACTACCGTGATCCTCGAAAGGCAAGGTTCAAGTATGATCACAGTGACTCCCACTCGGTATCCAGGTATGTTATGGCTTACCTTCTGGTTAGACTTCAATTAGCGAAGCGTATGTATAGTTAAATACTGTTGGAGAAAGCATGTATGCCTTCGGGTATGAAGTTGGGATGGATACTTAGTTAGATATTATTGACTGAATGTGACTTATTACCTCTTTGTGATTCATGGACTTGAACGTAGTTGACATACCATACTTGTGATATAGTTGTCTCTCACTTATCTTGGTATTATTATGGATAGAGGAAAAGACTTAACTCGATACTGATATTGTGATATGTTTCTATGCATGGCACAATAGGGGATTCATATGATACACCTGACATTGTCATTTCATTGCATTCATCCTCATTTCTATTAGATATTGATATTATCTGTGATTGGCGTGATGGTGATAAATGAGAAGCAAACAACAGTAATTCTTATGACATATTAAGTGCGTAGCCATCTCTATGTTGTGTGATATGGAGTGGCTAGCGGGGTATTTGGTGGAAGAGTCATCTATAGGCTATATGATACAGATTGACTGGTACATGGACTTCACAGGTCCCCCATAGGTCATGACTGTCGGGGCGTAGAGATATTCCGCTCGGAGCATGTGTGTACGGAGATTACATTTGACCAGTACATTGCATTATATATGCATTCCATTCTCATTATTTCATCTTACTTCTATGGATCAGATTTGTTGATTGTACTTGCGTTGTGATTATTTTGAAGAATTGTGGGAAACTTGACAGACGTGGGTTTAGGTGCTTCACCATAAGGCTATGATCCAACTATTGATCTTTCTGCACTTGGGTGGTTATTCTTGGACTGTTATATTACATGTACTTTATTGCGAACATGTCTATCTTTCAGTTCTTTCTTATATATATGTTATCTAACTATTGTCGGCCTATGATATCTACCGGTACATATTGCTAGTACTGATACTACCTTGATGTATTCTTTTACGAGTGTAGAGTTTGTGATGGTGTTCACTTCCTCCTCTCGTGATTGATTCTCGTGGCTGGCTGTGAAACATCTATGGTGAGTTCATGGACGGATGTGTAGCCTGAGTTTTCCTTTGATTTCATGTCTCACTTGTTCCTGAGACAATGTTGTACTTGTATCTCTTATTTTTATATTCAGACTTATATCTAGTAAAGTAGTGGCTCTTGTACTTTCTTAGACTAGACTCCCTGGGAATGTTGTTGTATTTTCGTACTTACGATTAATCATGATTTAGACTTTCATTTATTTTAGTTTATCATTTATCGCTATTGAATTAAGGATTGAGGGACGTGTTTCGCCTACCGAGGTTAGAATGGTAGGTGCCCGCATGACTATGTGATTTGGGTCGTAACATTCCACAAAAGCCTAAGGATTCGAGAAGCTTTGCCATCCCATCTCTATTGGGGACATTGATGTTAGAAAAACTCTATGTGATCTAGGGATAGAATAATCTCATCCCCCTTTCTGTGTACCAAATGCTACGGTTGGGAGCTCCAAATACAACCATAGTCATGTTGCAACTTTCAGACAAATCAATTGTTTATCACGAGGGAGTTTGTGACGATGTCTTGGTACAAATAGAGAAGTCCATACTCACTGCAGATTTTATTGTGTTACATTCCATAGCAGACGAGAAGATTCCTGCGATATTGGGACATCCATTCTTGGCTACTGGAAGTGCGGGGATAAATGTTCGCAAAGGAAAGTTGAATATGCAAGTGGAATACGAAAAATCTACTTTCAACGTCTATAAGACTCATAAGCTTCAAGATCCTGTCGATAATGTATTTAAGGTTATAATAGTTGAGAGAAGTGAGCATGAGTGTTTCAAAGATGAGGTAAAAGTATGTGTAAAAACATGTCATGAGGATGAGAGCTCAATAGTAAATGATGTTTTAGGAGAGCGCATGATGTACTAAAAAAGATAAAAGTGAGGAAGAAAAATAGAAAGATGAAGGTAGATAAAAATCATTCGTATGAGGGATGAGTGAAGGTCAAGCTCAAAGCTTGAACCACTTGTGTCGTACCGCGGTGTTAAATTAAGCTCTTGTTAGGAGGCACCCAATTTTCCTTAATTTCATAGTGTATCTTCTTAATTTTTCTTACTTATAGGATATGATAAATTCTTTACTATTTTTGTGTGTTTTAGGAGTAGGTACGAAATGGAAACAATTTTTTTAAAATGCTATACAGGATCCATATATGAGAGAGTAAGTGAAAACGATGAAAAATTGAGATGTCAAAATATTTGGAAGGGCACATCACACCATGTACCCCCTAGTGCGTAGTTCCTTGGTAAAATTTCTGCAAGGGCATGTCACACCATGGACACCTCCTATGTGGCGTGACCTTGTAAATTTTGGTCGAAAACTTTCAAAATGTTCTCTATTTTCTCCCTAAAACTTTCCTCACTTCCTATTCCATCCATAAACATTATTCACTAACTACTTCACTCATACATTCATCTATATCATCACAACAAACTCGAGGTAAGTTTTCTTTTTAGATTTTCTTTTGAGATTCCAGTGCCTTCAAAACATGCATATCTCCCATTTATAGTAGATTATTTGACTTACTCTCTTGTGATTAAAGTGTGCAAAATGATTGTTGAATTAAATAAGTATGTAGTAGAGATTCATATCTTACTATTTTGAATTTTCGGGTTAGTTCTTTTTCCCCAACCAAAAGAACTCATGGTCTCTAATATATGCACATAAGTTGGTTGTAAATATACTCTGGTAGATTTGATGAGACTATATGGTAGATTTGATGAGACTATATGGTTAGAATTAAGCTAAGTCTTATAACTTGTAGCTTTGTATGCTAAAGTTAAAGCGTGGGTGACCAAATACATGCTTGAAATTGAGAAATTTAAACTTGATATTGGTTCATTTATGACATTGCTACTTGACACACCATGCCTTGTACTTGTATAGTTTACAACATTGTTACTTGACATACCATGACTTGTACTTGTATAGTTTTAGTTAAATTCTATTTTTTCTTTTTCTGTAGTATATTGGTGTTTCATAATATGGTTGCTTCCTTGAGGCATAAGCTATCCCGAGATGCTACCATATGATTGAGAGTGTGAATAAGGGTGTATAAAGGGGTAATCTAAGTCCCCTAACATCGTACTTGTGAGCATGATTATATACATAAGAGTGAGGTCGTACCAACCTTGTATGAGCTTATATTTCTTATCTTAAATATCTCAGCTAATGATGCTCGTCTTTTGCAAGTACCATGACACCTGGTTTTCCCTCATATGAGGACGTTAAATCTTAGGGATCAAAGGTTGACATTGTTTCAGATGAGGATACTTGATACATGGAGTTTCCTTTTCTCAATTTTTATGTGACATCCCGACCATGGGGGGTGTGACTGGCACCCGATGCCTTCATGACTCGAGCGTACCACATATAAAACCATAACATATTCGAAAGAAGGTATGGGCCGACAAATCCACCATGAGATAATCTGAACGAAATAAAGAACGATATGCAGCAGACAATTCCAACAAGGTAGACATATATGTACATACAAGGGATGACAAGGCCACCCTAGAACACTATACATTAAAACATAGGGAAAAAAGGCCAACCACAACATCTATACATAGGACCGCAGTTTACAAGCCTCTGTGAGAGTATCATATACGTAACAGGGTCGTGATAGGGGCCCTCCATACCCATAACATTTGCATAACATCATACCGACTCAAACAACAATTATAGACATATGTAGTGCACCAACCACAACTGAGCTGAGAACGTACTAATGAGGGTCGTCAATCCGTTTATCTGAACCTGTGGGCATGAAACGCAGTATCCCCCGACAAAAGGGACGTCAGTACGAAAGATGTACTGGATTTGTAAGGCAAATAAGAGCATAAGTAAGGCATTAATGTAAAAGAGAGTTAAGAAGGATCAACCTGTAACTTTGAGTTTACCACTGTGGGCCATGATTTACATGTGTATATTGTACACGCACGCGTATATAATGCCATCGTACATATATATGCGTATATTACGCCATCAATCCTTTGTGGGCATCATTATCGTACTCATCTGATCAATGGTATACACAATAGGTGTCGTACCCGACCGACTATAGCATGGTTTGTTGTTCATAAGATAGATACATATATATAATGCATGAGAACCATAAGAACCTTTCTGAGCTCGTCGGAGTGACGTAAGTCGTTGCACTTCCGACTATCGTTATGTAGCTAACATATTATCAGATGTCGTGAAACCAACAAGGAACACAGAATACCATATAATTAGTGATGAATCTATGATGCGAAAAGTACTCCCAACAAGGGACAAACAAGACTCAATAAGCATGTCAATGGAATAAAGAACATGGACATCTTTAACTACATGAGTAGAATCATTTTGGAGGGACATTTGTTTACATTTCATTTACATTCTGGTCATGCCAAAAGAAAGAAAGGGATAACCTTAACATACTTTTGTTGACTACTAACAATCCAACAGTTTCAGTCATACATCACCTCAATCTACATAATGATAATCTCACTATAGTTAAACTACAAAAGCTATAAATTTCCATAAATGAGCGACAAACTCGTCTACGGCAATTTGGACAACACCTCTCCAATTTCTCTCACTTCCCTCTAACTCCAAACAACAACATCAATATGACTAGCTCGCAACCAACATATCTACAAGACCTTTCAAGTTTATAGCCATCACAAAAACACCCTAAAGCAGCCCAACCAAACATAACAACACTACAACCATCTTTTCAGTGTTATCTTGCAACTTTCTTAACTAACAACTTAGCTAAAATTTAGATACACTTCAAATATATGAAGGAGAGGAAGAACATACCTAAAACAGTAAGAACAACTCTTAAGAAAAGCTTTCTTTAACTTGGATGAATCTCTAACACAACACTTATACCATAAAAGCACATCCCTTAGATTTACAAGATTTTAGATGAAGGATTTGGGTAGTTTATCTTAAGATTCACTCTAGGATCATTTGAGAACTCATAAAGAGCTTTTGGAGAGGTGAGGGTGCTGGCTTGGTTGAAGAATGAATTAAAATAAAGCTCCCACAACCTTAAATAAGTGGATAAGCATCTACTGCCACCATTCTGCGGTGGGTTTTACGACACAGAACCAGATATGCGATCACATATCCCATCGCATATGTGGTGGCAGAAACACAAAATGGGCCCATAGACTATTCAACGCGATTACAACTTGACCCACCGCAATCCCGACCCACCATATTTTCCTTCTCCGCGATTGCGAGACCCTCTCTGTAATCGCGAAGAAGGAAACCAGATAGCTGAAACTAGATTTTTTGGTTCCTTCCCTCTTCCGATCCGACACTCAAAACTCATCTGCGGCCTCTCAAATACCTATCAAATATGCATTTATGTCATAAAATACGTTACGAACCTGCTCGTGTACTCAAAATTTTCGAAAAAGGTCGTCTTGATCCGATGTTGACCAAGGTCAACTCCAAAACCTTAAATTTTCATTATCTTAACCAATGACCCAAAGCACACCTGAATGCCTCGCGACCCGAACCAATGGCTCGACAAAGTCATAACTGACATTTCAGACCTAATGGAATCGACAAAACTTTAAAAATGACACAATTACCCTGATGTTGAGTTTGATCAAACATCTTCATTTTCATAACTAAAAAATCTCAAAAACACTAAAACTAATCCAAAACGCATCTAATTGCCTCAAAAGGCGTGCCACTCATCCCGCAAGTCATAAACACAAAACAAAAACCACGATAAATGTATTTTGAAAATAAAAGGTCAAAAAGGGATAAACGAGCACATGAGTCACAATTCAAGTACTTTCTTTTCCTTTACATTAGGGGACAAATGTGTATTTAAGTGGTGAATGATGTAACAAACTGTTATGTCATTTTGAATTCTAGATCCTTGTTCCCTAAATGACCTCCTTTGTTGTGAACTCTTTATTAATCTACTTCCATTTATGTCTAAGATTTTATTCTCATCATAAATGACTCATAATTATACCATTTAATTCATCTAAGTATTTATCCTTAATTAGGTTCAATTTCAAAAAAAAATCCCTCTAATTTAGGTGAAATATTAGTTATTCACCTCTAATTAATCCAAAATTTGTATTAGCACATTCATCATAGTCATTTTAATTCTTCATCTGGCTTATGAGACATAATAGACTTCCAACTAATGTCTGTTATGTTTCACTTTTAGGCGACGCATAAAAGCTACTTCATAACTTATGGACTCTTGAATTTATTTTATTTATTAAGAGTCGACATATAATTTATAAGAAAAATCAAGAAAACCAAGTAGACGGGTTATTCAACTTTTTAATGAGAAATCCTAAATAACTAGAGTTCGAGGTAAGGCTTCAAGTGATCCCCAAAGAAGATGATAAGCACCCCGATATTAAGAATCTGCAGAATATGGCTGACCTCGAGTTTCAAAATAATAAAATTATTTTTATTGCTTAAAAATATTTTTAAAATATTGTATATATATATTGTCATTCAAATCATTTTCCGCCAAAATATAAGGTTTTCACACAAACACTTTCCATAAAAAATAAAAAATCCCCTTTTTGAAAGATCTTTACTTTTGAAAATATCATCCCCTTATTTCTTGTCAAAAAGGGTGGTCTATGGTACATTTTTTTATTGAATTATTCACTAAGATACATATTTACTATATCTCTCCCATCTCACTAACCTACCCCAACAGTCATCATCCCCCTCCCCATACATCCCCATTTCTGACGGTAAGTGCTGCTTCGACCACTCACCGGTGGCGGCGACGGTAAGACAACATCAGCAACGCTCGCTCGGCTGTTCCTTTTCTTATTCTTGTATTCTTTTTCTCCTAAATCTACGTAGGTGCTCGATTTTTTTGAGTGAAAGCTTCCATAAACAGTACTCCAGTGAGTGAACAGCCCGAAAATAGCACCCGGAACAGGCGTGAACAGTTAACATCGGCAGGTGAACAGTGACGGGTGAACAGTAATTTTCGCCGGCAAACAGGTTCGATTCAACTGGAGTTGGTAGCTCCGGTTGCCCGTATCCTTTCTTTGTCCTTAACCTCGTTAAATTTTTGCCGCTTCTTGTCTTTAGTTATAGCATTCCTAGCGTAATGGTTTTACTTGTCTCTAGATTCTAGTTAACTTATGCTTGCACTTTGACCCCTTTCTGTTTTAGGGTAAACGTTTGAGTAGTTTATTATTTTATATTTGCTTTAGTGGCTTTGGTAAATGATGGTAGACTAGGGTCATGTTCTCGGTCGGGGATGAGGGCGACAGTTGGGAGGGTACGTGGGGTAAGGGAGAGGCTAGACTGAGAATAGGATCTTGGAACATTGGGACTTTAACGGGGAAGTCCACGGAGCTAGTTAAGATTCTTAAGAAGAGGAGGATTAATATAGCCTGTGTCCAGGAGACCAAATGGGTAGGACCTAAGGCTAAGGATGTAGACGGGTATAAGTTATGGTTCTCGGGTAGGTCGCAGTATAGGAATGGGGTAGGCATTTTGGTAGACAGAGAGCTAAGGGAGTAGATGGTAGAGGTGATGAGGGTCAATGACCGGATGATGGCGATCAAGTTGGTATTTGGAGGGTGCACTATAAACATTATTAGTGCTTATGCGCCGCAGGCGGGCTTGGACGAATAGGAGAAGAGACACTTTTGGGAGGATTTGAACGAAGTAATGGGAGGCATACCAGCCACTGAATAGTTATTTGTATGAGGGGTTTTCAATGGTCATATCGGGTCACTGCCGGGGGGTTATGTCGACGTGCATGGAGGCTTTAGAATCGGGGACAGGAACGGGGAAGGCGTCTCCCTTTTGGAGTTTGCTAGAGCTAGTGGGATGGTGATAGCAAATTTGAGGTTCCTGAAGAAGGAGGAACACTTGGTGACTTTCTGTAGTTCGGTGGCTAAGACTCAGATAGACTCTTTGCTCATTAGGAAGGTTGACAAAGGTCTTTGTAAAGACTGCAATGTTATTCCGAAGGAGGATCTTACAACCCGACATAAGCTCTTGGTGATGGATTTGGAGATCAAGTTAGAGAAGAAGAAGAGGGTTGTGGATGACAGGTTAAGAATCAAATGGGGGAGTTTGACCATGGCTAGTACAAATGAGATGGGGGAGAGGTTGATGGCCAATGGGGCTTGGGAGAGTAGTGGAGATGCGACCGGTATATGGGATAAGACAGCCAGTTGCATTCGGGAGGTAGCTAGAGCAGTGCTAGGGGCCTCGCGGGGTAACAATAGTGGGAATCGAGGGGACTGGTGGTGGGGTGGTAAAGTTCAAGAGAAGGTGGAAGCGAAGAAATCGGCGTATGTGAAATTGGTAGAAAGCAAGAATGAGGTGGAGAAGTGGACAAATATGGAACTGTATAAGATGGCGAGGAAAGAGGAAAAACAAGCGGTTACGACAGCGAAAACGGCGGCTTTTGAACGCCTGTATGTGGAATTAGAGGATAAATGCGGGGATAAGAAGTTGTACAGACTAGCCAAGGCAAGGGAAAGAAGGGCCCGTGACTTGGATCACGTGAGGTGCATCAAGGATGAGGACGGTAAAGTACTGGTGGAGGAAGCACATATTAGGCGGAGGTGGCAGTCTTACTTCCATAAACTCTTGAACGAAAAAGGAGATGGAGACATTGTGCTGGGAGATCTGGAGCATTCTGGTAGGTATCGGAATTTTGGGTATTGTAGAAACATTAAGGTTGAGGAGGTTAAGGGTTCTATTCGCAGGATGCGCAGGGGACGGGCGACCGGGCCTGATGAGATCCTAGTTAAATTTTGGAAGAGCGCAAGCAATGCAGGTTTGGAGTGGTTGACTGAGTTGTTTAACGTCATTTTTAAGACGACAAGGATGCCCGAAGAATGGAGGTGGAGTACAATGATTTCCTTGTACAAAAACAAAGGTGATATCCAGAGTTGCAACAACTATAGGGGTATCAAGCTGTTGAACCACGCTATGAAAGTTTGAGAAAGGGTCATGGAGATGAGGGTGAGGAAATACTTGTCTATTTCCGAGAACCAGTTTGGATTCATGTCGGGGCGTTCGACTACCGAAGCCATTCATCTTATTAGGAGGTTAGTGGAGAAGTATAGGGAGAGGAAGAAAGATTTACATATAGTTTTCATCGACCTCGAGAAGGCATACGACAAAGTCCCTAGGGAGGTTCTATGGAGATGTTTGGAGGTTAGAAGTGTACATGTGGTGTACACTAGGACGATCAATGATATGTATGATGGAGCCAAGACTAGGGTACGGTCAGTAGGAGGAGACTCGGAGCACTTCCCAGTGACGATGAGGCTGCACCAGAGATCAGCTTTTAGCCCATTCCTATTTGCCTTGGTCATGGACGAACTGACACGACAAATCCAAGGGGAGGTACCATGGTGTATGTTATTCGCAGACGACATAGTCCTGATTGATGAGACTCGCAGCGGAGTGAACGCCAAGCTGGAGGTTTGGAGACAGACTCTGGAGTCTAAAGGGTTCAGGTTGAGTAGTTCCAAGACTGAATATTTGGAGTGCAAGTTCAGCAATGGGAGCGATCCTGAGACAGCTGTGGAAGTGAGGCTTGGTACTCAGGTCATTCCAAAAAAAGGAAGCTTCAAATACCTAGGGTCTATTATCCAAGGGAATGAAGAGATTGATAACGATGTCACACATCGTATTGGGGCAGGGTGGATGAAATGGTGGCTCGCATGTGGAGTCTTGTGCGACAAAAATGTGCCAACTAAACTTAAAGGCAAGTTCTATAGGGCGGTGGTTAGACCGACTATGTTGTATGGGGCGGAGTGTTGGCTAGTCAAGACTTCACACATACAAAAGATAAGAGTTGCGGAGATGAGAATGCTGAGATGGATGTGTGGGCATGCAAGGAGAGATAGGATTAGGAATGATGTTATTCGGGATAAAGTGAGAGTGGCCTCGGTGGAGGATAAGATGCGGGAAACGAGGTTGAGATGGTTCGGGCATCTGCAGAGGAGAGACACGGATGCCCCAGTGCGGAGGTGTGAAAGGTTGGCTATGGACGGATTCATGATGGGGTAGAGGTAGGCCAAAAAAGTATTGGAGAAAGGTGATTAGACGGGATATGGCGTAGGTGCAACTTATTGAGGACATGACCTTAGATAGAGGGGTTGTGGAGGACACAAATTAGGGTAGAAAGGTAGTAGGTAGTCAAGCGTAGTCTTACTTACGCTTACAAAATGATAGTGTAGTGTTATATTACTGTAGGTTCAATTAGCCTATCACACTTATAGGCGCATTATTGCTATATAATACCCTGTAGTTTGATTCCTGCTATGTATTCTTTAGTGTAATTTATTTATCTTATTTAGTTATGTTAGATATTGCTTCCTGTTGTTATTATGCGCTACCATTGCGTATTTGATTTTACTATCTGCATGTTCACAATGCTTTAATTTCTCGTCTGAGTCTCACCTTTCTCATACTTTGTTTTGCTTTGCTTGTTTGCCTAATTATGCTTTATCTTGAGCCGAGGGTCTCTCAGAAACAACCGCTCTACCTACCAAGATAGAGGTAAGGTCTGTGTACATTCTACTCTCCCCAGGCCCACGTTGTGAAATTTCACTGGTATGTTATTGTTGTTGTATTTCTTGTCAAAAAGGATAATGAAATCATTTCTTTCCATTTAAATTCATCTTTATATTCAAAGTCTTAATAAAAGTAGACATTGTAATAAAGTGGGCTTTTAATAAAAGGTCAACCACATTCTTTTTCCATTCTCCTAAATTCTAGTCATAAGAATTTTAAGAAAATTTGAACTTCTTGAGAAAGATATTTAAAACACATTTCAAAAACCCCGTGTATCGAAGTTATTATTTCCTTAAAAGCTCTCTTCTTGTTTACAATTTAATTAAAAGATTAGTTTGGAGTAGGAGAGCCGAGACTCAAAAATAGTAGGAACATTTAAATAGGCCGATTTAAAGTCATGAAAAAACGATCTTAATTTTTTATTAGGGAGGAAAAAAATGACAACTAGATGATTTTAAATTAATTTCTATCCTAAAGGTTCCAATAGATATACGTGTTTTACTAATAAACAATTACAAATATACAAGGCAGAAAATGAATAATAACGGGCTGGTGGGTATACCGACCCACCAGTTTTCCGCAAAAATGAAATAAAGCATAAATACTATTGTCTACACCATTTTCACCCATGGCTGGGCCTTCTTGCATTTTTCGAACTCGATGAAGAAAAATATTTGGGCTTTTAGCCCAACAGGCTCGATGTTCGTGATGAGCGGAAGGTCATAGGCCCAATTGGCCCATGATCATGCAAAGAAGAGGGAAAAACACATAGGAGTTGGAAAATACCCAAAGTTACCAAACATAAATAAAAGAAATGCTAAGCAAAAGAATGAACACATGTGCATGATTACTTTACAAGATGCTGGCAATCATAAATGGAATCTGATCCGTAAAACAAAAAACTGAAGATGAAAGAGACAAAGCCCAACGCACTGTCTATACTACTGGGAACATGGGCCTCATTTTCTAAGGAAATGCAAAGAAAAGATGGGCCCAAATAAACTGCTCTTAGATTTTTAAAAGAAAAAAGAAATAGACCAATCCCAAATTCACCAATAGGCCCATATTTGACATACATTTGACATATATAAGGATGATATACATGTGATACATGACATACATATGACATACTTGGAAATATATGAGGATATACATCATCAATATACACTTGCGTATACCAAGGTCTCTATCTTCATATACTTTGAAGTATACCAGGGGTATATTACGTAGAAAGTACAAGAAGAACACGAGAGGAAGACATATCAAACATGGACAGGTTCCACATTATAAAAGAAAACAAAATGTGCATATTTGAACTGCAGATAATACAACAGGCTATGCCACATGCATACATGAACCAATTTAAACTCAATCAAAAGACCAAAAGGATGATTCAAACAAGACACCATACTCATGCGGAAGGGAAAGAATAGACTCAAACACAACAAAAATATCTATAGACCTCATTTGGTCAAGCAGAAACTGTCTTTATGCCTACACTTCAGACTTAGCAAACACATACAAGCAAATGACATGCTTCATAGAGGGATCATTCAGAGAATCAAACAGGTAAACATGGTCATTTCAATAGCCAACTTAGGCATAGAGATCCAATTTAAGCAATGGGAAAGAGGTATTTCCTTTTGGTCAGTGTCTATTTCAAATCTCTCGATTTAATCTTAGACACATGATTTCAATCCTATGGTGTGCATGTGTTGCTATATCATGCAGGTACTACTAAACAGTTATTCAGCATGGAGTCATAAGTTAGTTCAAATAAATGACCTATATATGAAAACAGATGCCATCTAGGCAGTATAGCAAACAGGTATGGTGCAGAATAGCTTAAGGAGGAAAGTTACACATCATCAAGCAAGACAAGCAAAGGTAGGCAGATAGTTGGCTTAGCAGAATATATATGCCTAGGTAATGACCAGGTAACTAATGAAGAAATACGTATTTTGGATATGCAGAATCATTTAAGCAGAATCAATGTCCCTCAAGCAGACAGGGTAAGCACATAATTAGCCTAATAGGCATGGTAGGCTAGCAGCAAAACTTGGGTGGTCATTTAAAGACAACATCTCTAGTATACAAGGGCTACAAACACCAAATTAGGCATATACAAACCTACTCAGACTATATTAGGCATGGTGATACTTTAAATTATGCACGGTTGTGTTGACATGTTTGTTAAATAAACCTTAAGTCAGCTACTGTCCCTACTTTAAGACAGAAACAAATCCAGAACATGTTAAACTAAGGACAAGAACCTTTCAGGGGCAAGCATATTTCAACATTACTTAACTCACCCCTAGGTAATCATATTCACAAAGAACCAGTGGACACATATGAGACTCTTATTAACTATCCCAAGCTTATTTCATACAGATTTAGACATATTGTTGAACATTCAAAGATAACAGATGCCTCATACTACTTTCAAACCATATAAAACAGATCAAATATAAACATGCACCTAAGCTATAACTTAACAGGAGATCCAGATAAGTCAAAACTCAAACAAATGCTCAAGACTGGACCAAACATGACATAAACCTTAAAATGAACCACACAGCAAACTACCTAAATCAGATCTAAACCTTCCAAATTAAATTTACTAGCAACACTGCATTGACATGTAGATAACCTAACAGCCATATTGCTCATATATAAATAACTTAACAGTGTGATCATACCTAATCATCCTGATAATCAAACTCAATAAGTTACATACCCTCCAGCATCATTTAAACACATTATAACCCTTTTAAGAATAATGTATACCTAAACTGAGGCTAAGTAGGGGTCCTAAATCAAATAGTACCACAACCAATATGCATCTTCGAGTGCAGCCTGAATCGAGATCTGGAGTGGAAAGCTCTCCTCCAATCTCTCACAAAACTCAGACCACACCAAAGGAAAAATAAAATAAAGCTTTATACTAGAAAACCTCAGAAAAAATTAGAAGAAAATCAATTAGGGTTTCAGCAATGGACTGATCCCAGATTGCAATCTCAAAATATAGGGTTTCTTGCTTGAATCGAGACTTGGTTTTCAATGAGATGGGGGTTCTTTATACAGAACCCCGAAATCTCAAATTTTCGGTCATAAACCGATGTGGGAGAATGATTTTCCATCGATTTCAAATTAATTTTAGAAAAGGAAAGACTATCCAATGAAAACGCTTGCTTTTCATCCTCAATGGGATAAAATTCATTAATTGTCAACCCAGAAACGCAGAGGAAGGAAAGGGGAGGGGGGAGGGGGGAGGGGGTGGGGTTTACCTTCGTTGGGGCTGAGCTACGGTGAGAGAGAGAGAGAAATTAATGCTCCTTCCTCATATGGGCTTGCAAGACTTCGCAGAGGAGGGAGGTACACTGCCATTGCCATTCTTGGCAAAGGTGATGAGGTGAGAGAGAAAAATGGAAAGTATGGTGGTTAGAGTTTGGCCCTTTTGTGCGTAAGAACGAAAATGAGAGGGGCGTACCCCTTTCTAGTTTCTACTAAGGTACTAAGGGTGGTCAGTGGGCCGGGCTCGGGATCGGGATTGATGGGCCGGATTTGGCGGGATCGGGTTGGGGCGGATTATCTATACAATCGTAAATAGTTTTAATAAGTGATTTAGTATTGTCTATTTTAATAGTCGGATTTAATACAACACCAATAATATAAATAGTGGAAATAGGAATAAAATATTTTTTTATTTTGATAAACATTTTTTAATAGCTGTCATATAAGCTGATTTTTTCATATATTCACGAAATAATAAAAATATTAGACATATATAAAACAACATAGTTGAAATAGTAGGATAATATATATCGAAAAATTCTTTTGTTGCTTGAAAAAATTTCTCTAAAAATACAATAAGTTCGAAAAATTTTACCCAATCGCTATCTACAACCATATCAGCTGAATTTTAATTATGAGAGTTAAAAAATAAAGTTATAGGTTTTCTATAATCATAAGCAACAAGTAGTTGCTCGTATAAAGAATTTCACCTAGTGAGTACTTCTTCTGAAATTTTTCTTTAAGGTAGTTGGCAATCGTGACAAGTTTTTTTATATTCTTTTCTTCGTTGTATTATATTATTTTTAAAAATAAAGTTTATAGCAAATTGTATTTTACTAAGAATGTCTTCAAAAAGTGATAGACCATCCTTTACAATTAAGTTATATATATGACACACACATTTTATATGAAAATGATCCGAAAAAGATGGAGTTAAACTATTTTTTAAAATTATAATAGCGTAATTGTTAGAAGAAGCGTTATTTAATGTAATAGTCATAATTTTATCAGTTATTCCGTAATAAACGCACACTTGATAAATATTTTATGCAATAAAAGTACCAGTGTGCCTATCATCTATATATCTATACGCTAAGATACATTTTTGCATAGACCATTTATAATCTATCCAATGATAAGTTACCGTTAAATAATCATGTTTGTTAGTACTACGGCCTATATCAGAAGTGATAGCCATTTTGCCATTAAAATGATATAATGAATAACGTAAATAATGTTGATATTCATGTGCGAATTTAAATACATCTCTCTTAATAGTTGATCTAGGAAAACCGTTAAAAGCAGTATTATACATATCTCTAATGTAATGAATAAAATCGGGAGATGAAGGAAATGAAAAAGGCAAACCCTCTACATCACCTAATTTTGCTATTACTTCCCTATCTCTATGTTTATTGTATTTAGGGCCTACAATCCCCCTCCCCCCGTCATAGAGTTAATTTGATCCTATACTTGATCCGGGACAATATCAGTATGTGAATCTTGTCCCAATGGAGCGGACGTTTGCGCACCCGGTTTTGAAGCCTCGTATTGGGCATACCTAGCTGGATGAGCCCTTACTACGTGTCTCATTAAACCCCCGTCCCACCGTGACCTTTTCCAGTTTTAAATTTTAAAACATCTTTACAAATTTTACATCTAACTACTTGATTCTCTACGTCCCTATCAAAAAATGTCCATGCATCTGATTTTAATGGTCGTTTTGCTGGACCTCGTCTCATACTAGGGGGAATATGAGGCATTTCAGTTGAAGGTGCACTAGTGGGTGTGTGGTCATCTACATTAGTGGGTGTATCATTTAGATCATCATCTAAATTAAAGTCTTCTTGAGTTCTGAAAAATAGCTCCTCGTCTAAATCTAATGGTATTGTAGGAAAATGTTCAGTATCAACAAAATCATCTTGTGTAGGAATAAGATTCTGTCTAGAAATAGGACCCTTGTCCTTGTTGCCCCTACTAGAAGAAGCATGACCCTACCCGTAAGCATACGTTTAAATCCTTCCATTATAAATTTATAATTAACTAATAAATAATTAAAGTAAATAAAATTAAGTGCGCTAAATAAAATAAAATAAAGGAACGAATGTACCAAACGCGGACGTAACGTCGACATGTAATCGAGAGGTTGAAAATTGAAACTTTGCTCGATGGAAGATCCTCAAGCTAGTTGTCAACTTCACTCCCAAATGAATAAATAAAATTGAATATTTAGTAGACAATGTAGACTTGTAGAGAGAGAGATAGATTGAGTATTGAGAGATTGTAGGAAGATTTGTGAGAAAGATGAAGAGAAAATGAGGTATTTATAGATGAAAAATTGAGTTAAAGTGTAAATATAATAACTTATGGGTTAAAAATAAATATTAAGGGGTTGGGGAAGGGGGAGGCCAAAAATGGTCGTTGTACAACGGCCAAAATATAAAATGATTGTTGGTGCAACAATATTTTTGCAAAAAAGGGTTTTTGGGCGGGACCGGGCTAACCCGGCCCACTGGCCAGCCTTAGTTTCTATGCATAAAAGGAGGTCTTGGGCCGGGTCAGGTACATAATGGACCGGACTCGGCTGAATTAAAAGGGAAGGTGGCCCAAAAACGTTTAAATAAAGAGAGGTTGGGGTATTGGGTTATGGACCGGACTCGGCTGAATTAAAAGGGAAGGTGGCCCAAAAACATTTAAATAAAGAGAGGTTGGGGTATTGGGATAGATTTTGCGAATATGATCACCTGACATTTCGAAAGTGGCCAAATTGGCCATTTTTTAAAATTAAAACACAAATTGAAAATCAATTTAAAACAAACCCTTTAAATAAATAGCCAAAAATAAAAAAAATGCAAAAACCTTTAAATCAAATTGATAATAAAATTGAGGTGTTATTTGACACTCTATTTAATTAACTCACTTTCCTTAATTTTACGGAGTGAAATATTAATCAATTTAATAACAATTAATTTAAGTAATTAATTAGACAATTATCTTCCTCTATTTATAAAAATTGATAAAATAATTCTTAAAATATGAAAATGATATACAATAGTATACATGATGATATTTTGCCAAATAAAATGGCAAAATGGTACAGTGAAATTTTGTAAAATTATTTTCACTTTATAAGTTACATATTTCACTCCGTTCATGACTCAGCAACTTTGAGTAATTGAATAAAAGTATTGGAGGGTAAAAATTAGGTGTCAACAACTTCCCCTTCATTGTTCGGGGATGGTAGGACCATCCATGAGCAATGAAATTTAACAAACCTGATTTTTGACCGACCAAATCAAAACGCTTCTCGATTTTGCGTAGTTTTCTAGAATTATGGTTGGACCCTAGTTTCTGAGTTTCCTACATATCTCAGGCTATATGAGAACTTAGGCCACCTGCAGTTCGACTCAAAGAGGACTAAATGAAGCAACAAATTCAAAACGACTCTTGTTGGAGTGTGACCGGCTCTCTGGTATTGATTTCTCCTACATATCCCCGGTTTCGGGAATCAGGTCACTTGTAGTCCGACTCAATCAAATGAAGAGGCTATCCCTTATGCCGGAATACCTCTAAAAATAAAAACAAGTATGGCTGAGCGTGGTATGGAGTGGATTCCGACTCATTTTTAGAAAGTTTGACTCTCATGGCACCCTATCTCAATTGGTTGCGCAAGAAAAATTCGACGTTTGCTCCGCATACATCTGGATCTGGCTTGATCAGCTTGCACTCTCAATAGCTCCGAACCTATTTCCATTTGTTTGGTAATATCGTGAGGGTATGGGATGTCATTGTCATATTTTTCAGTCTTGATTTTTGTGGGCTGACATCCTTCTTGACATTGCTTGGCTCTTCATTGTGGATGACTGGCTCCTCTTGGCATTTTTTTGTTGTATGAATGACTCTATCGACATTCATGTGTGGTCCTCTCGACATTTTTGTAGAATGACCCTCTTAGCATCCTCGTGTAGCCTTTTCGACATTGTTGTAGAATGACCATCTCGTGATTATTGTGTGGCCCTCTCAGTTCGTTGTTCATAAGATAGATACATATATATAATGCACGAGAACCATACAAACCTTTCTGAGCACATCAGAGTGATGTAAGGTCATTGCACCTCCGACTATTGTTATGTAAGGGGTGTGGAACAGCCAAGGTAAGGTGCTGCCATATCTTGAATATAAGCTTAGTTGAGCATTTTAGATGTATTTGCTAGTAGGATTGGAACTCATGAGACGATAATCAGAAGTCGTGAGTCCAAGTTTCATTTACCATTTTGAGTCATTTTTGAGTTGTTTTGATGGTATGGAGATTGAGAGGGGTTTGGTAGCTCATAATAACCTTGTGCGTTGTTAAATGGAGGTTGAGTGTGAAGTACGACATCAAATTATAGCCTTGGGAGCTTATCTATAACACCCCGTACCTTCAGGTGAAGGTTTGACCCGTAAGATTGGGATATAATGGAACCAAGATTGTGAGTTTAGGAAGTCATTTGAAACCTATAAAAGGTATAAGAAGAGTCTTTGGCCAAATTAAAGTCGGAAGCTACTTTACGAAGTACCAAGCCTCATTTACAACGAATATTATGAAAAAATATATAAAGAATTTGGGAAAAAATCATCATGAAAGTTGGTAGCCCTTCGAAATACCTTTCCATCCATCTATAAGGACGATCTCAAACGAATATTTATACAAAAGGTTATGCCCGTTTTACTGAAGTACGCTCGACAGGCTCCAAAGTGAACTTAGAGCACGCTAAGCGAGGCTCAAAGTGAGGGGTGAGCTTGCCTTATAGCTCGCCAAGTGAGGCCTAGAGCGAGGGGTGACCTCTATTTAGAGCTCACTTGGTAAGCCAAGGGTTACTTCGCCTCAGGCCTATAATGTGACTCTTAGATGATTTTGTCATTTTTCACGTTCCAACTTCGTTATAAAGCCCTAGGCAACCGTTTTTCTTCTCTCCTCATCCTCCCATGTCAAGGTAAGATCACTCTAACAATTTCTATGAAATTCTAATATTAATTCATGATTAGTAACATGATTCTTCAACCAAAACATAAGATTTCCAAGGTAATCATTCTCAAGTTATTCAAGCTAGGGTTTTGGGTGTTCTTCGTCAGAGAAGCAAACTAGTTCTTTGGATTTGAGCATTTACACGTATGTAAGACTTCTATCTACATGTGGAAATATTTTTATTCTTCCCCACACCACGTTAATTCATGAAATCACTATTTCTCATCAGAGTTAGAGAATTATGTCTCAGTTCATGAAAAACCTCATATACACGTTAATTATATTTATGTATTGTAAAACTCAATCAGTCCGTAAGCTCTCAGATATCAGTTATCAACTCAGATTGCTCCATTCAATGATTTTTTGCATTTTTTCATGTCTCAGGAATTATATACATATATTAATACACATTTTTCATGTAAAATAATTTATAAACCATGTTTATGTTAAATATTATATACAATCATGTTATACAAGTCACGGGCATGTTAATATTCATGTTTTTGGGAGTAGTACAAATTACCGAGTAGGTTTAACACTTGAAACTATGTATGCTAGCATAGGATAAGGATCGCTCCGCCTAGTTAGGATGATTCCTTCATATTACCCATTATAGGTTATTTTATGGATATATTCATGTCATGTTCATGTCTCGTATCCCAACAAGGTATGAGATGGCTTAGCTGATCGGGCACAGATCAGACGCCACGTGCTTATGTGGTGGTTACATGTCAATTACACTAAGGCTCTCCTACTTAAAGATATTTTTACTCATATTGCAGTTTGATCATGCCAAATCATGATCATGTCTAGATTTAAGTTTTAGATTACAATTTACAACATACAGTGTCGTTTCAGTTTATAATTACAGTTCCAGTTTTCATACTACTTCACGTATCCATGTTATTGATTTGGGCGGCCTATTCTCTGAGCACCCTACTTACTATTCTTTCATTCAACTACTTTACATACAAGTACAATTCCAGTATTATTATGATGTCAAATGTGTTATTCAGACTATTCATGTTTTAATTTATATTCCGCATCAGTACAAGTCCCATGTTGATTCAGCAAGCCATGTAGTTCACTCGGTCACATGCAGTCATACACCGAGTGTCGTGTTATGTCCAGGCCCAGGTTCTGGGCGTGACATTGTCACTCATTGATTTCTTAATAATATTGTTGGTATAATTGTAACATGTTGTTTAGGGGCTATTTTAGCATTCAAGTCATTCCTACCATATTGTGTTGTTTAGAGGTTGTTTAAATAATAAAAAGACATAGGTATGGTTGCCCCCATAAAGAGGGTAGTGTGATAATGTTAAGGGATGGAAATTGAAGGGTGTGGCGATACACCAAGTGTTGAGGATTTGAGGACTTGCTACTCATATTGTGCTATGGCCTACTATTTTACGAGCCCATATCTATGGTCAGTTTCTAATGTTAGCTTCTTTATACTCTTTTATGGTAGATTAACCTTCCAAATGAAGGGTCGAGTCATTACACTTTTTCAGAATTAGAAATTAAGGTACGTAAGGACAATTCCTGTATTCGCTGCTATGGCATGACATGTCTTTATTGTTCCATTACATGATTTAAGAAGCCTAGAGCTCGTGAGTGCAATGAATTCATGTTATAAGTCCTATGTCTCCTAAAAGATGTTGTATGTCCATAATCAATTGCTAATCAATATTTTACTCATAGAGTTGAGATTCAAGTTGATATGATGAGATTAGAGTTTCTCTTAAGTGTGACAAAGTTGATAGCTTATAGAGCATGATTAAAGGGATTATAGAACACTGTTGAAGATGAATGTTACTTAGGATGAAACATATGATGACTTCCAGAATATTAGTTGAGAAGCCGCATACCTTTATATAAAGTAAGGTGCATTGATAACTTACGAGTATAGTTACAGACGTAACCAATTTCTATTCCTTAATATCGTAAATGGTATCAACCAAGTTGAAAGAACAAATTAAGGTTTTGCTTGATAATGATTTCATTAGACCTAGTGTCTCACCTTAGAGTGCACTTATGTTATTTGTTAAGAAGAAAGACAGTTCAATGCGGATGTGCATTGATAACATGCAGTTGAACAAGACTACAATTAAGAATAAATAACTTTTACCTCACAATGATGATTTATCCGGCTAGTAATTGCAAGACGCAATCTATTTCTATAAGATTGACTTGAGGTCAGGATATCACAGTTGAGGATCAAAGTAGAGGATATCTCTAAGACAACATTTTAGACTAGGTATGGCCAATTCATGGTCATGTATTTGGGTTTACCCCTAACAACTTTTATGGATCTTTGAATAGGGTGTTAAAACCATTCCTCGATACTTTTGTTATAGTGTTTATTGATGACATTCTAGTTTACTCTCATACACAGATGGAATACGAGGAACGTTTAAGGGCGGTGTTGAAGAAACTTAGGGATTATAATTTTTATGTCAAATTTTCAAAGTGTGAATTTCGGCAAGACACAATGGCATTCTTTAGTCACGTGATCTCTAGAGATGGTATTCAAGTGGATCCAAAGAAGATGTAGTTCATCAGTGGCCAAGAGATCGAGCTATAAAACTTATAGTAAGCTAAGTCCTTCACCTTCTCAACTCCTAAGAAGGCCTTTAAAAAAACAACGATCGAGGAATCTCAACAAACATAGGCATTTAGCTCATATTACACATCTCCAACTGAAAACTGGGGAGCGCAGCAAGGTTGGAACTTTATAGTCATACTTTTCCTAAATGAAGTAAAGCTAGAAACTTTATGTAGATCCTTGAAGAGTAATAGACTTAATGACTTGGTTGGTGGTAGACTTTTTACCTTAATGGTCGAAAACTATGTATCTTAACTAACTAAGAGAATAGAGAAATACCATAAAGTACCAACCCTCGCCACCGCTATAGTTAGGGTCGGTCAATGATGTTGATGGGTACACGTACTTCCCGTATTTATTCTACAATTGTTGCACCTTCTGTATGTAGGTACAGATCCGAGCGTGAGTTGAGCATTGCGGTCTGAGCCTTTGGAGAGCTTGATTTAGAGTCCAATGTGAGCTGCCAATGCCTTCCCAGCACTAGATCCGCTCTATTCTTTTATTTTCTGTCTTCTTTTATTTCAGACAATATTGTATTAAGTGTTCAGACTTGTAATCGCATTCAGAAAGCTCTTGTACTTATGACTTCCAAGTTTTGGGGAGTTTGACTTAGACTTATTTGTATTAAGTTTTTAAGACTTCTCCAGTACATTGGGTATTTGCCTTTAGTTTTCCACGCTTTATTCATGTATTTGATTTTCATGGGGCTTCACCTATAGGTTTAGGGTAGGTGCCCTCATGTCACAAATAGGATTTTGGGTCGTGACACAGCCCAAGCCACTTCTAGATGAGGTGCAAGTCAAAAGGGTAACAATCTATTATGGGCCTGTAGCGATCAACAATATTATCTATCTCACATTGACAGAGGACATAAATGAGTATGCTATCAAGATAATGGGCAAGATAGATGAGTTGCGCCGGTGGGTGGCATAAGTTGTGGCTACCGAGACCCCGGAGTGGGTGGCCCTAAAGAAGACGATCTACAAGAGAGATTTGAAAACTGAAGCCAAATTTTGGCTTTCCTTTATGAGCAGCTAGTTGCAACCCTCCTACAATGAGACATATATCCATTCGGAGAAGATTGTTCTCATTACTTGCATCATAAGCAAAATTCGTGTCAATGTGGGAGCGGTGATATTTGAGAAGCTCGACAAAAGAGCTCAAGAAGACAAGACCTCATTCCCTTTCCCGTGGTTAATCATGGAGTTGTGTTGGAGATCACTTGTACTGGACTTGCATCGAGTTGACATTGACATTGCCACATGACATGTGATATTCTGCGGATACAGAATGAAGAAAATTAAGCAGGGAAGAAGAGAAATACCAGTGATTCAGTATATACCTTTCCACGCTTTGAGATGGTTGACCTCAAGGGATCCGCATCTGAGCGGACAGATACACAGGACACCACTTCCGCTGGCCCCGCAACCTTTATTCCCTCCACAGCTGATGCTTCTACACCACCAAACATTTTTTATGACATCCCCTACTCTTCCAGTTTCTTCAGCTTCTTCTGGATCTGCTCCTATCTTGTCAAAGGCCGGAATAGTCAGGATAGGTGAGATTGTCACGACCGTGGATACTAGGTGGATTCATCTGGAGAAGAGAATCTTGAATATGATCAGGAATTCCTTAGCCACGATCACACAAGCATTGAGTGAGGTGCAGCAGAAACAAAAGACTCATGAGAACGCACTCACTTTACTGGCGGACAGGGTAGAGATGTGGGAGAAAGGAAGCAGTGGTGACATGTCTTCACTTTGGGTAGATATTGTAAATCTTAAGAAGGAGGTGGAGAGTATGAATATTGCCGGCATTGACTTCCTACTAGATGACCCACTACAGCCTAAGACCGCGGGACCACAGATGGTTGGTGAGCCCGACTTAGAGGGTAGGAGAGAGGGTGTTGGTGAGACTCGAGATGATTCCAATAGGAGAAGAGATGAGGATAAGGATGAGGAGACTGATGAGCAAGGTATTGATAAGACTAAGACTTTAGCAGTGGCAGTTGATGATGATATGCAATTGACTGAGCAAGCAATACTTCAGGCGGTGGAGTTATAGTCTCTTCAGGAGACTTCTATGGTTGGTACGAGTGGCCTGGCCCAGGAGCCACATGCAGAGATTGAGACAGAAGGATCCTTGCCTCCGCCAATTGTGGGCACCACTCCATAGGCCCGAGAGACTAGCCCACCACTACCACCACCATATTTAGAGCCCAAGAAGGGTGACTTAGAGATACGCATCCCCGTTCTGCGGTAACAGGGCACTGATGCCTAATCATGGGCCACTTCCGTGAGCCAAACGCAGGAGGGCGCCTAGCGCACCTCAGGGAGACCCTCAAACTTTTGTCCTTTTACTTTATTTTCTTTTATGCATTAAGGACAATGCATGTTTTAAAAGTTGGGGGTGGGATACCATGCATGTTTTGGAGCTTGTAAGACTTGGCACTCTAGTTTTTTATATATGTGTTTAGATTATGTTATGTTGTTTTCAGTTTTTTAGGCAATTGTGTTTAGTTCCTCTTGGTTTTTCTTTACATGGTTCTTTTTCCAGGGTGTATATTTAGTAACCATGGTCTAGTGATAGAATAGTTTCACTTGGTTGGTACTTTTATGTAATTTCTAGCATGTGTAGCTTCTTTTTAGTTTTGGTGACACCCCTCAAAAAGTTAGATTTTGAAAATAAGAGTATCATTGCACTTGAATGATTGTCTTATGAAAGCATGCCTCATTTTGTGACTCTATGACTACTTGTGTTGAATCTTCATTAGATGATGACATTGTATTCAATAGAGAGCTAACAATGTAGCGGTTCTTGTAGTTCATGCGCATTGAGTGGTGATGATTTTATTGCTCTCTTGTGTTTGCTTGTATCATCTAGAACTTGCGTCATTGATTTGTCACCACAAAAATAGGACTTGTTTGGTTGAGTGAATGATCTTAAGCTTTCATATGAGAGAAAACCTTCTTGATTGAGATTTTTTTGACCCACCCGTGAGATGAGAGAACCTAGTTGTCCCCTTTTTGAGCTTTTTACTTTTTTCTTTGGCTACCACATTACAAACCAAAAATCTTTTCAAATGAACCGTCATTTGAATCAAATCCCTCCTTGAATGCATGAAAAATAAAAATTAAGGCTTAAAACCTAAGTTGGGGATGGAACATGAAATGAAAGAAGGGAAGAGGATCGTGACATGAGTAGTACAAAAAGAAAAGAAAAGAAGAAAATGAAATTAAAAAAGAATAGAAGAGAAAAGAAAATAAAACACAAAAGAGTAAAATAAAGTGGAAACTTGAATAAAAGGGTGGAGAAAAGGAAGTGGAAAGAAAAAGATGGGAATTGAGAAAAAAGAATGAAAAATGTGTAGTACTAAATCAAAAAAACTTTCAATTGGTCCTTCAATTCACGTAGCTCTCTGGAACCTTACGATACGACGAAATAGAGATTGGCTGAGTGTCAGGCCATAACCTCTTGTTTCCTAGACACAATGAATCTCTCAACCACTCTCTCTCAAAACTTCATCAACCATAACTTGATATTAGATGAGTGTAAACCCTTTTTCTTAGCAGATGTGTCTATCACATTTGTAACTTTATCCATCTTAACAAGTTGCTACCAAACATTCATCAGAGTTTCTCACATAATTAGGACAAATGCCATTGTCATGTCTATCTCAAAACATAAACAATGTAACCTCACCCTAAACAATCACCACCAAACACCTACTACAGAATTCCAAGAGACTTTGTAATATCCATCAAATTATATATCACCAAAATATGTACTTCATAGCACCATTATTCACTAGATTAGAAACTACAGCATGAGTTAAAGTCATTTTCGCGAGGTATGAGTAACAAACACATCAGAACAATGCTAAAGGATGTTTAAGCTCTATAGCACACTCTAGAATCAAGAAGAATAAGAAACACCTATGAATGTCCTGAGAGTAATTCAATCATGCAGGTGATCAGGCTGCACGAGAAAGAGTCCACTAGACATAACTCTACATACACATCCTAGGACATTTATAAATATAGACTTTGATACCAAGCTTGTCACGTTCTAAAACTCACCCTGGCGCAACAAATATCTGATGCTAAAAAAATACAACTAAAGCACCTTATAAAGATAATAATTAAAATCAATGCCTCATACTTATTGATTAATCCAGTAATACATATTTAAGTTAAGACAATATTTAGTA